>JALJVW010003518.1:26917500-27517500 GCA_024865655.1 Emberiza elegans
AATATGTCTTGGGGTATACTATACATAAATGCATATGTATGGATATATTTTGTAGCTGTGTATTAAGTCAATATTTATTTGCCAGGCTGATCATTATTAGTTAACTACTTTCTTACAGATGCCAAATGTAAAAGTCACTTTTTTCTGGGAAAGAGGAACTAGTTAAATAATCTCTCTCCAATTTAACTGCAGTATTTACTGTAATGTCCTATTCCCTTTTAAAGTTTGTATCTATTCAGGAAAAGTTGCAATGAATAGAAGGAAAAATGAGTCAGCAATCAATTGAAGAGGCAGATCAACTAATCATATTCTCATATTCCTGTTTCTATGGGTGATAATTTATTCTGGCAGTAGTTTCAGTGCTTTCAGATGCTCAGAAATAGGTACTGTTTCTCAGAACATGTTGATCACTCCACTTTGAAAAATTCATAGTCTGTAGGCAAGGAAGGAACCTCAGTTTAGAGTTTCAGAAGCTGATGCTTTTCTACTGAAAAATAAAGCACATCTAGTAGTTTGAGGCTCTAGGTCATGTGAATTTTTAGATTTTTTTTTTCCTCATTAGCATTCCTTATGACCTTAAATATCAATGTGCAGAAAATTTTTGCATTAAAGATTCAGAGTTTTAAAAGATATCTAAAAAGGAAAACACAGCCAGACTTCTATTTGTTTATGCTGGTGAACAAAAATAAGAGTATGATAAGGCAGCAAAGCACATGCAAGAGAAAAACCACCACAGGCACCCAACCTAATGGACAGGCCAGGAAGAAGGATGCTGTAGAAAGGAAACAGGCATTTAAATCACATACACATCATGAACCAGTTGTACAAGGGATGAAAAATGAGAATATGAGAGTTACAAGGTCAGCTGACAGCCTGCAATACATCAATTAAATTACAGAGCCACAGCACAGGCAATAGAATGCAACTTCTGGGCTCTGTGAGCTCTCCCTGTGCAGCACAGATTCCATGGAACAGGCAAGGGATGTTACTGCAGGTGCTAATCAAGCTTCAGAACTACTGAAATCCACATGAGAACAGTTTTGGGTTATTTCCATCCTTTCATGAGCTATCAGTTGAGAGGGCACTAAATACTGCTCCTAGAGCAGATTCCTGATTACCTGCTGATGTGTTTAGATTCCCCAAATCACTACATACAAGGTGTACAGGATAGCCCCACTCAAATCAGGGAGATTCTTCAGTTCATGTCATACACACCCTTAGTGGCTTCCCTGGCTCAGGACTTACTGCAGGAAATAAGGATTAAGTGGTCACCACAAATATAAGCAAAGGGTTGGTCAGAAACTAAGAATTCTATTTCACATTAAAAAAAATTTGAGCTTTTGACATGTTTTCATTCTGAATTTGGAAATGAGAAATATTTTTAACATAATTCTGGAGGGAATAGGGAAGGAACTAGAGACTGCCCTGAGGAACTATCCTCTTTCCAGACTCCCCACTTGGACTACATTTACAAAGTCAGTCCCTACTCTGCTGCAAACAAAGACTTGCACCTTGGGGTCCACTGTAACATAAACCTCTTTAATTAAATTATCTATTTATCATGGAACCTTTCTGAGTTTTAATTGAACATTTCACTAGGAGGGGGGAAAGAGGATTGCAATTGACATTTCTAAAATATCTTGATGTTTTTAAAAAGCTATTACTTTGTCAACAAGCTGCAATCAGCTGGTACTTTGCACCTTTATGCAACTGCAGTGCAGGCAGTAAGTCTTACATAGATGGAGGTTTAAATCCAGTCTGTCAAAATTCCTGACAGCACCCCTCTGTAAATCACCCTTTAGTGAATTCTTGCTGTGGGAATTACAGTCAGTGTGTGCTCCACCATTTGCAGAAAAAGTCACACTGCTTTAACTGCTGTGGTTTAAGGTAAGCCATCACAACTGAGCACCAGAAGCTCAAGATACACAAGGAGACAAAAATAGAAACTGGTAGAACCACTGCAAGGCTTTTATCAAGAGCAAGGCAGAGAAATTTCCTAATCCCTAACTATCTGAAGTTTAGAGTAGTTTTAGTCTTGCCTTTTAAAGGCACCAATTATCCCTGAGAACTTAATTGTTACTAATTCCATAAACAACTTGCATCATGCTCTAAGTATAAAAATATTTAATATTTCCTATTTGTCTGCAAGTTATCTTCCAGTAATCTTTAGGTAAATGTTATGTTGAAAACAAAAATACAAGCATGAATCCATACAAATACATTTTATTTATCTTTTTATGCTATTTAAAACAAAATTAGTTTTTATGTACCACAGTTTCTGCATCTGTCTGCTGTCTCCAAAATATTTCTACCATTACCACTTTGAGCAAATGGAGATTATTTAAATCCATGAGTCCATAGGAATCTAGGCAGTTCCTAATAGCCAATACAGTAAAACAATCCAGACTCTTCTCAATTTTACACTTATTTAATTCAGAATGTAAAGATTTCTCAAAAGATTCAGTGCTGGGAGGGGAAAGGAGAAAATTTGTATGTTCTCAGAGTACATCTGGTGAAGGAGCTTCCAAAATTATGACTCCTTGACCCAGTAGCACCTTTCTTCCAACCCTCCATGAGACACAAGTCAAAAAGAAGCTGCAAAAACAGGATACTGCAAGGCTGAAGGTTATTTGGTCTCTTTTTTTTTTTTGCAGTGGGAAAAATATAGAAAACAAAGACAAACCAATAAAAAACTCAGTGTGCAAAGATAGGATAAATTATGGGAAAGGGAGTGCGCTCTATTTATTCTATTTCTACCCTCACAGTTTCTAAACACTCCCAGTGGAGAGCTCCAAGGGTGGCCATTCATCACCAAGCCCTGGCAGCAGGGCTCTCTCAAGGAATATTTACAGCTGCAGTAATCCACAGACAACATTAAGAAATGCTAATCCCATAATGATTAGCTCCCTTTTTCTCTGGTTCTCCATGGCCAAGTGCCACTTGGGCACCTGCTTTAATCACTGTTTTGTTTCTGTCTGCATTGCCTGTTGCAGAACACGAGCCCACCTGGCACAGCAGAGCACAAGGTCACTGCTAACTCCACCACAAATTCTGACATTTTTCCATGGAGTTTGTCCTCTGCCAGCCATGAGCTGGCTCTTGGAATCAGGATTTTTTGCATGACAACCTGCATTGTTGAAGTTCGGAGTACAATTTGCACAACAGCATCTCTTTCCAAGCTGTGCTTTAAGAAAAATCTTTGCCTTTACTCAGTTTTTCATTTAGGCTCTTTTTCCTTTGGTCTGTTCAAATAACCTACTAGAACAGTTGCTAGCATGAACTACCAGTAAATGCAAATTTAGCAAAGAAATCCCTTTCCCACTACTCAGCTAACACAATTTTTTCCCCAGGAAACACCAAACCATCACATCTAAAAAACCAGCATGATTCTTTCCAAAAACTCTGCTCAAAAAGTCTATTTTATTCTCAACAATGATGGAACTATCTTCCTCAAAAATGCAAAAAAATTGCATGTTTGCACAATTTTTGTCTTGAGTCCTGTCTCTAATCACCTCAGCCTCAGTTACAACATTTGCTTAGTACCCATTAAGCCCCATTTTGGAGAATAATACAAAAACTGAGCAAGAACCATTCCATAAAGTGCTTAGGAATTCTCCAGGTCCTTGACTTCACCATCATTGGAAATAGCATTTTTTTGCTAATTTTCAGTATACATTAGAGAACACCCACATCTTCCTTTTTGTCAGAAACCCATCCACAAAAGTGATCAATTCAAGTGATTTTTCAGGGTTTCCAGCACCCTGAAGGAGCTGCAGTCAGTGGGACATGCTGGGAGAAGCATTGGATCAATGCTCTCCTCTCACAGCTCATTCCAGCTGAGATCAGTGGGCTCACTATAATTGAGCAATATGGATCACACTCAGAAAAAGCAAAATCAGCCTGAAAAGGATGAATTAAGAATAATTATCTTCCCTAGACTGAACCCACTTCTGATCTGTTAAAATATATTGGGAAGAACTGCTGAAGGAAGGTGAATCTTAGCACAAAACAAGAAAAACCGATATGAAAAATATGCAGTTTTCAGAATTGCTGCATACCTAAAATCAGACCTTGGCATTAAAAATTTAAATGCATTATTTTAAATATAATTACTGAATAAAAATATCTCTAATAATTATTAATACCATTTATGTTAATTAACAACCATTTCATATATTTCATTATTTATAAACACATTCAGAAAATCAAATTATGAGCCAATTTAGGAACTTTTTCCTGCCTTGCTAAAACTTAAATTTTTCAAGTCGATCAGGTACAATATGTATAACATTGTCACTGAAGTTTGCTAGTTCACCACATCTTTTACACACCTGCATTAGCAGGAATCACTTGTTTCATTTTAAGTCATGGCTCTATAGGTCTGATTTTTGCATACAAAAATAATTTCAAAATACAAAGCTTAGTTTTACCTAATATTCATTTGATGAATTATGCATTTGAAAGTCAAATGCCAATCCATTTCTTTTATAATCAAGTCCATGTTTAAAAAATGTTATAGGTTATTTGCAAGGAATTAGAAAAGGAGCCTTCTGCTATCATTCAACAGGAACCAATTTATTTCATTAAACAGAAATTCATATTTCCATCCCACTCTAAGTCTAAAAATTCAACTAAGCATATCAGTCTTCATTTCATTACAATCCTTTGATTTTAACACCCAGAGATATTTGGAATATTTGGAATAGGGCCACTCAAGCCAAAGCAATGTCATTCACAGACTACATAAACAGTCTTTCGTGCAACTTCAGTACATACATAACTTAGGATGGTACTGAATCAACCCCTTCCCACCACATTTAAAAACCCAATATCTGTTCATATCAGGATGAAGTGTCCACTTAGATCTGAAAAGAAATGGCAAAATAATTTACATATTCATGCACAGCAATGACAGCAAAATACTTCAGGTTAAGTGTTCCAAGTGCTGCTCATCTGTCATGCACCAGTTTGCAATCAGGCAGGTACAAATATTGTTAAGGTTCCTGCACAAACACTGATTTATCCAGTGCCTATTGAGAGACGATACTAAATATGAAACACCACCTCTCCAAATAAAATGCAGGTATTGAATGATTTTAATATACAATGTACATCAGCCCCAGGAGAAATAATTTCACCACAGAAATGCAAAAGACATACAAAGACGAGTGGTTTTAGCAAAGTGTTATTAATTCACATAAACCACAGCCCACATTGTCCTATTGCTGGTTTGTTTTTGTTGTTTAGTTTGTTTTCGGGGGGATTTTTTTGTTTTGGTGTTTTCTTTGTTGTTGTTGTTTTGGTGTGGGTTTTTTTTTTCTTTTTTTTGGGTTTCTTTGGATATTTTCCCCTCTGTTCAAGAACCAACTTTTTCAGGGTTAGAGGTGAGATTTTCAAGGAGTGGCCCTAAGATACCAAGATTTCTAGAGAACAGAAATTCTCCATTACTGGGTGTTGTTAGAGAGGCATTATGTGTACTCACGACATCTTATAGGATATAAAACACTGCATGAAATACACCTTTTAAATGTAATTTCAGGCTCATTATCAGCTGCTTTTGTTCCACAGATACTGTTATCTTTTGAATCTACTGATAATTGCTTCTTGAATAGACAGCATCATTGCTGATCGATTCCAGTTCTGACATGTTCTGATTTGGAAATAAACTTGAAAGAAACTTTTCAACAGAATGAAAATTGTGTTCATTCAGCTCTAGGCTGAGAAGGAATCACTTAAAGAGAAGATTACATGTTGTAGAAATTCTCTGCTATTCCATAAGGAAATTAATAAATAGAATAGATATCCAGGTTTTATCATGAGCTTAAAAGACAGAACAAAGGCACTTGAAGTTCAAAGAAAGTGAAAGCATTCCTGTGAGGTAGGAAAGAAATCTGACTCCTTTGTAAGTAGAAACACTCTTGTGTAGTTCTCCTGCTGGTTTTTACCTGCTTTGAGGGATTTGCATAAAAATTTCATGTATGTGACATACAAACACTGCATTACCCAGTGGCCAGTGATTAATTCCTGTCACAGAAAGCAAATCACAAAACTGCACTAATAGACTGCAGAAAATGCAATAAACGTTCAGCTCTTTTCAATGAGATGCCAGCACACCTCCCAGTCTAAACTGATGCCTGAAGTTGCAGATGGCAAGAAATAATAATAATAACAGTGATAACTATGTCAACTTCAGTAACACTAAAGCAAGATTTTGCTAGATTAGGTGGGACTTAAGCTCAGTGCCTCAGGAGCACTTGAGACCTCAGACGGATGTTATAAAAGTTCAACACAGTGGCTCCAGTGTTGCAATTATCTGTACTGCAAGGTTAGCTCTGATCTTGGAATGCTCACACTGCAGGAACATCTCTGCAACAGAAAACCTCCTTAAAATGGGAAAAATAGAACTCTAAATGCATTGCACATGAAATGCTTTGTGTTTTTCTTTATCAACCACATAAGTAGGGGGATGAGTCAGATGTTTTAGAGGCAGTCCACTCACAGCAGTAACAAAAGCTCTGGTTTTGTTTCAGTTACTGATTCCAATAAACTTTAAATGACACACAAAAGAAGAGACAGCAGAAGTGAGAGGCACAAGTCTTTGGGCCTGTTTCACTGAAAAATACAAAAAACTTCTACCCAAACATGGAGAAGCTTTGTCATTTTGGAAAGAGCTTGGTCAATATCAGGCCTCATTTTTTGATCATCATTAAACTATTGATGTAGATGTAGTTTATTTTCTGCTCACACCTTCATGAATGTCCGCTCTGTTACTTTCTAGCAAGTTCTTTCCATCTTCTATTAGGGCATTTAGCTCCACCTTTCCAGATATTGATGATTTTAGACCATGTCACTGTTTTATCAAGATTATTTTATACTCTCTGATTTTTCAGGAGATTCTTTCAACATAAGAAAATTCATTTCAAACTGTACCTTCAAATTTATTAAGTGTATTCTCTATTTCCACTAGCCAACTTTTTACTAAAATACTGAATAAGATTGGAACATCAAAGCCAGAAATGCTACATCATCAATTTTATGACTGTAGCACTAAGAAATAAGCTAGAAGTCTCTAATAAATTTAGAGAAAAATACAAATTTTGAATTAAATATCTTGTGTGTCCAAGAAGACACAAAAAGGCTGATTAGACTTAAAGGAAAGCACATTTTCTGACCATTTCCTTGCTGTTTAATAATACCTGTTGCCTTTTAACAATGCATTAATGGAAATGCAGGAGCAGAGCTGCAATCACAGGCTCTTCCTCCCAGCCCAGAGCTCCTGTGCCTTCACAGGGGATCCCCAGCAGACTCAGAGCAGCAGAACAGCACCAGGCTCCTGCCAGGAGCTCTCAATTCCTGCTCTGTGCTGCGCTAACACCGTGTTTACCTGAGGCCTTGCTAATTTGTACCCTCCCCAGGCAGTTGTCAGGTAGCACAACTTTACACTTTTGTGAGCTAATTCAGAGGCACAACACAAAAATGCTGTGTTAGGGAACAGAACACATATTGTAGCACTCCCAGCAGGCACTGAGATTGGCAGGGAAATGCTGTCACCTCCTTCTTCAGAGTCCAACTTCCCTGAAAAATCATGTTCTGCTATGAATTCTGCTTGCTGTTCCTTTTCTTGAACAGGCTCTTAAAAGGAGGAATATATAACCACAAAAGGAACGTACAACCATTCCAGCCCAACAAAGTTGATACCAACAAAAAAGAACCAGAAAATGCTTTTGCAGACTCACTCACCTGTGGGGTTAGAATCCCAAGGGGTTGGGGTTTTTTTGCCCATCTTTGTTGGCCATTTCAGGCTGTTACTCATATGCTGCTGGCTACCAAACTTTGAGACTCCCAGCACCCATGGAATTACGGCATGTTCTCTGCAGAATCAGATGTAATGAAGTTGCTCATTAAAAATAATGAGCTGCTTTAGTAATGAGCCCTGATGTACAGCTTTGGTCTGAGGAATATCTTATTTTCAATTGAAACATAATAAGATTCATTTGAAGGCCCCAAGTTGGGATATTAAAGGGAATCACAAAAATCACACTTAATTATGAAAATGGAATACTCAGAGACTTTCAAAGACTCCCTAATACCTATAGTGTTGAAATATTGGTAAATATTAGTTAAAAGAAATTAATAATGCCAAAATTGTTGGGTAATAGTCTCTAATTGGTTATAGAATCAGTGTTACAATGACTCAAGCCATTAAATTTACACCCAACTGCCTGAGGACAATTGTTTACATGTTCACAGTTAATTGTTTGAAATTCAGCTCTGTTAAACTCAAATGGTTTCCACTGCCACCAGTAGGAACTGAGGAAGCCTGACACTGAAAATCCAGGCCAATTTTTTATGCACAGTGTTAAAAATTTCTCTTGGGGCAAAGTGCATAAAGCTATGGCCATTCCAGCAAATATCCAGACAGAAATGTGACTGGAAGGAGGGAACACCAAAAGATGTGAGAACCCCAAGCCTGCAGCAGAGTCTTTGCATGAGGTCAAACACTGCACAGCCAACAAGCGACACTGAGGCCCCTCTGAGCCTCTAAGCTGTTGTTTATCACCACCAGCACTGGGAAGACAAAATGAATTTTCTGAGCAACAATGATATCTAACACCAACACAATTTTAAAAGAAATAGTCCGGGCTGTCAGGCTGCAGCTCCTGCTGACTTCCAGACACCTCCACTGCCATCCCCTCTGGCAGGATCTCTGACTCCCCCCCCCCAGCTGCTCTATTCACAGCAGCACAGGGTTTGAAAACATCAGGGATGAACACAAAATGCTTAAATATGGTCTGTGAACCTCACTATAAATATCTGTTTCATGCACAAGATAATCAATTAGCCCTCCCAGAGATAGGAAAAAAAAAACCCAAACAAACAAAACCTCAAAACAATCCAGTAGCAAGGCAGAAAAGCTGGAATAGCTGCTTAACACCATTTAAAAATTTATGCCCTTTTTTTTCCTAGATTGCAAATTCTCTTGTAATTGTTTTAAACCTTTTCAAGTTAGTAACACATACATATTTTGATACAGCAGGCAAAGACGTAAGCACCCCTACATAATTTCATACATTTTATAAGGGTGTTTTTACTCTTTATGTGGTGGACTTTAATTATGACCTACAAAATGTACAGTAATAGAAAACACAATTTTTTCCCTTCTTAATCTTCATTTTTCAATCTTCTGCGTTTTAATAATTTGCTTCATTGACCACTTACTTGGTTAATTTCACTGAATTATTGCATTGAGCCACAGAATATTGTACTTTTATCAGTGAGCTTAGAAAGCTACCTCATTATAGAACTTTAATAACTTTAAAATAGACTTTTGCTTTAGTCAGGAAACCTTATAAGAGTGTTCTACTACATTTACCATGGATTGGGCGGCAGACCTTGCATTTTTATAGTAAATGAATTTATTTTTTTAAATAAAAATCACTGTGTATTGTTACCATCACATACATCATGACAACATAGAATGAAATAAAAGGCTCAGATTTTTGGACGCCCAGGGTCACATTTTTAGAGGTTCTCCATGACTTTCATGTTTCCATGTCTCCTCTACTTTTATGTCAGGTGGTGCCTAGCTTAGCTGCAGCCCTGAGGACATCAGATTATACATTATATTATATTATATTACAGACTCACACAAAACTCCCAGAAAAAGGGGTTTTAGAGCATTTCCAAGATGCCAGAGGAGGGGATGTCACAGGTCGGATCACTCCTTGAGCAGCACTGCACAGGGACAGAGGCAAAGCAGGGGAGCAGAGGGAAGCAAAGCTGCCTTGAGAAAAGCACATATTAAACCATGGCAATAAGGAGAGAAACCTTGGGCAGGTGTAAGAAAAAAATCAAGAACTGCAAGGAAAAAAGGTCACATGAAAGACCTTGGAAGAAGATAAAGATTGCCAGTGTGTTAGGAAGGGAAAGACAATTCCACCTTCCCTTGCAAGGAACAGAGCTTCAGGTGACAGAGGCAAGAGTTTATGTTACAGGGGAAAACAGGAATCTGAAGGGAAAAGAAAACAATGAAAAATTAACCAGAAGGTAAAAGCATCTCAAAGAACCATGGAGCAGCCTCAGTGGCGGTTGAGAGGAGAGGAAAAAGAGTCTGCCAGGGAGAGCACATGGGAGAAAATAAAAGATCACTCACTTAAAGCAACCTAAGCAACTTTAAGAGATGCAGATTGTGCAAACTTCCTTCCTGTTCCCACCCTTAATAATGAAAATAGAACAGAAGTTCAGAAGGGTTTCAGTCAGGATATTTGCACTGAGGGCACACAATCCTTAGCTCCAGAGTTACACCTGCAGCTGAGCACAGGTACAAACCTGCACACACACAATAAATTATATAAACCCTAAACCACCACTAGGTAAATAACTTGCCAAGAAACAGACCAACAATTCTCATAGTCTCATTCCTCCCTGTAGATAAATTGTTGAACACCTCTAAATAGTTGGATTCTCATTAAATACCCCTCTACAAGTGACCCAGAGCAACTTGCAAAAGTCACCCTAAGTTGAGTTTCATTGGTTATCCTCAATTTATCAACTGCAATTCACATGTTTTCCATTGAGGTTTTACAACATTCAGAATTGTTTTTCTACAGCCATTAGGTTTTGCTGTTACAAGTATGTGAAACTTATGATAAGCAAATACAGAGACTCCAGCATTACTGCAGCTTGAAATACCTGCGTGTATATTACATTTTGAAGTTTATGTCATAATATACATCACATAGTAGCTGGCTGTAATGAATAGTTATTAACAGAGAAAAATTGTGCCAGGAGACATTGCAAATCACAGTTACAGTTAGCATTAAAATTAAACATTCCAGAAGTTACTGTTAAAATATACATAGTACATTTCTCAGAAAAAAAAAAATTGTTAAAGAGAACTGGTTGGGTTTTAGTTTCACATTTAGCATTTCCTAGTCCAGAGAACAGTGAAGCAGCTACAATTATGTTTTTTAATGCTGCTTTTCCTTTTGGCAGACAAATGCCCCAGGCATTAGAAGACAAAGTACTAAAACCTCAGGTCACCCTCAAACAGAAAATAACGAAGGGGGAATTTAAGAGATATAACAGACCGAGGCAAAGCAGGAGTTCAGACTTATGGCAGTACCACCAGGCAGCTCTGAGCTGTTCTCAGTTCAGGACCTGGAGCATAACTTCAGCTCAACCAGTGCAGTTCAACACAGGCCAAACCCATTCTGGGCCCTGCTGCTCCCATCCTGTAGGCACAAGGCCACAGCAGCAGGCTTCTCACTCAGATTATTCTGTAACCCATTTAAATCTGATCTCCTCTTTAATTAATAATGGGAAGATGATAAAAATGTTCTTTGGTATCTAATTTAAAACTTATTTCTGAAAGCTTAATATTTCAGTATTATATTTCCTTTTCTTTTTTTTTTAATTCATTTAATGCTTTTTTCTAATTGAGCAAATTCAATTAAATTCTGATCACTGGGAGTTTATTAAGCCTTTTCTCTGCTGAATTAAAGAATATGTTCCCTTGAGAAACCGATATAAAAGTAGACCTATACTGCAACAGTTCAGAGCACAAGTTAAATAACACCAGGACAAAGTGCTCACCACACATAAATAAAGCCACAAGACCATCCAGCTGGCACTGAGGGGCAACACTGAAGCCAAAAAGTGTTTTTAATAAATTCTACTACAGTTACAGAACAATACAGTCTGTGGTAGCTCTCAGTACAAAACAATATAACACAGGCACAATTATGGAACAGAGACTGAAAAGATTTCTTCTGGAAGGGTCTTCTTGAAATTTGAGCAGGTTAATTCAGGTTCTGCTGTGCCCATGGATATGGGCTGGTCAAACGCAGGGATTTTAATCACTGTTTTTCAAGGGTTCTGTTTTCTTCTCAGTTGTGCACTACACTCACAGGCTACTTCACTATGTTTTTATTGTAATGAATCATGGCAGTGTAAAATGAATTTTTAAAGAAATTAAACCAAAAATGTGTTATTATGGCTTATTCAAGCAACCTCACAGCTGCATGCAAATGGTGTGATTAGGGAAAAGCAATTAAAAGACCACACCTGAGAAGCAGGATCAGAAAACTCTACCTTGAACACAACCAAAGAAAAGCACTAGGATCCCACATCTGGAAAGCATTACCAGGAAGCTTTCTTAATTAAGAAAAAATTCTTCTAATAAAAGTCAACAAGGGGTAGGGGCAAAAATCACTGCATAAGCACCTACAAATACTTCCCAGAGATACAAGTCACTTGAATCTTGGTGGCCATGACTAACGGAGTGCACAAGCAAGTTCAACCAGCATGTCAGGGCTACACTTCCTTCCAAATGTGAGTGCTCAGTCTCTTCCCACCCAGCTGAGCAGTGCCCACCTCCCACACAGCCAGCAGGACCCTGGCATGCAGACAAGGCTGAAAAGAAAGCCTGGGAAGGGAGCAGGTTCCCTTATTCACCCAGAGACCCTGCTCTGTTAAGGAATTTCAAAATACAGAAGAGGCACGAGGTCTTTTCCCCAAGAGTTTGACCTCTTGAAGCAAAGCAGGGCTGGACAAGACAGTGGTGCAGAACTGTATCTGCAATCAGCCAGAAATGTCAACTGTGACAGAAATAGATGAAGAGCATTGATCAAAAATAAACTACTTTGACACATTTAACACAGTCAAATCTCAAAAATTAAGGAATGAGGAGAAAAAAAAAAAGAATTTGCATATTTACTACATTCTTCTTGAAAACCACATTATCCTACATGCAGTCATGCATTCCCAAGCAGAGAGCACTACAGACAGCTGCCTTAATCTTCAGTGGTAATTTAATAATAAGCTGTATTTGTTTTGTAGATGAGAAGGTAAACTAAGAATATTAACACTCCATGCATGTATAATTAAATTAACAGTCAATTGATTGCATCTTTCCTATTCCCTTGGAAAAATGGTAGTGTTCAAATTAGCTGAACAAACTTGTGGTGTGTGCCTCTCTCCTTAAGATTCTTATTTCCTCTTTCCCTACAATACACTTCAATTCTTCCCAGCTTTACACCTCTCACTCCTGCCTTGGATAGAGGCCACCAGCCCTCCCCAGCAGTGATGGGGAGGGCCAGAAGAGGACCCATGACACTGGGCCTATCTTCAGGGAGAAAAGTGAACAGATGATTTTCCAATATAAAATGAAGTCATGTGAGTGTTGCTGTTAGTTAGGCTGTGCTTGGTTTCTGGGAGAATCTTTTTTACAGCAGCAACAAAAAGCACTGTCCCAGAAGAGGAATTGGCAGGACTGGGACACAAGGAAATGTGCACAAAATCCCCAAACAAGAAAACGTTTAGTTTGAGAATGTGTACTTCCCCTCTCTCCCAACTTCTCCATTACATTATTTGATTTATTCCAGTGCTGCCTCAAGGAAGCTCACAGCTCAGATCTAAAGCTCAAGCTTTTCTTTTTGGCTGGGAAATAAGAGTGCAAACTGGCATTCCCCACATTTTTATTTATGCCTTTTGCATCTCTTAAACTTCATTTTTCAGCTGAGTTATCAACTTAAAATAATGAGCTGATAATGAATTCCAAAAACTGTGCAACCAGACCCATTACATTGCACTCTAAACTCCTGCTCCTCCTCAAATCATGAAGACTGACCTAAATGTTCAAGTGTCTTCGTGTGACTAATTACAACATTTCTGACAGAAAAGCAGATGTGTTCTACTTCCGTTTTCCTGCTTCTAAATAGCTTTCAAGTGTTTAGGCCACACACTGGTGTTGAATTTGAATGTGCTAAATTAAGCCATATATCAGGAAAGACAAATAACCTCAAATCATTAAAGTTCTCAGCTGAGATGCATAAAACATCAGGGGAAAAAAAAAAACAAAACAAAACAACACCGTAGGTCTGGGCATAGGGCACAGAAAATGCAGCTCTTTTGCATAAAGGTATCTTCTCAACTCAAGCAGGCAAGTGGCCTGAGAAGGCTAAACAGACAACACCAAGTTGCATTCCCCTTCCTCCTACTCCCACAGCACTTTCCCACCAGCCCAGGTCAGCACTCCTTCTCCTGAGCATCTCACAGCAGCATCTCACAGCCCAAGAGCAAGGACCAGAATCTGGGCACAGCACACCAGTTTTCCCAGCAGAAGCTCCCAGTAAAGTTTACAAGCTCCCCAGCAGAGCTGCATAGCTTGGGGCACTCAAAGGCAGAGTGTCCCAGAATCAAGGCTGTAGGAGCACAGCACACAGCCAGTCACCCCCTCAGCACGTGTGCTCGGGCAGACAGTGCTTCACATCAAACTGTCACAGACATCTTTTATGAAAAATCCTTTCCTTAGGATTTTTCCTCCTGAGAAGCTGAGAGGCCTCAGGAACAAAATGTAAACAATGGTTATCTGCTGCTGTGGAATGCAACAGGTGCATCTGTGACTGGTCTCATGTGGTTGTTTCTAATTAATGGCCAATCACAGTCAGCTGGCTCAGACTGTATGAGCCACAAGCCTTTGGTATTCATTCCTTTTCCTATTCTTAGCTAGGCTTCTGATGAAATCCTTTTTTCTATTCTTTTAGTATAGTTTTAATATAATATATATCATAAGATAATAAATCAAGCCTTCTGAAACATGGAGTCAGATCCTCGTCTCTTCCCTCATCCTGGGACCCCTGTGAACACCACCACATCAAACTGTTCAGTAAGGATCCTCTGGGAAGTCAGCCTTTAAATGGAACTTAAGCTGGGGAAATAGAGATTCAGGTCACCAAACCAGCAGTCATTTGTGAGAACTTTGCTGTTACACATGCTGGCTCTGGTTCCTATCCCATTTATCATTAAAATATTCAGGTGGACTACAGTAAAGGAATAATGACTGGTACTCCTATACATCTAGCTAGATATCTACCTTCTAAGTATCCCACTCAAAACATTTAAGGGATCCACTCAAATTAGATTTGTATGAGATTTACTTGAATGAGGCTCTCAGCCCTTTAATCTCATCATAATAAATGGCAGCTTTCAAGAGATTTGAAATGCATGGTAACATTTACAACACATCAAGTTTCTGGTGCTGCAGAATCTGAAATATATGCTTTTAATTTACTCTGAAAAGTGATGCTTTCTGGGTTGGTTTTTTTTTTTTGGGGGGGAGCAATTTCTGCCTCAGAAATCAACATCTTTCCACCTGCTTGCTTGTTTTAGAGAAAGATGATTAATTTGGGCTGGCTTTTTACTAGTGAAGTGTATGCAGAATTAAAATCCTGTCTCTGCCATGGCTAGAGTTGCACAGGCTGTTTGTACACCCTAGTGGGGAAAGATGCCAGTGCACAGAGCCCCGACAGGACCAGCAGCCCTTCCACCAATAAACAGATCACTGAGGCTGTGATGGAAAATAACCACGCAGGCACACCTGCAGCATCAGATTTTAATATCCAAATCGTGGTGAACTGGTCTGGGTGGACTTGAAAAAGCAGCACCGAGGTCTGAGGACAGTAATGTTAATTTATACTTGAAAGCATCCATGAAATCCTTTTTTCTTACATCTCCCACAAAGGCTGCAGAAAACATGCTCCTCAGTAAACAGCAAGCATGATCCTTCTGATCATATCACCACTACAGGCATTTCTTTCTTCATCATGTCTTCAGTTCCCCAGAATACACAAAACATGAGAGTAACCTATGTGAGTAAAATAATCCACCACTACATTCCCCTGAAAACAGAAGCCCTACGTAATGGAATTCTTGCAAAAAAAATATAAATTAATAGTAATGGAAATGTCAGATGATTAGTCACTCAGTTTCTATTCAAACTGAGTTCCAGCACATTTGTCATTCATCACAAAAGTAACACAAAGACAGCTTCAAACTGAAAAACTCTTTTCCATAATTTTCCATCAAAACACACATCACAATAACAAATTCTGCAATTGCAATTTATCTCAGTTCACACAGTGCTCTATAAAGAATATAATAGAAGTTATGGGATTTTTTTTCTCCTTTACATGTAATTGTTACAATTTTTAAACTAACTCACTCCATTTAATATGTACATTATATTATCATGAGGTTAAAATTACCTCATTTATTTTATTAAAATTGAAATTTCATTAAATACTTTTACTAAGATAATTACTGCTACATGATAAGCAAGTGGCTTTTTTATCATTTCATGTTGGTATTATAGCCTTAATCATCTTCTAGTATAGATACCATTGTTTATAATTGATTTTTTTTCTCCTGTAATAGAAATAACTTTCAATTTACTGAAACATCACACCCCAAGAAAATTCCTTTTCAACCCTTCAGTGTGGACAGATCTGTTTCATCGATGCTTAAAATAAAAGTACGGAAGCAGATTAAAAATCAGGCCTAGGTTCTACATGTGGACACAGTACCTGTGATGTCCATCAGCCATTTGTCCTTCTGTAGGAAGGATGAGCAGAAATGCTCCTGCTGAAAAGCTGCATGCTGGGTTCTCTCTTTAGCCCTGATGAGGAAATCCACACACACGCTCATCCTCGGGGGATGGAGCCCCAGGAGAACAGGCCCCTGTGGTGCCACTGCTCATGGAAATAATCACTCAGTGCTCTCAGCCCGCGCCTGGGGACTGCCACACAAAAACCATCACAAACACTTCTCCTCCTCATGGGGTTTTCTTGACCACCTATTGCTGAGAACTGTAAGCTCTTCCATGGTACAAATCACTAGCTGCTTGCAGATGGATGTTTTTAAGGCACAAATGTTTACTTCATTTTTACTTCAGCAAGTGCTGAATGAAGATTTACTGCAGGAGAGCCGTTGATCCAACCAGCTGCACTGCACTCCACTCCCCTGTGGCAGCTGCATCTCACTGAACCACCACATGTGTCAAACCTTCCTTCTTCACCTGCATAAAACTTTCACATCAGGCAGCAGGATTTATGAGTAAAGGTATTTTTTATGTTTCTGAATACCAGTCACTAAGAAAAACATTTTAAAAATAATTTTTATGTAACATCTTCATTTCACCCCTTGGCTCCCTCTGCACACATACAGGTAAATTCCACAGAATTTACGGTCCTTTAAGCAAGTAGAATAATATCAAGGATAGGTGATTTTCTGGAATTTTTTTACATCCAATCCTTAAAAGAATGAAAGGGGAAATGGAAAAGAGGAAACAAACCCTCCCCTCCATAAAAATAGTGGGATTTGTTCATTTGGATTTGTTCTTAATATGGTTTTAAAAAACAAGCTGATAAAGAAAAAAAACTTATTACTTTTTAAGCTGTAGTTAAATGTAGAAGTAGTTTAAAATTGTTATCTGTGTAGAAATGACTAGATAAATCCAGACACTGATAGCCCCTTCTCACTCATCATAACAAAACTGGTGGAGCTCCAACACAGCACTTCTCTCAGTCCTCACAAACTGATAAATTCATACACTTTCCCAATTGTTTTATATTGCAGAACATTGCCATATCTTTAATCACAAGACAGCATTTGAAAATAAATACTTTTGTCCAACCTGAGTATTTTTTTAATCCATCTCTGCTAATGGTCCTTAACACAGGAGAGTTGAATATCAACTCTTGTGAGCCTTGTCACACGAATTTAGAACAGAGCTATTCCCTAAAATTTGCAAAAGCCAATCTCCTTGTAATCTTAACAGCATTTATAACAAGAGGTAAATACTGGCAAAGCTGTTATCTGATTTCTCCTGTTTTTAATGCAAAATAATAGCCAATTGGCACAGCACAAGTCCTTTCAGAAAGCAACTGAAAATTAGAAACATGGAACTTAAATAATAAAATCACAGATGACTGTTTTTAAACTAACCTAAGACAGAAATAATAATTTTTTTCTTCCTGAATTAATCCTTATTAACACCTCCTGACATGTTCCTGACATATAGGATCAAAAATGAACCACTACATTTGAGTGCCTTTTATAAACACTAATCCTTTCCTTGAAGGATATGTATTAAAATCAGCTTTCTTAAATAATCTGCTTTCTCAACATTGCCTGTACATCATTTTTTTCTTCAAATTTTCATCACAACTTCATTCATTTAGACAGGCACTTTTTCAAATCCATCCTATCCTTCACAACCTTCTAAAAGGTGCCCTCCCTCCATGGGCCTTGATCCACAGTAATATGTTGAAAATTGAGATCCATTTTTCTTGCCAGACAGGGTGGATGGTTATCTGAAGTGAAAAGTTCCATTTCCCAGCATCTTTCATTGAAACTACTGCCTGATAATTATATGGAACAGGAAGTAACCATTCATCAAAACCATAAAATATCCATTTATCATGGTGATTCCTCCATGAGAAATATGAGAGCCAAAATGAATCAGCCAAACCAAACTCCATCACACCAAAAGCTTTCTAAAAAAATCAAAGGGATAAAATATATTTTCTTCATAAGGCAGAGTGAATGAAGCCTTATAAACGTTAAACTACCTTCTGTCATTATGGGAAGTTATTTTAATCTCATCCTTACAATTCAAGTCAGTATAAATAGACTGGCAATTAAAGGTTATTAAAAATTATCTGATTCAAGTGGAAGTAACAAAATTTTTCATTCCCACACAAATCAGGCAATTTAAAGTAGCATTTAAAAGGGAAAACCTTGCATTCCTCAAACAAACCCATCTAAATGGACCCTAGTAGCTGGAAACATATTTATGCATATATATGTATACATATTTCAACAGTATCCAACCTGAAGCATCTCCTCAACATAAAATCATCATAAATGGATTTGTCATTTCTGCTTGGCCTAATGTTACTTGACTCATAAAACACATCTCAGAACAGCTAAAAAAAATAATAATCAAAACATATTTCCAACTCTCTTGATTCTCTGGTGTTGCCTGGTGGAATGCTGTGCACAGAACATTTATCCTCCTGTACGGCAGGTTGCAGCTATTGGGGATATCTACCCTAAGGTTTTAAATTGGGCTGGGAACGCATTTCTGAGGGAATCCCACTGCCCCCTCCTAGCTGCCCAAGCTGGGGTTGCAGTGCCAAGCAGACAGGCTGGCACATCCCCCAGAGGCACCCTCCGGGCTGTGGGTGGGTGCTCAGCCCCCAGCAGGGCACAGCCAGGGCCCACAGAGGGCATTCCATGTGCACCTCCCTCCATCCTGTCCTGGGATGGCCCTGCCAGAGCCACCAGTGCCACCTGCACCAGGAGCTCCCCACTGCTCCTCCACCAAGGGCTCATCCTGGGCTGCATCTCCACTTCATGATTTCTAACCCTCTCCCCTAAAGTCTGCTGTTAAATTTACTGTCCAGCCACAAAAAGCCACTTTAGAAACAGCACAAATCCATGCTTTGTACCTACATCCCTAGAGAATACATTGGAGATAAGTCTATTACTGCCAGGAATGCAGCAACTAAATCAAAGTTCAACACACTATCACCTCCAATTTCCCAGAGGCCGTTTCTTTTTAACCAAAGCCCTTCTCTCTGCCCTTTTTTTCAGTCTCTGGTTGTCCTTCATGTTTGCTGTGCATTAAATGATTCCCACTGGCCTCCACCCACAAATGCCCGAGACACAAGGAAGGGCATTTACTGTCACTCAGTTGGATTTGAGTATCAGCTGTGCATGTATTGTCTTATGTGTTACTTAGTGTGGTGCTGATGCCCTTCACAGCATCAACAGGTACGAAGTTGGAGAAGAAAACTGCAATTTCAACTCTTTAACATCTTAACTCATTGTTAAAAATTCATTTGTGTATTGTTTGCTCTGACAGTGGATCTCAGACCCGTGCAATCTAAATGCCACCTTCCTCCTTCCCCTCCCCTGCTCACACTCAGCTGAGGGGTTTGGAAGCAACTGAAAAGCTTTTCACTAATGGACATTTCAGGCAATAGTTTGTTGCCAAAAAGGTAAAGTGCTAATATACATCTTTATCTAGCAGGACTGCTTGAAAAACTAAAATGTGAACTGCCATCAAGGGGAGACACAGCTGCAAGATCTGGGTAGAGTGACATCTTTGCTAGCTGAAAAAAAATCTAAATTATACTAACAGGAAAAATAGAAGCAGGATAATGATCCCATGAAGACTTTTCCCCAAAGTAAAATAATTCATCACATATTTAAATACATTTGATCATTTATTCAAGACAAATTATGAAAGTATAAGCTAAGAGAGTAGCAGGGTGAATTCCCCTTATTTGAAAAGAACTCTGTAATGTCAATATTTAAAAGATGTTCTTTTTTCATACTTAATGAACAGCTATACACTTACAGTCTAAAATGGCTCACTTTACACTAAACAAGCATCTCAGAAGGAAAAAAAAACAGTCTTCAAAGTACACTGTGAAAGAACTTTCACTTCACCAACTACTTGAAGCTACAGGAACAAAAGATACCTTTAAGTCCCAACCTACATGAGTTTATTTTGCTGTAAATCCTCAAACACACAGAAGATAGGCAGCTCAGTATTGTAGTTGCACATGGCACAAAAAGCTTGTTTCTAAATGCACTGTTTTACATTGTTTTCTAACAGTAAAATGAGGAAGAGCACAAGATATATGGCACCTTTTTGCCTCTTAGCTGAAGAAATGCAAGAGCAAGTACTCTGAAAATCTCCCAGCTCCCAGCTGAGTTCATCTTTACAGGTTCTGATACAAGAAGCAAAACTATTAGTATCCCTCTAGAAATTTTAGACTCTTTGAATGAAAAAAAAGCTGTGCAAAAAGAACAACTAAATACATAATATAGATATACTATTACTATATTACTGTTACCATAAAAGAGTTTTTTTTTTAAAAAAATATATATACACAATTACTCTCTTACTTACACTACTTTTGCAGCTTTATTTCAGATGGCAGCAGAGCCAGGGCCCTCCTGCAGATCCAAGAGGATGTTACCACCCCAAATCTGCTCTGAAATACATGTTAGGATTGCCAGGAAACAGCATGAGAGGCCACAGATTTACACCACACCAGCCAGCTCTGAAAATCACAGATTATTGAGCCAATAATCTGCAAAACTGGCGATTTACCTGAAGGAAAGTGCCAGTTTTACAGTACTTTTTAGTTGGCCACTTAATATATTTAGTCACACTTTACTTCCTGTTCATGGTCACATACAGTTAACAATTAAAATTATTGGTGCCCTGGCATTCTAGGATAAGTGCAATAGGTCAAAAAATATGCTTGAATGGAAAAAAAAGAATACTTGAACAGCTCCTGAAGTTTCAAGTCCAAAGGATTCTGGCTTAGATACTGCTTTCACTTTCCTAGTCAGGGAAGCATTGGACACTGTTACATGGGTTGGATACCTCTAATTAGTAATTCATGCTCTGAGCACTCCAAGGGCAGAGTTTTACTGCCTTTAAATGGGAAAAAGTTGTTAAATTGTGGTAATTTGGAGTCAAACAAATGACCCCTATTTCAGGAACATCTGGGCACATACCCGGCCTTGAGTCACAGCGCTCTATGCTTACATTCAAACAAGCTCTCTTAAAAAGTAAGGCAAAGGTTCAAGTGAGTACTGACCTGGAGCTTAACTGGTCACAAAACTCAGAATAAGGAGGATCTATGCATTCAAATCATGGGAAGCTTTAGACCTTCATAGGACAATTTCTGCCTTCTAAACTTCTCTACACTGAAAACCTGTGACAACCTGCTTAGCACAGACTGTGGTACCTCAAACTTTACAAGATACAGATTGCAGGAAAATTTCTTATTAACTTTGTGTTCTGTTTTGCAATGCTTTGTACCTTTGCTTTGCAAATGGTGTTTTGTTTTGGAGAATTATTCCCTTCACCCTGTGTCATTTTCTCTGTATTTTCCTATTTTACAGGGAAACAAAAGTCTTAAAAAAAAAAAAAAGAAAACCCTCACACATCACTCTAGTCACATGATTGCTTAACCCACACATGTTTTAAAGGCAGGCTTGAAACATTCAGATGGGTTTTCTCATTTCAATGGTAATTTTAATGCTTCATCCAAAATATGGTCTCCAGACCACACAAGTAATTATTTTGTTGATACTGGATCTTCTCCTCACTTTCATTCCTCAAGGTACAGATGTAACTTTGAGAAGTTTACATGGCATTAGTGGGCTGGGGTTTTTTTAAAGCACAAACAATAATAATTCATAACTTTAAGCAATCTATGGGAGATAGGACCAGTTTCCCAAAGGCAAGCTTACAGCTCCTCTAACAACATTATTTGTACCCTTCTCTTGACAAAAATATTGCTCACAACAGGCACCAGCAGAACACCTCACTGGGTCTGGAACAGCCCAGCCTGCTGTGACAATTCCTATGCAAAACATTCTCCAAAAAGAGGATTTCATTCTCAGATTTGTTATGCTGCAGAGCCCTGAGAACCTCTCTTGTGCCTCAACCACACTGGTTTACTATTAAGAAACTTTTTCTTTTACCTGCAAGGCTTTTGTGCCACCAACACCACCTCAAGCTGATTCAGCCCCAGCAGAAAAGTTTTGAGCCTGAACACAGTGCACCTTTAGAAGTTAATTTTGTTCAACGCTGAGCAGGATCTGTTCTAGTCTGGTAAACAGCAATACAATTGCAGCCAAAGTTTACTTTTTATTCAGGAAGAGCTGTGCAGTCACAGAAATATTCCATATAAACTATAATTAGATGATATTGTACAAGTCAAGCTACTTGTGGAATAATTTAGCAAAGCCCACAGTTTATATTTGAGCCTCATGTCTACTTATTGCATTGTTTAATTAGCCATGAGATATCAAGTCTAATATTGACCCCTAACAATTCCTTGTACTCAGAAAAATACCAAGGCATTTCCATTGAATAATAAAAACACTGCAGCACTTTAATTGGCATGCATCTGTCTGATATTAACAAGACTACCACTAGAATATTGCCTTCCAGAAGAGTCATCTTGCCTTTTATTAAGAGTTTCAAACAACTCTATCCTTGTAAATATTTATATAATATGCTAAGTGGAAGTGGAAATAGATTTTTTCCAGTACAATGGACTTAATTACCATGATAAAGATGCAGCACATACCTGAACCATTCACTTACAAACTCAGTAAGAACAAAATATGCCAAACAGGCAATTAATCAAAGTCATCCTGAATTCAGTCGAGGCAGTTTGTCTTATTGTTGGAGATAATTTAAATGTCTTACATGTGTGTATCATATTCATAGTAACTGATGTCAAGTATCTTCTGAATATGATTGTTACTGTACTTATTTATAATAGAATGTGCACACCATCATTGATTAGAATACAGACTAATATATGAAAACCAAAATAGTTTGTGTAGAGAGCCTGTGAAATTGAATTCACATCCAATCTGCTGAAAAAGAATTTCCATTTGACTCTAAACTCCAATTCACAATGCATAAACTATGGCTATTTATTACAGTGTTCTGTCATTTGTCACTTTTATAGAATACACCACATTTTCCAGGCTATAAAATGCCTTAAAATTATGCAGCAATGATGTATGTTATCATTATTTTTTCTTTGCCAATGTTTGGATTACATTCAGCAGCTCAAAACAGGGCTGATTTATAATCTGAATAAACAGCAACATCCTTCAACTCTGTGTGTGTGTCTATGAAAGCTTCATTTACTTCCTGATTGTAAATGCTATATTCAAACCAAATATTTGAGCAAATTGAATTCAGAACATCTCACTGCACTGGACTGATGGAAGTAACTGCTGGAAGAGCACAACTTCCCTGCAAACACTTCAACAGGATTGCAGTGCTGCCAGCAGCTGGTAACCAAATTTCACTTAGATTCTCATTCAGAAAGTAAAAAACAGCCACCACTGAAAGTCTGTATAGCAGGTTCTGACACTGCCAGCTACTAAAAAGGTGAATTTCTAAAGAAAGCTGTCCTTTAGTAGTAAATTCACAGTTCAGTCACTCTGAATATTTCTTTCTTTCACAACTAGTTTGATGATCTGATAGCCTCAAACTTGTGAGCTGCTTTTCACTTCAAAATTATCCCAGAGGGTCACTTTAGGTTGTAGTAAAGATGAAAACAATGAGGCTCTAGACAAATGTGAAGAGTTTATTAGAAAAAACTGCTACCTAAGGAGTTCAACAGAAACCTGTAAGCTCTGACAGATCCCCACAGATGACTGCAACCCCACAGAACAGATAACCTAATGGATTTAATAGCACATTTCCTCCCCCAGAGCAGTCATAACAAAGACACAAATATCCAGCACATATTCACTGCTCTCACTGACAGCTGATACTGCTCATTTTGGGGTGTTTTGTTGTTTGGGGTGGCTTTGGCAACCCTACAGCAAGTTACTCCTATAAACTCCACATCACACTTCTGTGCTGGAGAAGCCTGGGATGCATCCTTAAATCACAGCTGGACCAGTACAACAATTGCATTCTTTTCTTTTCTTTGAAAACAAACCTTTTCTCTTGGTTCCCTTTGAAACAGCACATTGCACATGGAGAAAGTAAAGTGTCAGCAAAAATACAAAAGCTCATAAAGGAACCAGTGTTACAGCAAAATTAATTTGTCTTCACATGCTAACAAGGATAATTACTAAAACATCTTGCTCAATTACAGAACTGGAAAAGATAGCAGAAATAGCCCATACAGATAAAGATGCTGTACCCTAATAATGTGCACCCAAAAGCACTGGGTGCCTTCTGAGCCAGGGAAGATTAGCTCACAATTCTCTAGAGACATCTCATGCTAGACAGGCTTCCCAGCAAGGCTTTCTTAGAATAAAAATGTTTAGACAGGTTCAGAAAGGCACTCCAGAGGAAACATATGTTGTTCCTGGCTCTAATGGATGCTCTGGTAATTAACTTTCACAAGGACCACAGGCATATCATTAAATATTACATTCTCTTCCAACACTTGCTTCTAAATATATTTTTGTACATCAAGGTAAAGAAGAATTAAAATTAATTGCACCACTTAAAAGCTTGTTTCTCCAACTTGCTACTTGTTCAGTATTTCCATTTATATGGCCATGCCCTTGTTTTGCCTTCTGCTTCCTTGCTGATGTGAAATTTTTCACAGATTTTTAGGATGGGTGAAAGATTTCCAGGGAACCACCTGCATCTTCCTGAGAGTGCCACGAGGCAGGTGGGCAAAAGGCAAATCTGAGCACACAGGTACAGGGACATCACCCCACAGGACACTGCCAGAAGTGACAGAGGGATACTAGGAGCAGTAGGAAGGGACTAAGAAAGTAAGGAGGAAAAGAGGAAAAAAAAAGTAGAAAGGTGAAATGAGGATATATAAGCAAGAGTGGAAGAAAATGAGGGGTAACAAGCTGGGATTTCCATTGCACAAAGATGCCCAAAGGAACAAAACCAGCAGCTCCACTATCACCTCTGCTGAAAGAGTCACACATGGCTGTATCAATAATAAATCAGAAGGGCAAAATCAGGGAACATCAGGTTTGGGATGCTCTGCATCAATCACCTTCACAAGGTAGTACAGTTACCTCGATATTTAATAATTTTAACTAAGTTTCCTCAACACCTCATTTTAAAAGGCAACCAAAAAAAACCCACACATATAATTTCCTTTGACAATATTTGTCATAGAAATAAATTTCAGTCACTCCGCACCAATTCTGGTCTAGTCCCATAGCCCAGAGGTGACACACAAATATTTGTCATCAGGAATGCTAGTTTATAACTCTAATCACCAAAAATATGTCATTTTCCTCTACTGCCTCTCCCCAGAAACAGCTTGCTGATAACACTACAGATTTTAGCTACAGTGAAAGCTGTAATTGCTACACACAAGATTTCACCTGGAAGTGATCTGTGACAGCTACAGAAAGATGAGTGAGTGACTTTGGAGGTGGGAAAAACCAAAAGAGCAAGTACTGTAGGGAAGGGGTAGCCCTCCATCCCAGGTACAATAGACACAACATCTGAAAGGTGGGCCAAAAAAGATGCCATTCTTTAAATGAAGGGTCATTCAGACCTCTGAGGAATTTTAGCAGCAAAGAAAATATTTCAACTGAAGACAAGACAGCAAAGTGTGCAATGATGAGATTGAGATTTGGTATCACATAACCATCAGGAGCAGAAAATACACAACAAGAAGAAATATTAAGAAAGCAAAAAGGCTTTGGAAAACAGAGAAACTTTGATATGTTAAACAGAAAGACCCAACATGCTACACAAGGCTACTGCCATAGCATTAGGCACCCATTGAAGACTGGGATTATTTCTGATCATGCACAAATAAAGGTACAGTATTGTCTCTTCTGGGAACAGGGTTTTGAGGATGAAGAGGAGACGAGAATCTTGACTCCATAATTAGAAGACTTGATTTATTATATTATATATATATTACATTATAACTATACTACAACGAGATAGAAGGAAGAAGTTGTCAGAAGGCTAGCTAAGAATAGAATAGCAAGAATGATAACCAATCCGACAGCCAGCCTGCCATGACTGGTTAAGAAATCCAAACACCCATAGAAAGCCAATCACAGATGCACCTGTTGCATTCCACAGCAGCAGATAACAATTGTTTACATCTTGTCTCTGAGGCCTCTCCATTTCTCAGAAGGGAAAAATCCTAAAGGAAGGATTTTTCACAAAAGATGTCTGCAACAGTACAGTTTTAACTAGAGAAGGACCTGGCTCTCTGACCAGAAATCCAATCAGCCTCATGACAGACATACCAAGTGTCAAAGGCAACACCTAGAGTCACATTTTTGCAATGAAGAGCCTGTTGCTGGCACATGTAGGAATGTTCTGCTCCAATGCTCTGGTGCTGTCACAATTAGATGGAGCAGCAAGCACTCAAGTTGCCTCTCAACCCAACCCCACACCCAGAAGGAAAATGTGACCATTTGGGGACATGTCCCTCCCTACCTCACCTTCCAGGAGCACTAAGGATAACTCCCAGTCTGATCTTTTTATGAACTTTAAGTTACTCTGCTGATCTCGGGAAAGTTAATCCTCACTCTCTAACCTTCAAAAAGGACACGAGTTGACAGTAATTTTCACAGCACACATGAACATAGCTTGAAAGGTTTTTATGAGGCAGCAGGATTAATCTCCTAAGGAAATGTGAACAGCTGAGTGGTTTTTATTTACTCAGAATACTGAGACAAACCTGTGGTCCTCTCAATTTTTGGAAATACAACAACTCTCCAAAATAATTACGTTAAGTGTTTTTGGTTTTGCAGCTAAATATTTGTGAGATTATTTTTCAGCCTCAGAGGCACTGATTTTCAGCAACATTCAAAGTCAAGACACATTTATTGTAATACATGCATAAGCCACATTTTATACTAAAACCAGGCTTGCATTCCAAAATAATTATGTTTATACTGATGAAAATCTCATTAAATATGAAAGCCACAGGCAAAATGGAAGAGATGCTGATTTTCTTTATCTGTTAGAAGTGGTGCTGATTGTTTCAGAGCTGAGAAAATGCTAGTTTCACACAGCTCAACGTACTCTCCATAATCTATTTATCCCTCTCTGGAGTTACAGTCGTTTGCCTTCCAGCAGGCAGGAATTGCCCCATGCTGCCACCGGGAGGCACAGTCAGATTTTACAGTTTGCAATTTCTCCATTTATGTCACAACAGCCTGCCTGAAGAATCTGACTAAAAGATATATTCAGCTTTGTTCCAGCAGAAGATATGAAAAAGTTATTCAGTGATTTAACAAATTCCAAAATTCTATCCACACAAAAATATGAAAGCAATCCACTGCCAGAGTAGATTTTAGCTATTTCAAGCTGAAGTGTGAATTCAGTTTGACATGAAGGGGCCGCCCACAAAAATCTTTTTTAGGATGATTTTTTTTTTATGATGTCATATAGGTGGCTAAAATCAAAAACAGCATTAAACACTTCCAGAAGGGGTTTGAATGAAAGAAATATAGAAAGAAATTTTCTTAGTAAAAAACACAATTATATTCTGTTAATTGGAGAGCAGAAGATGAATGATCATTTCATTAAAAGCAAGCGTGGAGTTTTTAATTGCAATTTTAATGCTGTAGGCTATAAATAGATCTGAATTCAATGGCAGAAGTGTTGCTGCTATAAATTATTTTGACTTCAATTATGCTTAAACCACTTAGAAAACAAACTATTACTTGATAAAGAGACTTGGTGCAGCTTTTACAAAGTTGCAGCCCTTTTAAAATAATTTTCAACTCCAGTCTCTTCCACAGAGTGATAAAGAGGAGGGAAAAGACTTTAAAATGTTTGAATATGAAAGAATAACAAGAATTTGAACACTGTCAGGAATCTCTCACTCTGAGGAATTGTGAGAACTGGTTTTTGTGAAAGGGATCTGTAAAGATTTGCAAGTACAATGCCAGGCACTGATTTGTGCAGCCATGGGGTTTGGGGATTGAATCCACACATTGGGCTGGGCTGCTCCGGTGGGGTCTGAGCTCCTCCTCCAAAATTCTACCCCAGAACAATTGCGCCCAGGGTCAGGGCCTGCTTCTTGCTCTGCCTTGAGGCAGGAGGAGAAGCCTGAAGTGCACATGGAGTAACTGGAGCGCCCAGTTCACAGGGAACCCGGCCAGGAGCCTCACAGAGCTTTCAGATGTCACACCTGGGGCTCTCTGCAGCTTTCAGCAACTTTGTAATAAAGATGCAATAATGCAGCATCCCAGACTAAAGTGATCTAATTCAGACCTGTAAAATGCAGATGTAGTATTTTATCACTCTATCAAATCCCACTATAATTTAAATAACAGAAATATGATGCACAGCTTCCATGCAGAAAGGTAAGCATAGATACAAAATCTCCTTCCTCCTAACTGAAACAACAGTGCTCTCTGCATTTAGCTAAAACAACTTCCAAAACTGCTCTGATAAATGCCCTTAAGAAAATAGGTGGTTTAGGAGAGACATAATCTAAGCATGATGCAAACCAAGTGTGGTACTATTGCTGAATTGCTAAGAAACCTGATAGCTAAAGTACCATGTTTACAGTATTTTAGGAGAAAGTATTTCAAATTAACTTCTAAGTAGAATAACCAATTGCTATGAAACAGAAAAGCTGAAGGAAAAAATGTAATAGGTTATCAGTTGGGGGTCTCTCTGTGTAGCAGGGAGCAAGTGATCTAGACTAGTGTTTTCCAAAATTTATCTAAATAAATATGAAGAGAGACAGATTGGCAGCCAGCTGCAATTCACCACAACATCCAGAGGAGTTAAGTACTTCCATCACGGTCAGCAGGAGTTGGATGCTTAATGCAGTTGGATGCTTTAGAAAATCACATTAGGCACCTAAATGTGTGAAGTGCATAAATATCTTTCACTTTACAGCCTTTAGTTTTCAAGTGCCTTAGTCCTGTAGTTCTCAAATGGGAATAACTGCATTTGCCTAATCCATGGGGGAATAGGAAAAAGCAATGAAGAGTGTTTGGATCCTGCAGCAGCGGTGCATAAATGCCGTGGAGGAAGCACAGACAGGGCACAAAGGTGACTGGATGTGAGGGTGCTATCAGGAACATTGTGCAGTCCCAGCCAGAGAGAAACCAGAGGGTAAATGGGAATTATTTAGCAATTTTTCCAGAACATACAGCTGTTAGCTCCTTCCTATAAAATCACCAAGTGAAAATATCCTTTCTGAAATGTCCCCTCCTGTCACTTTTCACGGAAACAAAGAAAATATAGGTACTTCAGTATCCTTCACACTGTGACCAATCTGTTGGGAATCCCTCCTCACATTTTCTACAGATTTAAGCTTTTTGTCTTTTCCTTTAACATCGGTATAATTCTTTTCCAATCTAATAACAAGCTCTCCATCCCACTAACAGTAATAACCATCAGGGCCAGCACCCACCCACACCTTCCTCTCAGAGTCCAAAAAGGCAACAAACAAAACTGTAACAAACTTGTAATTGTCATGACAAATATGCCTAAAGATTTAGGTTGCCATAATTAATCAAAGTATCTGAGCTCAAACTAACTTATGCACTTAAATTCTCCAGTACTGTCTTAAGTATAAAATCAATCCAATCAGTAATTCACAAAAAAAATCAATTCTGCATACTCCAGAGAAGGCAGGTATCCATTACACAGTAATTGTTACACAGCTGCTATAAATGCTCAATAAAGAAAAATGACCTTGAAAGCCCATCAGAACTGCTCCCACATTTAAAGCTCATGTGTGCACAACACTGACTTAAGCCTTCTCTTTGTAAGCTTCATTTTTTTAAAAGTGGAAATTCCTTGAAGACTATGATAGTATTTTAGGGTGGTCCCTAAGTGGTGCTTATCATGGCATCATTGGCTGTGGCTGCATTTCTCTTCACAGAGAAAAGCAAGGCACAGCTTCCCAAGGATATTTCTGGGAATCACAGTGAGGAACCTCAGAGAAAGAAAAAACAGTTCTTATCTCAATTGCTGTTCACAAGTGGAATGCATTGTGGAAGATTGTTTACCTGAATGGAATTGGTGTTTTTACTCATTGATCAATTGAATCCAGGTGTGTGCGTTGAGACCGTCAGCTCTCAGTCACAAGATTCTGTTCAGTTGTGTGCTTGTGCAGATTCAGTGTAATGTAGCATAGAATAAGATAGTATAATAAAGTAATTAATTAGCCTTGTGATATCAATGGAGTCAGATGCATTATTTCCTCCCTTCATCGGGGGTCCCCTTGATTTATGATAATTGGCCACCTCTGCTGATCCCAAAACTGTCCAGCAAAACAGATCCTGCTTGGAGTAGCCCAGGAGGCTGCTGAGCCCCAAAGCCAGGGCCATCAAGTGTGCTTGATGCTGAGGTCAGGTAGGCACAGGTCCCTGCTGGTGAGGAAGTGCACCCACAGAGTTTTAGAGTTGAACAATTTCAACATTTCCACTGGATTTTTAAAATTATTACACTAGCGGCCATATGTGTTCTTAAAGACCTTGATACAAACTTAAGAAACCTGGCTTTTGCTCCAGAAGAAAATTCTCCACTGTGATAAATCTACAAGGAAATGCTTTGGCAAAATATATAGCATTTTTCTCCCCATAGTGTTTACTAGTTTGAACATACTTTCCCCATTTGGTTTCTTTCAGTCTTCTGCTTTCTTCCAGAAATAGAGGAACATTTATGTTCCTCTTTCCTCTCTGCTCCTGCCAGCAGCACTATATCAAAGGCAGAAAAGCACATCGTAAATAAATGCTATTATTGCTAGAACAGTGTGAAAAACACTGTTTCAGTTCAATGACCAAAAAGATGAAAAATTAATTTCAGGTCATCCCAAACTGAACAAGCCTTCCTGGGCCAGCAGGTTTATTCCTCTAGAGCTTCTTGGTTTTGCATTTTCAGCAAATTCTCTAAGTACACTCGTAATATTTATGTCAAGGCCATTAATGAATATATTAAACAAGTCTGAAGCACTCCTTTTTTTTTTTTTCTGACCCATTTATTGTAGAGTAGAATGGTTCAGGTTGGAAGGGACCTTAGAGATGATCTTGTTCCAATCCCTGCTGCTGTGGACAGGGACACCTTCCACTATCCCAGGTTGCTCCAAGCCCTGTCCAACCCAGCCTTGGACACTTCCAGGGATGGGGCAGTCACAGCTTCTCTGGGCATCTCTCCACCCTCACAGGGAAGAATTTCTTCCTTGTACCAAATTTAAATCTACTTTATTTCCGTTTAAAACATCAACCCTTTTCCTGCCCTGATAAAAAGTCCCGATATTACCAGATGTGGCCACCAGACCAGCCCACCTGGCAGCCAGAGGAGCATTACTGGGGAGAGCTTTCCAATTACCTGCCATATCACCAACACTTCTATTTTTGTTAGTTTTTTCACTCAAAAATACCCATTTTGCTTGTTTTTTCACTCAGTGCAAGCTGGACTTGCATTTGTGTTTTCATCAGTCCACAGCACCAGGGCAGAGGATGAGCTGTCCCAAGCAATCTTTCTGCCACACTCCCCAGGCAGTTCCTGCCCCAAAGCTGACGAGGGGACAGCGTCCCCTGAGTGTCTCCTCTCAAACAGTCTGAGGCACACACCTGAGTACCAAGGGTTCCCCAAAATTCCTGAGATGTGTGCCACTTTCCCCAGTGTGCCACACTGGAGTGGGGACCCTGAGAAAAGGTCAGTTCTGCAGCAGCCACACCCAGGGGCGCCTCAGGAAAAAGGGATTTGCAAAAGGGCAAAACGTTGTCCAGGAGTGATGGGAAAGCACCTGGGTCAGGCAGGGGGAGCAGCTCCAGGCACCTGGGTGGGTATTCCCCTATGTATTCCCACAGAATAGCCAGCAGACATTTCTTGAGGCACTGGGTCCATGGAGAGCCCAAGAGTGCTGCCCTGGTGTTTGTGAACATCCAGTGTCTGGGGATAAGAGCATTAAAGTTTTCCTCAAGCTCTGATGAGCTGCCAATTGAGACTGGGCTCATGAATGCTGAATTTTCTTTCCTTTCTTCTGCTCTCTTCCCTTCCCTGTCTCACAAGAAGCATTCCTTGCTTCATTCACCCCATTAGGTTTTTGTTCTTGCACACATGGATCAGGCAAGAGACAACTAACACTGGTCATGAGAGAAATTATTAAAAACACAATATGTATTACCTCTTGTAAACACAAAACCTGCTTCACAACCTTAAAAGATGACAGCTGTCAGAATCAAAAGGCCTGACTGCACCTGCTGTACACTAAAACCCTGTAGCCCATAGGGAAACCAGCTCCCAGCCAATTCCTGGTATTCCTGCTATTAACCCTCCAAGAAGGGCCTTTCCCTCTGTACCACTGAACTTCCTTTCTGTTACCCTAATCAAGGTCACACAATCCTTCCTGTAGGACACCCCACACCTTACTGACAGTCCCTTTTACCTCTGCATCTTCAGCAAATCACACCAGCACACTCACATCTGTGCCAAGGTCTTTCATAAAAGCACTAAGCACCACTGATCCCAAAACCAGTCAGGGGAGCTGCAGCACAACCCTGAGGTTGCCACTTGCTGTGTCCCCATAACAGCAGCCTTGGCTCCACCACAACTGATGGCTCCTGAACCTCCCATGTTTCACAAGCATTTGGGGTTTTCAGCCATGTGAGGTTCCAATGGCTCAGCTCACTGATTTAGGGTTTTCCAGCTGCAGCCATTTCCACTGGCTTCTCAGCTCACTGACATGGTTTACCATGCACCTTCAATATTATTTACACTGACTTTGGTTAGGTCTTCCAGCAGTGGTGAACTAAGCCCAGATAGGAATTAAACTTGCTTTCCATTAACAAATCAAAACAACGTTTTCTTCCCTGAAAATACTGAATTCTGTTATTTAAACTGCCCAACTTTTCTCTGGTATATTTTAATTTATCAGAAAGTAAGGAATATTTTATGAATTTATATCAAAGAAAATCTATTCAACCATTTTTTACATACTTTTACTGAGCTAATTCTTTACAATCACCTAAATTCTGGGCAAGATAAACACACATATGGTACGTAAGCCTAAACCTTCCTACAAAGCCACACAGCTGTACTAGAACACTACAGAGAAGCTTTTACTTTCTCGGCTCCTAGCAAGTACCAATCACAAAAAATTTTGATTTCTAAGTTTCAGAAATAAAGAGCAGCAGATAAATTTAGCAGTATCTGGATTTATCTGGATTTGCAGAGTAAGGTGTGAAGCTACACCTTTTAGGAGCTAAAACAGTGAACAACTGTGCCTGCAAAATGGCCCTGTCCTTCCCTGAATTATTCTGTATTTCAGTGTAAAATTAACATTGTATCATAGGCTACAGCACACAAACTCTTGAGAAAGAAATGGAAGCTTTTACCTTCAGAACTAAAGCAAAAAAGTTTTCAGTAAATCTAATGTTCAATTCTGTTATCTTTTTACATGACCCACAACCAAAAAACAGATACCTTATCTCTTCAGCAGCCAGATAATCTTACTTGGTTTTATGAGATTTTTTTTTTTTCCAAGCTGGAAGCATCAACTTTATGTATAATAAGCTATCCTTGTTATCTTCCTTATCATAGGCTCCTCCAGCTGCAGCCATTTCCACTGGCTTCTCAGCTCACTGACATGGTTTACCATGCACCTTCAAAATTATTTACACTGACTTTGGTTAGGTCTTCCAGCAATGGTGAACTAAGCCCAGATAGGAATTAAACTTGCTTTCCATTAACAAATCAAAACCACGTTTTCTTCCCTGAAAATACTGAATTCTGTTATTTAAACTGCCCAACTTTTCTCTGGTATATTTTAATTTAACAGAAAGTAAGGAATGTTTTATGAATTTATATCAAAGAAAATCTATTCAACCATTTTTTACATACTTTTACTGAGCTAATTCTTTACAATCACCTAAATTCTGGGTAAGATAAACACACATATGGTGCATAAGCCTAAACCTTCCTACAAAGCCACACAGCTGTACTAGAACACTACAGAGAAGCTTTTACTTTCTCGGCTCCTAGCAAGTACCAATCACAAAAAATTTTGATTTCTAAGTTTCAGAAATAAAGAGCAGCAGATAAATTTAGCAGTATCTTGATTTATCTGGATTTGCAGAGTAAGGTGTGAAGCTACACCTTTTAGGAGCTAAAACAGTGAACAACTGTGCCTGCAAAATGGCCCTGTCCTTCCCTGAATTATTCTGTATTTCAGTGTAAAATTAACATTGTATCATAGGCTACAGCACACAAACTCTTGAGAAAGAAATGGAAGCTTTTACCTTCAGAACTAAAGCAAAAAAGTTTTCAGTAAATCTAATGTTCAATTCTGTTATCTTTTTACATGACCCACAACCAAAAACCAGATACCTTATCTCTTCAGCAGCCAGATAATCTTACTTGGTTTTATGAGTTTTTTTTTTCCAAGCTGGAAGCATCAACTTTATGTATAATAAGCTATCCTTGTTATCTTCCTTATCATAGGCCCCTATAAGATACCACAAAAAAACTGGATTGTTCCCATTGCCTCTTAAACATATCAATATTAGTGACAGAAGTTTGGCTTAGCCACCAGAAATCATATTCCTCTGTCACTGCATTTTTAAAATCACACCTAGCCTCCACAATCTGCATTCACAGAATTCTAAGCACATTTAAGCTAAAAATTATTTGCATAGTTGCATTTAAATTGGTTATTTTGTCCTACTTCAAGTGCAGTATCAAAAGACAGGAAATTTCACCCAAACAAGCCCTGAATGTTATAATAACCATCTCTGTCCTGCTCACTCTGCACTACAATAACTCTGACCTCAAGCAGGTCCACACTGAAACGTTTTTTCCAAGAAACTAGAGAAGAAATCTTACAAGAAACTCTGGACTGACTACACTGCATTTTGTGGGTTATTTTGCTTGAGCACAAATGAAAAAGAAATGTAGAATAACTTTGGGAAAGTTACTGAAAACCAAAAAAAAAATCTGAATCTGGTCTAACACCCAGCTGTATGAATCAAGCACCTTCACAACTACCAGTTTTGATAAAACAGAATAACAAAACATGAAAACTAATTTGGAACATTTGTTTTGCTAAAAGAGAATAACAAAACATGAAAACTAATTTGGAACATTTGTTCTGTACCTTAGAAGACCACAGGGGCTCACTCCAGCAGGTGTAGCCCAGGCAGCAGGAAGTATCCAGAGAGTCCCCAGGAATTTGCTGGTTCAGGGACAGTGATGACAGAACCTGAGGATTTTGCACCAAATTATGCACCAGGTTAGCAAAGCTGCCCACCAGGAGAAACTGCCCTGGGTGAACAGGCAGGGTGGAAAACAGCAAAGCACCCTTTAAAAGGCTGTATACTGGTTTGCCAGGTAATCCTCATCAGCAAATTAAACTGATCATGGGGAGCCAGGCAGGGAGCAAAGGGCACTCCCTGACTGGGTACAGGAAGAGAGCCTGCCTAATTAAGCACAGGGTAACATTAGCTAGTTAAGTTAACACCTGGGTACCACAAACTGCGTGCAGTCAGAAAGTAACTTACATTTATTGATGCCCAAACAGGATGGAATATAAACCTTTGCTGTCATGCAGGAAGTACACATGTATTCTTTGCAGATCAAAAGTACTTTAAATCACTTGTTAGCCTGTCATTTGACAAATTAATTTATCAAGACATAGTCCAGCCTCCTAAACCTAAAGTAATATTTTTTTCTGCAAAAAATCACAGATTAAAGGTTTAACAAAAGATTTAACAATGAGACAACTCTTATAGCCAGACCACTGATTTTTCAGCCATGGATATCATTTTTATGATTTAACTGTGCATGAATTTGAACTATAATTTATGGGCATCAGATTCTTTTTAACTGCTTAAATAATAGCCTGGGCTCTGCAATGAAAATTATTCTGAATATGGTGATCAAATTATTCTGAATGAGTGACCAAATTTAGCATGTTTGGTGTGGCAGTCTTAGGCATTGTTTTGACCTTAATCTGCAATATTTATTCACAATATAGCATAAAATAGCAATGTTCTTTTTTCAACTTTTAAAGAATATGAAGCAAATTAACCAGGGCATCCCTTTAAATTACCAGGTGGAAATTACTTAAAAATTGGAAGAGTTCCTAATTAATTTCAAATAAATCATAGAATTTAAGAATGCTTTGGATTGGAGGGGATCCTAAACATCATCCAGCTCTAATCCCCTACCATGGGAAGGGACATCTTCCACTATCCCAGGCTGCTCCAAGCCCATCCAATCTCCCTGGCACAAAGCCTGTGCCAGGGCCTCGCCTCCCTCACAGGGAAGAATTTGTTCCTTATCTGCAATCTAAACCTATTCCCTTTCAGTTTGAAGTTATTCTGCCTTGTCCCATTACTCCATATCCTTGTAAAAAGTCCCTCTTGAGATTTCAATTGCACAATACAAAAAAAATTCAACTTATATTTACACTAAGTTTTTCAATAAAATTCCAGAACTATTACTTGTTAAGAAAACATTGCACGAAGGTGCTAGTTACAACGTGGTATAATGAATGAAAACATGTTTAGCAGCTCTGTTTGCACAATTTCCTTAATTTTGTAAACAGAAAAGAAGGAAAAAACACCCACATTTTCATTAGAAGAAACTATTTCCTTTTTTCCCAATCTACATGAAAGCAAACACATTCCCTTGTTGCCACAGTTACCAGATGACTAAGTTGTCCTTAGAAACTTATTCCACAAAAATAAGGTAGTTGTTCTTTCCCCCTTGAAATGCTTCTTTGATGTGTGTTCAAAGGTGGGTGAGCAGGTGGTAAGACTGTTAAATGCTCCTTGTTTTTCCTCCTCAGAGCACTGAGCCACAAACACATCTAAAGAACGGCAAATGCTGTCCTGCGTGGGTAGAAAGATGCTCCAGCCAGCAGAGGAAACCCTTATCCTTCAAAGCATTATTTCCTAAACTAACAGATGTCAATCACCTCACAGAATCAAGAAGCACGTCCAAACACATGGAGAAGAACTGGTCAGCAAAAGCAAAGGAGCACAGCTGCCATTAAAGATGTACAGAGTTTCATACAAGGGCCACCACTGCCTGCAGAGAACCCCACTTAGGCAATCTCTGGCCTGCTGAGGCTCAAGCAGAGCCTGTTGCTCCTCTCAAAAAATATTGAGCATGTTAATTCCATTGTTTGTGCCTCCCCTGAAGCTGTCAGCCAGAGGGGAGCTGCCTTTTTTTTTTTTTTTTTTTTTTTGTAGAAAATGTTGGAATTTCTAATGAAAACCAAATTCCCACGTGATTTCTGTTATTTTCCCCTAAACATTAACATAATGTTCACACTGGTATAGAGAACAGAAGCCATGTAGCCTGAAATTTGAATGTGTTTCTCCAAGAAACATTTACCTGCTCTGATGTGCTGCCCAAGGGCCAGGTAGCCTTAAACCCCACAGATTTTCCATATTTAAAAACTAGTGAAACAGATGGAATACAGGGCAAAATATGAAGTTCAGTGAGTCTAATTTTCATCTGGTTAAACCAGGGAATTCTTCACTGAGTTCAGAGACCCCAATTTACAGCAAGAAGAGTAGATGTACTTTAGCACTTTTTAGTCATTTTTTAGCTTTTTTTATACTGCTTGCTGACTGTTAATCCCATTTCATGAGAAGTTAAAATTAATCACCCATAGGCAGGGAAGATGATCATGATACACAAAAAGCCTTTATGATTTTTGATACCAATCTAGGTATCAAAATATATTATGAAGTTCTATGTGAGCAGATAAGGACAATGGTAGTGAATTAACTTGTTAGAAAAATCCACAGGTATTGGGCAGATTACCATAACTTTACAATACTGATGAATATTTAAATGTTTTGCAGTTTAATGCTAAATTTTGCAAACAAGATGTCTGATACATCTGGAAAACAAAGTTCTAATAATATCATATTGTATTTTATTTTACTTCATTTTCTACTTGTGCAGCTTTCCATTTAGATGAAAATTTGTTCACCTAAAGGAGGACAGAATTTTCTCCACAATTTATCTTTTATAGTCTATAAACCATCCTTCATGCAATAATTTCAGCTTTTTTTTTTTTTTTAAGAATACAGATTCTTTTCAGTAAAGTACAAGAAATACGTCAGGTTTGTCTTAATGGATATTTCCATTACAGAACAGCTCATGTAACCTGTGAGCAGAGGTCACTGGAGAACCTGGGGAAAAGAAATTTCTGCAAGGTCAGGTCTAAAAACTTACAGTGCAATGTTGACTTCGTGGTAGCAGAGACTCTCACTGAGTTCTTTGGTGGGAGGAGGTGAGCTGCTCTCTTTAGCTCAACAGCATTTCCAGGAAATCCAGATTCTGTTCTTGTTTTGTGCTGAGGCTTTATGTTTCTGCCTAGGAAAGTTGAAAAACTCAAGTGCTTTCAGGTATTATCTATGTACTGAATCATACTCATTTAATAGGCAAGTGTTTCTTGTCAATATTTTGTAAATGTTTTATTTGAATTGGCTTTATTTTTAGAAATATATATTACTCACCAGACTGAATCATGAGAGGATACTATATGTGGGGTTTTTTTACAAAATTCTTTAAATAAAATATTCCCACAGTTTCAAAGCTTTTCCTCCTATTTCATGAGCAAAGCAACACACTGAAGAGAAACCTTTCCCATTTGGACAAATCAGTATTTTCCAATTACCAAGTCTTGTTCCAAAATACTTTATCTGATTTTCAGCAGCACCAAATGCCATAGATTTTAATGGGACATTCAGTTAAAAGCATGTTAAATTAGGTTACCAGCTTTCAGTGATATTTCTGAAATGGTTTTTCTCTTGCCATACAAAACCATCCAAGTTTGGCAGTATTCTGTCCTGCAACCTTGGCCATATCAGCTTGTCACAAACCCATGCTCTGACAGAAAAGGCAGAACAGCCACAGACTCCTTTTGAGTGCCAGACAGGTGTAAGAGCGACCAGCAGGCTCAGGCAGTGCCTCCAGACCTGCAGTGCAGACTGTCAAACACAGATCTGTGCATTTCCTTCCCCACAGAGCAAACAAGATACTCACCTCAAAGTGATGTTATAGTCCAAAGCAGCTGAATTTGTATTTGGGCACCCCTGGAAGCCTCATCCTCGGTGGGATTTTAAAAAGCACAACAGTACTTTAAATGTATCCCACTGATTTTCAATAGAGTGTAAATCACGTCTGTGATTTTTGGAGCTCCAGACAAATAATTGTTTTGACAACACTCTCTCTGTGCTATTAAGAAGCCAGTTTTAAAATACCCAGAGAGTTAATGCATCATCAGAAACTACAATTGAAGAATTTCACACTTTTTTAGCAATAAACATTTACACCCAACTGACTCTCCGAAAATTTCATCCTCTTAATTTCTTTTTCTATTTAAAATGACAGAAGAAATCTAAAAATATGGTAGGAATACATTATCTGAACTACTCTTTTTATCCTTTTAAGGAAGCAAATAAACGTTAGCACAAAGCTGATGCAAAGAAACCATGAGGAGTGATTGGTGACAGATGTGAGCACACCCTCCCCCAGTGGTGCCACCAGAGCAAGGTAAGGGACTCTGCACTTGTGCCAGTAAATGCTGCACAAATCTTGGCCACCAACACAAGGAACTGCAGGAGTCACCCTTTGGGACTGCTTTTCCATCGTGTTTATCACCTTCCAAACCTCACTGCCACATCCAGAGGGAACATTGCATGGCCCCAGCAGACAGCTAGAGGGGAGTAAAACTGCAGGGGTTTTTCATATTTTTCAGAGAAATGTTTTCAGTCCTCCATAAGGAGGCTGAGCTGAACAAGGGAATGAGGCGCTGCCACGGCTCTGTCAGGCAGTGAAATAACTCCTGTTCTTTCAGAGCCTCTGATGCTGCCTGTCCTCTGTCTCTTGGAAGAACCTGGGAGAGGATCCAGATAGTAAAAGCAGGGCTACCCCAATGAAGGGGAGAAATGATGCATCTGACTCCATTCATATCAGAAGGCTAATTAATTACTTTATTATACTATATTATATTACACTATATTACACTGAATCTAAACTGAATCTGCACAAGCACCCAACTGCACTGAAGTGCCCAGAATCTCGTGACTGTCAGCCAATAGTCCTGACACACACATGGATTCAATTGGTTAATGAACCAAAACACTCACACCAGAATCAAATCAAATAAATTCCTTCAGGTAAACAATCTTCCTCAATGCATTCCACTTGTTTTAAAACACAGAAACAGTAAATGAGATAAGAACTGGTTTTTCTTTCTCTGAGGTTCAGAGAATGTTAATCTCAGAAATATCCTTGGGAAGTTGTGCCTTGTTTTACTCTGTGAAGAGAAATGCGGCCACAGATCCAAACCCTTTCACAGCCATTTGGGGCAAGAACACAACTCTCCCTTAGCTCGTCCAGCCACAAGGCAAAGTTTGGGGTAACTGCACAGCTGAGCCCCATTCCAGGCACTGACAAGTTTTCTGTGTGCATCAAAGCAGGACAATGTCATGTGGTGATCGTGGCCTGGGGATTTGAAGGCAAAATGTTTGCAAAATTGAAATAAATATCTCAGTGCTATTGCAGTGTCTAGAGAACTGGAGACAGACAGTGCTGGCCCATTTAAGCAGCAGTTATCTGCACTTCCACTCTGCAAAGCCTCTCCCAAACAGTGTCTTTCATCTCCTCCTGTTGCTGAGATTACTGTGTGCAGACAGGAGTGTTTTGGAGTGATCTTAAAGTGCTTTTAACGGGTAACATGCGGAAATAAATAATTCAAGGTTTTCTCGAGTGTTTCTTTAGTGTCTCAGCTTACATATAGAGAGTGCTTTTATGGAGTGCTCACCTGTACAATGGGTTGTGCTCTCTGCTAAGTGTTTTGCACAAATGACTTTTGAATGCTCTTCTAACACAAAGATAGTAGACTTTTATATCCCTACTGTGATCACACCCCTGCTAGGCAAGGGATCTAAACTACTAGACACAATTACTGCCATGGTTTCTAGCAAAAGTACACATGCTGTACCATTTTACCTGCAGTATTATGTGAGTTTTCAATGAACTGTGTCTAACAGGAATAGTATAAGGAAATAAAAAAGAACAGAGAATTTTTGAAACAATCTGGCAAGATTTAATGCTACCAAAAGAGACAGTAACATAATAAACATTAAAGACCTGAAATTACAGCTGCAAGCATATCCACAGCACCAACAGGTAATGCCAAAGTGTGTTCAAATTTGTCACATCTGCTGAGAATTATTTGTAATAGAATTATGTATGATATGATATTAAGTGGCTATGGTGCTTTCTGGTTATCCCTCCCTGCTAACACATGATCCATATCAAAAGAAATACACATTTTCTCCTGAAAATGCTGGATGTTCTGCTGCCAAGTTTTCTTTTAAAATACCCATTTTTTAAAATTTGCATGTATGCTCAGGATCAGGCGATAAAAGCAAGTTACAGTTAACACATTCTGTGATGGTTTTTCTAACATTTTCTGTAAAAATACTCATGACTAAAGATTTCTGTAGCTACTGATATAGTTTATAATCCTTTAAAGTTTCACAGAATAGCAGTCCTAAAAAAGTGTTTAAAACCTCTTTTTCTTTCTTCCTCTCTTTTCTTTATTTTTTTTAGAGCACAGCCCAGGAACCCAGCCTTTAGGAGAGAAGTCTGGCTGGTGGCATCGAAATTAAAGCTTTCACAGTGTCTTAACGTGTCTTGAAGGGCACAGACTACTGTACAACTGAGATAAAATTAAACATCTTGGTCCAGGGATGTTCAACAGTTTCACTTTAGGTGACATACAGTACAGACACTATTTTTATCTCTGGGTTAACAGCCTGCTCTTGTAGCAAACTCCTTTGCTTTTGTGTCTCACCAGCACATGCACTCCTACCCCACACAAGAGGCGAGCGTGGATGTTGGGGGTGAAGCCTGTGGGCCAAAGCAGATTAAAATTTCAGCTGACTGGTGTAAGGTCAGAGGAACAGGGCCAGGCTCTGTGCACACCAAACTGAGCACTTACACCCCCCCTGTGCTGCAGCCTGACCCAACTCATGTTGTGATGTTACACAGCAGTAATTAAACACATTTCAAAGCCTGCTGCCTACAGGAGATGGGGCTGCATGACCCTCCAAGCATCACATTTATGACACTGCAGAATAATGTGAATATATGGTTTTGAAAAAGTGAAGACAGATGAAATAATGAAGACCATAGAAAACTTAAGTTGGGTGGTTTTACTCATCCCTTCTCAGGATATAAAAATAGTTGGCACAGATCAAAAAGGCAACAAATCATCCTCACAGCACGAACAGCACTGATTTGTCCCAGCAAGGAACAGAAATGGCTGTATGGAAAAGACCTTGCAACACAGGGAGACTGGCTGGCCTGCTGGGAAGACCTGACAGCTTTCCTCAAAAGGTTTCAACTGATTTTAATTGACCATACTGAAATTTTCTTCCCCTCTGCCTTGTAAGAAGCAGTTGTTTACAAACTGCACCCTCTCTTTTCTCAGTGCAGTGCTGCTGCTGTCAACCCAAGACACATTCTCCTATTCAGCCTTCCTAAATTTCACTGATAGATGTACCAAGTGTAACCTGGTGATAAGATTAGTGGTTAGAGTCTATGAAACATTTCTTGAAAACAACCTTTTACTGAGCTAATGAGCTTCCAGCTCCACCTGGGTTTACAATTTACATATTCAAAAATCCTATTTGACTATATGTTAGAGTGTAGAGATTTATGTTTCCTTTTCCAGCAGATTCTGGCATAATATCAGAGCAAAGTAACATTAAAAATAGCGAACTAAATTGTACTGTATTGTTCATCCATTGCAGGATGAAAGCTTATTTGCACGTGTAGTTTGCACTTTCTGCTTTCACCAGAAGCAGCTGAAACCAGTAGCTAACTCATAGGCAGGATGATTTATAATACACTGTAGTGCCAGCCTGTCAGCTGACTGCTGTAAAATAGTTTATCTACACCTGAGGTTTAGCACCTCTTCTCCCATTTTGTCTCACCTCAAAATGCTCAGAGACCACATCTTTCATGCTCTCTTGCTTTTGCTGCTGCTGACAGGAACAAAAGCTGCAGTGCCAGCCAGTTTTCATCCGTTTAGGTTTCAGAAGACGTTGTGCTAATTCCTATAAAGTACTTACAAATGCAGAGTGTAAAAATCTCGTATGTTGGTAATCCTAGTCAGTTATCCTGAAACAAGTCTCTGGTGGCACACAATTATTTAAGGATTGCTCACATGCTTTATTGTCTGTTTTACTTCTCTTTGGGCTTCAGCTTTGGGAGCAGTCAGAAGGTGAGGAAATGGCTTCACTGGGGCAAACTGAGAGCCCAGAGAGACAGACCCATTTGAGGAGAACACAGAGCTCAGCAGGGACATAGCCCACATGGCAGGGAAGGGTACTCAAGTCTCTGGGTGGAACAGAATGTTTCTCCCTACCAGCTCTCAAAGGGTGGCAAAAGTTCTGAGAAAACCCTTCTTTCCTAATAAAACCCCTCTGCAGCTGTAGGTACTCCTTCCCTCCAAGCATGGTTTTGATTTCTCTTTCAAGTACCTGTGGAAGCCCAGATTTCCCTCCTGAAGCAACAACCCCAAAGGAAAGCACTAAAAATACCTTCAGTAATTTGTGCATCCATTTCTTGACATTTTTCAGTAATACCATTCATCATTGTTTCTCCATTTTGCCTGGCAAGAGCAATAGGGATCTAGCTACAATATCATTGTTGATCACAGCCAAAAAAAAAACCAAAAAACAACCTATATGGGCACTTTAAATTATATTGTTCTAAAATTACTTTTATGCTATGATATGTTCTTTGCATTTCAAAGCAAATCCATATTTAAAATTAAGCACATGCTTTAAGGCTTTCACCCAGGGCATTTCTCTAAGCCATTTACAAGCAGTTGCAGCTTTGACTGCAGATAAACATTTTTAACTAAGAGGATGAGTTACATTACTCACTTAGCTCAGTGCTGCTCTTTATCTGGCTCCCATTTTCATGTTGGATCAAACCCTGAATGCCACAAGACAAAAGGAAGATAATCAGATTGTTGTTTTGCATTAGTTGGCCTACATGGTAATGCCATTTAAATGCATTTAGGAAAATCTTCTTGTTTAGATGTATTACAAATCAGCAAATAAATTAGTGCTTACTTACAAGCTTCATAAATCACTTTCCTCTCCGTATGCCCTTTTTTTTTATTTTCACTGTTTAGGATGTAGATAATGTCTATTTTGGAAAGCTCTTGTGGATAAAAGCACTTACTGACTTGGACTCATTTAAAAAAATGCAAAAAACAAAACCACAGTAAACTGAAATTTTAATACCCCGAGGCTCCTTTCAGACATGAAATAATGAGTATGAGGGAATGCCTCCAAATCCTCAAATTTTCATGTGGTTTACCAGAAAACCATAAACTGTCCTGGTCAAAACTGGTCCCAAAGTCACTGACAGTCAACTTCTAGAAAGTTCAGAGTGAACTGAATTTCAGGCTCTGTTATGAAACCTTGTTTTTACAAAAGCACAAATGAGAATCCACAGAGCCTTAAGTTCATTTTGTATCAGACTGAATTAAAGCAGCTCAGTAATTAAAGACATGAAAGTTGTAATCACTAATGACAAGCATCCACAGAGCAGCTTGGGGTGGCACTGGTGACAGCCACCTCCCCTCTCCCAGCAGATCAGCCTGGGACAAAAACATGGAGTTTGGTGACCTGGATGCTAATTTCCCCACACATTCCTCAGGGAAAGCTAATGCATTATTTGCATATATGCAAACACTGGAGGGATTTTTGTGCCCGCCATCTCCATCCTGCCTCTGGCTCAGCCCATCTATGCCACCTCAGGCATAAGCAGACACTGCAAAAACTGTGCTCTGGAATATCTGTTGATGCTTTAAACACAGGCACCTCTCTAATTAGTAGCTTATTAAAGATTATGCATATGTTGTTTTTAATTATGTTAAGAAATTTGACTCCAGCTTTACTTTCCCGGACTGCTCCTCAGTAGTGACACAAGACTGTCCAAAACATGTCCATTACAGCCATAGTGGCTTCTACACAAATTCTGCTGCCTTTGGAAATTTTTGCTACTTCTGAAATACTCTAGAATATTTCAACTATCTGTGTTTCACCAGATATATTACTTGGCAGTGGAGGAGGTTTCCTCTTTTTCAGAACTGGAAATGTGAATTGTCTTATCACAGAAGAACAAGCTCCAGATCCATTTTCAGGTTGCTGATTTTTAAAAATTTTCTTAGACTTTATTTATCTCTCAATTAACTAATTAATTTGCTGTACACAAACAGTTAGACCAAGTCTCTTGAACTGGCATCCAACAGAGGCAACACGTGGCTGCACTGGGTGGGTGCCAGTGAGATGTGATGAGTTGGCTGAAGCTGATACAGCTGGAGCACCAGCAACTCCTCCTGATATAAACCTTGAGTAGCCAGCTGAGGGGAAAACATTAAACCAATTTCATCCAATCCCGAGGCTAATTCCTCATTGGAAGCTGGAAATTATGTCACTTTCAGAAGATGAATTCTAAGTGTTGTTCCTTGCTTTTTAAGTCTCCTGTTTCTGATGAAAACTACCCAAAAATACCTTCAGGGCTGCCATGGGACTGATTCTAAAGAAAACATCATTTTCATATCCAAGAGATATCCTCAGAAGGGATCCCATGAGGTGGCTGTGTTTGCATAGACTCTGAGGCAGTAACACGAGTTTTAGAAGTCAGACTCTGACAGTCCCAGGAAGAGGAGGGAAAATGTCATTCCAATCACAGTTTACAAAGCACTACCATTTTTATGGTATTTTAAATTTGTTTTATATCTTTAATGTCAAAACCAGCAGCCTCACACACTGTGCACTAGCTGTTTTATCACCATTTTTGGTCAAATAAACTTTAATTAGGTTGAGTTTTTTTTAAAAGGTACTTGACATTTTCCAGTCTCCAAGGGGGTTTTTGCCTGCAACCCCTCTGCTCCTCTTTTGGAAAGGCCCACAAGCCTTCTGCTGTTCACCCGTTTAATTCTACAAACTGTAGTGAACTATGGGATGGAAAGAAAATCTATATTTATTTGTTTACTCTTAAAATGTCTTAACATCCCCCACTGATTTACGTTGGGGGCAGGGAGGACAGGCTGTGAAGCTTTACTTACAGAACCAGCTTTGATATTTCTTTTAGAACAAAAAGCTTAATTTTTACAAAATAAAATGCTGAGTAACGTGACCCCAAAAACATTTTGCTTATCTGTTGACCTGGAAGAAGGATAAAATGTAATGTAAACTTAAGTATGAAGAGAAAATCACATTTGACAAAACCAGTTTATTTTGAGCATAGATTCTAATCTATTCTAATAAGAATTTAAGGTATGAGTGGTCTGTAAACTTTATATTTTTGCAATTTAGCAGTGAGAAGTACATGTGGGATCACTGATGAAATAAATGTTTGTCAGTCTATCCCAAGCTTGTATCTCCTTAGAGACTAGGAGACAATATCAAACCTTTCAGCTGAATCATATAAAGTCTTTTAGATTCAAGTCAAATTCTGTTGTATTTAATTTCCATTTACAAGGCTGTATATTCTTTGCCAAAATATTCTACATTTGGTAGTTGGGGCTTTTTACCAAGAATTGTTTAAATCATTCTTAAATGTGATCTGGAACTGTTCTGAAACAGTAAAATTTTTGAAGTCTTCACTTGGTTACCATAATCAGCCATTATTGATCATCAACTTTACTCCACAATGTGAATCTTTATCTCATTATTAGCATGGGAAATTTGACCTCAGTTAAACTCAAAAGCTTGCAGAAGGATATGGTTGTGCAAAGCATGAGTACTTGTACTCAAAGTTCCATTTCTACTTGAGGAAAAAAAAAAAAAAACTTCACTTCTAAAAGTAAAGTGCAAAACATACAAGTTCTCTAAAAATATTTTTCATTGAAATCTATCTAAAACTTTTACATACTCCATTTAAATATCTTTTAATCTAGACAAGTTGAGAAATACTACTTATTTTTTGGACCTTTGGGGCCTTCAGATGAGCCAAAACAGCATTTTTTTCGTTCAAATATTCCTTGGAACAACACTCATGGTAGAACCCAGAGGAGCAGTACTTACTCACATACAGTGTAAAAACCTGCATATTTGTTTTAATTTTTTATGGTTTTTTGGCACATGCCCTGTCAGGAGAAGGCAGCCAGACCACACACTGGCTCTCTGACTGTTTCAAGCATTAGCTATGCTGTTTCATACCACAGGCAACAACCCAGCTTCTGAAAAGCTTTCCATCCACAGAGGAGATGGTCTTGCCATAAAATGTTACAGCTCCTGCTAGAAAATGTAGAGAGGCATATCAATTAAGTGTTTTTATATTGTTCATTTATGGGGAATCTTGTATTGTAATATCTGGGTAAAAAATGGGGAAGGGAGGGGAAGGGAGGGGAAGGAAGGGAAGGGAAGGGAAGGGAAGGGAAGGGAAGGGAAGGGAAGGGAAGGGAAGGGAAGGGAAGGGAAGGGAAGGGAAGGGAAGGGAAGGGAAGGAAGGGAAGGAAGGGAGGGAGGGAAGGGAAGGGAAGGGAAGGGAAGGGAAGGGAAGGGAAGGGAAGGGAAGGGAAGGGAAGGGAAGGGAAGGGAAGGGAAGGGAAGGGAAGGGAAGGGAAGGGTCTGTTGCCTCATAAGAGGGAAGTCTCAGCAATTGCTACCATATGAACTTTTGAGCTGAAGGAAGAGTTTTCATTTTTGAATTTTTTACTTAGAAACAACATAAAGCCAGCACAAGCAAGACAGCTCTACATCACTTTGATATGACCTCTATTTTTCAAGATCATTTAGCCTTCTGAAAGGCTATGCCTAGAATTTGCATTGCAGAAAATGCAAATAACTCAAAACCTCAAGGAAACATCTTTTCTGTCTCAAAGAAACATCTGATGAAGCAACTTTAGTTTACTCATGAACTGGCAAACCTAATTAAAGGATCCAGGATGTTATAGTGATGGATTTGGACACTAATACATATCTGAGAAAGAAGCTGGCTTCAAAGCAAACAGAGAAGCTTCTATTCATAAATATTTAACTGAAGCATTGATACAAAAATGAGAAAATCTCCTTCATTCTATTCCCTAAGGAATTTCTTTGAAACAAAACTGCTCATTGAAACTAGCAACTTTTAATTCTCACAGATATGGGGGGAATTTAATATAAGCATTTGTTTTAAAAAAGCTTCTACAAATTTCCAGTTTAGCAACATGACATGACATTTGAGTCATGGAATCCCAGAGTGGTTTGGGTTGGAAGGGCCCCTATAGATATTTCACTCCAAGTCCCCTGCAAGGGTCAGGGACACCAGATTGCTCAAAGGTGTCCAGTACTTCCCAGAGTTTGTGCTACACCTTCAGCTCTGCCCCATGGCTATGCCAGACTTTTCCAGCTGTGTAAGAATTGTTCTCAGAAGGCAGGAGCCCATGGAAGGATCCAGCTTTGTCAGTCCCTGCTCACACGAACACCACTTTTATAATTTCAGCTGTAGGTGCAAGTGGTAAGTGACCCTTACAGTGAACTCAAAGGACCTGTCTCAGGTCCTTTTCCAGCCCTAGATCTCCCAGGGACACCTCAGCCAGAGGGCAGGTAAATCTCATCAGCTGCTCTTTAAGGGGCTGGAGGCCCTGATGGTTCATGGCAATTACGCCTTCTCCTCAGACACCAGCCTGTCCCTCTGGCTGACACACCTCACTGCCTGACCAGCCCATCTCCAGAACCAAAATCCTCTCTCTTCCCTTGCCTGTGCTGCCTTGGGCTGGTCCTCCATTTTCACAGCCACACTTAATTACAGAAAGAGTGCCTGATCTTCTTTGAACCAACAAAACCTTCATCCAAATGACTGCTGCAGTATTCTATGTCTGTTAGGTCACTAATTACTAAAATGTTATTGGATCAGAAACTTAAATTGAATCTCACAGCAATTAAATAAAATTTAGAAGCTGGCATTAAATTCACATAATTATTGGCAGGCTACTAATCTTACCTGTCCAAGAGCCACCTACTGAAATGGGATTAAGGAGAAGAAGATCAGTGGGAGTTCCTATCATCACTAAATCACAAAGTCACTGGGCACTTTGTGTGTGTTTAATGTGCCTGAACATTCAAGGCATCTTCCAGCCATGGCAGAAAAGCCATCTAAGCTTGCTCTCCTCGTAGTCATTACCAGCACAATCACATGATTTCAAAACAGTTTTGAAATCAAGTAGCAGAGATTGTACAAGCCCATGGTCAGGTGTGGTTCCATTCCAACAGCTGAGAGAGTCATCATGTAGGACACTGGCACTCTGTATGTTCCCACTCAGATCTGATTAACTGAGTCCACCAGGGTACAAAGATATCTCTGTGCAGGGTGTTCCCACTCCCAGCATGGCCCTGTGAGGCTGCTGCACCCTGGAAAGAGCACCTGCACTGCAGCCCTGCTACTGAAACCTGACAAAACCCAGCCATGCTTTATAACTTCCCTTGAAAACACAAACTGCTTCTGAGCGTGTGCATAGCAAAACTGTTATTGCTCTGGTTATTGGTACTTATTTATCAGTTACACTCAGGATCTGCAGCAGATTTCAGCAATTACTCTGGTTTTACTCTTTGATTCCATCCACATTTCATCAGCACGCTGCTCCAGCATGCATTATACATGCTGTGTATTCCTCCAGCGTGTTCAGTGCTCTATGTAGAAATGATGGATCCAAGAAGCCCTAGAGTCTGCCTCAAAAAGTTGTACAGTCAAGTTTCCTCATAAGATCATTTGATGTATGTTCATGGCACTCAACACCACCAGCTTTCATCTCATCAGCCAACTTGGATCATATCTTGCCTTCAGGAAAGAAGGGCAAAAATCTTTGTTACTCACCACTAAATATAAAGCTACATTATTAAGAGACATAACTCAAACTCCTTCAGCAGAGCCAGGCAGATTTCCCAGCTCTGTGGCATTTCTCACTGAACGACAAGCAAATCAATCAAATGTGGCTGGACAGAGAAGATCTTCATTAACTTTTTTGTGTCCCTCCTCTGTTCTTCACACAGCCATGAAGATCACAATTAAATCAGTTCATTACTTTGACACTACAAAGATAATTAAACATTCTTCATAACAATATTTTTTTTATTTAGAGAATATGCTTCCTCCAAATTTTAGATCCTTCTATCTCTTTAGGAAAGGTGAATACAAATATGTCCAGGCTGAAAGAAAAAACCAAAACCCAAATACAACAGCACCTTTATTCTGCACCTTGTCCAAGTGCCTGCAGATGACATACAGAGAAATCAAGAGTCACCTACCCCATGACTCTGTCCTCTTAAAAATCAACAGAGCTGCTGCCACTTGGTCTTAAAAAGGAACAAGACTGGTTCTTTTCCTCTTGAATATTGTATTTCAGCTGGGTATTGGAAAGAGATGGGAGCCCTCAAGGTCTCATCACTTCTAACACCAAGCCCTCAGCAGCCTTAAAAATCAGCAAGATATTTAAGTTTTCTTTGTCTCAATGTCCATCATAGAAGGGAATTAATAGTGCTTAATTGTTCATCATGTTGGCATGAGGCAAGAACATGACCATTTCTTGATTTTTTTTTTGAAAATGTAAATTGTCACCTATGGAAACTTCTAAATATCATAGACCTGACTCAGAAAAATACATGCAAGAAAATGTCTGAAAAGAAGAAATTTTGATTAAATAATGACTGTGGGATTAGATCTGTTATTAAAAAGATAAAACCCATCTATTATCTAGCTTTTGTAGCCAGGGATATTCTCCATAAATCATAATGACTAAAGTAGTCACATAAAATAATACTGAATGCAGAAGGGTTATCAATGTCATTTTAGTATTACCTCTTACTATCTTCATTATCTTGGAAACTTTTTATCATTTTTTTTAGGTGTCATTTTGAGAAAACACTGAGAATCAGATATTAAGTATTTTCAAGTAAGCCCCCCTTACTAAAAAGCGTTATAATATTTTATCTCTTTTTGTCCCCTTTTCTTCTGAAAGATTTATCAGCTCAGCTCATTACCACTACCTTTTCATCTACATGAGGGTTGTCCAGAGGCAGTAGGATGAAAAATACAATATAAAGAGAAAACATTACCACAGAGCAATGTATGCACAAAACACAATTTCTTCCAGCTCTTCCAGGCTGCCTCCCATTAGATGGGAGGAGATATTATTGACAACTCTGCTGTGCTTCATAGCACTTTTAATTTTCTCCTTTTTTTAGAGAATCATGGAATAATTTGAGTTGTTGGGAACCTTTAAAGTTTATCTAGCCCAACCACCCTGCAGTGAGCAGGGACATCTTCAACCAGAGCAGGCTGTTCAGGACCCCATCCAATGTGACATGCAATGTTCCCAGGGATGGACCTTCTACCACCTCTCTGAGCAACCTGTGCCAGTGCTTCACCACTGTCATTGTAAAACACATCCTTATTTCTAGTTTAAATCTACCCTCCTTACATATTAATTACCCCTTTCCTTACCCCAACAGCCCCAGCTAAATAGTCTGACCCCATCTTTCTCCTAAGATGAGAAAGTGCTGCCCTTTAAGTGTTGCAAGGCTGCTCTGAGGGTCCCTGGACACTTTCACAACACCTTGGCTCCAGCTTGAAAACTCCCAGCCACCTCTGCTGCAGATGGCATCTGGCCACTGGCTGGCAGACAAGAACTTTGATGCTTCCACAAATACTTCTGGCATAAAATCATATATTTGGCATCTTAAGCCTTAGGGGTACAGAATGATCAATTCCATGGATATTTTCTTGGAAACTAAAATTATCAAAGATAATGAGAAGAAAAGAAAAACAACCAAAACCAAGCTGTTTGTGTGGTATGCAGTGAATTGATGTTCTGCAGAACTGAGTTCACTAATAAAACAAATATCTTGGGAGTAATTTCTTATCCATTAAGATGACTTATAATTGATTAATGATGTATACAGTCTCAACATTTTCCTTTCGCTGAACATTTTCATATTACAATGCCCAGAAATATTTCTGTAAGTATTTAATGGCAGAAATAGATTTGGTCCATCTCATATCAACTCTCATCTGCTATGCTTTACTCTGTCAGAGGGAATAGTCATTACAGTTCAAGGATATCATCTGTATTAGACAGACAGCCAAGAGAACCTACAGCTTTTATCAAAAAACTGCCCTCCGGCCTTTAGATATTTACAATTTGCATTTATCTTTTTAAGCTTTCAATAAGCAATTTCTCTGAGATATTTCCTCTAAGATGTTTTATTGTTTGTTTACAGTAATTTAGCTATTTTATCAACCACTTCGATGATATATTTACTCAGCTACTTCATCTGGAACAGGCTTCCTTTTATGTCTCATGATCTACATAGCACTTTCTACAGCAGAATTGTAGCTATTCAATAATTTAAACTTTGACATTATAAGAGTTTGTCAAACAGTCATAGTACTAATTTGGAGAGGTCTTACATTATCAGATACTACTCTATATTCCCTATACCTGTAGGTATTCCACATTTTCATTTAAAAAGTTAAAGTATAAATGCTGATTGTGTAAGTGTGCATGATCAATCATACAAGTCAACATTCAAAGCAGTTATTAAATAGAAATGAAACTTTGTGCTAAACTGTAATGTTAGTCGTTTCATTCCTATGCTCTAAATGCAGAAATCATTAAAGACTGATATTTGGGGTTTTAGATGCTTTACTGTCTGCTTTCTCTGCAGTAACAACACAGAAGAAATACTGGAAAGTAATGAGCACATTGCACCCCTCCTCAAAAATAATTGACCTAAGCAAGAAGGCAGCTTGAGAATTGTTAGTGTTTTAAAAAATACCGAACCATAAAAAATAAAATTCTTCCCAGATCCCACTGTATCAGTTGTGGGCACTTTTCCAAAAACTTGCAGTGCACTTTTTCTGCAGTGTGTGCAGCATTCATCCAATGAGAGTACACACTATTTTTTTGATTACAGTTTAAAAATGAAACATAAAAATCTTGAGTATCAGTTATTATTTCCTTTTCATTCAAACTCAGTCTTGTTTTAGTTCCGTGGCATCTAACCCATGCCAGCTTTATTTTGTAAGGCTACAGTACTCAGAGGGTGACACACACAGAAAATACATGTTTATATATCGTTCTTAAAATGAGAAATAAATTCTTCAAAATCCTGCAATGATGATTCCTTTTCTTCATCAAAATTTGGTTCCAAATGGTTTAGATGTGAAGCTATAACAGTATGTTTCAGGAGGAAAGGGGATAGACACATTGAAACTTTAAAGCTTTTTCATATAAAAAGTATTTCATATAAAAAACATTGAAACTTTAAAGCTTTTTCATATAAAAAGTATTTCATATAAAAATGCAAACCAGTTTAATTACAGAAATCTTCTTAGGTATAGCGACCCAAATTCTCAGTTGGCCCATCTCTCATGCAGGATCAGGCAAGTTACTTCAGCAAGCAATTTTATGCACAACATTCATTCTGAGCACTGCCTGGGACTATAAATGCATTTCTTTTATGCTGCCCAATCCAGTACAAAAATGACAGAGCTGTTCTGGGAACACAAAGCCTGGTAGGGAATGAGCCTCTCACTTCCATGTGTCTAGAGCTCAATCCAAATATAACTTGCTTGTATCAGGATTGCTACAGTGAAACTGCAGAATTTCAAGCCAATATGACAAAAAAAAAACCTTAAAAATCACAAAATTCTGACACAACATAATTTTAGGTATAACTCCTGAAATAAATCTCTTCCACAGCATAACCACCAACCCAATGATTTGGTATTTAAGTACTGGATGTGGAAAAGCACAGCTGCCCACCAGTAACCAAGAGGACAGTGGTCATCTAAAATTCTTTTTCTTCATACTTTTTAAGAGTCCTCAAATTTGGAAACTGCTTAGTATTATAATTCTGATGATGCCAGAAAATTTCTTTGAATCTATAAAATATCTGTAAAGATATCTCAAAAAATTTCTTCACATGGCATCAGCTTTTTCATGGGTCTCACCAGTAAAGGTGACGTCTCTTAGGATGCAATCAATGTCACCAGGGACTTCTAAATCACTGAGGGGAAAGAGGCATCCAGAGAGTTTGGGAAATGTTTAGAGAGACACAAATACTATGAAAATAGAAACCAATAGAAATACTATGAAAATAGAAAACAACCAGTCTTTGCTTAATTATTTTATGGATTTGTTCGCTGAGCGTTTGTTTGCCCTCTGCAAATATTTGCATAATCAAGTTTCAGAAACATTAATGTTCCCAGAAAACACATTACAGCTGTTGAATTATAAACTGAGATTTTTTCAAACTCCAGACTAAATCTATACAAAAAAATATGCACTCTGGATGTCAGCTGAGGTTTTACTGTAGGTAAATGTAGGGAATTCACAGATTAAAAATCATTACTAGGAAAGAGAGCCATGGGTAGTATATATTGGGTCTTTAAACAGACAAATCCAGGGTTGCATTGACTCCCAGCAGCCAGATAATATTGTGTGAAAAAAAATTAGTTGAAAAGGTTTCTAGTATGAACATAATCCTGTCACCTCAGAAAGCAAAAATCATCCCAAACCACAGAGATGCTCACATGAGCAAGGTGTGTATGATGTGCCATCAACAGATGTGTCTCCTGAGGCCACCAGAGTGGCTCTGAGGGATTAACTTTTCTCCCCCTTCTTTTCCTTCAGATTTTTCTTTTTTTTTTTTTTTTTTCCTCCTTCCCCCCAGAGTTACTGCTGCCCTAGGCATGGCTGAACAGAGCGACACAGGGACCAAGCTCCCTCCAGGCTGCCCAGTGACTGGCACCATCTCTGTTTCTGCCACAGAGGTTCACTTGCTCGTGATTCTCCAGGCAAACGACCCAGGAGGACTCACACCCTGAAGAAAACAGAAAGCCACAAAGGAAAAATGAGTGAGCAGCCCCAGCTCCGACCGACCGCTGCAGTGCTGAGGTCACCCTGACCTTTGGGGCAGCCGGGGCAGCCTTTGCTAAGCCATGGAGAGCTTCCTTCCACCTCCTAAGAGAAACTGTTAACTTTAAAAGCCAGCTTTAATTCTCTGGAAAAGCCCAGCAGAAACAGTTGCAGAACCTCTGGATGAACAGTTACCACCAGAGGAAACAGAACCCACGAGTCTACCCCAAACTCCAATTTTCCAGTTTTCAGCTCCAGCAGTAAGACATTGTGTCCTGTACAGGGAAAAAATCAACTAAGAAATTATTGATATGTGTATAAATTACAGTGAGAAAACCTTTAGTCAGTCATTGACTGACTGACTACTGACCACTGCTAGAATGTTTTTTTGGGTTTGGATTAGCAGGAGAGTTGGGGAAAGGATCCTTACAAGCAGCAGAAACTAATACGCCCCACAAGAAAATGCAGAAGCACAGCAATTTCCTTCCAACCTCTTGGAGAAGCAAGGTTAGCTCAGAGAGTGAATAACCACACTACTGTGCTGCTCAGTGCTACACACACACACACACGGGGTTTGCTTGTACAGGTAAAATGTGAGTGATGGGAAAGCTCAAAAGCTTTGAGAGGTTGATTCCTTTCAATGTTCAGGAGCTGTGCTGATAATCTCAGAACATGCTCAAACTTATTTATACTGACAACAGACAAACAGGTTAAGAGGCAAACAAAAAGTCTCCTCCCTTCCCTAGATTTATTGAAAAAGCCAAAGTGAGCCCTAAGCCTTCCTGGTGTGCAGTGGGACCAGGCTCAGGGCAGGTTTTAGGATGCCAGGCTGAGTGCTCATACTCAGCCCATGGAGACAGCCATGTGTGCCAAAGCTCCCAAGGTGCCCACGGGACAGGGACAGGGCAAAGGCAGAGCCACTGCAGCCAGAAAGCCATTCCAGAAACTGCCCAAGCCCCAGGAGGCAGCAGGGATGGATGGGCCATCGGGGACAGGCACCACATTTTGTGCCTTCTCCCCTCCTCTAACCAGTAAGAAGAAATGCAGGAAAACAGAGGCAGGTTTTTTGTCTCTGTTATCAGGCACAAGGAATTATAAAAGCTATTTTTTAACATGATGGTCATGTCTGCAGGTCATCTCTGCAGCAAATATGAGCAGTAACGTTTGTGGCATTAATCCCACACTGGCAGACTGATGCAGCTTTCAAGCTGAGTAAGGGTTTAATGCTCTGAAGGGAAGGGAAAAAAAGATTTCTTTTAGATAAATTGCTTAATTGGGAAGTCAGGAACTCTCCTGCCTAAGCAATTGATTTTACAAAAGAAAAAAAGTTTATTTCAAAACGTAAGCCTGCTATTCATCTATAATACTCAGGGAAAAACTAAGCCAAGGGATAGACTTCTGCCTTTACACTCCTGAAACCACAATTTTAAAAACATAAATAAGGCTAATAAACAAGAATTTAAACAAATATTCTTCATTCTGTGACTGTTTTAGTGAAGAGCAAATTCAGAGACACTGTTCCAGATCCCTGACAGATCGTTTACCCAGGCGGCAGGGGCTGAGGAAATGGGGTCCCCAGAGGCACACTCAGCCCTCACCACTGGCATCAAGAAATCAGCTCCCCTCAAGCTAATGGACTTTGGTGCATTGACTTGCACGGTGCTGCAGAGCTCGGGGAAAAGCTCCAGCACCATCCCCTGCCCTGGAGAAACTCCTCCACCTTCTGCAGGAGCACCAACAGAGCATTTGCAGCCACCAGTGTGACCACCAGGCACAGGCATCTGCCCCAGCTTTCTCCCTCCCTCTCCCCATGAAAAACCTTCAGCAGGTCTCAGTTTTGTCAGAACTGAAAATGTTTGCATCTCACCTATCCATGGGGTGTGAAACTCTCTCCCTACTGCACCTACAGAGGTTCCTCTCTGAGGAACAGCCACAGGACACTCTGCCAGCCAGGGATGTCCCTGAGCAAAGCCCCACTGGTGCAAAGGACAGCTGGGATGGGATCAGGCATGGGGCTCTCCCAGCAACAGGAGGAACACAATTATCACCCCAAAGAAGAGGCACCTTTGAAGTCAAAGTTTGTATTTTTAATGATACAAACATAAAGGCAAGTTTGATATGAAGCACTAGCATTTTGTGACTTTCTCAACCTGCAGGAACATAAAACCTAAGTGTTACCCTTTAATATAACAGCATCAATTTTTCTGTGTTTAGCAACTTGCTGCACAACTGCACACTCTTTTTACACAAATAGCTTTAATTTTGATTTCACCACCATTGTGCTAACATGAAAATTCTTAGAATTCCTCGTGCAGAAATGTCCCTGAATCACTATACCTGATATCCCTCACTTGCAGAAGTAACTCAGATTGTACAAGAAGAAATAGGCTTATTATTGGTAATGAAATATTCATTTTTTATGAGCTGCACCAATTAAAACATTATTAAATAAGCTTAAAACAATTTAAAACTTTAAAAAAAAAATTTAACACGTGTGCTGTTATTGCCTCCTACAGTGCTAAACCATTACTGCACACATAGCCAAATTTGGACAAAGATTACCAAAATACTATTGCTGTATGCTCCCCAAACCTTTTCTTAAAGGGGAACCATTTGCATAATTATGATCATAACTTTCCCAACAAACTCATGGTTTTGGTGCTATTTTAGTTACTTTTCTATGTTACTACACAAAACAGTGGATCAATTATAACAAACCCTGTGTAAATATTTTTCTTTTTCCCCATATTGCCTAACTCTTCTGAATATATGCATATATATCTCTTTGAAATATACCCATATATCTATGGGTTTTTTCCCCAGCATGAAGCCTGCAAACACTGTGCTCCCTTGCTTCTAGGTGTTCCACAGTGAGATAACTTTGCAAACCTCATCCCTGTCACTTCTCCAAAAAAGTACATTATTGTCTCCTGGTTTCTCTTTAGGGCTGTGACTTTCTGCAACAACTTCTGTGTGACAGGTCAGATATAGCAACGTAATCTAACCCAACAGCCAATATGCCAAGTGCAGTCTCCTTAGCTGAAGCCAGAATACAATACCCCATTCTGCTCTTCCTTGACTTGCCAGCTGCCGTTAGCAGCCAGTCACACTCAGGTTCTGTCTCCCTGAAACTCCCTTGTCTCTGCCTCCTCCTGCCAAGCTGCCGCCACTGTCTCAAGGTGTCCTTCAGATATCATCTCTACTTCCTTCTCAACTTTCTGCAGAACTTCCCCAGGGCTTGCCTTCCCCATCCTTTCCCCTTGGTAAGGTCACACACAAGCTCAAACAGCCATCTCCTTCTCTCCAGTTGCACTCAGTTCCTTTTTTCAACTCTAACTTTGGATTATTTTTCTGATGTATCCTCAGGAAAGAGGTCAGCAGCTCAAGGCCAGCATCAGTATCACTAAGCTTTAAACATCTTTGGACATTATCCTCCCTCCCTCCCTCCTTCTGGCACTCCTGATGTGGGGATGAGACCCACAGCACACACTCACCCAGCTTGGGCACTGGAGCTGCCTTTGCCATCAGCACTGAGAAATTAGCATTTTAAAGCATAATTCACTCAAACTATTTCACCAGTTAAATTCAAAATGAAATAAATCACACCCTCGTCTGCAGCCATTGCATTAGCTTCACAGCTCAGGACTGTGGAGAGTCTTTAATTAAGTTGATGACTCTCATTCTAGGTGCTCCTTCCCTCAGGTCCCTTGGGTTGGCATGTATTGCTGTGAATCACTCTTGGTTCCAGTCACACTGTAACAAACCTGCCTGTCTCATTCTCTCTCTTTGAAACAAAAAGCCCTCAATGCATTCTGCCACATCAGGTGCCTCATTTTTAAGAGTCCCAGAAGCTAATTTTGCTTTGCTTCTGGCATATGCTGCCAGTAACACTGGGTGCTGTCAGCACGTGAGAAGTCAAAGTCACTGATCCAAAAACCTGCCAAATGATTAACACAATGCAGTCACAAACCTGGATGCTGCATAACTTAACATTTATAATTCAATTTGAGGACCTTAGATAAAAATCTTTAAACAGGAAAGGTCCTAAGCAAATTCTAAAGCAATGCTCAGATGTTAGACTGCATGCTGGTCTTACTATGCTAAGTTTAAGAAAAAAATCCTGAACAAAATAAGCACAAAAATTTTCCTAACACATGGTTAGTAAAAGAGTTTTGGATTAAAGAATGAGAAAGATTAAATTCCTCATGATGTGGTGTTTGTTCAGGAAGGTGTTATGTAACACTCACAGACCCATAACTTAAGTGGCTTCAAAGAGAATCAAACTTAATGCCCTATTCCTTAAAGTAATGATGGGCAGTAGGGAAAAATTTATAGGATTACAATTAGGACTAAGTACTAAGCCATTATTAATTATAATTTACCACCCTGTTCATGTCTCTTTGTGTTTATTAGTTTTAAAGTGACTGCCTTTTAAATCCCTATGGTCAGCATTACACTGAAAGCCATGAATTGTATTAGAATACATGGGGGGTTGGCTACATATGATATATATCAAATCCATACCACAGAATCAGTATATATTCATGAATATAAAAGTGCTTGCACTTTTTGCTAATTGCTTTGAAGTTTTATGAAAAGAGCAGGGAACTAAGAGTGGAAGGTTTTGAACGCATATAGGAAATTTGCAGGCAAGGAAGTGGCAGCAAACATGCCCCACCAGCAAGGTCACAGCAGGCAATGGGACTGAGCTCCCCTGCAAGGAGAGACCCCCACCACTTCCATCTTGGCTGTGGAGTGCTGGGCAATCGCTGCTGGGACACACTGGGCCTGAGCACCAGACCTATGGAGACACTGTGCTGCCCCTTATGGCATCAGCTGGGCATTTGATAGCAACTCTTTCCCTTTCTCTCTTTAGTTTTTATCTAGTACTGGTTAACTAATCTTGATGTTACCTTTGACATGGAGCAATTCTTTATTCATAGACTGGAAGGGGAAAATACAAGCATTTCAAATGTTGGGTTATTTTTCCCTTTCCTGCCCCTTCTTATGACAAAGGACGGACTTTTTAACAAGAAAAAGCCCCATTATCCTCCGGTAATACAGATGCTGGCAAGGAGACTGAAAAAATACAGAAAGGTGTTACATGGGAAGATTTAAAAGTTGTGATTTGTTCTTAAAATTTCCACCTAGAGATCTCCAGCTTGTCTGCACATATATGTATGTGTCATCATGCACTAGTTTTGGTCTACAAAATACAAATAAATCACACCAACAACTCCACTCAACAAAAATGCATTCAGACAAGAACACTTAAAGTATTTCTATCATGCTCCAAGCAAGTCTCTTTGATGAGTGCTATAACCTGTAATTTTGGAGTCCTCTAACAGGTCACTATACACCTCCAGACAGTGTCTCAGGAACTGAATAAACACAGGAGTGTTGTACACTTTCTCAATGCTTTGGAAAACAGAAATATTTACTTTGTTCTAAGCATGCATTTTGAGCTGGCCACATCCTGAAGGTGACAGTGACATGTGTCCCCATGGCCAGGCTGCCTCCTGCCACCACCACACTGCACTTCCCTGGAGCTGCAGCTCCTCACACAGCAAAACAAACATGTTGGCACATGGCACACCACTGCTCAAACTCCATATTGCTTTAAACAAAATACCATGCAAACCTATTCCATTTAAATGCACCACTTATTTGGGGTTTTTGGGGGTTTCTTTTGCATTATTATGCTGCCATAGACTGTTCCTACCAATGACACAGCCCTGTATCACTTGGGCCCTTTGCTGTGTATCCTGGCCAGTTCATAATTGAACACTCACTGAGATTATCTGTTAGTGACTTGCTTTTGATGTAATGGATTTCAGAAATGCTGCTCTCATTTTAAGGGATTTATTTCCTAAGCAGCTGGTAGATTGCAGTGATTCTCCTATCTGCACAAGGCCTGGTGAGTGCACATGCTGTGGGCATTCAAAGATCCAACTACCTGAAGTTTCAACCCAAAAAGAGTGACCAAGCAGCCCTTATGACCAGGAACAGCTACATATGAATATCTCCCTCTCTCTCTCTCTCTCTCTCTCTTTCTGTAGGAGGAGATGCATTTGCAGTTTGCAGGAGTGGGCAGATGTTTTCCTGCTAAGGTGCAGGTTTGGTTTAAAAAGAAATTAGTTGCTCTAAACACATAGAAGTCCAAAGGGAACACTACAAACCCCCCTAAAGTCTTTGCTCCTCAACCTAATTGTAAATAAGAAAACTATTAGTACACCACTACCCATCAATTAGCAGGTGCTACAACACTACAATAAACCTGAAATGTAAAAATTGCTGATACAGTCCCTGGACACTAATGAAACTTGCTGCAGAATTTTTGCTAAGGACATATCTGCACTTTCCTTTTATAGTTTACAATCTAAGAGCTAATGAATAAATAAAAGTGAAAGGAAGGCAGGAAAGAAAGAAGAGTAAAAGGTTATAACATACATATTATATTACACAGTAATTATGTGCTTCTGAAATGCCAATTAGTAACTCCTTCCATGATCCAGCTTGCAGTCAGATCAATATGAGGTTGATAACAGCAGAGAGTCATGATCTGGTAAAGAATATTTTATTATTAAGGAATGTATAAAGCCACAGAAATATTAGCTTAACTCCTTCTTTTTTTTTTTTTTTATAAGAGCAAATTGTAATCACGACTGTGTTAAGAGCAAGACAAACTTTTCTATTCCACAGTCCCTGGTAAATTTCACACAGATGTTTGGTTTGTTTTCCTAGCTAGCCAGGATAATTATTATTTTCTATTTTCTGGGTTGTGGAGTTTTTTTTCTTTCCTCCAAGCAAGGCAAACAATGTTTTAACTGAATTTTTCTCTGTCACACAAAATAGAATGTTGGAAAATTATTTGGCCATCAGCACAACATGGAAGTGCACAAAATTCAGTGATTCTCCTGGAAGAGCTAATTTGCTTGCTGTGTTGACAAGATGAGCCAAAACTGTGAGGAATAATACCAATTTCACAGCCATGGGGGGGAACATGGAGTCAAACATGTAATGATAAAGAAATGAGGCAGGTATTTGGCATTCCCAGCTAGACCCTAAAAGTTTTTGTTACACATCTCAGAGTGAAAGATCATTGTTCATAGTTCTGTCAGCAGGGTGGGGAGGTTTGCAATCACCTCAAAACAAGCTATAAAAAGTCTTAGAGGTAAAAGGCTTTTCTAGGAGATCTGGCATTTTATCCAAGGGATTTACTATCTTTAGGCTCTTTTCCTTGCTCAATATTAATTTTCCTCTTGAAAATTTGTTTTTTTCTATGTCAGCAAACTTACTTTGGATGCAGTGCACTCAGTTCATGGATGCAAAAGGTTGTGCCCATCCCTCAACAAAGAAGGATGTGAGAAAGGGCCAGGGGTGTCCCTCCATCCAGGCACCAGCCCTCCTGCAGCCCCAGGCTGACTCAGAGATGGAACTGGCACGGATGAAGTTTGCAGGATTCCATTCAGTGGACAAGTGGATCATTCTGCTTCTTGTTACATGAATCCAGAACTTTATGCTGTGTTACAAAGCAGAGTGGCTGATCCAAAAACCACTGAGAAGCAACATTACATTGATATTAGCGCACAGGAGCTGAGATGCCACAGCTTTGTGTGTTGGGGAGAAACATAAGAGGAATAAAATAAGGGGTTTTAGGGATCTCATTCCAATAGGTGTGAAGTTTTCCAGTAACCTTTTTTCTTGAATCTTTATAACTGCTAGAACTAAAACTGTTTCTTGGGAAGTCATGCTTAAAATGCAATTTCTATTTGGTCACTAATGAATTTTTTTTAAGTAATTTCCTATACAAGGTCCTCATTACCATGGGAAGTTACTGCTCCTCTACAGTCGTAAATACTTTTTCATGGAGTATCCACTGGCTCAGCATTGAAGCACTTAGAACTATTTATAAAGCACATTTCACACCTGACACATAGAATTAAGAGCAGAAAAATGAGACAGTTTTCTAATGGCATCAGTATTACTGTGTTGGTTGTAAAATGGACTCATGTCTAGAAGGCTCTGATTCATGTTCTCTCTTTTTGAAGACTATTGACTCCTCTGGCTCTTTTTCTTTTTTTTTTTTTTTTAATGGCATATTGATATTGGTGGTTGTTGTTGTTTTGGCTTAGAAGTCCAGTCAAATGAATTTAATAAATGTTTCTGGCAGTGAAAAATTAGCATTGGCTGTTCCAAACATAACAAGGGAATATTTCCCAGAGCAAGCACCACACTGCTCTCTGTTCTCTAGTACCTTCAGAGATAGACCTAGAGAAGATGAAACAGTTTCAAGCAATTTAAGATTATATTTGCTGACTCTTTGAAGTAGGCCAGGGCAATTGTAATTTATCATTTCCCATGACCTTGCCCATTTGGGCATAAACTAAGGGGACATTCTGTGATGTGATGGACACAGTTACACCTTACACTGCTGGTCATTAAAGCCACAGGTAACCCCCCCCTCCCTGTCCCTGAGCCTGCAGACATTCTGCATTCCTGATCATACACTGCACAGCCTAATGCAGCCTATATAAAAATGACAGTGCTAATCGAAGATTTATACCTTTAATCCCCTCCTGCCTCAGCTCTAAGTCATGATTTTTATTCCCAGCACTAACGGGATAAAGCCCAACTGAGAATTTCCTAACATGACGTGAAGTTCAGCTGCTCCTTCGGAGAAGACAAACAAACCCCAGACCCCTCAACTTTGCAGCACAAGGAGTGAAGCCCCAGCAGGTTTCCTCACCCCACACAAACCCGAGCACAGCCTGGCACCCACAGAAAGGCACTGAAGTGAACTCTTCAGGCTTTCACATCATTTCATGAAACAAAATAGCTGGTGTAAGGTTTCTAGACGTTGTTTTTTCAGGACTAATAAAAAACAAGATCTAGAAAGGATGTTTTTTTCAGGACTAAGAAAAAACAACATCTAGAAAAAACATCACTAATCAAATATTGTCATTGACTGCGTTTTTATTTCATTTCAGAAAAAAAAAAAAAAACACACTTATTTCTGCAGAGGTACTTCCTACTGAATACCAATCTGGTTAGGGATTTCATTCTGTCACTCCAGAGTGCAGTAACTCGGCTAGAAAGTAGTTTTCAATCAATGCAAAGGCGGGATGGTGCCAGAGGTTGGGCAAGAAGGCAGCCGAGGACAGAGCCCGCTATTCCCTCGGCTCTCCCCGCAGCAGGATCACCCCCGGTGCCCGGCCAAAGCACCCAGCCAGCTCTCCCGCACGCGAGGACACGGCCACCAGCAGCAAGCACACCGTCCCGTCCGGTCCCGGTTCCGAGCACACACCACCAAACCGCGTCTGACAGGTCCATTTCACAGAGCCCTTGCCGTGCCGGCACTGCGGAGCGGCGCTCCGGGAGGCACCGGCAGCTCCGTGCCGAGCGCCGCCCGCTCGGGGCAACTTTGGGCAGGGCTGGCTCGGAAGGTGCCGCTGCCGGGACGCGGCCGGAGCTGTCCCTGGCCTCTCCCCGAGCTCCGCCGAACTTTCCCGCAGCGAGAGGACGCGGGGCGGCCGGGGAGCCCCGCTGCCGCCCGCCCTACCTTGACGGCCCGGGACGAGTGGCAGTGGACGTGGTGGGACACGGTCGCCGTCTGGTTCATGTTGCCGGCGGGTCCCTCCCGGCGCCTCCGAGCGGCCGGGCCGGGGGGCTCCGGCTGCGGCTCCGGCTGCGCTGCTCCGCACCCCGGGGCGCCGCGGCGGCTCCGCCCGGCGGGGCCGGACCCGCTCCGCCCCGCCCGGCACCGCCCCGCCCGCCGGGCCCGCTCCGGACCGGGACCCGGCCCAGCCGCGCCCCCGGGGCTGGGGAGATGGACGGGATCCCCGCGCTGTGAAAGCCGGGCCCGCAGTGCTCTCAGCCGAGATGAGCAAGGCTGCAGCAGAAAGTTTATGCTGGCTGCTCTTTCCTTCGTGCTCCGCGGGGTTTTTTCCTTTCTGTCTTCCCCGTTCCCTCCTGCCGCCTCTTCCCTCGGTTCCAAACGCCTCCAGCCCACTGCGGTAGCGGGGTACGGGCGTGCTTATGTAACGCAGGTACGAGGCACAGGCAGCAGCCTCCCGGCCCCGAGCGGGCTCCCGAAATCACCGCGCTTTGTGCAGTACCGCGACAGCTCCACGCTCCCCCGTGGAGCAGAGGAAATGCTTCTCTAATTAGACTTTCACCCAAATAACTTTCTGGGGGGTTGGTTGTGGTACAAGCTAAGGATCTGTATCCTCCAGACTCCTGAGCAGACCTTGCCAGAAACACACAGATTCTCTTTCTGCGGGTCCAACCAAGAGCTGGTGCCAAAGCCAGGATTTGGGGATGGAAGTTGGTAAGCTCTGTGAGCAGATTGTGACACCGGAGGCTGATAATGAGCAAGCAATATTTTGTATATGCATAACATCCTTTAATGACTCTCACTTTAGAGAAACCTCCCAGAAAAACAAGACACAGTGTGCCACACACCACAGCATTCCTGGGGCATCTCTGAGGGGTGCAGGAACTGCAGCCAGGGCAGGTAAAGTTGGTGCAAGAGGAAGCAAAGAAGAATGAGGGCAGACTACAGCCAGGAGCCATGGCACAAGTCTCCTAAAGAAACTGCTGATTTGGAACCTCTCACTGCGTGAGACTCCAGCTTCAGGCATCTCTGAAGCATCTGTTCTTTCACAAGGGAGGCTGTTGAGCAGTATTTGCTACCATATCAAAAGTTATACTCACTGTGCAGGAAGTTATTGCCCAAAAATAAAATGAGTTTTAAAATTCAGGTCCTGGGTTGAGCTCATTTTATGGTTCTGTCTCGTTTTCCTCCCCTACTGCCACTCCCCTTTTTTTTTTTTTTAAAGTAAGCTGAAGAAAATGTACAAAGCATGTATCCAAAAAGTAGCGATGCAACAAAACAAAAGTTTTGCTAAAGACTTTAGGCTGTGCTTTGCTACTTGAAGGTCCATCCCACTCTGCAAAGGTGAAGGCTGAGAACTTGCTGTGGTCACAGCCCAACACATCCTCACAGAGGCCTCTGGGGACCCTCATCCGTGCTTGTAAATCTCATCATGACTTCAGACACCTGCCAGAGCTCTTTTCAATGGGGTTCCTTTTCAGAGGATTTTAATTTCCTGGATGAAAATCTGCTTTAAATCATCTCTCACACAATATTCCAAAGTCAAAATTCATTTTGCCCGCCTTAACTTGGACGCAAAGGCAGGTGTTGCTGGAGATGGAGCTGGTGAGAAAAAGACTGATCTGGTCAGTCTGCAGAAAGCAGCCCTGGGTACAAACAACCCCTCCAGAAAGGGGAGAGCAATCAGTGTTTTCTCCAGTGATAGTGAGAAAAATGTCATTACCAAAGGAAGCCAAATGCAAAGCAAAGGCACAGCAAGAGGGTCCCTGCTGGCCCAGACTTGATCATCTCCAGGCACCACGAGTGAGGCATCCGGGCTGGCCTCAAGCCTGCAGGACCGCTCACATTAGCCTCCTTCACCTTAGCAGATTTATTGGATTTTGAGCAATAAAAACCACATTTAGAAAGCATATCAGGGGCTCAGCAGTGCTCTTTCACCTCTCTCTATCATATGCAGACAGGAATGAAACTTAATGGATATAGATGGGGAAAAAACCACCCTCACATAAAAATGAGACATGATTCAACTCAAAGGTGAGTGTTGAGGAGAAGGGAATGAGTAAATGGCTATTTGGGTAAAAAGGCTAACAGGGTAACTTTCACCATACTCTGCCCAAATATTTGTCCTGAAAAGAAAATGATGACTTCAAGTTGATGACTTTAAGTTATTGTCACCAGGAGCTCAAGAAAGCAGAAGTAGCCTGGAAGATTCAAAGACATTCTTCTTCATCTTGAAATAGACTTGTGTTTAACAATCTCACATGGGAACTATTTTAAGACAAAAAAAAATGGACTCATGACAATTTTAGTTGGTTAAATAGTTAAATATCTGTGGATTTTTGTAAGCTCCTATGAGAACTTTCTGTAAAGTTTTCATGCTTGATTTTATGTTTCACAGTGGCTGACCTTCCATGCAAGCCCTAACACCAGCTTTAAGCTAATAGGGAAATCTGTTCCTTATAATGACAAAGAAAAGGCAGCTTGGGTTAAAAAGTTGCCAAGGACAGAGATAAGATCAATAATTTGCTGGCATTGTTTTAAATGAACTTCTACAAATTTTGAGATATCTATTCCTAGAAAGTACTTTTTGCTGATTAACCTCCTGCTCTCACAAGGTGGGACATAATTAGAGGATGAACCTAACAAGGACTGGAGCTGTAAAATCTCTATAAGTGTGTGGTTTGTCATTATAAAATATCCCAGAAACAAGGCAGATCAATAGAGGGGGATTCCACAAAATGCCTGCTGAAATCCTCCCAAGCACCACTCTGCTGCTTGCTTCTCCAGTAATGTCATTCCCTGCCATCCCTGATATGGCTTTTAATCCTCCATAGGTGTAATCTTCTTTGGGAACTGGCTGCTTAGCAAAATGCAGCTCACCCTGGGTGCTGACTGCTAATGCAGGCATCCATGTTAGCCCTGCAAGGAGGTTCTCCAATGTTTCAGTGCCTTTAGGGTGCAATTAAATAACTGAGTGATTACCAAAATATGCTGGAGAATATTAAAGCTGGGAGCAGATGCAATAGAGCAGGTGGCACTTGCCCGTGTTGGAGCAGCCCCTCAGTGCACTGAACAAACCTCCTTCTTGAAATATTTAAAATGAGAAAGAAATCAACATGATCAGCCGGAAAAATTGATCAAGTTATCCAGAAAGTTTGAGAAAAAGAAAATCCCTGCCTGTGACAGAAAAGCCTGCATGTCCCACTGTCCAAGTGCAGCAGAACTGCTGCTGGAGGCAGCATTTCCCAGAGGCTCCTGATCACTATTCAAGTCCTGCAGTAACCTGCTCTTAGAAACTCCCAATACAGTTCCCCAGTCACACATTTTCCTGCCTCTTATTTTCTGAGCCTTATGTTCTTAAAAAATCCCCACAACCCTTTCTCCTTTTTTTTTTTTTTTGGTCACATTACATAAATTTTATAATCACCATCCTGAGAAATAAAATATTAAAGTGTATATTGGTAATTATAGATAAGTCATGGCAACATGTTTTTCTATAGCTGTAGAAAAATATTTGCTCTCTTTTCTGTTTTATGCAAGTACATAAAATTTAGTCTTACTGCTGCTCCACATACCAAGGGCCTAATTCTCTGCTCACGCATGTTGGCAGCTATTGACACAAGTGAACTCAATTTCTAATTCACACCAGTTCATAATCAGATTACAGCCTTCCCTGTTTATGGATGAAGAAGTTTTAATACCACGAGGGAGGCTGACTTGGGATCACTGTGAGGCTGCCAGCTCCCTCAGAATAATTACCCACCAGGAGCCACACTGTGTGTGAGTGCTGGGCTTGTGTGAAACAGAACAGGGCAGAGCCTGCCTCCACTCATCTTCCCAAAAATCCTCTACCCCAAGCAGCTCTCAAGGGAAGGGGCAGCAGCTATCATGCACTGCTGCTCATGGCCAGCAAGCTCACACACAGCTCAAGGTACCCCAGGAAAAGCTGCTCCAGGAGGATGGCCCCGTGGCCATGCACACACACATGTGTTCACATGTGCACAATCCCACACGCCCTGCAGCCTTCAGTCTGGCTGCAGCTGTTGGAAGGAATGTGAAGGAAAATTCCCTCAAGTAAAGCACAACTTCAGGCAGACTCAATAAATCAGTGGGATGCCAGGTTTGAGCCTGGCTGCAGTGCCAGGAGCTGCTGCTGCTGTGTTAACCCTCAGTGTTTGGTGCTGCAGGGAAGGGACACCTCTCCCACTGGGAAAGGCTGGTGTTATCCCTGCCAGGTGTTATATTAACTGTGTGTATGCCCACTCCTTCCAGCACTCCAGAATTCCCTCGCTTACTGTCTTGAGGTTTTGCAGGATGATTTCTAACCGGCTCAATGTGGCTCACTAATTGAAATTTTGAACAAAACCAAGGAGAATCCACTCCATTCCTGAAAGACATGCTCAAAACTTATAGTCCAGTTCAATATATGGAAATGATCAAGAAGAAAAATATAGATGTTCCTCATTTGTATCAGCTAATATCCACTGAGGTATAAGAGTGCATTAGTTATGATTACTTTCTGCTCTTATTCACTACATTTGTTTCAATAGAAAATATTTAGATTAAGTATTTGTAACTCCTTATAGAAACAAAAGGTGTACTAAAAAGTTCTGGCACACAAAGGAACCATTGGTGCACAATGATTCCTTCACTTAATTTTCTGTGAAGGCGAATGGTATTGAATTATAGTCAGAAGATGAAAAAAAGCTACCCTGTTACAATAATTATGAATTATCCTTCCAGATTTTGCCTGAAAAGAGGAGATATCATGAAAATAGACCCAGTAATGTCTACATATCATTGATTCAGTGCCAAGAGTATGTTGTGAGGAGATGAAAAAACAGCCTGCATACATACAACTGCCTTGTTACCAGGGAAGAGAAGGAAGTGGATTTTGAGATATAAAACTGCAGGCACAGGCAAGACATAATGGTCTGTGCCTGGCTGAACTGAATGTGACACCCACAAAACCTGCACAGACAGGAGGTGGCTTTATGAGCAGCACTTTGCAGGGCACCTCTTAGCAGGTCTGTGTGGGGTATTGAATTAATTCTGATGAACTACAGGCAGTGCCACAAGCTAAGAGCATCTTCCTCAGGATCCCTCCAGTCTGTCCTGTGTGTGCCTGTTACCAGACTCAAACACAGAAGAAGAAAAAAGCAACCTTGAGTCCTTTGCATTTTCAAGTGAGGCTTCAGAGGAAGAGGCAATATTATCCAAGAAAACTAAAGCAAAACAATCAACATACATTGCCACCACGCTATATTCATTTTCTTTATCACACTGTATATTGACAGATAGACATACTTCACAGGTGAGGAACTTCAGGAAAAAAAGAACAAATCCTTTTTCTTTGGTCTCACATGAATTCCACAGTAGACCCCTGGAGCACTCTGCTCCATCTCACTGCATTCATTTAGCCTTCTATTTGCACAAGCTATTGCAGTATAAAAAGAAGAAGGTGAACCTGACCTATCTGAGAAGTAGATTTAATTTCATGCATAACTATTACTCACACTGCTAACAGGATTCAATATTTTTACCATGCAAGAGCTACAAGATGAGTAATGCTTTTGCACATGTGAGGATTTAAAGGTGCACAGCCACCCATCTCTCTACCCATGGGCATTGCACCACACTCAGGAACTGCCACAGAGCACTGGTGGAGGCATGCCAAAAGCAGTGTCAAGTAATGTCAAATTTCTGCTCAGGTTTGTGCTTCTTTACACCTTAAAATCTTGCTTGCCATGGGAAACTCTGAACACCATGCAGAGCACTTGCTCTGCAAGAACATCACAGTCCTGCCCAGTGCTGGCTCTCCAGGGATCCTCTGGCTCACTGAAGACAGGCCCGAGCAGAGGATTTCTGGGTTGACACACCACCCAAAAGCCAGTCCAGAGGGGAGTTACAGAAAGCTCAATATCAGCACACAAGCTTGAATGAAATGTCAAGTGAGAGTATTTTGTCTAAGCAGAATCATTTCCCTTATTTTCAATAGATAGAATAAATCATCCAGAGGCAAGAACCCTTTTTAAAGATTAGACACCAGGTAGTTAAACTTCTGAAACAGAACAAGAATTCCTATACTGATAGTCAGCCCAGCATTCCAAGTATTTATGTACCTAATAGGTAGCCCAAAAACTTGTCAAGGCTTTGCCAAATTTACTATGAAGAACTTTATGTGATCAAATTCTTTGTCTCCTCAGCATGAAGAGGTTACCCCACAGCTCTTTCTGCTTCTGGGATATTTGCACTATTTATGTATCTCACAAAAACAAATTTCACAGTGAGCCATTGTTTTGGGATGAGAAATTTTGCCCTGAACTGTTTGTATGTAGAGGTATCATCCTGAAATCAGCTCCCAGAAAAGCCAGAATGAAACATAAAAAAAGGGAAATTTTACATTATTTAGAGGGTTTGAAGTTCAAATTAATAGTTTGTAGCTATGTAGTGGTGAAGTAGAGGACTTTATGTTAGGTCTCATAGGAAAGATACTTTCCAGATTAAACAACCAAATGACAATAGATTAAAAAAAATTCAATGACAAATTAAAAATTCAATGACAATAGAAAAAAAAAATATTGGCTACATAGATCATTTTCCTTCATCTATCTGGGTTAATACAAGCCTAAGCAAAATTTCAGAGGCGTACTATCACTAAGAGAAAAAAAATTAGAAGAATAAAACTTAAACCATAATTATTTCCATAATGCTTCAACAGTATTGAATAATAGACAAAAACTCTCCCTTCCTTTACTCTGTGTAAATCTCATAGCACATAACAGGATTCTTTTTTTCACAAATGAAAGATAATTTACCATTAAATTAGTACTTTCCCTGGAACACTGCAGAGCAGTTTGCTGAAGGAACAACAAGGAGCAATTGCTATCAGAAATGAAAAGATGATTTCTCAAGCTCTGAAGAAAACCCTCTGTCTCTTTTCCCTACAAGACATGTATTCCTGTCTCCCCAGTTTAAAAATATTTTTACAACACTCTCTGTGGGGCACTGAGGAAGGCCCTAACTCATTGCCACATGTATAAAAACACAGATGAGTTGTTAATATTCTGGTGTATTCTCCTCTCACAGAATTCATTGGTTTGGTTTAGTCTGTGTCCATGTGTTGTGACCACCTCTGAGGCAGGGTAACAGACCAGCCTTTTCTCTTATCTGAAAACACTTTAAGGCATCAGGCCCAGGCCATGAGGGAAGCAATAGCAGGTGCAGGCAAAGGTCCATCAGAATGTGTTCCTTTCCTGAGGCAAAACCCATCATTTTAATCAATCAGGATGAAAGATGGGACAGCCAGCAACCATGTCAGAAGCACTGCAAGGTGGCTGTTAGGAGGTCACTGCTTCATTTCCCCACCTCTGGGACAGGAGGGAGCATCCTGAGAACAGCAGAGGCTCAGGCAAACTGCCAGGGTTGTTCTGGCAGTGCTGACTGCTGAAAGTGAACCCACCTGGTGAAATAGGGGCTCTGCACCATCTCGAATTGTTGCATCCGGAAATAAAAATGCAAGATGGTAGAAGGAAAAGATGGTGAGGAAGAAAGTATAAAGAACTTAAACAACTTAAATGAAAATGGGAGAACACAAACCACAGGAATTTGAAAAGAGAACTCATCCACAGCACCGGTAATGAATGAGAAACTCAACCTTACATTTTAGCTATAATCCCTACCAACAGGCTATGAAGACAACAGTGGGGTTGCAGTCCAGGACCAGACATGACTCTGCCACTGACTGCTCTTGCTCACATCCATAATTGTTGTTGTTAACATGTTCCTGGAAGACAATTCTTTTCCTCCATGTGTAAAATGTCCCAATCTCTTCAGATTTGTGATGCCTTTTCAATAAGAAAGCATCTGAAATTCCCCTTATCTCTGTTTTTCTGTTCAGTCAGAAGTGTGTCAGTCACAAGCCCACGCTGCTCAGCCACCATGATTGCTGCTGCACTTCAGCTGACAAGCTGTGAAAGTTTTGGCTGCCCAAAAATCATTTGGAACATATTTACTTCCTTTTGTTAGAATGATGTTTTTGCCTCCTACTGGCATGCACCAATGTACCTTTGCTCACATACATCAGGGGTTTTTAGTGACATAAAGGATCACATCCAACCAGTTACAAAATACTACCTTGTTAGTGAGACACAACATTACTGCCAGCTGCTCATTCCAATATCCTGTAAACATGCATAAAAATAATTTCCTTCTGCCTGAACATCCTTTTTATATTCTGCTTATAAAAAAAGTAGAACACTATGTGGGGAAAAACAGTGTGGATCCAACTCCTGTACTTTGCAACAAACCAAGAGCTGTTTCAGTGTAAATTCCAGTCAATGTCACAAGGCTTAAATTAACCAAGGAAGATGTGAGATCACGAGGATTTCTTCTTTCTTTTGGACTGTGAGCCTTTTAGTAAGTCCCAGAGAGCTGTTGAAGACTTCTGGGACTCACAATGTTAAGAATTTTTCAGGAACAACCAAGGCTCACATGCAGTTACATATTCTCTAGCAATTGTGCAATCTTCTAACAACTAAATCCAGAAATTATATTATCCTGCTCTCAGGAAAATACTACAATTTATGCTTACTGGGATGCTGAAGGCCTCAAATGCAGGCTGACAGCTACAGTACCTGTAGGAAAACGCTGTTCATTGCATTTACTCACAACCTCTGAGGCAAATGTAACACAGCCATCCAGCACACACAATAAAAGGACACCAGCTCCAAACACATAATCCAGCCATTATTTTGATTGCAGTATGTTTTCCAAATTGATTTGAAAATATGTTTTTATTAAAATGTGTGATTTGTCAAACGCACTTCCAGGAGGTGTAAGAAAAACAGCAAAGAGATTGGAGCTTGCTTAACCAAGTTTATAAACCTGCTGTTTCAGCCTCAAAGATGAATTACACTGCAGGAGCACGTTCACTAAACGTCTGTGCTCTCCTTCTTGCCCTCCTACCTATGTTCAAAGAATAGAATAGAAAAACATAAATCAAAGTCTCAGAACATATTTCTCCCCCAATTCTGAAACTGCCATATCTCTATACCAGAATCATAATCCCCTGCAATACAAATAAAAAGGACAGCCCTGCAATCACCACTTCAAAATAATTACAGGCCACACAGTAATTTACACTTATCTAAAGCCTTTCACCCCAAGAACCCCAAAGCAATTTATATACAATATAGATGTGGCTGATATGAAAAATATAATGCCAGGGAGCTACTTGGGAATTGAGGCATTGTCTAAATCATGTGGATCTTTGCAGTCCAAAACTTACCCATTATACTGATAGCAGTTTGAACCAAACCTATTAAAATCTCAAATTAAGGACTATTCTAGGCACTGACAGGCACGTTCCAAACCTTTCTTTAATTTTAGTCAATGATATTGAGAAGTCAAGAAATGAAATACTCAAAACAACACTGCCCAGCAGACATATACAGCTTCAGAAGGTGCTCATCTAAAGTGCAACCAGGGCTAAGACACCCTGCTATAAAGAAAAAAAATCTAAATTTTTGTACTTGCTTCCTTTTCCTTCATAGAATTTAATTCTCATCTATCCAGACTGCAGCTAAGTAGTGGCTTACAGGCAGAGCTTTGCTCCTTCTGTGGTAGCTCTGAAATATCATCATTTACCTCCCAGCTGCTCAGTAAATTAAAGCAGACAGCCCACAGGTGCTTGCTGGAGTCCCAGCACTCTCAATAGCACCAGGCCACACAGGTACAAATGGGTCTTTAAGCAGGGCTGTGAAATAGCTGCTTGTTCCCTAATCCTCCAACCACACCCCCGGGGCTCTGGGTGAGAGGAAGCTTGGGAAAGTGAAGGGATATGTATTTCTAACAATTAACTGCTAATCCATTTACATTTTCAAAGCTGTTTTCATACAGAAAGAGGCTACGGGCTCTTTCTATATTATTAAACACTGACTTTGTTATGGCTTTCTTCAGTCTTCAAAGTGCAGGCACACAAATGTTAAAAGCTTTCACTGTACACTTTGTAGGATCCCCAAAAGGCAAACTTAGGGAATATAAAAATCTCTTTTGCAAGGTGAGTTATTGACACAAGCAACAGCTGGCCCCCTGGCAATATTCACATCCAGAGAAATCATTGCAAACCCCAGTATTTTAAGGGATACCTAGATATTATTGCCACATTTCAAAATTAGGAAATTGCATGAAAACACCTTTGTGCCATAGGATGCTTCGGTCTTAAGGGTAGGAAAGACTTTTCCCTTGCTCTGCCCTGTGTAAGATCTTTCTGTACCCAAACATGTACATGGGCCTGTCAGGGAAATACAGGATTTTTAATGTTTTGAGTGAGAAAGGCACACACAACAGGACTGCAGCATCTGATCTGCATGGCTGATGCGTCTGCAGTCAATCTGATCACTGAAAGCATCGGCCTCACTGCACCAGCAGGACTGCTGCTGGCTTAGAAAGGAGGAAAAGCTAAGTGTGTTTTGGGGAGCAGAATGTCTCTTTTGTTTTAAAATAAGGTAACATCATGGGGAAATATTATTTTTGCTGCCTGCATGGTACCACACTTCTGTTCCACCCCTGAGTGGCAGTTGCAGCACCTCTCAACAGCGAGACAGGACTTTGCTATGAGAATGCAGAGAAGGCCACTGGATGGGCAGTTTCTTGCAATTCTTCCCGATCTCTGGGCTGACAGCTGATCCACCAACAACACTCAAAACAAGTGAATAATTCAACCAGTTTTCATAGTGTTATGCTGGAGATGGTTGATTGCATTGCCTCACACTGGATTTCTTTTCCTTATTACTTTTTAGGGGGCAAAGTTGTCACAAAGCAAACATCTTTCTTTAATTAAAATGTTGTTAGAAATGTCAAATATTCGGTATTCTCTATTAAGAGACAGATGCCACAGAAGAAAATGTGATGAAATAACAGACCTCCTAATGAGACTGTATTTGGCTAAACTCTGAAACTAAAACAGCAAAGATATAGGTTTTATTTCTTTTTCAATCTACATATCGCTTCAATTTGTGGTTCATATCTTCAAGAGGTGAAAAACAATTTCAGTTAGTAAAAAAGCTGCCCAAAGAAGCTATGTCAATTTATACCACCTGGGAATCTCACTCTGTGCTAATCTGTTTCATTCATCCCCATTTCTTGACATAAAACTGCCAAGGGACTAGCCTGGATGTGGAAATGTATTACCCAAGTGTCACCAGTAATGCTGTCTCTTTTTCTCCCATTCTCTCCAGAGCATCTAAGCCAGAACTGACATCAAAACTGGATTTGTAAAAGTGAGTAGAGGCAAGGGCAAAGAAAAAAAGGGCTGAAGGAGTAGAATTCTGTAGTAAGTTCTGGGTAAAACAAGCTCTGTCATTGCCTTTACTGCAATCGGGAGTTAATTTCATAGTTCAGTTTTATCTTCCGTGTTCATGTATTTATGAACAGGCTTTATAACTTGGAGCTTGTAACTGTAAAGGACTGTATTAGAATGACCTCAATGGTCCCAGGAATCTTCATCTGTGGTTTCACTGCTCTCATGGAGCACAACTATTGTGAGAAGCTGCTCTGGAAATTGCAAGGATTTTGATTACCCACACAATAGGCCTTGCACTGACTTTGGAGTTCAATAAAGAATCATTGCAGAGACCTGATGTCAGGGAGTACATATCTGCTGCTTCCTGTGTTTCTAATCACAGTACACTGGGCTGGAAAGACATCCTGGGGTATTCAGTTCAGTCCCTTGCCATTGCAGGTGACCAAATAATAAAACCCATTTTGTAACCTGATGGATTGCTTTGTTCTGTCAGAAGACATTTCGGGTCGTGTAGTTTTATTTCTGGTTACAGAAACTTTCAGTCAGTGCCAGGCACACTCTTGATGGAAATGTATTTTGCAGTCTCAGGATATTGAAGAGGCGGGGAGGGAGGGAGGGAAGGAAGGAAGGAATTCAGGATCAAAAAACAGCCAATGTCACATAATCAACAAAGCATTAGGACTTAGGAATATACTTATTTACTGTGTATGGAAAATAGGCCATCTCAAACAAAATTCAAGTTGTGTTCCCATTAAAGTACAAACTTGGCTGTAAAAGTGGCTGTGCTGATGGAACAAAGTTCTGTATCTCATTTGATTTCATTCCAAAAGATGCTCTAAGTGAAAAAAGCATTATGACACTACACAACAAAGTTCATGCTAAATGGATTTAAATTATAGAACTGATAGATCTTACAGCATAAATTTTAATTTAAGTGTCTGTCTTAGCTCTGTGCTGCTGTACATTGCATTTAGAAGCAGATATAAGTGATCATTAATAAAATTCACAGTAACATTAAAAACTAGTGAGGTAGTCAATAATATCGGGAATTGCTGGATTATGTAAATCAACTGGCAGAGTAACATACATTTTAAACCTGCAAAATGTCAAGTATTAAAATTTCTTAAAAGGTGGGAAACAGAATAGCTGGACATGCTGTCAATGAAAGAGACTTATCATAGAAAATCCCCAATGAAATATGACATCCACAAGTGAGAAGGGACAGATCAAATATTTGGCTGCATGGAAAGCAGAACCCAGAATGCTCAGGAGAGATTTTTTTTCACATCTTTTTAAAGGAGCTGTTGAAAATGCTGGAGAAGGAGAGGGGAAGAGGAGGCTGAAGGCAGAACAGTAGACAAGAGCAGTATGACAAGACACAGAAGGATTTTCACCATTGGATAGCTCAGAGCTCACCTGGTATCACATGTGTTTATAAACAAGCTGGGAGAGTAACTGGGAGAGTTTCCACTCCCATTATGGCTGCTGGTGGAAAGAGACTTCCCCTCTAGCCTGTGAGAACTTCAATGTCTCCCAGCTTCTGCACTACTTGGTAGATAGCTTGATAGTTTATTGTAAAGCACTTCCCTGAAGTAATACTCTTTCATTCCCTGTTAACTTTGTATCTAGCTTTACACAATTAATTAGGGAAGTGTTCAAAGACCTAGATTTTAAACCACTTAATTAATTAGAAATGAAGGTTTAATGGTTATTCCTCTCAGACTATTTAATTTAATGAGAGAATTTGCAGGAAAAAGAAGGAAGAGAAATCAATTTTGTGTATAACAAATTGCAACAGAAAACAGAAAAGAGATGAACATATGTATCTGTTTACTGTTGAACTGGACGAGAGCATCCCTATCAGAGCTCAGGGAGATGCAAATTTTTGGCAATGGGGACACAACTCATCAGTTCCAAGAAACTGCCCATTCAAACAAACTGGAATTTCCATCAAAACCCAGGACATCACTGTTTCCATCCCACCTCCTGAAAACAGCATCCAGAAACACAGGAACAGAGGAGCCTTGCTCAAACCTAAGAAAAGGCTGGAAGAGAGAGACAGGACCTCCTGAGGGGCGTCCAAGATCTCCCAAGAGCTGTGCCAGCAGCTGGCATTCAACCCAGGGAGGCTGAAGGCTCCTGCCATGGTATCACCGGAGGAAAACGACCCTTTCCAGAAGGAGAAGGACACACATGGCCCCCATAATGTCCCTGACTAGAAAAACTAGTGAGTCATCACCCTACCACCCAGCTGAGCAATGTGATTTCATGCAGGACACACTTATTTGAGCTAAATCTTTCTATTAGAGGAAACAAAGCCATGCGGCAGCAGCAGCCCATCAGTTCTGCTTTTTAAGAGCTGTCACACTGACATCTCTCTAAAAGCAAAATTCCTTTTTATGCCAGTGGAAAGTCTGAAAGCCAAATGATGGGAACATGCCCTTCTAAGTTACTGAAACATTTTCAGTTGTTTCTTTCCCTGAGGTATCTGCCACAAACAAGAAGATCCAAGACTGAAGACAGGATAACTTAGTAAAGAACACTGAAATACTTCTAATAATATGAGCAAGACCCAGGAAAATATCTGAGCTGCTATTGCACTAAGCTTTGTAAAGACAATAAAAGAAGCTGCCCCTCTACTGAGACATTTCAAATCTAATCTCTGCTTTTAAAACAAAATTACTCTGATACCTAGAAAAGACCAAGCTTTGGGCTGGGGAGAGACATTGCTTTGTTGTTTTATTTTAAGAACTTGGAATTTGATAGGATCTAAGTATAAGCATTCAAAAAAGCACTATATTTGAAAAGAGGCTTTGTTCATGAGTACTGGCAAGACTGATTGGTGTTAAGATTAAATGAGACTCCTAAGCCTAGAACACTTCAAAATAAATATCAGCATGTAGCAGTGCTGTGACTTTGCCAGCCATCTGCATGACTCATGCCTATATGATGCTTTAGCCACCTATCTGTTTTTACCAAAGCATTTGGAATAAGGCCTTGCTGATACAAAGTATAACTTTTTTTCCCCTCAGCTATTGCTAACTAATCCTGTCACTAATTCAAATCAATTGAGTTCATCCAATTAAATCAGGAAATGGATCTGCTCAGAATTGGGCGTCTCTTCCACAATTATTATAGGAAAAATATTTACAGTGAATATTCCTATTCCAGATCAGAAACTGCCTTTTTAAAAAACTAAGGGATAATTTTTGGTGCAGAAGAAGAGGAAGGGGAAATATTATTTTTTTTTTGTCTTTCAGAGGGTAAATCTGGATGCAGAGTCTAAGAAACTCTAAGGAGTAAGGAATAAATGCCATCCTGCCCAGAAAGCAGCAAGACTGGCTGCATAAGTGAGTGGCCTGGGGTAAACAACAAAATGTTTCCTCAGCAAATCTCTGAGTCCTCCCCAATAAATTCTAGCCTGGCCAGCAGCAGTATCACTGCCAAAGAGGGAGGATGCCTCTGCATTTTCTGTTCCACTCAGGACAGAATTTAATCCTAAACATTTTTTTTTTAATCATTTAATCTCTAAAATTTATGTAATCACTTATGACTAACTCCTCATGGTAACAGGACTTTTACTGTATGCAATTATCTCTTTAGTTTGGGTTTTAAATTAATGTCAGTCATTCTCCTTCTATTTAAAATCTCGTTTTTCCATGTACAACACTTTCAACCAGCTTTGGAAGAGAAATATCAAAGGAGCTAATTCCCCCTGGTTTAATTTAACTGAAGAAAATAGAGTTACAGAAAGGACAGTTATGAATCGTTACAGTGTTTCTGAACTCTCACAAGCAAGAGAGACAGCAGTGGCAAATCTATGGATGCATAAAAAATTCAGTGTCTTTCACTGGGTTTTAATGAGGCCTTTTGGTTTTAACTGAGGGAAAGGCAGGGAAAGAGGAAAGTATTTCTGCAACACCACAGTAAACATACCATGGAACAGCACTTTTCTTCTCTGACCCCTATTATGCTCCTGGAATTGCTCACAGAATGAATCATAATTTGGTGGGATTGTCAGATCCCCTTCCTCCAAGCTCCATAATAACTTCCTGCACCTAAATACTGTGGGACTCTCATCAGAAGTCCTCAGCACCCTCCAAGAAGCAGCAGCAGCTTCCTTTGCACTGCCCTTCTGTTTCAACAAAATCATCTGATCCATATGCTAAATTATTGCCAAGCTTCAAGCTCCACTGCCTCAGCATGGTGGGTTTTGCTTTGGGACATTTTATCCAGGCCAAACCCGACCACACAGAAGTTGCCAACACTTAGCAAGTAGCTGCTTTAAAGATGCCTCATTACATCTGATTTTGACTAATAAGTGATGTAGGTAGGTAAATGAAGTTTGCTTTGATGAATCTGAAAATAGCCTCTCTCATAATTATGTTCACTTTACTTATGTATTTTACCAAATCCACTACATGTTCTAGTCCAGCTTCCACAGTATGAACTCCCCTGAATAACAAGAAATTTATAACCAGGTGTATTTTGAAGTCCTCCTTTCTGTATTTCTGTTCCCATATTCAGCTAACATAAGTATTCATACTAAGAATATGTGCACACATAAATATCAAATTCTGTTTCCGAGTTTTAACTTTAGAATTCACTTCCCAGACAAAATTTGAATGCTCTAAAAGAAGCCAGGCAAATTATCAAAGTAAATTGTGAACAAATATTTGAGAATGTTTGAGAAATGTGGAAGTGGGGTTTTGCTGTATTGCTTTGGCTCCATCTTTCCATGGGATTGATCTGAATGCATTAGGAAGACATTAGAATTCATCCCTCTTTTGCATGGAAAATGGTAATTCTCTGACAAATTACTTGAAGTGGAATGTATTCAATTCCATCCCAAGAGATAGCATTTTGTTTTGAGGAGAGCCAGATGCATGAATGCTGCTGAGCTGTAGGCACACAAGTACTTAAAGCTGTGTTTAATTAGAAAGCACCTCCCTAAAACGGCACTGCTGGAAAACTGAGCTGAGCCCAGCACACTCGTGGTCCCTTTCTGGTCCAAAAAGGAGGGGAACCCCCTGGAAAGCCCCTGTCACAGCAAGGCAGTTGGATTTGGGGGAATCCAGAAAGGCAGCTGGCCAGAAGCCTGCATGGGGATGGGCATCTGCTGACAACAGCAGCAGCCAGTGAACACAAATCTCTGCTACAGCCACAAGATTTAGTAACAGACAGGTACTGGTGGTGTTGGTGTTCCAAAAGGAAGGATTCCAAAAGAAAAATATTCCAGAATTTTAATGACCAGTTTTCACTTTCAATGTTTTATATATCAATTCTAGATTCAAAAAAGAGAGAGAAAAAATTAGAACAAACTCTTGGTTTTGGCAGAAAGCAGAGACTTCTTTTTTCACACACTCATTTCATTTAATTAGTAATTTACCAGTAAAGGATTTCTGACTGAAAAATTTGGTACACCCGATGCTGCCTTACACACAGTGAAAGTGGATTTTAAAACTTCTCCAGCATCTAGAGGGTGAAGTTTCCCTTTGCCCCTAGCAGAGCACCTTCAGTTTGGTACCTTCAGTTTGATGTGAACAGCAGCTCACCAGAAACTCCCCTGGGTTTGGGCAGTGAGATGCACAACACTGTGATTACATCTGAAAATGTGATGATCAGATGAGAACATTGAATGAGTGACACTAACACATTGCAAAGATGACAGAAGTAAAAATTGCAGGAGAAGCAATTTCTATAAAGGCTATATTTAGATCTGGCCATGACATAGAGTAGCTCAGCACACCTTTACTGTGAAACTATTTTTGCCAGCATTCTTAAAATATTACTGCTAACCCATAAGAAATATTCCTCATTGATTTTGACAGTTGTATATATTTGAATCTTACCCAGAGATGAGCTTTCAGTGACTGGCAAGTTAAATTTTTCCATGCCATTTGTTTGCAGATGGGGCAGTCAACTCCCTGAATGGCTTAAATCTCACTGTGGTTCAAAAGACTTCATATTGGTGAAGGCTTCTTTCCTAAGAAACATTCACAAATTTAATGTCAAAAAAGGTAGCCAAGTAATCTGTGGCTTGACTGACATTTACACACACAGTCATAGGCAATATATTAACTCAGTGTTTATGGCTCTGCATGCAATTAACAGCACTGCAATTAAGTACTGGCATAATACTGCATTTCAAAAGGCCAGCACAAGTATGGATATAAAATAAGCCAGCAGAAAAAGTTCTTTATCATTGCATTTTACCTTCAGTGGCTGCATCCCTAGAGACAGATTCACAGGCATTGGGACTGGGCTGAACCTGTGGAAAGTTCAGAAAAAAGTTTCTTTATCACAGTCCTGCTGGGGATGATCTGACTCAAATTTCAGTACCTGCTCTGAAAAGAAATGTAAGGCATGAGTCACTTGGCTCATTATCAAATATCATACCCAAACTAGATGACAAAAAGATGCTGATTTGCAACGTGACCTGCTGCTTAATACTGCAGTTTTATTTCTTCTTTATTCTGAAGAATCCAGCTACAAGTGCTGTTGTTGTCCCATTTCAAACATCTCAGCAGCACAGATTGCCTCCTTACAGAAAGATGCTGTCAGATCCATCTGTACAGTACTGAGCTACAGGGATGGCAAGTCCTTGGCTGATGTGTTTCCCCTGAGTGCCCATTCAGCATTTGTGCCCTTGCACTCATCCAAACTGGCTAAACAATTGCGATTGCTGGACAGGTTTGCAACAAAACAGCTATCCATCAAAATATGCCAGTCTGTAGAAATTAATTCTTGTCTTACAACATGTCAGTTTTGATTTACCAGGGGCAATCTTTTGTTTTCCAGTGAGATTTCTGATAAAAAGCACACAGCACATTTTATCCCAGAGCCCCCATGAGTGTGCTCATGCAGCACCACCCTTCTGGCCCATTGCAGACCCCAATACTCCTCACATGTCTGGGTACCTTTTAAATACCCAGAAAATGAGCACAGAGTTTATTCATCTTTTTCATTCATCTTTAACACATTTTGTAAGTATTTAAATATGATCTACTGTTTATGACATTTCCTCATGAATCCAGGGTATCTACCCAAGAGAAAGTCTGCATGTATTTTAGGCATCGCCACTGCAAGGCAGCAGTGGAGGAAGGATTTTCATGGGCAGGATTCTGGGCTTAGGACCATGGACAGCACCCTTGGACTGATCGATTTCCTCTTGCTTTGGAGCTGATGGCAGCAAACAGTCCTGATCCTTTACACACTCAGGTAATGTAAACTGCAAAGGGGATGACACCAGGCTAAATCCTGCTATCTGGTGTCTTTTTAATATTAGTTTTATGGCATTTTTTCTCAGATTAGTTAATGGATGCAACACACAAAACATAAACACAGAAAGACTCTGTGTCATTGACAATCACAGAGCTCTGCTGCTGTTAGAAAGGAAAGTAAAAGTGAGCCTGAAAAATGCCCTGCTCTTTGGAGGCACAAAACACATGGAAGCTAATTTGTTTCTCTGCTATCACCACTTCTGAACCTGGAAAGAATCTCCTGAGCTGAGTCCTATTTTATTCATAAGAATTGTGCAGCACTTTCAGTAAAGCAGCTGGCAACTACCAGTCATTCTGCCTTTTAAAGCTGAATAAGCAAACCCTTTTGTTTTATTAACTAGTACAGGTTTTGTTAGTGCCATCTGTAATACAAGTGATTCTATTGATTACCAGGCTGGCTAATGCTAATTAGCTAAATTACACTTCAGAAAAACATCACTGAATTCTCCAAGTTTTATGAGAGGTAGATGATCTGGCTTATCAAACAAATCATTCCAGATCAGTGAATATCAGTTTTTTTTTATCCTTCCACAGGAATCAGAAATCTCTTTCTGAAAAGCTTCTGAGGGGTCAGGAGTGATTCAGAGTTAAAAGGCTGGAGAGTGGAGCAGGAACACTTACAAATGAAGATAACACCTAGTGCTTGTTATCTGCTTGCTAATTCACCATAGATAATTGAAATGTGTTTGCTATCCAATTAGTGCTTGTTTCTGTCCTTGGTACTGTGCTAAATCAGTTTAATGAAAGAAAATTGCTGATGGTTTGGTATCACTCTGGCAATTTTGACATATTTAAATCTGCTAAGCAGATTTAGCATTGATTTCTAGCATGTGTTCCTTTATTCAGACACAGTTTGGGTTTATATATACTTATATATACACACATAAGGCATAATGATCTGTGAAGTCACGGTGGAATAAGTATGGAAATTCTAAAATCTAAAAAAACAATTTGAAATTGCATGCCTGCCTCTGTGCAGCACAGCTGTCACAAAATTGTGTCCAAGGATTGCATCTTACCATGTGGTAAACCTGTGCACATGGCAGCTGACAGCCTAGTGGTTCAAAAACCAGTTCCCATCTCTTTTTTCACCTCCTCAGTAAACCAGTGACAAGTATCCCTGTTGATTACTTTTTACAAAGTCTCCCTCCTATCAGACAATGAACCCAACCTTGCTGGACACAATTTTGGCCAAAGAGAAAGAGGTCTTCTAAATATTTTTGATCATATTTGTTAAAAACAACACATAGAGCTGCTACAGTAATTTTTCTCAGTCACCCAAAGATGTAAACACTCTAAAGGGGACATGAAATGGGCTATCCCAAGGTGAATGCAAATCCAAAATCCATTTCAGAGACAAAAGCTCTAAATTTAAGAGAATTGTCCTTTCTTTGGCTATTTCAGTATTTTATCTTCAAAAGACCAATATTAAGAGACTGCAACTTAGCAAGTTCTTTGGCAGATTAGCATTAGTGGAAGTTTCAGGAGCTGTAGGGATTTTTGAAAGTCTGACCAATCCACATACTGCACTTCTACATGCTTTTAAACTTGAAGTTCCAGCAGTGGCAAACTTATTGTTCAGATTATGATCAGAAAAGGCTGATTTGCATGAGCTAAAAGCATAAACTCAGAAGTTAAATCCTGCTTTTTCCCATTTTCTTTGATCCAATCAGTATTCATACTGTCTAAATTCTTCCACAAAGCATAGATGAACTTAACTTGAACAGAACTTTTATTGTTGAGTAGTTGACATTGACTGTCATTACTGGTCCTACTGAGCCTGAGAGTTTCTGATCACATTTTCCTGCAATATCTTTGTAAAGTCACAGGATTTACTTCACTTACACATGACACATAGCTCATCACTCTGGGAGCTATCCAAATTCTTCCTGTGCTCATTAAACTCCTAAAACCAAATGAAACTGTGCTACTTTCTGGGGGTTACAATGATGGAAAAATATGTTTTGAACTATCAACTTATCATAAACTTCAAAGAAACTGAAAGTTTTTAAAAACTGTTTCACTACCTCCAGTTTCTGAACTATATGACTAGAACAAAAGTATTGAAATGTGAGAAGATCCATTATTGAACCCCATTCATTTTTCATTGACACTTTTTGTCAATTAAGCCAGGCTTCACTTTCTCAGGCTTCATACAATATATTTTATTATGGTAATTCTTTTTGCTTTTTTCCTTCAAGATTGTCTGTTATTTTTAAACTCCTAGCTCGCAGCAGAGGTAGACTGCTTCTTAAGGTAGTAAGACTGTTTTATAAAACCCTGCAAGATGGAGTTTTCTCCATGATATTCTGCTTCAGGGATATATCAGGTTTTCCTGAGACAGACCTTTTTCCTTTTCCCTTTTCTCTTCCTGACAGAAGTCCAATCATGCCTTTTCTCACAGCCAGCCAGGAAATCATTATTAACTCCCTGCTTTCATCAGAGGAGTCCCCACAGCCACCACAGAGTTAAAGGGCAACTGAGAGAGATTTAAGGTAATGTTAAAATCAGCCCCTGTGTGAGAGAGGGAGTTAAATTAGTTCTGAACTTCATAGCCAGACTACATAGCCCTTCTGAACTTTGGTTTTTAAGTTGTTCATTGTGGTCTTGGACAGTAACTACTTCAGGAAATTATTTTAATTCCTTTTTTTTTCTTTTTTTTTCTTTTTTGGCGGGGAGGGGAGGTTTGTTTGGCTGGTTGGTTGGGATTTTTCTGGTTTGGTTTAAGCTTCTTGCTAATAGATAATTCAACAAGAATAGACAATCCAAGCTACCAGCCAGAGAATTCAATAAGTCAGAGCCAGGTACCTGCCATGCAGTCTCTGTCTTCCAGACTGAGTGATAACCCAATACTGCAGCACATTTCAGGGACATATACATTTACTCTTCTGTACAAGTCCTTTTATCTGTCTTTCCTCTGCAGTGTCTGAACAGTTTCCTGTAATACATTAAGAAATATGAATATTATACATCACCTCTATGGTTCTCTTTCTCATGTTCATGTAGGTGAGGAGAGAAATATATTAATGTTAATGATCACTTTAACTTCCTTAATACTTATGCTGCTTCCAGCTTTCCTGAGCAGGGACTCTTTCTTACTGGTAAAACCATCTGGGCTTAAAGCTCTTTCTGATTTTAAAATGTATTACAGCAGTGACACTCTCTGCATTTCAAGGCAGCTGTAGTAATGGATTTGGTGACCTGTCTAAAGCAGCATAAATGTGGTGTGCCTGGGGTGAGTGAGGACTTTTCCAGACAGTGGCACCCAAAGGGGAGGGGTGGCATAGCACAGCTGTGTCTCTGCCCCAGCCCCGTGCCAGGGATGCTGTCCAGAGCCCTCAGGACCCCCAGCCCTGCAGTGCTCACCTCCTGAGCAGCCCCTCCTGGGTGTTTGTTATGGGTGCTCTGGGTGCAAACCCAGGGGGAAGATCTGGTGACTCTGGGTCTCACTGCAGGGTCAGTGTGTCCTGGCTCTTCCCCTCTGGCTGTTGTCCAGGGCTTGAGAGCAGCGAGTTTCTTCTCATCTGATCTCTGAAAGTAATCTCTGATTCCTTCAGTCAGTGCACAGGTATTTCATCATTCATTGCAGTTATTAACCAGCACAGCAACATTTTCATACCAAAGGTGTTATGGACACATGGTTGAGGCACTCCTTATACATTCCTATACAACTTGCTCCAAAAGAAAATTCTGAATGCAATTTTTCCATACTTGTGATTCCATCCTCCTCTTCCTCTTGGTACTCCAAGGGCCTGCAGCCACCCACGGTGCAGGACCAGTGCCTGGTGCAGACAAGGATGGCCCAGGGCCACAGATTTCCCCACCATCCATCTGGGAGTTAGTGCCACACAAATGATCCTGCCCTAAAATCCCAAGGCACAGCAGCACAGTCCATGGACACTCCTTGGCTGACATCAGTGAAGCTGAGACTCATCAGCCTTGTATCTCCCCCATCTACTCAGTCCCTACTGAACATTTCTTTTCCAGCTGTCCCTGAGCCTACAGACATCCTCTCCTCTAAGCTGCTGTTCCCTCTTCAGAAATACATTTAGAAAGCTGTATCATGATGGAAAACAAAAAATCCCCTTTTAGGACTTATCTTTCTCCTAACACGGTTTCCAGTTGTTTGTAGGCTTTGTTTAATGTCATCTTTTCAATTTAAATGCTCTTATTCCAAGATAAGAAAAACAATTCCCTGACTTGCATTTCTTTTATCTGTCCTAATTAGTTTTTTAATTAATTCATAACTCCAAAAGCATTCATTTATTTCATGTTTCAATTTAACTTCCAAACTGGCATAATCAGATTAGCAATCAGACCCATTTTGAAAATATTTCTTCTCACAGAAAGCTGGGAAAACTCGTACAAAACTGCCTCTGCAAACCTAAGAAGCTTACGGTTCCTGCTTTGTTCCCCCAGCCTAACGTTCAAGTTTGCAGGCATCCCACTCCATCTGATTACTTACAAGGCTGATTCTTTCCCCCAGCAACAGCTCTGTTATTATTAGTTATTTGCTCTGCAGTGCTTGGAAAGCATTCAGAGGAGCAGGGATCTGGGTTACAGGGAGCCCCACGATGCCTCCTGGGCACAGCTCTCCAGCTCCCCTCCTCTTTCCCGAATCACCGCTCTCCCTGCAATGCCAAAGTGTTTTCTGACATTTCATGGGTGTACTTGGAATGCAACCCATTAAAAAGTACAGGCAGCTGCAGATCAAAAAGGCTGTGATCAAGCAGAAGCAGATAGCAGGGAGTTGTTTCCTTCTCCCCAACACTTCCACAGCACTGCTGTAACTCAGGAGAGCAGCACACTTTGGAAAAGCTCTTCAATACTGCTTGTCTCAATAGCGGCTTGGTGCTGCTGAGGCCCCTGAAAGATAGACATCCTGAAAGAGCATCTTGAATAAAGACTGATTTAGCATGGGATACACTCTGGAGTTGATCTGGGGTCTGGAAAATGCAACCCAAAAAGTGGAAAATCATCTTCATGGAAAATTTACAGAGCACCGAACACTAAGATTTCTTATCCAACTAATAACTCCCATTCTTGCCAGTTTTGCCCTGTAAATGGATCAATTATACAGCATTTCCTACAGAATCCCTTCTAATCTTTCTGCTATATCCTGAAGGTATTCAGAACTTTCTTTGCCATGGTGATATTTATAACAATTTTCTAAAAATCCTAATAAACACTGTCCCATTTTTGTGCTCTCCTTCAAGTATTACCTGATGCCACAAAGCACTCATTCAAAGGACCCCAAACACACCAATGGTTCACACCACCCTCACAGTCTCTATACCTCAGATTTTTTTAAAGATTACATAGCATACTGTTTTCTTTCATATATATGTGAAGAGACAAGAAAATGTTAAGAAATTACTTAGATTAGGAACTTTTTCTTTCATGCTTTGAACTTCTTCATTCACATATTAGGAAGCAATTGAGAGAATCATGATACAGTAACTTTAGCACAGGCATTGAAAGTGCAAATATTTTAAGTCCTTGAATACATCAAACCCATAAAGATTTTAGAATTTAGCTGAACATTTACTACTCTACCCCTGTAGTGTCTGGCCAAAGTTAATGCAATTATTAATATATGGACACAAATAGAAAGAGAGGAATAATATCCATAATGACATGTTCTACTGTGTTACACTAAGGACAAGTTTAGTTGGATAAAATATGCTGCATGAGAATTTTACCAAGACTCAAAGTTTCATGTATACAGATGAAGAAAACCTTGAAAGAGATAGCTATAAAAAATAAAATAAATAAAATTACTCATCTATTTGTGAACTGAAGCTTCTCTTGCTTTTAAAATCATTCAGAAGAAATCAAAGTGGCATGACATGACATTACAGTTTAAATTAAGTCACTCACATTAATCAATATTAATTTATTCTTATAGCAAGGAATATGTGTTGTCAACATTTCATCTTTAGAAAGCATTAACATTAAAACTAGCTCCCATGATGAGATAAAATTAAATGTGTGTTTATTCTCACTGAAGAATATATGCATTGCTCCTATCATATTGTTAAATAAGCTTTCAATGCATTCACAGTATTTGCATGTTTGCACATTAAACATTTGTACTGATGATCTGCAGATTCACTACTGAAACTGCTTATTGTGCAACTGCATAAAGATTATTTTTTATAAAGCCAGAAGGATATTTCTTCTTTTAAAAACATTCTGCACATGCTCTCATGTAAAACATTGCAGTAGCTGGCAGCACCCAGATTCAGACGTCTGTGTGAGCTAAGTGGGAAATAATCTTCCATTAATTTTCAAATAATTTCTGGATGCCACGAGAAACTTGATGCTCAGTGTCATGTTTTTCTTGGGATTTTCTTGACAACTGAAGCCCATTCATAATTCATCTACTTATAAAATACACCTGAGGAACACATCAGAGGAGGGGACACAGCTGCAACTTCCACTCTGCAGTGCACAGGCATCACATCATGGTCTGAGTCTGTCCCCTTAAAAAAACTCCCCATCTTTAGGTGGCTGCAAAACAACCTTAAAAATGGATTTGAGGAAGGGCTGAACACTGCCAGCATTTCAGTTCTGCCCCAGCATGCTCTGCTACCCAGCATGGGTGCAGAAGTGAGGTCTGAGTTTGGTCTCCAGAGCTGCTGTCACTCCAGTCTGTAGTCCAGCCAGAGTGGGATCCATTTCCAGCACCTGAGGGGCCCTTCAGAAAACCCCAGTCACACCTACGAGCTCACACACAGTGTGGGGACCCTGTGCCACCCTCATCCCACCCACCCACACAGCCCATTTCTGCTGGTCAGGAGAATGAAAGTTTACCAAGACAGAAACCAAACCTGCAAGCAGAGAAGTTTGAGGGATTTAACACATTCACAGTTTTCTCCTGCTGTGCAGTTTGTATGACACTTGGGTTTGTCCCCTCAGAGGGACGTTGAAATGCCAGGCAGAGGTGCAGCAGCTGCAGGTGAACCTGTGCGGAAGAAGGCTTTGGTCATTTTTTTCCACCACAAGGGCCTATTATAAAGTTCCTAAATCATCACTTTGCTAGAATTTCACTTAGGCTAACATACATAAAGGAAAATGAAGATGTTTAAAATTACCATTACCTATAAAATCCCTAATTTCCACCTTTCCTCCTCCACCACCCATGGTGTTATATAGGCCCACACTGGGGCAGTGAGGCAAAGCAATGCTATGTTTTGTTTATCTTATAGATAGTCTATTAAGGGATGAAGGAGGTGTCAGTTATGAGATGTGTGACCTCTCAATACCGTGCCCACATTTGTGTTACCGTCTCTCACAAACACCTCCTGCCTGCAGTGTGGGTGCAATGGGTGTCAGCAGAGCTGGTGCACCCACATGTAGCACTCAGTTGCCTTTAGCAGTGCCTTCTTGCTTTCCTAAGCATTTTGCTTGAAGGATTTAATCCTTCCCATCATCTCCTTTTGCTAGGTACCCCTATGTCTGACATGTAAATAATGAAAGCGTGCTCTTCCTATTGTGATATCTCGTCCTGACAATCAGCTGCAGGGAAAGTGCAGTCAGTCAGTATTTGACAGGAATGAAAGAGAGAAAACAGGCTGAGTTTCATCTGTGCAGTAAGTTTCAAAGGCACTGCCATAAACTCTCTTCAGCAGTGCTGGAGCCTAACAATAGCAACTACTGGAAACACTCATTGCTTTGCAGAAGCCCCTAGCTCCAGCTGCAGTTCCCCTAAACATCAGAAGAACACGGGAGCTTTAACAGCTCTGACAATTGTGTAGCTGGCCAGGTATCCCTGTGCTGCAGGGCTAGGGGTGAGCCTGAAGTGAGAACCAGAAACTGTCAGGCAGAAATAGAAAGCACCATGTGACTGGGTCCCCCTTCTCTGAGCACAGCAGCCCCTTGTGTGGCCACCAGGCTGCCCAGCCACACTCATTAATGGACCAGGGAGGGCAAATTCAGATGCAGCAGGAAAAACTTCAAGGGCTTGGCAGCCTGGATAACAGAGAGTGGAAATGTCCATTTGCCAAATCCACTGGGAGGCAACTAGCACTTCACTTTCAATGTTTCTGAAGCTTAGATTAATCTGACTCTCAGACTAGATATTCTGAACTATGAAGATAGTTTTCATATTGATTTTTTGTATTCTCCTATGCCAATTACTACTTGCAACTGCATGGAAATCTTCCAGGAATTTTGCAAACGATTGATGGTTTGAAAATACCTGAGATATTTTATCCACAAAGATATCCCCTTATACTGGAGGAAATGAGAACCTTGCACTAAAAACTTGGGAAATATTCATTATTCATACAATCAAACCAGTTTTGGTCTCTGTTTATGTACTTCTCTGTCAAAAACTTTTACACTCCTCTTACAAGTATCAGAGCCTGCCTTTTTGATGCTCAAGTTTCACATCCTTACTAAAATTCAGGCTTCCAGCAGCTTGGAGCCCCTCTGCACCAGAACTGAGCATTAAATCTCTGCTGAGATCAAAAAGCAGTTGGTATCATTCTAAAATATTTACTCTCTTTTCCCAGATCCCTTACATAGTTATCCACATAAAGTAAACATGCAAGCCTGGCATTTTATTTTCACACCAGATATTTCTCACAGAATGGTTTTCCCCCATGCAGGAAAATTTTTACCCATGTGAAAATTTATATTCTGAAGCATCTGAAAGTGGGTGCTTAGGCAGAGGCACCTGCACCCTCAGCTGGCTCAGAAAGCAGAGCATAAACCACATAAAGTAGCTCTAACAAGCACCAAGGCTTTGCCTTGCTTGGGGCCCTTTAGAACACTTGGGTAGAATTGTAGTTGCAGCTGACCCCATGTAACACACAGAATAAGATCATTCCCCCTGAAAGCATCTCTGACTCGGCTGACTGCAGAGATCCCAGTGCAATTACCTTCCTAACCTGGATGCCTCAAGCAGGGTAAATCCATACTCCTTTTGTGTAGTCTTGGCACAAAAATGCCTTCAATTGCTGTTGTTTTGCCTTCACCTTCATCCCCTTCCCCTGTGCTGCCACATGTCTGCAGAAGGCATCTGGTCCTTCCCATTCAGTCCTCTAAAAACTGAACTTTTTATTGATATCATTTGTCTCTGACCATCCAAAAAGTAAAAAAAAAGAAAAGGAAAAGTAACACAGGTTTCAAATTCAGAATGGATAGAAAAACTAGCTACAAATATTTTCTTTATAAATAGCAAACAATGACAGTAGAGAACACCAAAATACATTTTTTGAGACATTTCCTAACTGGAGTGAGAAATAAATTAAAATGTGCAATAAAAATTTTATAGCAGTTAGTGATTTCACTTTGGAAAACCTGCTAGGAAAAAAAGTTAATGGCATAATAAATTCTTTTTCTTTGGGTGAGAAATGATTATTTGGGGGGTTTAAGGCTTGACAATTTCTTGTAAATCTAATCAGCCAGCTAGCAATTAATAACATTAAATTGCTTTATGTCTTTCATGCTGTACCAAGGCAGAGCACTGAATGCTCAAGTTTCTCTTGCAGGCTGGTTCACATCAGCTGCGTGCACACAGAAGAAAGCATTCTGAAATGTGTTAAATAACTATCAGCAGAAACTCAGGGCAAAGGATCAGAGGGCACAAGATTTCTCCCAGCGTGGTTGGAAGACTATTTTACTTTGGATTCTGCCCAGTGTATCTTTAGCATTTCATTTTAACTCCAAGGAAGAAGCAGGAAATTTGGGTCTGACATGTCTCAAATCAACACTCAACCCCCCTGACATGCTGTGTTTTCATCTATCATGCTTTTGATCCTCGAAGAGACTGAAATCTGTTTGAACCAAATTATTTTTCAGCATTGTGGATGACACTACAATTTTTAGGCACAAACTCAGTTCAAATGAGGAATGAGGAACTGCCAAAATGTCAAAGCCAGGGAGCTGGAGATGGCTTTGGTACTTTCATTAATTTGGATCCAAGATGATATACAGGACCACAGGGCAAAAAAAAAGAGTTTGAGCTTGAAATAAACATTGAAAAGATAAGTGGGATAACCAAAGTTCAAACACAAAATTCAAAGTGTCCATTCCGTTATACACCCCCTCCCCTTCAGAGTCTTGCTTTAAAATTGAACTCAACCAGAGTTTAATGGCAAGGGATGATGTGAAGCTGCATCAGTATCTGGCAGCCTGAAGACAAAATTCATAGCATCACTGCACAAGAAAAGAGGTAGAGCTGAGCTGGTGAGACTTAAAATTTATATTTGTCCATTTTAATACTTTTCTAAGTTATTACATATCCCTAAGAAAAATGAATGTGCTACAGTGGGTTTATTTAAACCTCAGTGGAGTTTGAAGTTATTTGTATTTGTCTTTGAGCAATTTCATCCATTGCTCTTCGTGTCTCCAATCAGCAGACACATAAGCCAAAATCCTGTTACAAAATCAAGTAGCTTTTCATCTTAAAATGTTAATTATCACAAAGTCTTTGTGAAGCTGATAAGCATCACTGCCCTCCATTCCTCAAAGGAGACAGATAGCAGCAAAGCAGCTTCCCTGAAACCACAGGGAAACCATTCCAGAGCCCCAAATGTGATTTAACTTCTGCACTTTCCTAAACTGAGCAGTGGCAGGGACAGTGCCTTTGTGATGAGTGTCACTGGGCACTATGTCAGCAAACACTTTAAATCACTCTTTTGAAAGTCTGCAGGAGTGAAAAAACATCCTCATGGCAGGGCCTCTGCAGGAGCTTGCCCTATGCAATTCCACAGATACTTAGGCAAAACCTTCTCCAGGCTCATCCCTACAGGCACATAGGATCAGCCCAAGGCAGAAACTGCAGGAAAATGTTAGCAATAAGATGATTACAAGAAAGGCAGAGCAGATCTTCACCTCTGCACATGATCTAACATCACATATGTGAAAGAACAGGAATCCTGTGCTCCCCACACCCATTTGGTTTCAGTCCTTCTCTCCCAGCTGGGGCAAACCCTGTTCTCATCACAGTAGTTCCCCTTACCTCCCGTTTGATGTATTTGCTGTGATTCTTATTAGGCCATGGAGAAAAGACATCAGAATAGATGAATTCCATTTTTCAGGAGCTCTTTTGAAGAACTAGCCCTTAACCATAATTTGCTTTCTTCAGTTAAGCAGAAGGTTTATGACATTTGGTGCAGCCTGGGTGTTCCTCAGGAAAGAGCCTTTATCTGCCTGTCCACAGGAACTTGTGCAACGAGCTCCATATCCTTGGCCAAGGCTTTTCACATCTCACCACAATATAAATCCTGCTCTAAGCATAAAGTACATCACTTTTATCAGAAGTCTCTCACTTCAAAGGGAAACTGCAGTGGAACAGAGCATTAAACAGATCCGTGGGGCTCATAAGCATTTATAAGCCTGCTAAAAGCAAAACTCTTACAGTTCATCTTCTCAGTTAAAAAAAAAGACTCAGTTTTAACTTCTTTTTTTTTTTTTTTACAGTGAAACAGAGCAAAGCTCAGAGTGAAGATAATTCAGGGATCTTGGTCACCAAAGGAGCAGCATCCTCCTACAGGTGGTGGTTTCCCCCAGCCTTTTGCCCTGCTCAGTGACCCCCAAAAGTGCTCTCCCGCAGCCCAAACCTCAGCAGTGCCCAACACAGAGGGCAGGGAGCCACTGAAGCTCCAGGCTTCCCCACTGCCACAGGCAGCTCCCTGGGCAGAGGACATGGAGCTGGGACATTGGACTGGCTGTGAGCTCTCTACAAATGCTTATTATGGGATAATTAATGACAAGCACTAATTGTCACACTGCCTCTGCTGTGAAGTGCAGGGGCTGTTCCTGCACGAATAACTTGTGTAAGGTTGGCAAAGCCAGAGGGTCAGGGCCAAACACAACCAAAACCCATCACATGGCACAACAGTGAAGCATCACACACTCCCTCATTTCTTATTCCCTTGGGGTTTGTCTTTTCCTTTAAAAAATGGGTAAAAATAGGCTTTTAAAAATTCCCATTACAAGTGTGGAATTTGATAGCAAAGAATGCAGTTGCATGCAAAACTCAGGGTATTTATTCCTTCAAAAATAATGTCTGAAAACTTCCACTCAATTAGTGTTGCCAGTATAAATTGTTTTCACTAGAAATGACGTGGTAAAATGTTACACAGCATGTGGGAGCTCCATTACTAAATGCCCAGAAGGAAACCAGATGAAGGATTTTTTTTTTGTCTGCTGAGAATTGACCATTATAATTAAATAACTTTTTTTTGAATGAGGTACTGAGCAAAGTTTTCATGACCTTAATTGCTTCACATAACTTCCCACGTCACATGCTATTGTTGTTCATATCCTAAGTGTCACTTGATATTCATAACAATTCATAAAGACTATCATTTGTGATAATTGATGTCATTAATATACAATCTTTCTGTAATCATTAGCTAAACCATACAGGATGTAAAATCAATGATCTGAAGTATGTCATTAATAATAATAAGTTAGGTGTGAGTGAGTTTTTCTCCAAAATACAAATTCTTTAGGTTATTAAATTTCTATTATCACTCTAGGGAAACAGTAACCTTGACATAAGCCAAAGTTTCCATATGACCCAAGACATTTATTTAATGCCAGCTCCTTTTTTCCTTTAGTTGGAGAAAAGTTGAAATCATTTTCTATACACCATGTAAAACATTAGTCCCAGATAAATTAAGATTTCACAGTGGAAATGCTGAGGGCAAACTCTGCTCTAGTGTAATTACTTGAATAAAGTGTCAAAATACTGAAAAAAATTCCTGTGGCCAGAGACAGAATGAAACTAGTAAAATTTTGCCACTAACTTCATGGATATTGCAGTATTTCCTTCATTTCCTCCTCTTTCCCATAAAACTCTGGGGGACTTTGCACCCTGCCTGCTGTTCTCTGCAGAAGGTGCAAACATCAAGGGGAAATACTATAAAGGAAATCATGCAACATCCTCATTTTTTTTTACTGTCTCTTCTAGTACCTTTTCTCTCATAAATCAAATCACAGGTGGGCTTTACCTGTTGTCCATCCTCTCACTTGGCAGGGAGGAAAGAGATCACTGAGTCACCAGGTTTAACTCCAGCTACTGGCAGTGGGAAGGGGTCTCCTCCTTCCCAGGGCTGTACCTGGGTCTCACAGTGGTGGGACACCACAGATGCTGCCCAAAGCAGCACCCAAAGGCAGCCCAGGACATCACAGCTGCTAAATGCCCCTCATGAGCTGCCTGACCTCCACTCTGAAGCTGGTTCAGAGCTTCTTCTTTAAACAGAAACATCACTTTTTTTTTTTTTTTTTTTTTTTGTTAATCTTTCAGCTGTGAGAATGGATGGACCCAGAAGGCAGAGGTTTCCTGGCTAAATACTGCCTGGAGGTATAAAAAGAACTATCAGTGCTATTTTCTCCTGTGAACTCTGAGCTGGAGCCTGCTGAGCCGTCCTGCCCTGGGTCACGCCGGTGTTTTAGGTTTCAGCTGCTGAGGGCAGTGTGTCATCAGCGCAGCCAGAGCCAGCAGCACAGAGCAGGCACCCAGAGCCAGCACAGCTCCAGCTCCTGGGGAAGCACAGCACGGGAGGGCATGGAGCTTCACCCTGAGGAGCAGCAAGCAGCACTTACAGGGCACGGTCCTGGGAGAGGCTTTCTCCAGGAGACACGCTGGGGAACATGACCTGTCCTGAAGTGAGACCTCTCTGGGCACCCTCCTGCCCACCCAAGGCTGGATCCATCAGCCCAGCCCTTGTGGGAGGCAGCAGGAAGGAAAGCAGCTCCAGAAAGCAAAGGGAAAACTCTGACTCTGCCCTATCTTAGCAGGAGGTGCTAACATGCCCCAGTTGTGAGTGCAGAGCATTTTATCCCCCTCCATATATTACATGCAGATCCCAAGCTCTGATTTCTAATGCCTGTTCTCCTCTTGACTGAGAACTCCCCAAAATGACAGCTTTATAAGAAGGATGCTGCTGAAGACAAGATCTGACTGACAACACCTTTACAAATGAGGGGCTGTCAGGCAGAATGCATCTTGATTTGTGGATTTGCAGAAAAAAATGTTTACTCCTAAACTCAGCAGATTTGTAACAAAGAAATTAAAAGATATTAAATCCTAGGAAAGTTTAGTGCAATTTTATGAGAAGTACTTTAAAGAATATTACCTCATTACACAAATAAGAGTTTGCTGTTTAAGACTGAATAATTACCAGTGGCAAAAGTAGCAATGTGGCTGAGAATGCCTGAAAAATCATTGACAACACCACTGATAAAGAGAGTGTGCCTGCTTTTGCCTTGGAGGAAAACATTAGTAAAGCCCATTTTTGGGCTTTTTTACAACATTTCTGTTGTTCAGTTGTTTCAGAATACTAAAATTTGTCCAGGGAAGCTTCTCCTGAAGAAATGCAGTTTCTCAACAGAAAATTTGTGTTTCAGAACAGTTTCTAATGAAAGAAATGTTTTTTTCATGGAAATCTGGCCCCTGCCATGAGTTTATTAGACCACCAGGGGCACAGATTTCTCTTTGCTGCTCCCCATCCATTAAAATATCACTCCTGAGCCTTTCCCCTTCCCCGTGTGCCCCGGGGAGACCCCTCACTGCCTCTCCTTGGCTCCATGTGCACGCCCAGAGCTGGACACTCGCCAGCACAGGGTGACAGAGGGAGGCTGAGGCTGAAATTGGGGTGCTTGAATTTCCATATTTCATTTCCTTCAACACGGTGCAGAGTTTCTGTTTCCATCAGAGATCAAGATAACTTTGATCAGGCTATTTTTATTTTGTAATACATTTTTTCATTGCTGCATGATCCCCTCTTCTTGCCTTGAACTGAACCACAATGAGTTATCTCCCTGTTTTCAATCATCAATTCTTTGGGGGAAAAGAAAACAAGGCAATCACACAGCAGGGACAAGAGCTTTATATATATATATATATATATATGTATAAAGATTTTCTGCATGTTTTTCTGTGAAGCTGGTTTTATTCTCATCCCTTAGTGAGAAGCAGAGGAACATTCTCAGGAGGCTGAGCTGGCATTTGGGCACCTATCAAATTCAGATTTCACTAGAACTCATTTCCTTGCAGTCTCCTTGAATTAATTCTGGTGGCTGACACATGACTGTCCCCGCTCACTACAAAGTCCATTTCAAAACCTCATAGAAACTGCATTCCTGGATCCTTCTTGAAAGCATAATTGTGTTCATTCTAAATTTAATTATTTTAATTGCCAGCCAAAAGAACTTTCTTTCAATACACTCACATAAAGCTTATCATTTCCCCCCTCCTACAGTCACTAACCAACTTGCATAAAAGAAAATACATTAAATTGATTTTCTTCCATAGGAAATGCATCAAGGAATGGAGAGGATTTATTTCCTTCCATAGGAAACAAGACATAAATGTTTTTAATCCAGGTGCTGCATTCAGTTACCATGTTCAGTATGAAAAACTATGCCATAAAAATGAAATTAAATGCATAATAGCATGGGAAAATCTTCCCTCATATTATCTTAAAGTATCCATTTTTTTTGGCAGGACAAAAAATATACCTTTAAGCATTACCTACACCCATCTATTTTCCAGTGGGTTCTAGTACTTACTTATGCACCTTTCTGGGATGCTTTTTTGGAAAGGACCATGTTTCATCATCTCCCTCTAATTTCAGTGGGCAGACTTGGAATGCAATGTACTCGCTAAATTTGAGTAAGAGTGACAAATCTCACCCTGTGCTGTGGCAGACTGCTCTCTTCCATCAAGTATCAATCCCATGAAGATTTATAACTGAGGATATAATTCACAGCCTCCTTTAAAGTTTGTATCTCAAGGCTGTACCATCCTTGACGTTAAAATCATCCATGCAGATTTTCCAGGTCAAAGCTGTAATTACATAAAATTTTAATAAATCTTGTGGCCTGTCTAAGGCAAAAAGAAGACAAAGTTAGAAATACCAGATTCAAATACCGCAGTTTCCAGCTCAACTATTCCAATAAAACTTATCCTTAGTGAAAATACAGTAGTTATTATGTCCTTCTGAGGTCATTTTCATGGACATGCTGTTGTTGAACAGAAGGATTTCCCCATATTTTCCATTCAAAAATAATTCCCAGCAGCTCTTCTCTTCTGCACTGCAGGCACGGGGGGACCACACAGTGTTCTGTGATCTCCATGCCCACAGGAGGTGCTGAGTGCTGTACAAGGGGTGTTGTGTGTTCATGCAGACAGGACCCATGTGCCATCACACCCTCACTCAGGGCAGGCAGCAGGAGCCAGGGAAATGCAGCAGGAATGGCCTGTGCACCAGTGCTCCTAGTAAAGGAGGAATATTCACTTGCTGCTGACTGGTTCACTTCTGAGCCTTCTGTTGCCTTGAACACAACATTTACATTTCTCTTTCTCTTCAAGCCCATTTCCCTGGTTAATAAACACTTCTTTGATCAGTATTCAGTAAAAGCCACGCAGATGTGATTTTTTAATTGACATTTTCTATATCTGTAAACAAAATATCAGCAAAAGTTTGATTCTGTTCTATCTGTCAGAGAGAGACCCAGTTAATGATCTGGATGTTAGGCTGCCATTTTATTGAAAGACTGATTATCTTTGTATCTAAATTGGCAGAAGATATCAATAAGACACTTCCTATCTTAGCATAGATGCAGGGAGGTCCTCTTTCCAGAGTAGCATGTTGGCCAGCAGCAGTCATGACTTCCTTCATGGCTCTCTAATAGTTATTTTCTGCCATTGAAAAATAGAGATCAGTTTTAGATCAATAGTTCTGAAGTCACACACACGGGGTGCCGTAACTGAAATTGGAGATCAAATGCAGTTTCTAGGGTCCCATTTTTAATTGTCCAACAAAATATGCAATCCTAATTTTTCTAATTGCCTTGTGCAACTAGCAGTGGCACCAGAAGTGCCCACATGTAATCTTTGTCTCAGTTTTGATTTGAGAGAGTGACAGAACCACAGAATGGTCAGGTTGGAAGGGACCAAAGTGAATCATCTGGTCCATCCTCCATGCTCAAGCAGGATCAACCCAAAGCACATTGTCTGGGATTACTTGCTTTAACCATATCTAAGTTGTGCAGATGGCAGGAAGAAAAAGCCCCACCAAGGTCAGAAGTAATCTTTGAGCTGTGCTGTAAAGAGAACCAGAAATGTTGGTGACAATTCATGCGTAGCTGGTTTGTGCTCACTGTGTCACTGCGGCTCTCCCAAATATGCAGGTAGCTCTGCAGGCTCTGCAAAGATTTTCCTCCTTCTTGTAGCCCCTACACTAGTTTTACTCCCTTGCCCAGAGTTTTAATCATCTGCCTTTCTAATGTTTTCTCAAAGATTTTGACTGCCTTTGCATTTTTTACCAGAGCTCAAATAGTCTCCTTGACAGGCTTTAATGACAGCTACTCAAGAGGTAGCTGTTGAGTCTGCTACAAGAGTACCACTCCCATTTTATGGATAGGGTAAATAAATCCACAAGATGCATTCAGGGATGCGCTGTCAGCCATGCTGGTGAAATATTCCAATCTCATGCTGGAAGATTTCCACACTTATATTGGCAAGATCGCCCATAAAAGAGAAGAACTACTTTGAAAATAAGAAAATGCCTTTTGCCTAAGATTTGTTATGTCCCTAGGTTTACAGGGATACACAAGATCCAGCCAAAGTTCCAAAACTTGCTCCTTCTTGCTAGCTAATGGTTTGTTTCTGCAGGCAGAAAGCCAGACCCTGAGCATTTGTCAGACCACAGTACATTAAGGCTTATCTTTCACCTGTCTGTGCTGCTGGCCAGGAGACACTGCATGTCTCCCTGAGCTCAATTCCAAGGAATAGGCTAATTTCTTTAATTGATTCCCAATCTGAAAGATGCCTTCCTAGGAGAAATGAAGGGAAACAGTGCTTATGCCACACCTGCTTGGTTTATGGTCTCCTATTCAATATCTTCACAGAAAGAAAATGTAACAACACTTGAATTCTCTTGCCAATGAGACATGGATTATAAACTCTCTATTCCTTCAAGAATTTCAACACATCAGTAAGAATCAAACAGTTAAAGCTGAATACACATGAGGAGGGAGTTACACCACTGGAAAGCAAAAAGAATTGCAAAATGTTTGCATATTCACCCCTCCTGTGGTTGATGCCCAGCATGGTCCCCATTCCTGTCAGACAGCAGAAGCAGTGGCTTGTAGCTTGTATAAGCCCCTGTAGACTAGAATTCCATTTATCAGATAGTGTCTCACACCTAGCTGCATGTCTTTGTTAGCCACGTTCCTGTCTGTACAAAAGTGCAGCAATTTAACTGGACATGGAGCTATTGATACCCAGGACAGGAATGCAGGACACAAAGGAATGAGCCATTTCTGGATGCTCCTCATTCCCCAGCATCTTTTCAAAAGTGCCCTTATCCTAACCTTCAAGTTATCAGTGGCTTTGCTTGTCCTAGAGATTTCCCATAGCAGCAGGATTAAGATTATGGCAAAATGTGCTTTGCAGGTGACAAGACACCTCGTGTCCCACGGGCTTCCTGACCAATGGGCAGCACTTCCTCACTGACTTGAGCAAGATATTTCATTTCATAAAAACCTCTCTGTCAAATAGAGGCCAAGAACAAGATTTTGGCCATCCTTTTTGTGTACATAACTTAGGGACTATAGAGCAAAACCACATGCAAAGCTCACAATGAGCTGTTTAATGGTAAAATATCACTGTACCGTTGAGAATAATTCCTGGTAAAGCTGTCACGAGCTGCTGTCAGCTTGTCAGTGTGATCTATTAATCTGTTACTGCTGCAAATGTGACCCTTATTTCCTTGTTTTTCACATGTGGCATCTTGTTAGAATCTTTGTCCAATCTTTCATCAAAACAGTAATTATCTTCAGTTATTCACTGTGGCATAAAAGGTCCTGACCCCTTGATGAGGATCTCCAGCCATGGCTCACTTGTAAATAAATATAAATGCAAACAATTTAAAGCCATTAAGAAGAAAGACAAAGTTTGCTTAATCTGCTATGGCTACTTATACTGCCTGTGTTCATTTCTAGAAATAACATTGCTGCTTTATAGTTCAGGGGAGGCTGTAAATTAACCAGCACTGCACTGGATATATGCACAGTTACCATTTGCCATTGCCAACCACATATAGATTTCCAATAAACAGGTCTCATTCATTGCAAAAATTAGATAATTGAAACTATCTATTTGCTTCCATGCTGTGGTCTCAGAGGTGATGCTTCTGTGTTGCCATGACAAGAGGGAAACAGCAGCCATAATTCACTTCCATAATACTCTGACCAATTTTTTTTTGTCAATAATAAGCACATTTTATGAAATACTGGAGATTATGAGTTGACTTCTGCACACGGCTCTTCTACCTGAGGAACTCCCCTTTTACCATCCCTTACCTCAGTGGAGGTATTTGAAAATGGTAAGAGAATGAAATCCTGTCAGAAACAGCGATCTCAAACTACTCTATTATCTTTTCCATGCTGCAGATTGCTAACTGTTGATTATTATACAGAATCTGAAATAAATGCATTTGTGTTGGTGGGAAATGTATAGCAAACACTGCCAAACAAATTTTCAATCAGCTCTTTCCATTGAAGAGTGACTTATCTACTGAATACTAATTAAATATCTTTGCCTGTCTGATTAAAATCTTAGGGTTGAAAACCTGTATTTTGCGTTAGACTGCAGTAAAGTAGAAGAGGTAGAGAAAGGTTCCGCTCATGTAAAATGCTTGCATCGCCATCCAGAAATAAATAGCTTTAAGTGTATATCTCCACTTTAAACAGGAAAAAAAAGAGAAGTTTCCCATTTACAAAATGTCTCTTTGATTTTCTCATCATAATTTTCATCCAGTGCAACAACACATTTACTGACTTCTTATTACAGTAAAAGTCCACTTACTAATTTCAGGAAACCTGTACTAATCATGAGGAAATGTGGGATGGACCTCGCACTTGGAACTTTAGGTTTTTTTCAGGACAGTCATTGAGATTACATGCTCCCTAACTGAAAATCAGTCAAATATATCCCCTGATAGTTCAGGGAGTTGGTGAGTGGATGATCCATCACCCATTTCCCAGGCACAGAGCTGTTCCTGAGCCACTGCACCTTGTCATCTGACAGACTGCTGCTCACGTCCCTGTGAGGCGGTTTATAAAATCTTATGGAGTCACTTTTCTACTTCATGAAGCAATGTGGAGATATCAGCCATTATTTATACCACATATCACTAGCTTGAGACAAAATAAATCTGCAACAAAATTACATCTGCATTTTTCTCAGAAAAATTAAAACAGAGCTGGTCAGGAATTTATAAAGGAAAACTCTTCTCTTGTTTTAATGCATGAATTGCTGGCAGCTGGATGTGCCTTGCATTTGTAAACCAAGGAGGAGAAAAAGCTGGTTTGAGTTCCTGTGCTACCTGAGCCTTTTCCCACATCCTCCATAAGCTCCATAATCACAAAGATAACAGAATCTTTGGATTCAATGTTTGTCTCAACCATTTTCACATAAAGGAGAGTTTCAGCCTAATACAGAAAGGCTTCCAAAAATTATCAGATTCCCTCAGATTTTTGTTTCTTGTACTGTGGTGAGAAAAATGAGTTTAAACCCCAACATCTTGGTCAAGCTGGTTTTTTAGGTCACTGTCTGGTGTTCCCACAAGCAGCCTTTGCTCTGCACTGGTGACATAACCAGAGCTCTGCAGGAAAGTCATGACAAAACCAAGGAAAGTGGCAGGAGCAAGTGTGGAGCAGACTGAATTTTGTCCCTTCTAGTGAAGGACTTGCTGCTGAGGCACCCCTAAGAGCAGCTCACCTCCACTGCACTCCGAGGGAACAGGATTTCATGCAATCTGTTAATAAATATGGCTGTTCCAAAGGAATACTTCACCCCTATTATCATTTCTAGTCCCAAAGGAGGAGGATAAATGAGGGTAATGCTGGCAACTGCCCAGGCTAAAAGGGCAATATCACTCAAGAGATGTCATCAACAGCTACAGGGGGAATATTTGACTGAGTAACTCAGAAGCATCAAGGCCTTTACCCTTAAAATTATGCTATACTTCATATATCATTTCTAGCCATGTTCTGCATCGTTCCCTTCATGATTGAAAATGATCTTTTTACTCTTACTAACAATATTTAAACCAAGATGTACCTGCAGGGAAATACATGATTGCTCTGCGAGAGAGCACTTCAAATATTGAAATTGGCAAGTCCTTTATCCATAAGCCAAGAGATTTGTTGCACTTGTTAAAACTGAAATATGCAATACTGAAAAAGAAGGATATAATTATAATTTATGGAGAGAGTATTCAGTAAACAGTGTGATTCAAGTTGTTTGTATATGCTGCTTTAAATAGCCATTCTCCTGCATGAAAAACTCTTGAGTTCAAACAGAACAAATGAAGAACTGGAATTCAAGTTGGTGTTTTATTCCATATAATGACCATTGAAATAGAAAAATCTCTACTGATTACATTCATTTATGGGCCTTGGTAAGCATAAGAAATTATTTTAGCTAATTTATGAAGATTAGAATAGTCATGACTTATAGGAAACAATTTATATAGGCTGTTCTAAAATATACTTTTAGATGAGGAAAGAGCTAAAATTCTGGCAGTGGCCAAATTAGCAAAGAGGAGACACACAATAGTATTGATTAAAATTTGCATAATATCTGCTTAATTTAAAAAGCAGTGTTATATATTGCAGCCAATAGATTAATCCACTTTTCAACCAGTTTTAAAAGAATAACGTAATTGTAGATCAAAAAATTTTTTTCCTACAAGCAATTTGCCAAATAAGGGGCTAAAATGTAAAATATTTTTTCCATTAGTTTTAGGTAATTGAAATGCAAAGTGCTAAGCACTTAATCTTTCCAGGCAGGAAAAGCTGCCTGCTGTCAGATTTTATTAAGTCTTTTTGCTGCTCTTTGTATAGTCAATAACAAGTGTCTAAACCCAGGAAATGATGTAGAGGTAGTGCTCAAAGGTAAGGATATGATAAGGTGGTGTTTGCATTCAGGATAATATGAAAAAGTCCAACATGTACACAGGAAGATTATTCTCCATGTCAACTAATTAGCATGTTTATTGGGAGCATTAATTATTCTGACAACCAAAGAGATTTTTAAGTATGTTAACTCTTCATATGCTCATTTCCTAAATGCCTTTCTAGGCAGACTCTTGATATGTTTATAATAATAAGGTTAAAAGAAACAGTTCTTTCCAATTCTAATATGTGCTAATAAGTAAAAAATAAATTCTATCAGGAATAAGCGAGTTTCAAAATGAATCCAAGACAAATAAAATTCTGAAAAAGATTAGAAGATCCTTGGCAACTTTCAGGAGCTGGCTTCCCATTTGAGCTCATGGTGCTATCTGCATCTCAGAAAAATCATTTAGATTTAAACCTACCCCTGAAAACACAATGGCTTACAAGATCTCAGATATCAAAGCAGCCACTAAAGACAGGTACAGGTCCATGCCCACTTGACAAATAAACAATGCAGCTTCCTGATGTATCCCAAAAGGCAGCTCCTGGAAGCCCAAAATCCCATTTGCAGTCTGGTTGCCGTTCCTCTCCCACAGAGATGGGGTCCTGCAGCATCTCCTGTGCTCTGGCTCTGGGGCTGGGACCTGCTTCCAAAAGCCTCCTGCCAAAACCTGTGCTGCCACAAAGCACAGCTGGGATTGACAAAAATGATGGGAAAGGTTTGGGAGCTGATGCCTAAGCAAAGCTAAGTTCTGAGCAGATAAAAAAAAGCATTGTCAGGTTTGATTATGCAATCCCAGTGCAACATTTAAGTAAGGGTTTGGTGTTTGGTCCGTTAATAAATTAAATAATTTGGCATGTAGCTTTTCTGCTTAGAGCAACCACTGCATTGCCAGGACCACACTCTCCCACCAGCCTCTTCCCCAGTGCCACTCTTGCTCACACTGAAATTTTTAGAGGCAAATAATTATTTTCACTGTGCCCAAAAGCACTGTTCAGAGCCATATTTTCTCATCTCAATCTCACAAATCTGTTCCCTGCAGAAGGAAAAAGGATTTCTTTATGTTTTTCTAGTCTTTGTAGTGTGCCAGTACACAGCTTTTTGAGAGCAACACAAATATGCTCTATTTTCTCCTATCTTTCTTCTTTCCCATTATTTTCTGTCAACTTTCTTTGCAATTTTTCTTTCTTTCATTTCCTCTAGTGCTATTTTCCCTGCCTACCTTTCTTGTACTTTAACCACCCTATTCTCAGTTCCATCTCTTTACACCCATATCTGAGTCAATCTTTCTTTCCTGACCTCTCCTCACTTTCCCTTGCAACTTCTCTCATCTCCAGCTTTTCCTTTCACCTTTATCTCTGCACTGAGGCCTTTCAGTACACACTGCAACCTTCTCCTTCTGCTACATACATGTATCAAATTATCTGCTATTGGCACAAATGCATATGCAATGAAAACTGGGTAGCTCAGAGCTGCTGACCACTGAGGCTTTTTTACATCACATTTACTGGTATTTCTTTCGATTTCTTCCTGTTACTTCTGTGTCTACATTACAAACCAGCAAGACAGGGACCATTGTCCATAACACACTTTGAAAAACCTCATATCTAGAGCCATCATGTAGCCTTTCTTTTTCTCCTCTCAGCTTCTCCTGGTTTTCTCTTCCTCTGACAAACTAAACAGATATAGATCTAATTACCAGTATCTCAGGCCATCGTTAGCAAAGTAGACACAGATTGAATTGAATATCACTTCAGGGAGATCATTACTTGAACAATCCCACAAAACCCTTTAATATACCTTGCTTTGAAACTGCATCTCCAAGCATTTTGCAAGAGCTCAATAATACACTTTTGAGGTTGAAAAATTTTGGGTGCAAAGAGAGAATTCAAGAATCTGCATGCAAAAAAAAAAAAAAAAAAAAAGTAAATCAAGATAAAACAAAGAGCAGCAGTGGCTGTGGGCGAGCTGGTAATGGTTTCTATCAAGAAACAACAGAGGTGCACAACTCTGCACTTCAAAGCAGCTCCTGACCTGGCACAAGGTGAACAGCACTCCAGTGGCTTCAGTTATCTTAAAAGCTCCAACTCAAGGGCCATAATTTTATAACTGTTTGGGGATACAGAGAGAAAGGTAAGCTACAGTTAACTACTAGAGACTCATCTGCCCTTTTAGGTGTATCAAAATCTACATTATTTAGATATAATGATATCACATCTAATATTAAATCTGATATTAAATCTACCCATGTCACATACTGAATACAGACAGCATTGATTATGACATTGTATGGTTTTCAGACATGTTCTAATCACACTTTTGTGTGGTAGCAAAATCAGTCCAAAAGGAAAAAATAACTGAAACAACTGGTTTTAAAAAGGAGCAATAAAAGTTTAAGAAAAGTGCAAATCTCATAGAATAACAAACAGAGAGCTTGCTGGTACATTTCTGACTATTATGATTGAGTTAATTTACTTTTAGCACTAAAATATACCTTTTGTATGAGACAACTGATAACTTTTAGCTACAAAGCAGGTTCCTTTTCATGGGAAGAAAGGGAGATCTAAGCCAACAATGGAGAACTTCAGCCAAAATACTATTTCACAAAAGACTAGAAAACTCAAAGGGTAAAATAAATTGCTGAAAATAATTACTGGTTTGATATTTACAACTGCTGAGCATCTGCAAGTCCCATTTAAGTCACAGGGAGCTAAAACCATTGACCACCCTTGTAAATCAGGCTGGATAAGTGGCAGGACCAATAATAAGCCAGGCTTACCAAAGAGATTTCATAAGGTAGTGATGTGAAATAAGAGCTCTCACTTGAGCTTGGTGGCAAAATAAAATAATACAGCTTAACAAGAAGGCTTTCAAAATCCATGATAAAAACATTTACCAATTTTTTGGAGTGTTTTCTTTTACAGAAGACTCATTTTCTCTCTCATGTTTCTGATAAGGAAAGCATTTCAATGACAAGTACAGGATTATATGCAAACCGAACCTGTACAAACAAATCAGTATTCAAGAGAAATTTTAACAACAATATATATGTGTCAAAGCTTGCCTCAGTGATTTTACTTTTAGCTTTGGTTTTTGTCAAGAATGTAGTCAAAATAAGGAGGAAAAAGCTTCTTCAGAGTCCTTTGATGCTGACATGCTTAGGGTTACAAAGATAAGGGAGCATCATATAATTTTCTACTGGATGGTACCATCCAAAGTGTTTGAACATCTCTTTGCACCCAGGTCATAATATTTTCACTTGTCTGGACATCTCTCAGAACAGATTTGTGAAGAATATAATAAACTGCTAAAACCGTTGGGCAGAGTGAAGTAACAGTTAAGCATTTCAGTGCTGTCTGAAATGAAATCTGAGGCAACGGCTTTGAAAATCCGTGCTGTCTTGGAACAAGTGAAAATTATTTCAGGATCATTCATCAATATGTTCAGTTTCTTTTAATGATACATAGGCCACTGCAAATGGTTGTGTGTTTTGTCATTGGATGCACTGAGAAGATCTGACTACTGAGATGCCATTAAATTAGAACTATTCACATTGAAAATTGTCTCAAATTGGCCTTTTTTTTTAGTAAGGAGAGAGAAATGTTTTTGTTCCTTCCTGTAATTTGTCACAGCCACACAAATCTATTACATAGCTTGACACATTTTTGAAGAGTAATTTCTGAAAGAATTCATAAGAGAAAGATGAATCCACATTTCACAGAGGCATCTCAGTGAAATATTGTGCAGATCATCCTCTGCACACGCAAAATTAAATGGACATTTTCCTTGCTGCTATACAAATGATTTGTACCACTTTTCCACTGTTTCCCATTCCCAGACCCCTTGGAAGAACCCTCTAGGGGAGAGGAGGATTTGCTGCTACCAACCACAGAAAACCTCCAGAAAAACCTACCCAGGTCAGCCTACTCCAAATACTCTGGGGGCCAGCCTGGAAAGGGAGAGATGAGGCAGCCTCTGGTACAAGATGGAGTTTTCAGAAAGGACTCTCTGACTGCAGAAAATCCTGCGAAAATTAAGACTGAGTCACTTGCTGAGCAACAGATTAGAAATCTTCACTTTCAGTGAATCAGTGTAAGACATCTGAACTGAGGGGAATGGTCCCTCTAAGCACTCTGTGCACCCCTGGATCAGTACTTTTCAAGTGAACAATTAAAAAGAAAGACAAACACATTCCAGCAAGCTGGCAGCACTAACCTGGCTTCAGTGGTGAGCACCCAGGCACAGCACATGGACCTGTGAAACTGTTTGAAAGAGCTCCATCTCCAGTACACATCAAAACCTCCTTGGGAAAACATGAATTCAGCTGGAGCCTGATAACTCTTTGACCACTTTTCTGACAGGTCTGAAATACATGGAGCAGGGAGAGAACCAGAGTAAATTTTCATGAGCCACAGTTGTTTTCTGCTGTTACATTTTCTAAGGTATAAAGTTGGGTTTCTATATTATAAAGCAAGGTGATCTAGGCCTCACCCATTGTTTTATCACCACACTCCATGCTTCTAGGAGTTTAAAATGTAAACTCACCTTGGGTATGATATTTTTCAAGCCCTGAATGCTCCTGATTTTCTGGCACCGAACTTAATATGTTAATCCTGACTCCAGTGAGCAGCATCGCAATATCACTCACTTCACACTCCAGTGGTGATCCTGTGCAGTCATACCACAGTAGGAAAGGTCAAAATCTGACTACTCTGTGTTAAAGAGGCTTTACCTTCCCTTCTCCCTTTCAGGTTAGCTAAATATTTGTTTCCAGTGTAGTTAGAAAAAGTCCAATTAAGTTTAACACTCTGAAATTCAGTGGGAAGTATGATTCATAACGTAATATAGTCCTAAAACTCTTCTTTTTTCCTTCTCGTTTGCAGTTCTCTGAAGTGCCCCTCAGCTTTGGTTTCCAAAGCATGAAAATACAGGAAATTCAACTGAGGCCTTCCACAGACTAACACAGGTTTTATGGTGCCATTTTCTTTCATGTTAGGATATCTTCAATTAGACAGCTGCAAGAGGGAAGAAAACAATGAGGAATTAAAACACTAATGCTCTAAATAATCTTTTTTTCCTCTGAAGGGGGAGCACAGTATTTTTCTGTGATGTCTCCACTAACTTTTACTGTTTTCTTACCTCAGGTCCTCTTCACCAAGTTCAAGGTGAAGTGGGGCCAAAATCCAAAGCAGAACTTCACCAAATGGCTCTTGCACTTTGGCTAGAAATTCTGGCTGAGTTAGGAAACATATTTTAGAGGAAAATACATACAGGAAAAAGAAAGAAGTGTCTACAGTTTTGCTCATAAACAGCTTAGCTCGATGAGGTCTCTGATCTCCAATGAAGCCTTGAGTGCTTTGTCACGCAATTAAGAAGCTAATTATCCTCATGCAGACATGTCATTTTTAGGACACTGAGCCTTTTTTCAAAGATGTGATAATTTCTCTTTCCAGATTAAGATGTAAACACTTTCATGGATATAAATGTTTGTACAAAAGAATTTCTTTTATGTAAACACTTCACTGGTGAAAGTCACAGAAACCTATTGATGCACAAAATTCAGCATATATTTCCAGTGCTAGTCAGGTGTTTGTTACATCTCTGAGAGCACAAACCAGGGGTAATGAGGAGCATTCTGGATTTGATCCTTTTATATTCTGTGATGTGTCTTGTCTGCTTTATTCACATATCAAACACCAGTCACTATACTGTAGAGAAGCTGCTAAGCTGCAGAAACAGGCTGTAATAAGCTTTTCAAGCACCTGATGTGGAAAACCAGAATACTTGTTTATATATTCCGGGAAGTTTTGGAAATGTGAGTTAAACATGCAGTATCCATAAAATGCAGAACATTTTATTTTACAACACCAGCAGTTAGTGTGAGAATTTTTACTTTACTTTGTATCATAGCAACTAATGAAGCCATTACTTTTTTCTGAATTCAGCTCACTAATAGTTTCAGTGGAAAACTTATTCAAAACACTTCACCAGAGGCCTCCCTAATGTTCTGCCAGTAAATAACATATTTCATTTATAAACCTGTTTTCCGTCCCACTTGGCTAGTCCTTTAGAAGCCTGTCAACAGACCAGGGAAATCCAATTTTCGAACTCAGCTAAATCTCATTTTCAAAAGTGACTTCAGTGCTCAGAGCTTGTCCTCACTTCAGTCAAAGATATGATTGTAATTCAGATAGGCGTCTCAGCACCGAATAACTGTGCAAGGTATGATCCTGATACTCCTGACACAGCACAGGGGCCAAATGGGAGAACTTGCAGTAAATCCTGGATGGGTGTGCGACCCCTGCCTGGGCTGCCATGCTTATATTGCTATTTCTGCTCTAACACTGTCTTTGATCTCGCTCTGCAAGTTGGAGTCTGACTTCAGCCCTGCACAGGCAGAGTGTCCACGTGCATGATTTTACATTGATATGTTTTATCTTATGCTTGCAGTGGGCAAGAAGTGATTACATAGCTATGACCCCCATGGAAAGTCAACAAAACCTGACTTCTAGGCCCACTTTAAAAACATTAAACAAAAATCCTTAGCACAATCCTAATTTCAAACACATTTTATAATGCACAATTAAAAACTGAAGAGCTTAATCAGTACTATTGTGTCAAAGGCAGGAAGAATCCAACTAATCACTCAAAAACTGCTAAATCAAACACATTTCTAGCACATATGGAGAATACTTTGCCTTTTAGTAGGGGTGTTAAGCGCTGAGCTGAGCTGAGCTGCCTTGCAAAAGCCACTGCAATGCAAAGTAACCCCCTCACAGCTGGTGGGTTTAGTGCCTCTGGGTAAAGCTTGTCCTGGTTCAGTAAGTCCTGAATATGAGTAGGTGTTAATACTTACAGAAATTTGTAGAAGGGAAAAGAGCATATAGGATACAAATCCCCACCTCATTTTATTTAACCAAATATTTAAGCCCTTGAGGCTCCAGTGGGAGTGCTGAGGAATTTTTTCTCATTTAGCAGCTGAAAAGTTTTAAGGAAATTTAAAACTTTATATCAAGAGAAATAATAAGTCATGAGGGAAAAAAATCTGCAACTTGCATCATTTTATCTGCAGATACATGCAGCATGCTAGCAATTCAAAAAGAGCTTGTTGCACATACAAGACCACAAGAGCAAATGCATCTCCATGGAAGAATTGTGTAAATAAACAGATCTCACAAAACCTATCGCATGGCATTTTCTGTACTTGGCAAAGAATATTCAGCCAATTAAGCCATTGAAATTGACTTCTGATTTAATTACTTTAATTTCTGACTCTCAGAACATTCACTCCTACACACGGTAAAATGACCTTATGACTGAGCATTAAGACAGAATGGGATCACATCTAAAAAAAGCTGTAGCACTTTACCATGCTAGAGACTGCTTTCTGAAATGAGAAAACAGTGAAATTACTAAGTTGTTTGGGGAATACTCATTGATAACACATACAGCCAACTTCTTTTCTTCTGCCAGGTTTTAAATTACGCTGTCTAGGTGTTACATGTTCCCTCATTTTTAAATACATTTTCTCCCAGCTTTGCTTCTAAAACTCACTGTAAGTCAGCTGTTTCCCTAGCTCAGTACTAGTATTTTTAGAGTTTAATTATGTGCATGTGGATGACTTATTACTGTAGGATTGCTCGTAAGTACAGGTTGACACTTAGGATTCTTCCCAGATTTATGAAATAATTTGATTTCAACTCCAAAGTTTTCAATATACTGCCAATTTTAAAACTTGTACATCCTCTTATCTGAGGTGTTTGACACAAGCAATCAATTCTAGCATTTTCTTTTGTATATGTATATATATTCCACAAATCAATAAGGAGAGGTCAAACTGGTGACTGTTAAAGATTCTATTAAGAAATGTCATGAGGTTATTCCATTTTAATCACTGTATAAAAGAGGTATCTCTCAGAAAATCTCTTTCAAATCAAGGAAAATTTGCAATTCTCAAATAAGGGAAAACTTCACATGAGTCCAGTGGTTGTAAAATGTCATCTGCTTTGATCTTTTCAGGAAGAAGGTGTTATGGGAGAGTGTGTTCCCCTCTATACTGTTTGATAGCCCCAGTCTTGGCAGAAGTTGTTATATTTTCTTTGGATCCATCTCAGTATGCTGAAAATCACTCTCCATGGAGAAAACTTCATCGCTTCTTTCAGCCTTTTAAGAATAAATATGTCAACATGCAGTACATTATAATGAGCTAAAGGGAAACACAAAAGCAGCTGAAGGTTTGAAAGTATTGTGTTGATGTTTTTCATTGTGGTATTGAACCAGAAAAAGCTGGACTTTTCTAATTCCCGGTGTCCTACCCCATAAAATCTAAATGCTAGCTCTTCACAAAGGGCATAAGACTTTGCTCAAGACCTTATGGCTTGGCTCAAGCCTTTGAACATGAAAAACCTGGCTGAAGCACACTGTTCTTAGATTATTGAAACTTTGGGGTCACAGTCTAACATTAATATGTGAAGCTTGCTTTGATTTTTGTGATCAGAGAGGATATATTCATTTATACTCCTTTGACTGTCTTAGAAATAGCATCAGAATTGCCAAGAGAATTAGGTCAGATTTCTTTGGGAAAACTCAGTGTCCGTTATAAGAATGACAAGAGACAGAATACTCTCCAGTGAATCCTATTCAATGCAAATTGAGAGGAACTACATGCTGGAATGGTACACAACATTGTGTCTGAACTCTACAGCACAAAATTGCAAAACAAAGTTTTATAATGAACACTTCTCTTAGTGTTCACCTTTGATGTGCCTCATTGATGACAAAGGGAGTTCAACACAAGGACAATTTAGATGCCATCCAGACACCAGGGATGCAAACTAACAGCTTTTGCAATTGGCAGTTTTCTGCAGAGACTTGAGAGAGAGTCTGTGTTACCTTCAGTAAACATGTTTTGACATCTAAAGCATTCAAATTTCCCTGGGTTTCAGTTGTGAACACTTCCAGTTCTGAAGTTCCACCAAACTGACCCATGAGGGCTCTGCAGAGCCCTACAAGCTCTGAAACACTGTAGTAAAATTCTAACAGGGAAGTCCTGAACAGAGAACTGCTTTGCAGTTATCTGCAGGGTTATATTTGTACTTGCTTTGGCTATAGGAAGCCTCTTCTCACAGAGGGGTCCTGTGCTGGACACTCAGGTCATTCCAAACGGGATCTCACGTGTCCTGTCCTAGCTGCAGTTCCCAAAGAGCAAGGCAAGGAAGCCAGCAAGGAGGAAGACAAGAAGGGCATGCAGAGCTGGTCCTGGAGCCCTGACCAGCTGCAAAACTCAGGTCGTGGCCAAGAAGATGTCCTGCCAAAAGGCCAGTGAAGTCAATGGGTGTCACAAGGAGCATTTCTGTCTTAGAGAAGGGGATTTGGGGGAGGGGAGGTGCTTGCTTTGGTTTGTTACCTTCTTAATGATGCCCATTCATTCTGCTGCCCCATTCTTTCTTCTTATCTCCGAAACTCACATAGCCTATTTCACAGTTGCTGCTGCTGGTGGAAAAAGGGAAGAATCTGGAAGGGAAATGGTTCAATTTGCTTGTGCTGGGGTGTTTATTATTTTCACAGGCTAGTAGTCTGGTGGTAGACTGTATAATACAGCTGAGCAAAAATTTTTCAATTGTTAATTAGCTATCACTAGGAAGACTGGAGTCTGTTGTCCAAATGATTATAATTTCTTATATTATTTTAAAAAACTAAATGAAAAATCATAGTATTTTTCATTTGCAATACTTACATTAGTATGGAGTCATTTTCGTCTTCAAATTGAACATAATTTTAAGATAAAATGGCCATTTTGACATTTAGAAAACAATACAAAAAATGAATCTGAAAAGCTGAAACCCTGGACTTAGAGCAGAGCACTGATTTTCTTCAATTCACAGCTAAGAACTCCAATGTCTTTATGATAGTGAAATTGTCATGAACAATATTTGCGTTGTTTTATTCTACAATATTTCAGCCTGAAATAACTTCAGTTTTTTTATTAACTGCAAGACTGAGTTCTATTCATCAGTTAGGCAGGTGTATTGCCTGATAATGCAATAAGCTTTCCTGGATGTATGAGTTGTTTTATTTCTTTTATACCAGCAATCAGCCATTTCTTTTATACCAAGAGCATAATAAAAACAAAAGGCTTATTTCTTTCTTACTGGTGGGAGAGTTATAAATTATCATCCATCAGCAATAACTGTTGCCATTTAATAAAAAAAAATAAACCTTTCCTAAATCTCTCATGGAACATAATAGATAAGAATAAACAATGATATTAAAGTTGGTGCCAAAATGAAGGATTGCTGCAAGTGAGGATGTGCAGTGAAGTTTGTGTAGATAACACAGTCTGGCAACCAAAAGGAACTAATTCAGTTGTAATAAAGCAGATAATCCAAACTTTTCTGAAATCTAAATAATCATAAGTTGTAATAATCCTAACTTGTTGTTCAAGTATTTCAAAGACAAAAAATCAGTCAGAAAGAGAAACTAATCTAAAAACAACAATCAAGGCAGAATGTTCTAAATATTTCACCTGCAAAGTACCTATAAACTGTTCACCTGAGGATTTCTAAAGTTCCTCTTTCTGTCCTGCCCTGCTCAGCTCACACCATCAGTTCCAAAGTTGGGGGATTTTTCCCTAGATTTTCTAGAACTAAATGTCAGCTTTAAACAACCAACATGGAGATTGCTACTTCAGAAAGTGTGATGATCTTGTAGCTTCTGCCAGATATGCACCATATTTTTAAAATTGCATTCCAGATGAAAAGTTACTGTCTTGGGTAGCTGAAAAAATTAACAAGTCTGAAAAACCAGGTTTTCAAACACAGTGGGCAGGCAGTGTTGGATGTGAATCTCTTTGCAGGACACAGCTTGCATTCAGATGGAGTGACCACATGCTTCATCAAGAAAACCTGCACAGAGTCTCTAGGAATAGGCAGAAGAACAACAATGAAAGGAGTTAACCAAAATCACTGTTTCTCCTCTTGGCTCCAGTCAGGTTGCCCCTTTCAATGCTCTACCCTGGCATAGAACACCCCTCAGCTTCTCTCAGCTAAAGCACTTTTGTGCATTATTTAACCACTTTCAAATTTTAACATATTCCAAATGACAAGCACCATATTTTTTTGCCACATTTGTTTGCAATGCACGGTGAGTTATAAATATTCCCATTCTCTCATCACTCTTTTTCTCTGCCCACACAACACAGTGTGTATTTCTGTGGAGTCCACTTCTTGCACTCCAGCTGCAGAGCCCTTTCCCAGGTGCTCACTCTGTGCCTCGAGTGAGGCACTCAGAGGCTGCAGCAGGACAGAGTGATCAGCAGCTCAACAAATCAGCAATATCAGTGTATGAACTGGAGATCATGTTCCTGGAAAAACTGATTTGTGGGCAGACTTATTGTCTTCCCACCTGTTGTCCTGAGAAGGTGATCAGTCATCTTCCATCTTTTACCTGGGCAAAAATTCTCTTTCCCATTTTCACAATGGCCATTTGGTGACTGGATCATCACTGGTGTCCTTCAGGAGAAGGGAAGACACTTCTCCAGTTGAAGCAGGGCAGAGAGGAAAGCACAACCCATGGGAAGCTCCTTTCACCTTGGGATGGAGGAAGCAGAGTGCAAAATGAGACAGTGCTGAGGAGCACTCACCAGTTGAATGTTGCCTGCCCCAGAAACCTCATCCAGGTGTGCAGCTGCAAGCTGATGTTGAAAGGACAATACCCACAGCTTCCTATAAACCCTGAAATTCAATACTGGCTTCTTTAAATATAGATATGTTAACTACAAGGAAGATAAATTATGACCTAGCAATAAAATTCATAGGGCTGTCTTTTTTTTTTTTTTTTTGCTAAAAGTTTGAAAATGGAAAATATCTTTCCATTATCTCTTTCCTTGATATATAACCTTTATAAATCACTGGCACTCGATTAGTCTACACTGCGAAACCAATTTATATGAGCAAATAATGATGTGATTTCCTTCTTTTTATTTCCACACACACCAACTCAACCAACTCGAGGCTGAGGAGGATGCAGTTGAGGGACTCCACAGAGTAGAGAATAAAGACACATGGGCCAGAGGGGATGTCAGAGAGGATACACAGGACATCCAACAGCAGAGCAGCAGGCTCACAGGGAGTGGATTAATATCCACTCATTTCCAGGCACCAGCCAGGATGGAGCATTAAAACAAGCCATCTGTGAGAAAGGGTTGCATGACAAAATTTTGATAGGAGAGAGAAATTATATGGATTACTGTTAAATTTTGGGAAGTCACACCTCACCTCACTGGCAAAAATTCTCTTACTGACAGTTGTCTCTTCTAGCCATTCTGAAATATTTTTTTCTCTCATTCCTTCCCTCTTTCACATTCTCCTTCCCTACTCCAGTCTCTGGCAGCCCAAGCACATATCAGCTCTGTCCCTTTGCCCTTTAGGAATCATCCTAAAAGGGAATTTATGCTGGAGGCTCATTGCTGAGATTTCATCAGAGCCTGGGGAAAGCCCAGGGTCCCATATGAGCACCTCCAAATTCTTTGGCATGGATGGCCAAAGAAAAATTTTTAGGGAAAAATACCCTTACTGCAAATATATTTTAAGGACCAGGTACATTTGATCTCTGCAAAAAGGGTCAAAACTTCTTTCCTAAGGGACCTTTCAGGAAACAGGGCAATGAAAAAAAGAATCAACTGGTATTAAGAAGAGGGGAAATTGATTGCAAACATTTGTAGAACAATGAATTCAGCAAGACACCCAGGGTAACATTATAGGCTTTAGTATTTGGGCATGAACTCTTTCATTGCAAATCCTATGAAAATCATGACTTTTTTACTGGAGATGGAGAAGGGAGAGAATTTGTTAAATAGCCTCTGAAAATGATGCTGTATGCTTCAAAGATTAACAACATAAAATTTCCTTCATATAAACTGCGGCAATTCCTCTATGTTTTAATAGCTTAACAAATATACTTAGGAATTTTACAATAAAGAGAAAGCAATAAGGCAATTATTTACTACCCACAAAAAGCTGTGAAACTATTTATTCAATATACCATCTGAATTACACATTAGGTTAACAGGTTGTAAATGATAATCTAGCACAAACCTCAAATGATGGCTTTTGCTTCCCAGAGTGATAACATTATTCCCAGCTAGAAGGAAATAAAAATACAAATTATTTTTTCATTGTGACCGTGAAAACTTTCCAGTTACAATTCACATGCAGTTCAATATTTTATGCACAAGTGAAGGAAGCAAGCAACATTTACATGACAGAGTTATCAGTCTTTTTTTTATATTGCAGCTGTTTGGAAAGCCACAGGGCAAAGGCATTTATATATGAGATAAGCTCAGTCTGTAGAACAAATTAATGCTGGATTGTGCATTAAATGCCCTGTCTTTGGACAGCTAATTAGCTTTGTGCTGCTCAATTAAGCTTTGAAAGGACATGTTGTGTTTCTTGATGGAAGAGCAAACATTTCCAGACTATTTCACATTCTCAGTGCTTTCTGTTTCTATGAGAAGTCCAAGAAGAAAAAGAAAAATCCAGCAGCCTTACCAAAAGGTATCAAAGTCTAAACTACAAAGTAGGCAACAAAGTTATTTTCAATAGGCCTGAAAACCTTTGATTTTATGTCAAATGGCTTTAAAATGTAAGCTAGCTTGGGATAGGAAGGAGGTATAAATCCGTGTCTTCAATGCTTCTTAAACTAGAAAAGTAGCAGGACCTCTCCAAGGAGAGGATGGAAACCCTGTATAAGAACTTCCAATGGTTTGTTAATATTGCCTCTTTATTGAGTTAGTCCAAATTTTTCCAACTTTTTTGTTCCTGGCTAGTATCCTAAGCACAAACATTGAGCAAGAAACACTCAACTGTCTTTGGTTTCCTCAGTCAACAGGATGAAAGAGACTTTTAAGTCTGATGTTTCTCTTGTTATCCAAACACTTTAACACTTAAGCAGTGAGGAAAAACCTTCCAAGACCAGGTTTCTCACAAGAACTTCAATATTTGATCTTTTCTTTTTCCTGCTGGTAGTAACCAGACAACTGCCTTCTCTTTTCTGTTTGCCAGCCTTAGAGTAGGAAAGCCTGGTTAAATTTCCAGGGAGAGGGGGTAAAACTAAAGGAGATTCCTGGAAAGGAGTGATGGATTTCAAACCTAAACCCATGGTGGTTGAGGCTACATTGAACTTTAGCAGTGGGATCTCTTATAGGGTGAGCAATCAAATTCTCTTTCCCAGTCAAATTTCTATTGCTCTGAACATTAATCTACTGTTGAGCTGCAAATGGCACATGCAGAGTATTTATTCAGTGTCAGCCAATAAACAACAAAAGGAAAAAACCCCTCATCAAATGCTGCCTTTGGCATTGTGAACTCCAAGGATCAATTTCTTATCAGATTTCTGTACCGGGGTATTTTATTCAGCCTGAATCTTAAAGATAAGAGCATTTACTAAGCACTTTGGATTGTGAAGTAAACAGACATCAGAAATTTTTGTCATAGATCACTGATGATCACACTAACAAGGAGGGTAAAAAATCTGAGAAAATTCTGAAGCTATGAAAAGTTTTCATCTTCAGTTGCTAGTGTTATTTATTATACTTTTTCAAGAGAATTCTGACTTTCAGAAACTGTACTTCAAAGGCAGATGGGGAAATCCATCCCAAGGAAGGACTGTCATCTACCAAACTGCAGGAGTGAATACACATTTTGCATGATAATATGTTTGCATATACATATATATATATATATCCACATGCATAAGTATTATATACAGTGTTAAAGTGGGCCCATACAAACCTGCATGTTTTTCTGGCATCTCATAAAGGTTCCCTTGTCAGACACAGATGGAACAGCTGTGCATCAAGACTTTTTTTTCTATAGCTCTACTTTTAAAGATTTTTACTTCCAAAGCCCCAATTTAGTATACAATGCTATACAAGTATATAAATACATGTATTCTTCACATAATAATATGAATGTACACTCATCTGTAAAACTATTACAGAGAAACCTCTTTTAAATATGAGCACATTTTGTGCTTTATTTTTTTGCTTCAATCTGTTTTCTCTGGAGAAAACATTCAGTGTTTCCATTCTTGCAACTCCTGTTTGGGAAGGAAAGAAAAATTCCTCAGGGTTAAGCAGGAAAGTCTTTGAATTCAGAAGTTAAATCCACAGGTAGCAATACTGAGAAAGCAGTACTTTTTATAAGCTCAAATGAAAGCTCATCTAGAAGCCACAAGGAAATATTAACACTAATTTAGAAATCATTCTCAAAGTGATGTTTGGAATTTGTTGTATGGCAGTTCAATCTCTTACAGATATTCCAGTAGACACAACCTTTAAAATTTAAGCTGAATGTGCCTATAAGGGCTTCATTATGGCATTCCTCAAATGTTAACATGAATTAGCTCTTGATGCTTCTCTTGGAGGAGGAAAACAAAATGGCAGCAGGTGCAGCTGGAAAGCACAACTTGCCACAAGAATGGAAAACTTCAGTGCACAAACAGAACTAAGAAGCCTGTTCTCTACACAGAGAAATCAGCCTGAGTGCATCATTGCCTGGCACTGACAACAGCTCTCTTAATATAAATATATTAATACTTCCCCAAAACCATATGTTCAGTTTAGAAACCTGAGATATTTTTCATGTGTCAGTAGCAAAACCAACCACTTCTTTATTTAAATATCAAAAAGAGAAAAAAACCCAACATTTTTAATCCCTGCTCTTCTATGAGCTGCACCTCTGTGACAATCAAAGATTCAGCATCCTCAAAGCCAGGCAGAATGTTTAGATTTGCAGTTATGCCTGCTTGCTCAATGTTTAAAATGTTCAAAGCACACAAGTGGTCTTGAAAATCTTAACGGTTATAGCTACTAAGAAAATATTTTCAATTCCTTGGTTACTCTCATATCCCACCTTTTTTCTTTTTTTCTTCCTTTATTTTAAAGACAGTTTAGTTTTATTTCTTCCTGTTTGGTCCCTCAGCATTCATACCACCACTTTTAATTAAGCAGACTGCAAACTCTGAATGCACTTGGGATATGTCAGGCCTCATACATCTGTATATAACCCAGAAGTGCTTCCTCTAGAAAGCTCTCAGAGAAACAGCATTGGTCTGAGCTGTATTTAATGTCCTCAAAGTGAATCTGATGCTCTGTTGAGAATGAAGAATTAGCGGGAGCCCACCATGAAAGGAAGAGAGCTTGCTTTGTTCTGAGTCCAAGAAAACCAGCACCAGTACTTCCTAGATTGTACATGAATCCCACCCAACTTTGTTTTTCAAAACCTTTAATATCATGGGTTTAAACCAGGGAGAGTTCAAAATGCTCCAGAACAGATCTGCTGATTAAATAAATTATTAAATATTGTGCTGTATTACTCCTGCAAATTCTGCAGTGCCACTTCCCAAACTAACCTCTGAAGCCAGCACAGAGGGGAACAGTAGCTCCTTGAGGCATTGGTTTCTAAGACTGCATGAACCAAAGTCACATGAAGGAAACTAACATGCCCAGAAAGAAAAAGCAGTTGGAAGAATTAAACAGAGCATGCACAATAACTAAACCCAACAATGTGTTTTGGGAGAAATAGGAAACAAACATTTTATATAACAGGAGAAACAATAGCTGGTGAAATTCTTGTTTCAGAAGTGTTGGCCAGCCTGGCTGAGGGGCACCCCTGGGGCAGCAGAGCCTTCCCTGTGCCCTGCAGGCTGCAGCAGGGCCTCAGTGATTTCTGTAAGTGAGCCTGGACCAGTGGTTCCTGCAGCTGAGCTGGGCTGAGAGCAGAACTGCTGCTCTGCAGAACTGCTGCTCTCCTTTGCTGCTCTCCTTTCCTCCCTCCCAGCAAAGCCCCCTTGGAGCTCGGAAACCTCCCTCTACGGGAAACACGGGGCTCGGGGTAAGCTCTGAAAGACATTTCCACCTTAGCAGCCTGTGAACAAAGATTAATGTCAGCAGAACCCCAGATAAAAGCTTGACTGTGTCGAATGCCAGAAATATTCCTTATTTCCCCTTTCATTATGAAAAATTATTTTATCTTGACTTTTCAGAAATACAGCATGATTGCTCTTTCAATTAACTTAGTGTTCTGTTTTCCATTAGTACAGTACAGAATAACTGTAACCCATTGTACTGTCCCAGGGCTTTTTACAAAGATGCTGATTTACAGCAGAAAAGGGATTTTGTGTTTCTTGCCAGTTATAAAATTGCTAAGGTAAAGCCAGGAAGCAGACATGTTAGCACTCATTTCATCTCCAGCTCTTTCTATTTCCCCATGAAGGCTGCAGCAGGCAGTTCAACATAAAAGAAAGTTATTAAAAATTCCACACCCTTGAAGCAATCTTCATAAAACTGATAAAAAATTCAATTTTCAAATTGCTTAATACAGCCTTCTCTTGACTAACACAGTTATCCTAACTTAAGGACCTTTTAAACTAATGACCTGGAAGGAATAGAGAGTATTTCATTTGAATCTGTGCAAAATTTGAAGACATGTTCTGTACTCTGATTTCTTGCATCTCCTAGTACCATTAGTAGTCCCTGAGCATCCTTCTCTGCCATGGAAACTTACAGGAAAGAACAGGGTGATTCATAATGCAACACAAGTGATTAAGTACATTTCAACACAGAAATATTAATAAGTTGCTGGTCATATATTTAAAACAAAGTCATGAATACATAATGTCTTACAAGTTCCATTCAAATATTACAGTAGTTTGAAATAAAGAAAGTTTACTTAACTAAACCACCTAGGAGCAGAACATATAATAAATTAATTTTGGACTTTGTTTTTGAATTGGAGTTACGATAATTTATATCTCATAGATCTTTTTCAAACACAGCACTTGAATAAAATTTTTTTAAAAAAAACTTTAGTGGCTGGTATCAACATTAAAAACTAGATTCCTAAATTTGTCTAGCTCAATACCAATTTCTTAAGATTTTTTGAAAGTTTCTTAAAAGCTTCCCTACACGAGACAATGTACATCAATCAGTCTGCAGTAACCTAAGAATCAAACAGAAGCTAACCATTTGTTTCTGTCAGCCCCCTTAGAGGAAGTGGCCCAAATTTCTAAAGGCTTTGTGCAGAGCAGCCATGCAGAGGCGCAGAGATCTGTCCTGCCAGGTGCTGGGTGATGGCACAGACCCAAGTGGCACCTGCAGCCCCCTGCTCCCATTCCCAGCTGATTCCTGGCACAGCCCTGAGCAAATGGCACTGCAGGCCCCCAGCTAAACCAGCACCTTATCAGCTGCTGGTGTATTCCACAGTCTTCACTGGCCCACAGAGTCAATAAAATAATTCCCTCAAGCCAGACTTTCCCTCAGCAGGGAGACCCCAGCTGTGGACAGGCATAAGTGACAATCCATGCTCCCGACCTGCAGCTTAATGGGAAGGTTTCACATCCCTCAGCTTTCCTGACACTCAGATCCTGCTGTAGCACTTGCTGACAGAGTTAAAATGCCTGCACCCTGACAGGAGGATGGCCTGTTTCGTGAGGAAGCATGAGCAGTTTAAGACAAACATGAGAGAAGGTAATATTTTGCAGCAGAGTGCTCCCACAGTTCCCATCAAAGCATCTGTGCCTTTCACAGGGCCAAATCCTTCTTCTACACACCATGACTATTCCTTTTGAACTTCTGCTGGGGTTTTAGCTCTGATTTGAGAACAAGATTGTGTATTGATTAGCAAGAGAAAGAGAAAAATCTGGCTTTGAAACTGTTCTTTTGAAGACATTTTCTTCCAGCTTCGTGTAAATTTCCAATGAATTTGGGAAATATTTGCAATGGCATTCAGGTAGCAGGATAAAATCTTCAGATATATGGAAGTTTCTGGTCTGATTATACTGCAGAGATTTGGATGAGTGGGTATCCACTTGGATGAGGGAGTACGCACTTGGAGTCCCATGCTATCTCCAAGAGGTACTTTTTAAAGCCAATTATCTGATCAAAATTAATTTGTATTTAAACAACTGCAGAAATTACTTTCTTTCAAGTACACGCTTTTATAAATTGCAGATGTAACTTCATTATCTGATGAAGTACAGTGCATGTTGTCAAATTCAGGAAGTGGCACACTCAACACAGTAACTGAGCACATATTTGTGAATAGCATCCATGACTTCTTAAATTTTAATGTGTACCAGAGGGACATAGGCTAATATCTGGAGAACTTTAGAGATTTCTGAAGATGGATGCTTTGATTAGTTGGGCTTAACAGCACTGTATGTTACAACCAAGCCTCTGTCATACCAGGGAAAAAAGATCCAGCAGCTCACATAGACACAGTAACACCACTTCAGAGCATGACCTAAGTACAGACATGCAAATGAGAGGACAAAGCCTTAAGCCCACTTGACAGAGAACTTAATCCTGAGCAAGGTGCAGGAGGCGAATCTCCCCCAGAGAAGGAACTGAGCCAGCTCCTTGTGAAGCCCTGTCCAAGGCTCAGCAGTGACACTGTCCTGGCTCGAGGTGCCCCTTGGTGTCACACAGATGTCCCTGTGGAGAAGTGCTTGCTGTTGACCTCTGCTTGCTGCCTGTAAAGCCAATGCCAAAGCTCCCACTGGAGGCAATGAGAGCACAGGCAGCCAAAGGGAAGAGGCTTTTAAGTCATTCCCCATAATATGCACAGTGAGAAAGCAGCTTTACTTGCCCTGTTGGTTTGAACAAAACATTATCATACTTTGAGCACACCTATTTTCTGGTGAGCTACAGAGGTTGTTAGAGGATAAGCACAATCTGCCATCACATAATAAAGTCAACACATTACACTTTAATTGGATGGAGTCATTTACGCAGTAGTAACAGGGACTGAGAAGCAAAACACAGCTCCTCATTTTCTTAAATCTATAACCAGCTGCTTTCACTGCAGGAATAAAGGGTATATGCCTCACTCACCTCTTATTCGTCTTTGTGTTTTGCCACGTAATTTAAGAAACATTTACAAAAAACCCACTGTTTTCAGAGATTGAGTCTTTCAGTAATGCAGCTGCTTGCAGGGGAGTCAATCTGCACAGGAGTGCAGGAGGGGCTCCAACAACTTTTGCAAAGCTACAAAATCCCTGGATAGAAAAAGCAACAGCCCAAAAGATAAAAGAACTCCTTTTCCAGAAGAAATGCCTCAGTGATGCAAAATACAGCTTAATTTAGTGCACTGAAAAAGACTCCAAAAATTTTTTGAGAGATTTTATTGTAGAAAGAGAAAATTAGGTGTATAAGAAATTAATTATTTGCTGCAAGCTTTTTCCCAAATTAAATTTCAGTATGTAATTAATGTATTTTCTGGATGCATTTCATTCTAAATGAAACTTTATAACCTTTTAACCACATGTTACTAATTCCCCCTTGCTGGCTTGATTAGCACTAATCAGATGGAACATTTGACTGGACAAATATTGTAATGATTTTTCTTTGGTTGCAAACATGCACTGTTGGTGCCATTGTGCCAGCATCAAACACAACTTCCAAACCTGGAACTGCTGTCCAATTCCATCTTGCCAAGAAACTATGGATGATTTTAGGAAATACATTCTAAATTTATGCAACTATTGATAAACCTGATTCATGACCAAATTTAATAATTATTTCCACAAATTCTATGGCATAATTCATCTGAATCTTATAATTATGTTTTTCCCTTCCCAGTGTTTGTGGAAGGGCTTGTTTTCCAGCAACAGCAAATGCTGCTGCGCAGTGCAGGCAGTGCAAAAACACAGACTCCAACGTGAGAATATCTATCATTAGATGAGTAGAAATTCAGCATAAGCTGCTTCTTGTAAAAAGCTGCCATCATTTAAAGTTTCATTTCATCCATAATTTTATATCTTTGTACCTGTTTCTCTTCAAGATGTATTTTCAACACAATTCTATTGTACTATACATCCCTGAGCAATCTGTTCAATTTTTACATTACCAATTCTTCGTATAGACTGAGTTAATAAAAGCTTTTAGTCTGTTTACTCCTATCTGCTTCAAAACAAATATATCCAAAAGCTTTTTTTTTTTCGAGTCAATGTAGTTATAAACAATATTCTGGGTATTTTTATCTATATAATTTATTTTGATAAACATATTTACACAATATTCTTCTACCTTGACTAAGGCAAGTGCTTCTAAATACATATTACTATGTAACAGAAAGAAAACCCTGCAGACAGCTTATATTGCATTATCTGGGTATATGGCAAAAGACCATAAAAAGCTGTACCTGTAAAAAGCATCTTTTAAAAGCAGTGTCAGGTCCCACAAAGCAAAGATGTTCCTTCCAATTGCACTGGGCCTCTCATCGTCACCATCATCACTGGAGGGAAAAAATGGCACTGAGACACTGTGTGGGAGCTGCTGTACACACATGATGTCCATTTGTTAAACATGACTGACACTCATGATATTGGGAATGCAAACCAGGGGAACTTAAGCTCTGATTTTAAAATTGAAAACATTTTCCTGACAAGTCTAGAACTGACTGCTCCAATAGCACATAAGGACACTTAATTTTTTTTCTACTTTTGCAAGTTACAAAAGAACTGAAATATGCTTAGTATATCATGAAGCATATGTTTAATAAAACTGTAGTCTAATTTTGTGACACAAAATTATATTGCATTATCTGGGTAATGGCAAAAGACCATCAAAAAAGCTGTACCTGTAAAAAGCATCTTTTAAAAGCAGTGTCAGGTCCCACAAATTTTCCAATTGCACTGGGCCTCTCATCGTCACCATCATCACTGGAGGGAAAAAAAATGGCACTGAGACACTTTGTGGGAGCTGTACACACATGATGTCCATTTGTTAAACATGACTGACACTCATGATATTGGGAATGCAAACCAGGGGAACTTAAGCTCTGATTTTAAAATTGAAAACATTTTCCTGACAAGTCTAGAACTGACTGCTCCAATAGCACATAAGGACACTTAATTTTTTTTCTACTTTTGCAAGTTACAAAAGAACTGAAATATGCTTAGTATATCATGAAGCATATGTTGTTCCACTTGTAACACATGGAAAATCATTAAATTATGCCTTCACAGGGACAGCAAATACTGTAGTCTAATTTCAAGGTGAAATGTCTCCAACTAACTTGAAATACAGAGCAAAAATTAGAATGACAAAGTCATACCTCATTAATTGTCTTGAACAAAAATGAGTTAGTAGTTCAAAGAAAGGGCCTGGAAGTTTGTGACATGATGTTCTCGCTAAAGTGTTGAAGAAAATCCACAAGTTTCAGAATTAGCAATTACAGAAAACTCATTTAGTTTTCCAAGAGATAGTGGCAAAGCAGTACTGCCTTCCAAATTAATAAAATGGTGCAGACAGCTTTGATATCAATTACTGCCTCTTCAGTAATTGAGAAAACTTCTTGTCATTGTGGAAGAGGCTCATGTAATGTTTGAGAGTCAGTTAAGACCCCAGCAATGTCAGTGTAATCACTCCAATCTCTTCTCCCTCTGGTCTGTGGTGACTTTTCAGATTTTCCACATTCCACTTCAATGCCTAAAGTCCTGTGGGAGGTATCCAGACCAAGCACTGCAGTAGTTTTTACCGTTTTGCAAAGTGCTTCTGTAAAACCTGCCTTGGTCTGTGACAAAGTTTCACATGCTTGGGTGAAGGCACAGCAAGAAATGGGGGAACATATTCCTCCAACTTCCCACTCTGAGGAACCTCCTCCATTACCAGGACCACAATCAAAGGAGAATAAAATTTGCCAAAAATATTCCTTTTAACAGAAAGTCCATGTCCCAAACACCTGAGTAAGCCCTAGGTCCAAACGGTGTCTCTAAACACAAATAAGAGAAATGAGGTAATGATAGTTCATAATTATGTACAAAATATCTTCTCTGATTTTATAGCCCTGTGCAATGAGACAAAAACTTGTTCTTTAACATTAGCTCTGTGATTTACTAGGGAGAATTCTTTTCTGGAAAAAGTTATTTAGTATTTTCTTATTTAAATTCCTGTATGATTGTTTGCAGAGCTTTCATGGACATTTACCTGCAATAACTTTAGTTACTGTAAGAGGCAGGTCAAGAGAAAGGATGGGGTTTTACACCTCTGCTGTTGGTAGAGTGGGGACAAGGAAGTAGGGACACCAAAACTTGTTAACTTGTTCTCTACCCATCCCCATTGCCTCCTACATGGGTAATGCAGGAACTTGCTCATCTCAGTGTAGCTTCCTGCTTGTAGCACATAATGTGAGAGGAGAAATATCCCAGTCCAGTGTTCCCTGCCCTTTGTACCCACCAGAGGCTGGGATCGCTCAGCACAGCTACACAGCCTTCTTGCAAGGCTGCAAATATGCAAAGGCAACATCAAGATTTCTTTATTCCAGCCTTTGCCAAAAATGTTTTTGATGCTTAGCAAATCTAGGCTCAAGCATTCACCCCCAATCAAGACAAAACCCCTTGTTTTTCCAGAGCATCCTCTGCCACTCAGGCAGTGTTGTTGTTATTCCCTTGCCATTGTACCATGCTGACATTGCTGTGATAACACAACTCAGTCTTCTTCACAGACTAAATATTCCTGCACATCTCTCTCTTTATCCCTCTAAATGAAACCACCAAAGTAAATATGAGTCAAGATTAGGCTGAGTATACTCTGGTTTTAATTAATATTGTAGAAGTTTTAGTGAGATCCAGTGCTTTCCTTACCCTTGCTAATCCACTTCATAGCTTTTCCATGGCACAGACAGGATGCTAGCTGACCTTATCCTGGTAATAAGGGAAATCAGGCCCTGCCCATTTCTAAAAGACAAGTTAAAAAAATGCCTCCTGAGCTTGTGATATGGTCTCACTTGCTGCCGGCAAACCAAGTAGCTACCACAGCCAAGGCAAGTTGCTCCCAGCTGAGGTCACCTGAAGGCCTGGCACCTCTTCTCACAAAGACCAAGTAAAATAAACATATGGGCCTTTAGCGTCTTAAAACCAGTCTATATTAAATCCTGTAGGACTGGCCTTAGAGAACTTGGTAGTCCACCTGATAAGCAGTATGAGTCTGTTTCCTGATAAGCAATATGAGTCTGTTTCCTGCAGGTTCCCAAATGACTCAAGATTTTGGTTTTCTCAAAGTCCTAGCTTACCCTAACACCTCTCTATTTCTTGGCACCACAACTGCTGGGGCTGCAGTCGAGCTCATCAACTGAGCATTTTCTGTATGAAAAAAGCCAAATGTTCTCCTTTAGAGTCCTTGACATTTGAAATTTATATTTACTCACTCCCTTATGAACCAGAGACTAATAAACCTTCAAGGCACTCTTGGCCACTTGGCACTTTAAGGCCAAATGTAGATTTACACCACTGCCCTGAAACAGACTAGAGCAGTGGGAAACTGAACAGCAATTTTGGGAACTATTTTGATGCATTTGTTTGTAGGGAGCTATTTGATTTAGGGTAGGATTAAAGAAAAATTAATAAAGGTCTGATCTTTATTGGATTTCAGAGACTTTTCCAAGGCATGCATGGTGGTGGATTTTTTATAAAGTAACCCAAATAAATGCATAAAATATTGATCTTTCCCAGCAAGGCTAAAATAATGCAGATGTTAAAGTTCCCTGTTCTCCATGTATGTCAAAATCAGTAAAAACTAAAGCAAAACACTACAATTAAATGTATAGGTTTGTGTCTTTCATACCAATATCCCTCAGGTCCTGAAGTCCTGCAAACATTTTCCCCAGCTCTGCTGCACAGGGACATGCATTATTTATGCACTGTGCATACTTAGAAAAGGCAAGCTCTTTGCCATTCTCAGGTAGTCTCTGAATAACACATAAAAGTACTGGGTTGCTCAGAGCAGCCCTAACACAAGCTCTACAGAGGCTCTTCACAGGCCACTCTAACAAACCGTGACCCAGGGATGTGCTGGGAATGCAGCTGCTGGAAAGGCCATGGCAGGAGTGAGCAGCTTCTGAAGCTCTGCTCTCAGGGGGCAGTGGGGGCCCAAGACACACAGCCGTGCCACAGTGAATAATCAGAGAGTGGCTGAACACTCAAAGACATTTTAATCCCTCTCCCTAGGCTGCACTTTCTGTCCTTTGCCTCCTATACACTACGGAATCCTGCCTGTGGTTTGCTAAATACCTGGAAGTAAAGCAGGATAAGAAGCACTGCAGAATGTGGAGTGTTATAGCTCCACACACGACAGACAGAAGAGATACCATCCCTTTTAGTGACCCAGCATAGCCAAGTTTGACATGAAAACTGGTTCCTTTCACTCATCCTCACCAGCAAAGTGCTGCCTGTGCTAACTCTGCACACAGGACCTTCCCAACGTAGCTGACCCTGGCTCTGGTCCCTTGGGCTGGCTGCTCTCCAAACAGAGCCATATTTATCAGAATGTGACTCAGCATGGGCTAAAGCTTTTAGCAGAAGGACAGGAGGGGCTGAGGAAAAGCCCCCTCCACACTCAAACGGCTTCAGACACAGGGACCATCTCACACCTGACTGAGCTGGTGTCACCCAGGGGATGGGATCAGCACGGTTCTGGCATTTGGTGAGCAGCAAGGGCAGTCTGAAACAATAGCTGGCACATCTGGAAACAGGGACAGCATTCAGGTGGATCCACCCTAGGCATGATGGAATGATGTGGCAGTTTCAATTTGAAACCGAGTGGAAACACCAATTTCATGTAGTGGTAACCCAAGGGATTCCTCCTCCCTAAATAGGTAACAAAGGAAGTGTTCAGGACTGTAATATTTTTCCCTGCCCCCACACTGCAGCTCACATGTGTGGGGGTTGAGAGACATGGACCATGCTGTGCAAGCAAAGCCGGTTTATTACACTGGTCACCAGCATTTATAGTTCTCTACATTCCGTACAAAATTTTCCTCTCAGACCCCTTTGCCCCTGTTCCCGTAGCAACACAATCTCTTTGGTTATCAAGTCCTTGTTACATCTTCTCTTGTCAGAGCAGTCAGAGTGACCAGACATGTTGTCTTCACTTTTGTTCTTGCCTTGAGTTTATCTCTCCCACAGCTTCCACTGTACCAGGGCCAAGAGGTTGGCAGTGCTACCCAGCTCAGCTTCTCTAGCTGTCTGATCTTCCACACACATGGAGTGCACAGAATTAAGATTTTCCATGAGATTGGGAAAGGCTTACCTCTATCAGGCTGGTATTAATTAAGAATATTGTAGAAGTTGTAGTGAGATCCAACCACAATTTCTTCACATTTTGGATTCCCAGGACAGATACTGTTTGTGATCTTGTTTGCATGTTACTACGCATTTTTATTATGGTAGTTTTATTTGTTGTATCCATTAATTAGGGTTGTCAAACCTTTTCTGAATTCCTGCTTTTAAACACTTGGTTTCATGAGTTACTTTTGCCCCCTGGTTATTCCTGGAAGACATAGGATTACTAACTACTATGTAATTTTATGTAAAATTAAATGCAATAGAAGTTTGAAAATATAGAATGACCGGTCATATAGCCTCATGCAGCCATAGCTTGTTTCTCATTAGCCTGCAGCAATTTCACTTAAAACTTGTGCCATCAAATTGTCTACTACTTGCTTTTTAAAAATAAAATACTAACCATCTTTCCAGAGAGGTGATTGAAACCATGTATTAAAAATGCAAGTTGTAGTGCCTTCAGGATACACCATTTCTCAAAGGGCCTTTGTTCAGTTAATCAGACATAAAGGACTTGGCAGTATCACAATCTGTATATTGGTGTCAGGGACATCACCCATGTGTCACCTCTGTAATCAACCCAATTTGCTAAGCTCTCAAGTTCCTTGCCACAGCCTTTAGATGGAAATAAAGCCCACTTGTTAATCACAAAGATAATGGATTTTGCAGTAATTGACAGTGACAGAAGTAAAAACAAGTTGCCTAGGGTAAACAAGTACCAAAAGCCTCAGCAGCAGCCAGTTATGATCTGCATTTCTGAATAACAAAAGCTGCCCAAATAATGCCTAAAGTCAGAGGCAGTGAGAGATGTGTGTACTTCCCACTATTTCCATATGCATCCTGTGCCACATGCAACATATGGCAGCAGGAATCCTGTCCTGCAAGTTAAGACCAAGTAAGATCAGGTTGGGACAGAGTGAAAAGCAAGTAGTCCAGAACACCACTGTCAAAGTGCCCTCTCCTCAGATGTCTGTATTTAGAATTTGCAGCTACTCAATGCACTATTCTTTTATCATAACTTAAGGTATTAAAATCTCTCTAAAGATGAAAGAGGAAAAGCCTTTTCTGTTGGAGTTGTATTCCATAAAACACTAGTAATAATTTAGGTCAATACTATTTAAATTGTAAATACTGAAGGGTATGGAACAATTAGTGCAGGACCAAACAGTTCAGAAGTGTGAAGGCCAGAATTTGCAAGCAAAACTTATCTAGAAATAGGCTTAATAATGGCCATTTTTATTTGCAACCTGCTGTCACTCCAGTGGGTTCAGTCCAACAACAGATCTCTGTTTTGATATCCATCCCTATTTTAGGATTATTTAAAAAATACCCAATTCATCATAACATTTCAGAAAAACATATCAATTTCAGAGATAGCAGCTCCCTAGTTATGGATCACGGATTTAAAGGACTACTGGGAGAATAGGATGAGGAAATTTACTTTGGAAAGATTGTACATTCTGACTTAGCAATGAAATACAATCATAAGAAAGCAGGATGTGCTTGGTAATAAGTGTGGATTTCCAGCCTTATAGTTGGCCTGGGAGCTGGGGAAGGTGCTTACTGTTTCCAGACATAACTTTTCTTTTGTCAGCCTGCCACAGAGCATTGCTGCATTGTGAAAACAAGACTGCATTTACACTGTAGTTATTACTTCGCTTAGTTTGGCTTCTCTAGGCACCCACAGGAGGCAGAGGATTTCACATTCACTTTGCAGAAGACCAAATTGGGTCATTATGAAATCAGCCTTCTAAACTTCAGGAAATAAGTGAAATTACAAGACATATTAGAGCTCCTTAATATACTGGAGTTCCTAATACTCACAGCAGAAAAGATTCTGGACACTGCTCAATTTCACAGCACATGTCATACAGCTAAACATGACAAATCACTGGTTCTTTTGCAACATCAGTGATGTATTTCTCAAAACATGTTCCAGGTACAAAGGAAAATTAACACATTGACAGACATCATTAACACTGATGCTGTGCTACCGGTCCATTACCTCTCACATTTCTGAATCTTCCACATTTAAGAGGTTCTCTGTAACAAATATAGGAAGTTTTATTAGTGTTCTAACTTTTCCTAGGTTTCTTTTTTCTTCATAACTTTTTCCACTAGAAATGTTGTGGACAACACATTTGCAGCTCTGACACACTGCAAAGCACTTGTGCTCACTTCACAGCATTTGTGACATGCCCTCATTGGTCCAATGTCTCACAAGCTGTCCTTATACATGTTATATGCACAATATGAATTCTGAGAACCTGTTGTCAAAGCATTATAAAAATCCTTTAGAGCCAAGTTCTTTAAACATTTATGGCTAACTGCTATTCGAGTCAAGTGCACTGTTTATATTACCAAATGTCATATCTAATTCCCTGTTATGAACCCTTGAAATAAAATTATGTGATAATTACACAATCTGTTTGAAACCTGACAAATATATTCCCAGTACAAATGATTTATGAAGATAATGTGTTGCTATAGCATAATGGTACTTCTAATGGAAGCAGTAAAGCTGTTTCCTATGCTCTGATAACCACAGTGATTTCTTACACAACCACTGATTAAGCAATAGATAATGTAGGCATTTTGGAAACTATACACACCACAGATTTATTTCAGGCTGCTCAGAAGTTATGGCCTGCCTATCTAAATGGCCTGTTAGCAAGGTGTGAGCTTCAGTTGGGCTGTTTTACTCGCTCCTACCCAATTTAGTGCCACTGCATTAGATTTATGTTTAGAGCAACGCACGGTTTAGTCTCTTTTTGTAAGAACTGCTGTTAATCAGAAAATTAATGACTTGGCTGGTGTGGTGTGAGACATTAGTAATGCCAACCCTGGTCTCCTGGAAGGGACTTTGGGCTGGTAACTGGTGAGCAGGAAACTCCCCCATGTGGGAAAGGCTCGTGGCCCTGATGCTCTGGGAGCACCACCAGTGACAGTGACTGAGGCACAGCCTCAGTGCAGCCCTGTAACATCTCCTGTGCATCCTCCCCTTGCTCCTCTCCCTCACACCAAGAGGGGAAAGCGATGCTCAAGAGGGAAAGAAATTCAATGTACTGGCAGCTGCATATTACATTACTTTCCTATCTCCTTTTCCCACCAAATGAGAAGTCCATTCTCAACTGTTTCATCATCATTATAATTAGTATGTATGGCAGATGATCAAATTAATTGTTTCTTGGGTTGAAATCTAGTACTGGTAAGATGTTAACAATTTAAATGAGACCCTCAATTTTCTACACATTTCTGCAGAGAGTCTAGTAATTGCTTTAGCTTTGTTCATTCTGCCAATCCATGCTTCAGAACACTGATTTCATTAATGAGCAGCTAAACATGACTGCCCTGCTGATGATTTGTTCCCATGCTACCTGGGAAATGTCATTTGGAATGGCCTAAACTCAGTAAAAGGGCACAGAAAAAATTTAAGTGGCAGCACTTTGTTTTACTCCAAATTGCTACAAGTAGAAGAAAAATTGCATCTTACACAGCCATTTATTTCCAAAAGCATATCCAAAAATGATTGGTGCAACTTGCAAAATCATGTCTGGTGGGAAGATGAAAACTCTCACTATGAAGATTTTTTTCTAAGCTTTAATTATCATAAATGTATATTCTTCAAGAACACCAGTGCTAGAATTATAGTCTATAATTAAGGAGGAGCTCTAATCTGGTTTGTTCTTGTCTTCACTCTAATTTCTCAGTAACATGTCTGTACAGCATGAACATTTAATATTTCAGAACCCATGCCAAGTGGACATGATGAAAGTAAGACTGAAAAACTGTATCCTTTCTTCCTTAGCGCTATTCAGTATTTTTCTGTGCCTAGCTGAGAGCTTCTTCTGTTTTCATGCTTTCAGATAGGCAGAGGACCAGCAGTTAAGGGAGCAGAATAGTGTTGCAGACATGTTTCTTGCTAATTTAGTGAAAATGTATCCCTATTCATGCAAACTTTTTGGATCTTTTGTTATGTGACTTTATACATGCTCAGATCTTGTCAGACAAATCCTACATCAGGGACAGCAGAAGGGGAGCCAGGTACCCCACTGCACAAATCAATTCACTGAAATCCTGGGAAGGTTTGTGATTGAACTGGGATTTGCTTCAGCACCACCCCTGCTACTGACTGGGGTTAAATCTCTTCATATAGAAGGTTGACCCTTTCAGTTCCCTGTTGCCTGCAAATGACCAAGAAGTCTGCTAACACTGCTAAAAATTGTTGAAAGAACATTTTTGCATCAACAATATATGGCTTTTTCTTAGACTTCATTGTGATTCAACAATTTCAGCTGAAACATTCCTAAGCAAAATATGTCTAAGGATTAGAAAATGGACAAAGGTATAAGTAACTGAAAGGATGGTCCTAAGGAAAAAAGCAAGCATACAAGCAGACACTGTTACCTGTACTGCCAAAGCAAGGATTAGCCCTAAGAGAGGCATCAGCAAATTACTGTCCTCATGAATAATTTTAAGGCAGTTATTTAAATTAGAAGTAGAGCAGGTGTTAGATACTAATCTGTTTTGCAAAGTAATTACATTAGTTGTATGCAATGTAATTGCAAATGAGTGCAACAGGCATTGAAGTAGGGGGGAGAGAAGAGTAACAAGGGTACAGGCCTGCAACGACGCAGGTGAACTCCATGCATTTATGGATGAGGTAGGAATGGGAACTTTCATTAGTTCTGGTGGGCATGTGGCCATATCATGGCCAAGCAGAGTTACCAGAGTGCAGCAGAAAGGATGATGCCAACTATGCACCAGTTTGCTGCTCTCCACAGCATTTAAAAGAGCAGTTTGGAAAATGCAAACAGATTTTGTCAGCAGCTCTGCAGTATTGCCATGAGGGAATAAAGTTCAGTGATATTTTGAGGCATTCACAGATGTGAGAAGGGAACCACGAAGAGTTTGATTTTATGTAACTGCTGCCTGCTCCCCTTCCACTCCTTTTCACACACACATGTGCTGGAAATATCCCCTTCACCCCAGCCCAGCTTGTTGATGGCAAGCTTGGATGTGTCCCAAGAGAGGAGCTGGCTCATCAGAAGGCCACTCTGCAACCTGTCTGCAGGACAAGGCAGGCCCACCAGCAACCCTGGGCAGCTTAGGAGAGCAGAGAGAAGGACCACTGAGCAGGTTGCAGGCAACATGAGAAAATGTGTGAGAATGTCCCTGGCAGAAAGTGGTTGTCAGGAGGAAAGGGTCTGAGAGAGCCAAGGCTAACCTCACAGGAATGCAAAAAAAAAAAGCATTTTAGAATGGGGAACGGACTGAGGTGCCTTGAGGCTGAGACAGGTCAGAGAGTAGGGAAGGAAGGAGAGGAGGTTTCCAAAAATCTCATATACTGTGTATAATATCAGGGCACCCTGTACAAAGCAGGGAGAAGATTACTGAAGACCATTAAAATTTAGCAATATGGTTTAAGTTCACATGATCAAAGGCAAATCTCCTGAAGAGGATTTCCTGGGTGCATCACACAAGAAATCCAAGGAGAACACCACCACCAGCAGAGGACCAGTGCCCAGAACCCCAACCCCTCATGAGGTTCCCTGCACATTTGGGGTGCCTCTCCACAGCCAGACACTTCTCCTGGCCTTTCCTTCACAGACAACCCCCAGGCACTTCCCACTACAGAGTGCTTCAGCAGCAATCAGAGCTCCAGGGACCAAAATCCAGGCCCCAAGGGTTCCCTGGTGAGCCCCTGGTTCAGGTCCCAAACCAGCACTAATGCTCTGAAATTCTGCATTCATCCAAGACAGGCCACAATGTCTGTTCTAGCTTCATATGGAATAGCATGGTTTCTGTGAAGCTTGGTTTTTCTAACTAGAGCAAAATGCTCTAAAGGCTAGAGCAAGGAGACAACAGCTTTGCTGCAAGGAAGAAGCTGGGGGGATTTTTTATGCAAACAGTTGACATGTAGACAGCTATCTTAAAATCAGAGCAAAGAAAAAGATTTTTTTCCACATTTTGTAGCTATCAGTGCCCAAAAAGCAAAACATTTGACTTCTGAGTGGGTTTTGGTTGCGTTTTTAATTCTCCAAGAATCCTGATGTGATGATTAGATCAATTCCTGTCCATTAGAATTTGAAATGAATCTGTTTTGCAACCAGTGAGTGCCCTTCTAGTATTTCACTGAGCATTTTTGATAGATGGGTGAATTTAAATAGAACAAAAATGTATCTGATAACGATGTCATTATGCTTTTTCTGATTTAATCAGAATATTTGTACCATATAAGTCCATTAGAATATCAACGAGATGATTCATATCAGGCTTCTTCAGGGAAATAACAAGCATTTTTAAAGATTTTATACTTCCAGCAGTGAGACTTTGTCCTCACAACCATCCACTTTGCACAAAGCTTTGGTATGTTCATTGTGCATCTCTGCAGTCTTGTGATCTTATTTCAATGCTTTCTTCACAAAGGTGCCATCACTTAGAAGATGTCATATGAAGAAAAGCATTTTACCTTTAACAGGTATTCACAATTCATGTGAATGCCTTGAGGCAAGTGAGTAAAGGCACGTCTAACAGAGCTTCTGGGGAAAGTCTCCTCTCTGTTTCTCAGTCACATAAGGAGGGCCAGGAGCAGGCAAGGGCCAGGAACAAGGCACTGTCAGTGCTGCAGGACAATAGAGCCATGACTGCCAGGAGTCCCCCAGGTACTAATGACAGTGTCTGGGCACAGGTTGTTTATGCCCATTTACCAAATACAAGCTATACCTACTTTGGGGGCTTTTAATATCCCAACCCAGACAGCTGTGGGGCCATTCCTCTTCCCAGCTCCAATAGATGACCCTAATACAATCCAATGATACAACTCTGCTGCTGAGCTTTCCCACCTTTTTATCCCTGAACTCTATTAATGGGGTGTCGAAATCAGAGATGCAACTGAACACATTCATGAAAATTCATCTTTATCTCAACCCCCTTTTTTTGCCAGGCAACAAAAACCACTGTGAGAAACAGAAGACCTTGAGTCAAGCGCAGTCCAGCAGTGGTTAAAACACTGGTATCTTATCAACACTGTTTTAATCATCTATTCAAAGCTCAGCACCATACAGGCTCCCATGAAGTGAAGTGACTTTGTGGGTAAATGAAGCATTAGCAATGAGGCTCGTAACTAACTGCTGTTTGTCAGGAAGTTTTCAACCAAAAATTTTAGTCTACATGTTTTATTTCACATCCCTACCCATACAGACCATTATAACAAGCCATTGACATCATTAAACTTTAACACATATTTCTAATTACATCCTAAATATCTAAATGTCTGAAATAACAGTGTTCTGAATTTCAGTCAGGCTCTACATGTTAGTATACATGATATGAAGATATGTCTCACTAGGTAAGACACTTGAAGGAAGGACTTGGGAAATTCAGCTCCAGCATATTACAAATCTCAACACAATCCAGACTAGAAACCATGACAAACCTGAGGATAGCAGAGCAATGAAACTTGCAAATGGCCCTTTACAAAAAAGGTGGAAAAAACCCAATGTTTTGGTGGTTTTAAGCTTCACAGGTACTGATTTTTAAATTAGAATTGTTTTTTGCTTCTTTGTCAAGTACGAGTTTAATTTCCACGTTTGACTGGAGTTAATAAGGAAATAACATTTTCCTTGCTCCTCCATGTTATCCAGCCGCATTGAGTCTCACATACAGAGGGCTTGGTGAAAGTTTCAGAGGAAGTAGAACTCATTTAACTATTTCTGATCCCAATATAGAGAGGAAAAGCCCACAAGCAGAACCCCAACCCCCCATTCCTGGTGATGGGGAGTCATGTCTGAAATGTGCATTCATGGGCTCATGCAGTTGTGCTTCCCCCACCCCAGGAACAGTGTGTTTCAGCTCAGCACTGACCTACCCAATATCTGTTTTACACCTATGAAAGCCAGATCAGGTAAAGATTAGTTTTTCATCCATTTCCATGTCTTAGGCTATAAAACACTCCTCTGTTTTTCACATCCTTCCCATGATATCTGAAGGAGCACCAGCCCATCTGGAGGTTCTGAGTGCATTCAAACATTAACGTTTGGATGAAAGACCTGTTCCACCTCTGATGGATATTTCCCTTCCAATCATTCCCTTTTTCCAGCTGCAATTCCATTAAGGCTGCATTTGCTCTAAGTTGTTACTTATTGCTCAACAAAAACTCACACAACAACAGGTGAGTTGTTGGCTGATACCAAGCACAACCTCATCCTCCTCTGTCAGTTGTGCAACCTGCACAAACCATTCCAGGAGTAAGGCAGGAGAGCAGAGGAGGAGCTACTGCATGGCACAGGAGCACACCAAATCTGAATGCACAACTCCTCCTAAGAAACCAGTTCACAGCCAGGAGAATTGGTCTTAGGGGACTGTTTTCTGGAGGCCTGAAAAGCCCTCTCAGTGTTGAGGGGCCTTTCAGAAAGGATTCCTCCTCTAAGCATATTAAGACTTAAAACCTGCTTTCAGGAAAAAAATACATCACATAAAAAATTTTATGAAGTCAGACTTTTTTTCTTCCTATGGATGGATCAACCCTACTTGCAAGACAAGGCTTTCAGAAACCCACAAGCTGTGAACACATCAAATAAACAATGCTGACAAGGTTTAGTTCAAATTCCCTAACTGGCTTTTACTAAGTATAAACTTACCTTTCCTCTACATTTCTGAGTATCCCTTAAGACCAGTTGCTGTTGAAAGCCAGATTTCAGGCTCTCAGCTACCCTTTTTTATTTACACAGGCCAAGTGATAAGAATCAGCGAGATTCTAATCAATCCAATTCAAGAGATACAGTCTGCAAGATTGCTATCTCTACATGCTGCACAACTCTAAAAACATCATCCAGAGTAGCTCAATAAAACTCTCTGCTCCAGGCACAGCAATGGTCAAAAAATTCTAATCAAACAACTGGATGCCTAGAAAACATGATAGAAAATAGTGAAATTATAATAATGTCCTCAGATCAATATTACTCTTTCAGAATCAAAAGAAAGACTGAGCAGATGAGTGGCAAAGGTGAAGATATAAACTTCAATTCTTACTGCTTCTACAGAAGGGCATAGGGCTTGCAGAAAAACTGCAAATTGCTGGTGCCCTGATTTTAAAACCACTTGGTCCCCTCATTACAGCAATCAGTGTGAGTGTACGTGAGGAACACGAGCCCGAGGCTCTGTCAGCATCTGCAGACTCTGCTCCTGCTCTCAATCTTACAGCCAGAACACTTTATGGCTCAAGCTGTCTGAAATAGATACTGTGGACAGCAGCACAAACGCTGAATTTGTCAAGAGAGCTGACACTGCGTTCAGCACATCTGTAATTGCAATCTGGCCCCTACCAGAAGTAATTCCAGGCAACCACTTAGGAACAATATTTTTTCTCTCCCCTCCCTTTCTGTTTTTAAAGAAACTCAGAGAAAGTCTCTTCAGATGACTCAGTGCTTCTCACTCCTGCATCCTGACAGACTGGGAACTGACCTCTACGTGCACGTGCACCCACGCAGCCGTGGAAAATCTAACAGCTGCTGCATAAGTGGGGTTCTCTCAATCTCTTCTGCAGAATATTCACTTGGTGGGTAACTTCGGAAGGAAAAGTGTTTTCCTGCAGCAATGTGGTAAACTCCTTTTCCCATTGCAATCCCATTAGCATCCCACCTTCCCAGGACTGCTGCAGCACCAGGAAAACCCTAACTGCTTGACAGCCAGAAGGAGCTCCAGAGACGCTCTGTGCAGATCCCTAGGCCACCACTTTCATTAAAATCACAAAAAAAAAGCATTTACAGCTACATTTATCTGCAGCCTCTGAAAGCATAAAGAGGAAATGACAAGGTTTTCTCTCTAGAAATGCTTTTAGATGAATACACCATTTTCTTGAAGGAAGAACAGCCTTACAGGGAAAAGTACTTTTGCTATCACACCCAGTTAGCACAAAATACACCTTTATCTGTTAAGATATGGTCAAGAGGGAATTTTGGTAACATAATCACCACGTTACTGATAGAAAGGTAATTCAAGTTTGTTAAAGCTCACAGCAGGTGCCTGCTAGCCCCCAGTATGTGCTTGAATCCTGCAGTACTCAGTGGCAGGTAGAGATGTTTGAAGAATTGACATCCTCAGAATAATGGCATTCAGATGGTAGCAGGCCTGAAACACTTCTATTCATTTTAAAATAACATATGTAAAAATTTTGAGTACCTTAAACATGAAATCTGTGCTTCCCTTATGCAAATGAAATTGTAATTTTTAGCTTTCACATCTAGATTCATGAACTTGATTTTATTATTATGCATCTTTTTACTGGTTTCTGTTCAAAAATTTGTTTAGCACCCCTCTGCACAGGACCACAACTGAAGCTAAAGAAAAGCTTGATCAAAGATGAAACTGTTTTGTAGATAGTGATAAGAACACTTAGAGAAAGAAAAGCATTTAAGAAAAAGTTACCCAGCTAAAGAAAACAAAAAGGTATAAGTTAGTAAGCTGTGACCAACTATATTATTTTCTATTTGAATGGCATTTTGTTTTCTCCAGCTCTATGAAACAAATTGGTCTATGCTGAACTGGGCTACACTGCAGACACTCAGAACCAAAACTCTTTTTACCACAATTGCCATAATACCATAGGAAAAAAAAACCCTAACATTTTTGAAGGAAATTGTTTTGACAACATTTTTGTTTTTAAACAAATATTGCAAGTTTTTAAAATACAGAAATTAGTGGCTGTTATAATGATTTTCACAATAGTTGTTCCAATGTCAAGAAATAAATATGGTTTTAATAAACCATTTGCTATTTTACTGGAAATGTCCAGATTGATGATAAATTGTTACACTACTCAGTCTGGATGCTAGACCACATCCAACATTAGAAAAAGTTATGAGTTTAATTAAACTAGCTGTGATAACAAGCAATCTCCTTCCATATAAAGGTACCATCCTCTCCATGAAAAAACAGGAAATATCTGAAAGGGTTGATTCCATAAAGTTAATTGAATAAATTATGGCTCAAATTTTCCCACAGGTAAATTTTAAATGCAAATTTGAGTTTCAAATGAGTTAATTTCAACCTTTCAGCCATATTTTTCCCACAGACAATTAAACTCTGCATCTTTTATAATTATGTATACAAGCATATTTGACTGACAAAGATATTCTCAAATTTTTGGTGGCCTTTCATTTTTTGTTGGGAATATGGACTATCATCAGTAAGAAACACTCCAGTGTGTACAAGTTGGGAAGAAGTTGAACAAGCTTGAATTGCCTCTGCCAAGACTAACAAGCTTTGCGATAACATAGAGATCCACCTGAAAAAAGGTAGGGCTGAAAAATGTCACTTTTGGCCCTGGGGGTGAGCAGGGCCTCACCCTGAGGGGTGGCTGGGAAGGAGACCCTAAGTTCCCCTAAGGCCCTGGTGTGGCTGTGAAACCAATGTTCCTTCCTTAAACTCAGTTCCTAGAGAAAAGGGAGGCTGTGAATCATCAAATAATTAAAAACACTGGAGGGAAAAGTGAAAAACATAATAAAAATTTACTTACAGCACAGGACGGGGAGGTGGGGCCTGTGGGGTCTTGCTCCTGCAGCCGCTGGCTCTTGGCTCTCATGGTTGCCCCTCACTTTTTAATTTCTGTCGTGTTTAGGAATAAAGGGACGAATGTTTTAGTCAAGCCTTGGACTGGGTGTTTGTGTGCAGGTGCTGGCTGTGAGGCTCCTCTGTGAGGAGATTCCCACAGGAATTCTCTGCCACAGCCCCATTGCCAGGTACAGCAACGCCACCCTCAGCAATGCCGCACTCATCAATGCCATCCTCATCAAGACTGCCCTCATCAACGCTGCCCTCAGCAACGCCACCCTCAGCAACACCATCCTCAGCAATGCCACCCTGCAATGGTAGCCCTGTACTCAGCAATGCCACCCTCAGCAACACCATCCTCAGCAATGCCACCCACATCAAGGCCGCCCTCACCAACGCTGCCCTCAGCAATGCCACCTTCAGCAATGCCACCTTCAGAAATGCCACCCTCAGCAACACCATTCTCAGCATTGCCACCCTCAGCAATGCCACCCTCAGCAATGCCACCCTGCAATGGTAGCCCTGTACTCAGCGATGCCACTCTCATCAATGCCACCTTCAGCGATGCCACCCTCAGCAATGCCACTCTCAACAACACCGTCCTCAGCAATGCCACTCTCAGCAATGCCATCCTCAGCCCTGCCACTGGCAGCCCTGGAAAATCACTGAAATGTGATTTCAGAAAAGCACAGTGTGCTTCTGTGGTGGAACTCTGAGGAGCACATCCCTTGCAGTGCTTCAGTGGCCTGGGGATCTTTCCTCACATCAAAAGCCCTGGCAGATTTTTAGGGAATTCAGTGCTGTTAAATAATGCGTTTCTGAGATCAGGGGCAAGGAACATCTCATGCCACAAACTGGCCAAGTTTAATCAGGAATATTCATCAGAGACAGCTATGGCCATGGAGGCTGAATTATTTCTCTCTCAACATCTTGAGCTCAGATCAGGACTTTTGCCGAATCTTTGCTTGGCTCGCAGAGCAGGGCTGATTTCCAGGCAAGCCTTGCCAGAATCCTTAGATCTGAGCCAGATCTGCCACAAGGCAGATTTCCTCTGAAAAGGAATGCTCTCTCCAAGTCCCATCAGCTTTTCCAAGACTTTTTAATTTCTGCTCTACACTCTGGAAAATGGCCTTCCAGCACTGCAAATTAGAAAGTCCCACAAGTGCTGAATGGATTTGGGCTCCAACAGCTTCCAAATTCTTCCTGCAGAAGTGGAATTGAGGATAGAAAAGAGCATCCTTTATTTGGGCGTTTGGATCTTTTCCTCAAATTTCCGGTTGAAAGTTTGCACTTGGAATTGAAACCACATATCAAATCCACATAGGCAGAAAAAACCCTGGCAAATGTCTGCCTAATCTGTCCTTTAAACCTCAGCAATGGAAATCCTACAGCCTTTTTCACTGTGGTTCAAAAGAGAGAGACATGGAAAAAGAACATCCTTGCCTATGGCTCCTTCACCAAGGGACAGTGGCAAATTAGCTAGTTCCCATTCTGAGAAGTGCTGATTGATTTGGGCTGTATTTTAGCACACCATGATGTGTTTTGAGAATCCTCATAGAATCAGAGTGTCCTTGTGCTTAGCTAGCCCAGAACTACAAACATCTTATAATGCCTAAGTCCTGCTTGCTGCAATTTAAGTCCAGTACTTCTTCCTTTACCTGTCATTATCATGGAAACAGTTTCTTTCTCTGCTAATTTTTAAGCTACATTTTAGGCCTGAAGTGTTTCAATGATCCTCTCCTCTTTGGGACGCAGCTCCAGCATCTCACTCTTTGCTCATGTGTCTCACTTTTGGTAGCCCTGTACTCCCTGGGACAGATCCACTTCACGTTATTGAGAACAGTGCCATGAACACCAGTGACCTTTTCCCAGAATGCTGTACACACATCACTTCAAACATTTTAAATTCCACACTGCTCCTTACATACTCCATACGTATTAGTGGGGAGGAGACGTGCAAGAGTGCAATGTTCATGATTTTCTGATAGCTGGAGGGTAATTGTGTGTGACTCAAAGGTCCTTTTTATAAACATCATTTGTCTTTTTTTATAACAATTCATTTTAGAATTTCAGGTCACTAAAAAGCTGACAGATCAACTTCCTACCCAATCTTCACAGCAGAATACTTTTCTTTCAAATGCCTTTATAAACAGCAATGCCTTTGGAATGCCTTTCCTTTGTAGATTTGTTTTCCATGTGGAAATCTTACCAATTATCGGAGAGAACCAGAATGTGCTGTCTTTAATATCTTTTCCTGCCTCACCTCCCCAAGAACACTTTCATGATCATGATTATAAAAAAGTGCTTTTCACCATCCTTTCCTCAGTAAGTCCCTTGCGCTGATCAGGTCAAGCCACACAATTCTTTTTCCCTTCTTTCTCTGCTTCTCTGTCCAAAGTTGTATCCAGGTTTCTTCTGGAACCTCTGCCTGCGTCCCTGGGCTATCTGTTCCCTCCCATAAAGCGTCTCATCAAGCTCAGTCTTCCCTTCAAATGATGTTATTTGTTGTTGTTGAGGTCTCAGCCATGTGATGATTACCTTGGCCCCTATAACTGGCATCCTCATCCTTCATTCCTTCCACTTCCAGCCAGGCACTTTAAATAGTTTTATTGCTCATCACTTTCTGGACCTTCAAGTAGTTACACAGCTCCCTCCTTCCCCGTGCTGTACCTTGACATGTTCACATCACCACCTCTCTTCCTGTCATGTCTTTTTTCAAGGATCAGCTTTTCCCTCACAAATCTCATTTACTATTTACCAGTTTTACAACCAAAGATACTCTTCCCATCATTTATAGTTCAGACCATCTTTTGATTTTCATATCACCTTTTTTCCACTGGTTGAACCACTCTGCTCTTGATAATTGATGGAAGGTTTTCATAAATATGTTGTTTAGAAAAATGCAAATAATCACAGTGGTATGGAACCAGAAGAACTTAATTTAATATTTCCTGGCTTTTGAATGTTGATGGAGCAAATATAGAAAGTATAGCAAGTATAGAAAACATGTATATGTATAGGAAGAGATTTGTGTGTATGTATAGACAGAGATAAACAGAACTACAAATTTACAGATTCAAAAACTTGTTCATTATCAGTCTCTATACTGTTCTTTGGCTTTATTACAGATGAACTTTCTTTAGATCAAAGTCTAGCTTCCTGGAAGCCTGTTTTCATAATTTATTAGTTACAGAAAACAAAATCCAAAAATACTGCAAAATGACGTGCTTATCCCATGGCAGTTATTTTGAATACATAAGAGCAGATGCTGCTGACCTTGTGGCAGTAGAACGCCCACTCAATGAGATTACATTTTTACTTAGGGAAGAATAGCAGGTTTCAGTCCACAATGGTATTTGGTGTGGTTTTTAGAGACTGTTTTCTGCAGAGTTTTACAGTGAAGATGATTTCCACAATGCAAATCTATGCAAACATTTTAATCAACTTGCAGGTGGACACATCTCAATCACAGAAAATGTTTAACTAAGACTAAGAAAGGATCATGCAGTGCCAAGAGCATTGAATGTTTTAAGGGAAGCAGGACAGAGAAGACAGGCAAAAAACAGAAATTCACTTTTAAGCTGCTGTAACACCTTCTTCATTTTGACTGCATAGAAAATAGTTTCAGAAATCATGTTTTTTAATGGAATAATTTATTCTCATGCTATGAATGACCCCTGATGCTGTAAATAGAAAGACTCTCCAAGTCTCATATGCTGCTGAAACCTCATACACACTGATGGCTACTTAGATCAAATAACCCAAATAACCCGAAAGCCAGTGCTCAGCGCTGCTAATGGGGCTCAGCATGACTGAGACTCTGCAGGAGCCCAAAAGCCTCCAGGAGCTGCTCCCCAGCTCTGCAGAGCACTTGCACACAGGTACCCCTGGCCACTCAGCAGGAACTGCTGCTGCATCTCACTTGGTTCAAAAAAAATGAGCTCACATGGCTTTCCTTGAAAGTCACATAAATTACCGGGGTCTGGATGCTTTGCAGGACCAGGGTGAGATCTGCAAACACTACAAGATTTGCAGGACCAGGATGAGATCTGTAATTGCTACAGGAGTCAGCCAGATTGAACAGCTGAGAATATCAGGGTATTTGAATATGAGGAGATTTCTCTCATTTAATAGGAAATTTCTCTGCTCAGGAACTGCAGGCATTACGCTGGGGCTTGGTAAACTCCTTGTGTCTTGGCCTGGACCAGAGAACAGAAAGAAAATCCTGGCAAGGACTGGAAGGCAGCATCAGCTCAAGGCACATTCGAGGAGTTAATGAACTCCAGGAGTGAAGCTCTTAAAGGAATGAATATCCTCAAATTAATAAAATTTTTCATTTCATTAGGAAGTGAATACTCTTTCTTTTTACTCTACATCATTGAAACCATAAAGACAGCCCCTATGGAAATGGAAGACTCATCTGAAAAACTGATTTCATCTTTATCCATTATCTTTCTAAATGCAGCATCTTAGTGCCTGTGCTTTGAGTGTTCTCCAGAGAGCCAATGGGATTTCTTAATGGACTCTGTGCCAGGCTCTGTGTAGCTTTACCTAACAATATAAATGTAGCAATTCTGCTGAGGAATGATGGAATGAGGAATGATTGTCAGTTATAGCCTTGTATGTGGGAATCTCTCTTTTTCAGTGCATTTTGTGTGCATTTCCTGCCAGATAGAATTTCAGTCCAAATTTCTGTGCAATATTTAAAACATAATTGTGTTTAACAAACCCAGCAAAAAGTGGCAAGCAATGCAACAGTGAGGAAAACCCAGACTTGTTTCCAAACAACTCCTGGGCTAGCTGAGCCAGGCAGCTCTCAAGAACTGTGCTCAAGGATGTGTCCAGCAGGATGGGATGCCATGGGGAGCCACAGAGCAGCTGCAGGAGGTGTGGGGGGCCTTGCAGGGTTGGAAGGGACCTGTGGAGATCATTCAGTCTAATCCCCACTGCCCAAGCAGGGCCACCTGGAGCAGGGGATGCAGGAACATGGCCAGGTGGGTTTGGAATGTTCCCAAAGAGGGAGACTCCACATCCTGCCTGTTCCAGGGCTCTGCCCCCCTCAAGGTAAAGTTCTTCCTCATGGTGAGGTGAAACTTCCTGGCTATTGCTCCTCATCCTGTCCCTGGCACCACAGAAAGGATTCTGGCACTATTTTGTTCCGCTGAAGATGTCCGCTCTGGGCTGAAGACAACTGGTCACAATTTGAAACACTGGGAGACTGTTAATCAGCTGCTTAATTTGTTATTTTTTTCGAAGTAATTAATCATCCTCACTGCTAAAAACTGTGCTGGATTTCTCATTTGAATGTGCTTTGCTTCAGCTTTCTGTTATTCCTTCTTATTATACCTTTCTTTAACCCGAGCCACTTAATTGTACAAACCACTACTCTTTCCCTGTGGATTTCCAGGATAATCAAGTTACCTCTCCATTTCCTTTCTGATAATTTAAAAAATTTAAAGTCCTTAATGCTGCCACTTTCAGACGGAACCTAAACCAACTCTGCAGACTGAAATTCTGTGTACAGCTTTTTTTTTTACTATATCCCCAATAGTGTTCTTCAACATCCTTTTTAAAATATCAGTCTCATTAAAATCAGATTAAAATGCATTTTGCCCAAATAAGCCTTGCCTCCCAAGTGATCTGCATGACTTTAATAAGATTTCCCCTTCCTCATGTTAGTTCTTACTTTGTACCAGCCAGGGGTTTGCAATCCATGTTGTTATATTTGCTTTGGTGGAGTGCAGCAGTGTCAGGGGGGCTCCTCTCTGACCCCAGAGCCGCCTGGGGCAGGTGGCAGCTCCTGTAATGTTGGAGTCTAATCCAACCTCAGCGTTTTTCCCAGGCTGGTTCTGCCAAGTGCAGACCTGTCCCTGCCGTGGGCTGTCCCTGACCTGCAGGGTGCTGCTGGCTGGGCCAGCGGAGCTGTGGCCCCAGCACCCTCTGGACCAGCTCCAGCCATCCCTCCTCTCTCACGAGTGTAGTGCAATGTCTTTACACTCCTCTACATTTGTTGAGGCTTTTCCCCTGCAGGCAGCATGATAAATAAAACGAGCAAGGCAGGCAACCCAGGGTTTTGCTGATGTCTGGTGCAGTCAGAGCTCCCACTGCTGTGTTCCAACACCCATTTGCCCATGGGGAGGTGTGAAATGAGCAATTGTGAAGCTGAGACCAACTTCAGCTGTTCAACATTTTAGGAATCTCCTTTTTTGAACCACCATATGTGCCATATTTTTTCATCACAGAACTTCTACATGTGCCTTATCTTTATTTTCTTTCCAGTAGTGTTGGTATGACCAGCTTGTTCAAGACAAAAATCTTGTAAAATATTTCTTTGATTAATTCCAGTAGCTTAAATAACATTGTTATTTGCAACCAGGTGCTCTTTGCAGGAGGGGGGGCAGCAAAAGCACTGCTCTCTGCCACCTGGCTTTCACCCTCACCACCTCATGCAATCCCTCCTACTCCACCAGCTGTGTGCTTTACAGACCCAGTGGTGGCCATGGCCACAAGCCTGACCCTCTGCACTTCAACTACATAAAAGTGATGTGGATTCCACACCCTGGTGTCTGTGGGTCCACAGACACAATCCCACCGTGGTTGGTATTTATAGTTTAATGGAGTTTTGATTGTCTCTGGTGGAATTAAGGAAAATGGAGTTACAATGTAAGATCTGTTAGTATTTTCAAAATGTGCCTTGTGAAATCCCTCACAAGATTCACCTTAATGCATTTCCTGAGTCAGGAGTGAGTAATGTGATTTAGTTTCTACATTTTATGGGATCTGAAGCTGTAGAATTAGAAAATGGAGACAAAATAAATAATAAAAATAAAACAAGTGCCAGAGAGATACAATTGCCATTCTAAGCAGAAGGCAGCTCCTGTAAATGGGAGTGTCAGGTAGAGCCTGCTGGGCTTCCTTAGGGAAATAACAGGACAGCATCTTTCCATCACTGAACCCATCTGGGAAACAGCCTCTGTAGGAAGTTCTCTAGAGCTCCTCGTTTCTCATGTTGTCTCATGTTAGGTCAGCCATTACTCAGGGACCTGCCACCGATTATAATCTGGCAAACAAAGGTTTGTGTGTGCCCAGAACCGGGGGCAGATACGGCAAGAGGAAAAATGGGCAGCAGTGGCTGGTCTCTGGTTTGGGTATCCTAGAGCAAGCCCTGCCAGATGCTGGGTTTGTCCCTGCCCTGGGCTGGCTGCTGTCATTGCTGCGATCACTGTGATTGCTGTCACTGCTGTCATCGCTGTGCAGGGCAGTGCAGGGGGCACATGTCATAGACATCTTTTATGAAAAATCCTTTCCTTAGGATTTTTCCTCCTGAGAAGCTGAGAGGCCTCAGAAACAAAATGTAAACAATGGTTATCTGCTGCTGTGGAATGCAACAGGTGGATCTGTGATTGGTCTCATAGAGTTGTTTCTAATTAATGGCCAATCACAGTCAGCTGGCTTGGACTCTCTGTCCAAGCCACAAGCCTTTGTTATCATTCTTTTCTATTCTATTCTTAGCTAGCCTTCTGATGAAATCTTTTCTTCTATTCTTTTAGTATAGTTTTAATGTAATATATATAATAAAATAATAAATCAAGCCTTCTAAAACATGGAGTCAGATCCTCGTCTCTTCCCTCATCCAAGAACCCCTGTGAACACCGTCACAGGCGCAGCTCCCTCGTTCCCCCCAGCCGGAGCAGCACCAGGGGCTGCACCAACAACCAGCCCAGACCAAGCACATCTCTGTAGCACCCTGCAGCATGAGCACGTTTAAACTCTCTGCCTTACCTCCCCCTCCAACTACCCATCTGCGAAGATTTTGCCTTTCCATTTGCTAATGAAGCCGGAGCAGGGGAGCAGCAGCTTTAATGCTGGATGAAACGCCTCTCCCTGGAGTGCTGAGAGTGTAGTGTGACACAGCAGGGGGAGCGCTGGATGTCGGGTTGGTCTTTCTGTCAGGTACCTGTGCAGCAAACTTGACATCCTTGTCTAGACAGATAATATATTTCCTTTTCCCTATGACTTTGCAATGCAATTCTGCTCATTCTTAGTCTTTCAAATACGAATGAAGCAATTTTTTAACAGTTTGCAAACGTCTTTCTGACTTTATACCTTTTCTTTTCTGTCTGGTACTCACTGGAATCGATTTTTAATTGAAATCACTCCACCTCTAGGTCAGCCTGAAAGGTGCAACCATTACATTTCTGTCTTCTCAAGTTTGGAACATATTTTTCATTTTGCAGCTATAGAAATTAGTTCTCTTTGCTTCCAAAAGAGCAGCAGTTACAAGAAATGCACAACTTGAGCAGCCAAAAACCAAAAAGTGGCAATAAGCAAAGCCCTGGCAGAAAGCCTGGAGAGTGCAGAGGTGCCTCGTGCTGTTTTGGGGCAGCTCATTTGCTCATTGCTAATTGGGTCAAAACTCAGGGAGCTCCCTGGGATTGGGGAACATGTCTGGGCTGAGGGGGAAGCAGTCTGTAAAGGTGCAGCCACATAGCAGAGACACCAATTTGCTGTGATTTCCCTTTGGATGCAATGATCAGATCCATACTTCGATGTGTTTTGGCAGGTACCACTTTGTGGTTTTTTTAGATTTGTTTTATTGGATTTTTTTATCCAGTTCATTTTCCATGAAAATCTGATTTCCATTTGGGATGAAAATTTACATTTCCTATCAATTCTACTCAACTGATGAACTTAAAGTTTGTCCTTTATTTTATTTTTCAATGTGCCCAGAGCTCTGCCTCTCCAAATACTGTGTGCTTTGTCCTGTCTAGTTCTATTTAATTTTCTGCCTTTGTGCATGCTGTTCACCTTTCACATTTTGGAAATTGCTTTAGAAGCAAATACATGCATTTGTGACTCCTCATTCAAGATTTTAGAAGTTACTAGAAAATTCAAAGTAACATAGGACAGATCTGAGCCTTTGCTGCTGATTCACATAATTGGTTTTAGGGATTTTGGTTTTTCCATTTTCTTCTTTTATTAACAGATGTTCTCTTCCATTTTAAAGGGCTTGAAAATGTTAATTGTTTAAAATATCAAGTCTCTCATTCTTTATCCTCTCTGTGTTTTTCAGCTTTTTCTTTCTGAAAGATCACCAAGCAGCACACAGCACATTTAATTCACTCTGCAGACCCCAGTTGCAGATTAGTGGACTCATTCCCTTCACACAGCACACTGGGATTTACAGAAATAGAGGTAAGCAGAAAACACTGGACTTTAAACAGGGGTCAGACACAAAAGCAAGTTACCTGGCTTGGCAAGTTTAAAAGGAGCAGCTGGGCTTCAGGAACTGGCTGTGTCCATGCTTTTAGCATGACTCAAACAGGAGAATGTTGATTTAGTTTTGTCTGGAACATGGAAGGATGAGAGAAATCCACCTATCTGGTATTTCCAGTGGTTCAAACGATGCACACAAAGAGGTACAGCTCAGCTTGGCCACGGCAACTTTCCTCATTTGTGGTCCCATTTTGCTGCCCTTGAGCCCCACATTGTCATTGACTCAGAATATTTTGGATGGGCTGTAGGGAACATTGTCTGAGTTGTGTTTCATCATTAAATTCACATCTGTGCTTGAGCTTCCTGTGGGTTTCTAGGCAGGTGGGCACTTCCAAGCTGAAGCCAAATGAGGCACTCTGAGTGACCACCTGGTCCTGGCTCCAAAAAGTGCCTCCAAACACAAACCCCAATGCCCCAGGGCACTTTGCCTTACTTACAGTGATGGGCAGGTATCTGCTTTTGAAAAGGGAAAACATCTTTATTCCTCAGTTGCCCTTCCCAGACCCATTCACAAGGACCAGAGCACAGCAAAGGAAAGTCCTCAAGTTAGCAGCTACAAAGACATCAGCTTCCACTCTAAATATTCAGAAATCATATGAAGAAGCGCTCTAGTAATTGAAAACAAAGGTGGTCCTGTGATCAGGCAGCAGCAATGATGCTTTGCCTCTGTTTCCCCCTGCTGCCTTCCCTGCTCCTTGGACATGTCTGTCACACATGGTTGGAAATTGAAGGGGGTTTTCTTACCCCTGTGGGCCTGATTTTTAGTCTCAAATAAAGGTTTTGCAAAACTTTCGTAGAAAGCACTAGAGAAATTCAGCATCCTGTCAGAGCTGGGGCACAGATGACACACAGCCCCAGGGCTGCCTCAGGGAAGGGTTTCTTCTGCCCTCGTTCCTGTTTCTATCCATCTTGCAGCTCCAGATAAACACATCTTGGGCCTTTAATAATGTACAGCTTACAGTGAACAAGACAGCAACCTTGTGTGTCTTCTCCTTCTCAAAGGGTGTTTCTCCTCTGTTTCCCCCACCAAGGCGAGGGCCAGAGGCAGGGTTAACACTTCCCTGGCTGACAGCAGGAGGGCTTGGTGATGGAGAGGGGAGCACAGAGGTTCTGGGGACAGCCAGAGGGGTGTCAGACAGGGAGAGAAGGTGGCACAGAGAGCCCCCTTCTGTTCTGTCTGTAATTCACCACTCCTGTTTCAGCACAAACAGATTCACCACATGATGCACAGGCAAGTTGTCATCTCAGTAAGCTGCTCCACCAAGCAGGGATGCCAAGGGCTCCCTCCAGTTGCCTGAAGTGCCAGCTGAGGGGTGACTTGAGGACATCAGAAGGGAAACAAACCTCCTTGAGGCAGATGTGAAGTGTAGCAAGGTGCCCATGGGGATCTCAAATGGCACCAGATCCCTGTGTTTCAGCAGCTGCCTTGCAGGCCTCTGCCCCACTGGACTGCAACATGGCAGCACAGCTGCCAAAAATGCACATTTTGTACCTTAACATCATTCCAAAGTCACATTGGGTTACAAATTACAGATCCAAGTGCCGACTTTGCCTGTCACAATTCCCAGCAAGATATTTCAGCTGGGCCAATTAAGACTCGGTCTGGTAACTTTCTGTAAGTTGTTTCTTTTAGGATTTCAGCAATGGGCCTGGCTGCCAAGTGACATTTCTGAGCACTTTGTTCTAAGCTGAGGCAGTCTCTGATGATCCAAGCCACCCTGTGAAGACATGAGCAGTAATCCCTTCAAAGACACAACCCTCCTTTTCCTCTGAAATGCAGTTGGCAGTTTGTTTCTTTCTGAAGGAAAAGAAGCAAGTGCTACAACAGGATATATAGTTTACTGCTATTAATTTTTGGATATGTTATTTCTGAGCATATCCTATCTCTTTACATTTTTTATTAGCTGGAATAATTTTCCTATTTAAGGGAATCTGCCTGCAGAATTGTGGGGGTTTTTTTCTTAATTAAACTCCAAATAAATTTCACTGTTAATTTTCCTGATATCCATTTGCTCAGTACAAATAAGTGGAACAAATGTCCTGTCAGCATTTTCCCACTGCAATAATATACAAACAGCTTCCTCACCAGCTCCCTCCTGTGAGAGTGGGAGATCTCCACAAGAGCACATGTCTGAGTCACTGGAAGGCAGAAGCCCCCACAAGCTGTCCCAAATCACCAGCACTGTGCTCAGGCAGTGCAGAGCTGGGAAGGAGGCAGATGATAAAGAGAAGGGGAATTACCCAAGACCTGTGGTCACAGGTCTTCAGGTCTTCCTTAAACAAAGATTTCTCTTCATGCATAGTTTTCCATATTACCTTCTCAAATAATTGGGAAAGACCAATGAAACTGCTTAGAGGAAAGCCCTGGAAGCAGAGCAAGAATAATTAAAATGCTATGCCCTGCCCACAACATGTATACCTGCACCTAGGTCAGCCCGCACCACAGGCACTGCAGTCAAAGGCTACATTCACTGCTTGGGAGTTTATGGATGATATTTTATGTGTCTGTAGAAGAGGGGGTTCAGAGGCATTTCCAGATTCTGGAGGTGATCAGCTGTGAAGTTTAAATCGGCTTCATAGTTGGAATGACCCTAACAACATACTGCTTTATAGATAATTCTGCACAACACAGTTTTTCTGTCTCATTCTGTCAGCTGCAGCATCTCTCTCCATTCTTACTGCAGCCCAAGAAATCCTCACATTAAATCTTCCCCCACCAGTCTTGTCTGTCACATCTACACCAGCTTACATGCTATTGTCTCTTTAATTTTTCTAGGCAGGGCTTCATCATGCCTTACACCTTCCTACACATGGTTCTCATAATATCCTCTAATTTTATTTCACGCCCTTTATTTTGTATTTCCAGGCAGTTGCTGTTTCTCTTCGTCCTGTTGTTTTACATTATTCTCCTGACCTGACTATATGATCATCCTATTTTTCATATGATCACATTTCCCTTTCTGCTTTCCACAATTCTGATTGGTTTTCATTTATTTTGCTGGCAAGGCTTTGGTGTCAATTAACCAATTAATTCTTGCTGTCACCACATGCTTTTAATATGGATTAGGTGACTATGGACTTTTGAGAACTTGAGCCCTAATTTCCAGCAACTTTAAGGGGAGAGAAGTAGCTCAGGGCTGACCTGCCAGTTTGGGAGCCCAGATGTCTTCAAAGGATGGCTGCACTGGACCAGACAGCAGAAATCTGCAGTATCTCACATGAGGAAAAGAGAGAAAAGAGGAAACATCTCATGGTTATTACAGCAGTAATGATATCACAGTGGGGGTGTGTTGCCTTATTCCAGATTTATAGCTAGGATCTGTAAATGTCCCAGGGCTCAGCATGCAATCCCAAAGACGCTCTATTTGCATGTACTCCACATTCAATAAATAAAAAATGGAAGTGTCAGATTCACATTCCAAAACACTCTGTTATTAAGCAGTTGCCAGCAAATCTTGTGCTTTCTGGTCCTTTCTCTCCCACAAGCCCTCCCTGGATGTTGTGACGAGCTGCAGATATTCGAGCTTTACTGCCAGGCTGAGAACCAAAGCAAAGGGAAAAAAAATGAGAGGGGAAAACCTGTCTTTAAATCTGTGTATCTTAAGATAAAATCCTGTCTGCAGACAGCCCGGGCTGGCAGAACGGAGTGATGACAGCCCCATGTCCTTCTGTGAAGAACCACTTTGCTGACAACTTCAGCCATGCAGCCCTACACACCAAGGGACACTGATGGGCCATGAAATTTGAGTCTGTACCAATGATCTGTTTAACTTCCCATCCTTCACTCCAGTTCCAGAGATAGACATCATTCATAAAGAACAGGTTGTGCAGTTACCAACCATAAACAAAGCCAGTGTTAACACAAAGGTCAATTTTTTACCAGTCCACTCTTTTTCTTCAAATTCAGGATCTGAGAGGTGATTAAAGGAGCACAAGATTATTACTTGGAATGAAAGTAGGAGGATATTGCTTTCCTCTGAGGTGCAAACCATGCAGAGGGAAGAGCAAGACCTGCAAAATCCCTGAGCAGGGCCCTCTTTCACACCTCCACCTCTTTTCAAACTGTCTGTTCCCTCCCCAGCCCACTTAGCTCACACCTCTGGTGAGGGACACAGGACTGTCATTCCTGCAGCACATCCCTTCTTCCCCAGATCCCTGTGTGAGTGGGCAGACCAGCAGAGCCTACTCCTACGTGACCCCAGCAAAACTGAAGCTTAACTTTCATCTGGGCTGCCAGCCTGGAAGAAAAAAAAAAAACCAAAAAATAGTGTCCTGTGAGAGGTCCCTGCATCCTCACCAATGTCCTCCCCAGGGTTACCTGTCCCCAGAAGCTGCCCACTCCCAGGACCTGTCCTCTACTTTGCTGTCTCCTTTTTGTGCTCATTTCTCTCTTTCCAGAACCTTCTGTTTTCACTTCTGGGCATCACACAGGCTCATGTCAACTACATAACCCCAAGATATATGGTGTATTTAACCACTGCAGTCAGCTCTCTTAATTTCACCCTCTAAAACATAACCTTTTCTTTTTCCTTCCAGCAGAAGGCAAACCATTGCCATGCAATCACCTCTTAAAGATGAATAACTTTATAGCTCTTCCACCCCTGCAAAGGAAAAATTTTAATTTGCTTTCCTCGAGCAGGACTTTTCCTACTCCATTTTATTGGCACTTTACCCACTGCATGATGTGAGAGAAAATGACAGGGAATAAAATAATTTGTGCTGCAATGTACCTCAGCCATTTGGTAATTAATCTGAATTATTTTTGTGTTTGGGCTGGAGGAGGTGGAAGGGTGAGTTCCACCTCAATGAGAGCTGAGTGTTTCTGTGCCCCAGATGTTCTGTCCACGCCTGCAGATATTTCCCCACTACACAGGTGATAACAAACACAAGCTGATGTCTTTCATCTCCCCCACCAGCCCTGCCAGGTTTGGTGACTTGGTTGAGATCTCGTTCTTTACCCAGTGCCTTAAAGCCATGGCCCCCAAAGTGAAGGTGCCTGGTGGGTCCTACCATAGGCAAAATTACCTGTGCCCACATTAACATTTTCCTGAATCCCAAAAAAAGCAGCATTAAAAATGATGCTGAAAGTTTGAAACTTCGCTGGCTTGGACTTTTTGATCATTATTCTGCTTCCTCTGTGAGAGATGAACTGCACTCCCCACCTCATGTTCTCTATTTGCAGGTGAATTTGACTTAACTGCACTATTGATCCCAAGATGGATAGGAAGCCCAGCAGCTTAAGCCCTGTCCCTGAAGGTGTGAAAGCTTCATTAGATTTATGGAATTCTCCAGGGTATACTTGGGCTCTGCAGTCTACCTAGCAAAAAGGCTTTACATTTTACTCACATTCACATGATTTGTATTCCGGGTTGAATTATTATTTTTTTTATTATTATTTAGCCTCAAGATTTCTCCTCTAGCTCAACTACACAAGAAATGTAGTCAATTAATAGGTGGGGAAGCCAGCAGTCCACCCCCCATGAGTCTCAGATATTCCATCTCTCAGCCTCATCTACTACTACCTTCTCCCCTTCACATCCTTTTTATCAGGCAGGACAGATTTTCCTCTGAGGGAACTAATGAGGCTTCATTATTTCCTCTTGTTTTCACCTGGAATAAACAAAAAACATCTTTAGAAGGGGTCAGATAAAAACAAGAAGCAATGGTCTTACAAGTATATCCCAGTTTTGGCTGGAATAGCATCAATTTTTTTCACAGTAAGGCTTGTGTTTTGTACTTTTTGTGGAACCAGTGCTGATAACTCAGGGATGCTTTCCTTATCCCTGGGCAGCGCAGTCACAGGGCCAAGGCCTTTTCTGCTCCTCATCCTGCCCCACCAGTGAGGCAGCTGGGGGTGCACAGGGGGTTGGGAGGGACAGGACAGCTGAGCCCAGGAATATCCCAGACCCAGGTGTCTGCTAAGGAAGGCAGGAGCCTCCCCTGAAATGGAAAATGTAAACCCTCTCCCTCCAAATTGTTATAATTTTAAATTAAGGGGCTCTCAGGCAAAGATATGGGAATAGGAATAACAGTTCTTGACTAGAAAAATTAAAATTAAAATGCAATAATGCACAAAAAACCCAAAAAAACCCCAACCAAACAAACAAAAACCAACAACAACAACAAAAAAAACCACTGACAGAGTCAGAATATAACCTGTTGGTCAGGGTGTTGGTACTAGTCTGATTAAATGATGGCTGCAGTTCTCCTGCAGTGATGGGTGAGGTTCCATTGAAGAAATCCCGCAGAAGGGTGCAGTTCTCCTCTGAAGGTTCAGTGGTGGTGCAGATGGGTCCAGTCTTCCTGTGGGAATCCAGTGGGAAAAGGCTGCTAGGGTGTTCCAAACCTCAGATTATATCCAGGCAGGAATGCTCAGCTCCTTCCCCTGGGCCAAGCACCTCACAATGGGATGATGGAATTTTATCAGCCATGCAGTGACACTCAATGGCCCATTAACAGAAGAGATAAAGAAAACTGCCCCCCCTGGTTTTAGCAGCTGGCCCATTAACAGAAGAGAACTGCCCCACTTGGTTTTAACAGGTTATATAACAGGATTTTGGTTATATCTTGCATTGCAGCCTAAGACCACAGGGCATCAAGCTCAGCACACAGAGCTGGGGAAGGAGGAGGAGGGAGGAGGAAGGATATTTGCGGAGGACGAAGCAGTGGTTTGCCTTCTCAAGTTACCTCTGTGTGTGATGGAGCCTGTCTTTCCTGGAGATGGCTGAAGTTCCTCCTGCCCATGGGAAGTGGGGAATGAATTTTCTGGTTTGATTTTCTGAGAGAACAGCTTTTGTTTCACCTATTGAGCTGTCTTTATCTCAGCCCATCACTTTTCTCCCTTCCACTCTTTCAATTCCATCCCTCATCTCGCTGTTGTGGGAGTGAGTGAGCAGCTGAGTGGGGCTGACTTGTCACCTGGGGTTAAACCACAACAAGAGGCAAATAAAACCTGGCATCCCCTCGTGACTCAGAGCAGGAACATCATGCAGCTGTGGGGACAGAGCCCTGAGGCAGCACACTGCACACCAGCTCCATGGCTAAAGTGGCACTGGGGCACCAAGGGGACCACTCAGGGACAGCGTTTTTTAATAACTTCCCTCACTGTGTGTCACAGGGAGTTAGTGGCAGATCCCTGACATTTGTAGAACAGACTAATTCAGAGGCTGAGAAGTCCAGAGAGGATAATGAAGTTAGACAGGTGTTGTCTAAATGAGAAGAAAAAAAGCCACCTTGTATATATAGGAAATACAATCCAAATTGCAGAATTTTTATTCAGAAAGAGAATGAAGCCTTGAAAGAAACAAAACAGGCCTGAGAATGGACTTCTAATCAGGTGAGTGTAAGGTGAGCACAAACTGGTGAATACCATCAAAATGTGAGCACAGCTCAGGGCTGTTCCCTGGAATAGCCACAGGTTCTGCTGCTCCAGAGGGAATAGAGACAAGCAGTGCACTGGATACACTGGCAGGATTGGTGAGGAGGACAGCAAGGACTGCTGAGGATCAGGAAGAAGGAAACACGACAGCTACACACACTTGAGGATTTTGCAAAATTGCAGCATCCAAAGACATGCAAGCAGGTTTCAACAGGGCTGTGTGTGGAGGGAATGTGAATCAGCCTGCTGGGAGAGCAGGACACCCTCCCTGAGAGCCAGATCAAGCTGCCTGTGAAGCGCCACAGCTTCCAGAGGCAGGATGGGAGCATCCTGCACCCAGCCTGGGCCGGCACAAAACAACTGCCCCAGACCCTGGCAGCCAGCCACAGCCACAGTCCTGGCCCAGCCACCTCCTCTGGCTGCCCCAGAGAAAACCTCCCACCCCAGCAAGGCAGAGCTGCTCCAGCAGTTTCCCACTTAACTAAAGATAAAATAGAAACATTCCTGATCCCTCTTTTCTGCACTTTTGGTGAAGCTTCAGCATTACAAACAGGAGTGACATCTTTTTAGGCACTTCTAGTTTTTGTGCGTAGCAAGAAAATGCACTTTCTTCCCGTGAAATAGTGACTGTTCTCACCACTAAATGGCTGTTTGGATTTTCATTACATTTTCTACTTGCAAAAACCCTTGGACATGGGCATTATTTTAAGCTAGCTCTAGCAATGATACTTGAAGTCATAACAAAAATGGAGCCTTAAAAGACCCTTTACAGCCCTGATTTTCCTCACTTCTGCCTGAAGAGCATTGACATTTTTGCTTTCTTGTTCAAGGCGTTATTACTGAGGATATAATACACTTATGGTATATTTTTAAAAAGCCATTTCACAAGCAACATCCCCAGATTACAAGCAGTACCCCTTTTTTATAGGTGTGTTTTTGGCTGTACCTGGTGGTACCCTGGAGCAGCCTGGGATCACAGGGATGCCACCCAGCCACGGCATTTGTATGTGACAAGCAAAACTCCTGTGCCATTTTCAGCTCTTGTGCCATTATCAGATGGGCTGCAGCCTCACGAACCAAATCCTTTTTGCTCCCTTAAAGTTTTTTGCTAAATGGTAGCAATGCACCAATCTGGAGCAGGCAGCAGATTTGGTTTGTTTTGTTGGGTGGGGAGTTCCCCACTTCATCTGACAGAAGAACCAGGGGATGCACCAAATGTTACTGTAATTAAAACCCCTCTGTGCTGAAAAACAACTGCACCAGGGCAGCCCTGAGCCAAACAAGAGCTGTGAGCTCCCAGGCTCCACACACAGTCCTGGCTGACCTTTACAGAGCATTTCTGCTGTGCCATTAATTTTCACAGGTCCCTCAGGTGGGCACTTCAGAGAGTCTTCCTTCGCTTTGCACGCTGCAGTTCCAGGGTTATGGCATTTTCAGACACTGCAGCCGAAGACCCATGCAGGCTTATTTTATTTAATGGGTATTTTTATATACCCTTTAATCAAATATTTGGCTGCTGCAATCATCTTGGCTAATGAATGTGAGCAGGAGCCCTCTGTGTTCAATGCCTGGGTCCTTCTCTTCATTTCACACCCACATCACACCATTCCTCCCCTAATATGGGGACATGGGTATAGGGCATCTTGTCAGAATCTGATTTATAACTTCTAAGCATTACTGAAATCTATTTCTTCCTCTTGAACTAGAATCTGAAATACTGAATTAGTTTCCTATAAGATAGGCCACCTAAATGATTAAACCTGTGACCATGCTGCTAATTTAAATACACTGTTTTTAAAAGCTATTGAAAAAGGTCCACTAGTCAAAACCATTTTTCAAGATCTTGCTTTATTTAAAAGCACAGCCCTCATAAAAACACCTCTGAATGCACCCACTTAAACATATTTTAAGCTGTCCAAGAGTTACTTGGGCAGATTTACCAATGTCAATGCATTGCAGATAATACAGGCAAACACTGCAGTGACAAAGACAGTGTAAGGTCCTGCTTTCAAAAATCACATCCCAAGAAGCAGTCCCTGCCCCAGAAGAGCTCCCAGTAATTACAGCCCCACAAGAAGCATAATGGGATGTAACACCGAGCAGTTTCTGAAGTTCAAAGTACACCTGTGGTGCGTCCCAATTCCACAAACAACCACGGCAGACATTATATAGCTTTCCTTTGGGGACGAGTGAAAATTACACACAGAGGGGCTGGAAATCTATTAAGCCATTCAGCAGGTAATAATTCCTGCCAAATCAGGCAGTAATGTCAGCTGCTTATTAGCTGCATTAGATACCCGCAGACAGAAGGCATCCGGCACCGTTCTGTGGCACAGCATTAGCCCTTGATTTGTTTCAGGCCACTTGTATTTGTCACCCTCCCCCTCAGGAAGCCAGAGCCACCACCTGGCGTCAGTTAGCTGGAGGCTTCCCTCTGTAAATTGATCTTTGTGAATTAAGGCAGCAGGAGCTGTGGGCTGAATTACACCCAGCTGCGTGCTGGGCTGTTTTAGGAGGAGATTGTATTTTCAGCTCAGGTGAGCCAAGGAAGGGATGAGCAAGTTCTGCTGCTCCAGTAAATCATGCACTGAAAGGCTTTGTGGTTTTCCCCAAAACACAGCTGCACACAGCCCAAGGGCTCCAGCAGCAGTATTACACTTTTAGCCATCAGGCTTAACAATAAAATGATCAATGCTCCTGCAAGAAAAGAAGGAGAGAAAATGCATCAACAAATATTTTATAGGCATAAAGTGTAACAATTTGATTAGTTATGCGACTCCTTGACCAATTGTTGGGTAAAAATCTTGGAGAGCAATCTAATTTTAATTTCTATTTACTGTTATTATATTACAGCTGTTAAGATCAAGAGCCTGTGAGTCCTTCCCCTCCTTTTTTCCTGACTGCCTTCCCCCTTTTACTGTGGAGCTGCTTATGCAAACCCCCATGTGGAGCACACAGGCTAACCCCTGGGCAAAGGGCCCCACACTGCAGGGGTACCATCCCCACTGGTGTTCAGAGAGTTCAGGCACCTCAGTGCCATAAGTGACCCATCCCTCTGTCATGTAACCTCCTCAAAAAACACACCAGATTTTAGTTGTCCCATTATTTCCATGTAATACCTAAAAATCATGGCAGAGGGGCACCATATAAAAAATATTATCCAGGAAGTCACTCAAGACTTGCACTCATCACAGAAAGACCTGGTTGTTAAATGGTCTTTCCCATCACATCTTAATTGTTTAGTTTTAAAGGGCAGATTTGGAGTTTTCTGAGACACTTGTGTCTAAAATCTAATACACATGACAGCTTCACAGTGTGTGATCCAGCTGTGAATGAGTAAAATGCCTTTTCAATATTGCCTGTGCACATCAATATAAAGACAATATTGAAAAGTCAGTTGTGTTTACCAAGCTAATGTGCACATTTTACGTGCTCACTTAGGCCAGTGCACTGTGTCAGTGGCAAGCCAAGGCTGTTAAGGCAAATGCAAACACTATAAAAACTGAATTAAGTTTTCTATATCTTTGCAGTTGCCCCTTATTTTATATTCTCCTGCTCCTTTTTTATTCCCCATGTGAAGCTGAGCACCATGCCCCTGCTGAAATGCTCCAGTTATAACTCCATTGCAGCAGAAAAGCCTCAGGAAGATGAGTCTGGAGGCTGCTGCCAGAGCCTGGGTGAGGGATGGAGGGTGATGGAGGTCACCAGGCTGGGCCAGCTGTTGTATTTGCAGGCAGTGCCCCAACAAAGGCAGGAATGATGCATCTTCATGCTCTCAGAAGGCTAATTTATTACTTCATTATACTATATTATATTAAAGAATACTACACTGTACTATACTAAAGAGTACAGAAAGGATACTTACCAAATGCTAAAAGATAATAATGAAAACTTGTGACTCTTTCCAGAGCCCTGACACAGCTTGGCCCTGATTGGCCAAAGAGTCAAAACAACTCACACCAGAATCCAATGGAACAATCACCTGTGGGTAAACAATCTCCAAACAGATTCCAAATGAGCAAAACCCAGGAGAAGCAAATGAGATAAGAATTGTTTTCCTTTTCTCTGAGGCTTCTCAGCTTCCCAGGAGAAAAATCCTGGGCAAAGGGATTTTTCAGAGGATATGAATGCCACACCACAGTGCTGTCCAAAAACTCCAAAAACAGGTCTCCCAGTCCTGCAGCTCCTTCCTTCTGCTTCTTCACCAGGTATTGATTGTTTATCATGTATTGGAGAGGTGCCTTTCCTGATCCACCACCTCAGACAGTGAGAGGAGCCCCTGTACCATCGTTACCTTCCTCATTATATCTGGACATTTGTCCTGCCTTAGGAATTTATGTGAAGTTATCCTTATGCTGAACAATGGAAAAAAACCCTTCAAATGGTATTTTTGATGTGAATCAGGGATTAAATGCAGAGAAACAATTTAAATCCTTCATTGTAATGAATACCCATGAAGAGGAAAATTTTTCCTTTGGGAAAGATAGAAACAAAGCAGCAAAGGGAATTCCATCACTTTTCTGGCTTTGGCTGCAGCAGCAGGTGGCAGGGGCACACATCTGAGGAGACTCAGGGGGTGCACCAGGGGATTCTCACCAGCCCCACCTCCCACAGTCCTGCAGCAGCAGCACCTCCTCCTCTGCCAGGATCAGGGCTGAGGCAGCTGCCAGCACTGCCCACCAGGGAGAGGAAAACCCTGCAGATAGGGTCAGACAGGTGCAAATGTTTACTGCCGAGAAAATTTCACATTTTCAGTGTGTTTTGAATGAAACTTTTAAAAGCATTCTTTTATGCCAGTGAATTTCCCCTCACATTATTTTTATTTAAGCTACTCTGACCTGCTTGAGTTTCTGCAGAGCAAGAACTCTGTGAAAATGAATAAATTGCTACACAGCTATGTATTTAACAAAAATTCCATTTCTATGAGCAACAGCCTGTGTACCCAGCAGAAGGCATGCATGTGGTCACAAAAGCTGGCAGGGAAGATGTTTGGATGGGCTAAGGAGCAAGCAAAGAAAGCTGCCCCTTCTTCCCAGCCCATGATCCACAATGATATGCAGGATTCAGCCGTGTGCAATCCCTCTGCCCAGATCCTTAACCTTGCTCTGACTGCTGGAGCCCAACATATTTTTCATTTAAAGGATAATTAACCTTCCAAGTGAAAGTCAGGGCTCCAGGCTGCACGGAGGTGCTGCAAGAAGGAAAACCAGGAGACCCCAGCTGCAGGTCTGTCAGTTCGAACCCCACCTCTTGCTCTACACAAGCTCCAGGTGTGTTTTATCTGTCCCTGTTCATACCCATTTATAACATGGTTAAACTCTTAGGGGACTGGAAAACAGTGTGCCATTTGGTTTCCCTGTCCCTTGGAGGCTGGAAAAGCTGCAATTCTCACCCTCTCAACAAGGGTGACAGCAGCCATTGCCTGCAGAAAGCAGCTCAGCACTGCTATCCAGCAGGTTCTTCAGCTGGGAGGAGGTGGGAGCAGGCATGAAGGGGAAGATTGTGCTCAGGCAGCACACCTGAGCCATGACCATGGTCTGGACATCACCACCAATGGCACAGAGTCCCCCAGTGCCCATGCCATCTCTGTTTTCTCAGCCTGGTGCTCAGCTCTGCTGCCATTGCCACAGCAAACACACCCCATTCATTAGGGGAATTATGGACATAATGGAATAAGAATAAAAAAAAAAAACCAGAGTACAGAATTTGTGGAGTGCTACAAAATGAGACATTGACCCCACAGGTCATAGAGCATTGTCTCCTGTCATCCCTTTGATCATTAGTTTTGATCTGTTTAGCTCTGCAGGGCACAGAGGCACAGACAATAAATGAGAATTCCTTTCCCTGAGTACAACAGGAGGAGCAGGAGGGGGAGCGAGGGACCAGAGGTATTCAGTGGGCAGAATTTGTGCCAGCAAAGAGCTGCCATCACCACATTGATTCCCAGCACAGAGGCTCAGATGCCTTTGCCACATCCATGCAGTGATGAGCTGAGGTATAAACTGACCAAGGCCACCACCAGAACAACCCCAGGAGCCCCAAGATCACCTGGAAGAACACACAGGCTGTGCTGGGGGATGCACCTCCCATTCCCCTGCTCCATAACCTGTGCTCAGCTCCTGGCGCATCAGGCGCTGTCTCTCCTTTACCTTGCAGACAGCCCCATGTTTGCCTGACTTGGACAGGTTTTAGCAGCTGCCAGGGCGCTGCAGGGCATGCAGGGGTGAGAGTGAAAGGGACCGTGAGTTAGAGGTGACTGCCCAAGCAGAATAAAATCATCCCCTCCCTCAGGGTGTTTCACAGCTGAGGAAAGGTGTATCTGCCCTTTCTGAGCTCGCTGTCAGCTTGCACATTGGGCAGATAAACCACATTAGACATTTTGCAGGTCAGATGGGTTAATGGAGGTGAGAGAAGAGCAGAAAGTTGGCAGGTCATGACTTCATTAAATCAAAGAGCATTAGCAATAATTAGAGGAGTTCTTCTATAAATACTCATAGCTCTGTAAAATACGAGGCACACACAGCTGTTGCCCAGCTCTGGCCCAGCACCACTTCGGGGTGTCTGCTTGGGATGAACACTGTGATTACACCAGAGCAGCCTGGTTGTGGCTCTGCTCCCCAAAACAATGTAAAAACTTTCCTCTTCCCCAAATCAACCCTCAGGTAACAGCACAATCTGCTCAGAAATGCCTGGTGAGCCATACTGAGGGCAGTGCTGGGACATCTGTGCAGGATCACCACAGCAGGGTAAGATTACCACTGCCCACACCTTGTGGGGGACAAGCTCAGCACCCTAAAACCCACGACAAGGAGAGCTCTCCCTGCCTTTATCTCTGCCTGTGGGATGGGTACATGCCCGTGCTATCTCCTGTGCACTCCCTACAGCTAGGTGCAAAGAAAGGTTGAGGTAATTCAGAACTGAATTGCAATGAGAGTGCAGAAACCTCCTTGCAGTTATCCATCCCTGAAGGGGTGTCACATCCTGCATGTGACATGGATTCCCTTTCAGCGCCCCTCTGGGATTCCCGTGCCGAGGGACTCGGTCCTGCTCAGCACCCACAGGTGAGATCTCTCCACTTCTGGCTGGAGCAGCTGCAGGAGCTATGGATTCCTTGGCTCCAGACAGAAAGACAAGGCTCTAATCCTCCTCCCTTGCCGCGACTACAAGGCACCAGCCTTCCCGGGAAGGTTTGCCATCGGATTATTTCAGTCTGATGCTTTTTCCCAGCAGGTTGTGCCGAGGAGCTTTCCAGGCTGCAGCCATGCAGGATTTCTTGTAGGAAAATGCCATCGTGTGGCCGAGGGTGAAACCCTGCCTGCACCGAGCCTGCCCAGCAAAGCCTCACACAACTAACACATGCTGCAATAAGGCCAATTGCAGTAATAATATTGCAAACGTGCTGCAATAAGGTCAGGTCCCCTCTCCACGGTGCTTCGGCTGCAATTCTGCATTATTACAACAGATTCGGGCATGTTCCTGATATTCAGGGTTCATTGGGAGACAGGCCAGTTGCTTCATATTTGTTATTATTGTTCAGGGCACAACTTTGAGTATTTTTCACCACAAACACAGTCTGGCTAAGTCAGAGCCGGGAAACTGGAGAAGACAATAAAACCAACACCACCTCTGGGGGGTGCACCTCAGAGCAGTCCCTGCTGACAGAGCCCTTGCCATGCTGAGGGCAGCAGGCTCAGCCTTGGCCTCTGCAACAAGTCAGGGATGGGCAGACCCAAAAAAGACCAGGGGTAAATTTTCCATACAGTTGAGTAGCCAGGGAATTTAGCTGGGAAGGAGAGATGTATTTAAACTCCTGCTCCAGGTAAAGTTCATTTATTAAAAAAAAATTGGAACTCCAAGATGCTAAAAGAGATGAGTCCTGGGTGCTCATGTTGGTCAACTTCTGGGCTTTCATGAATGGCTTCTTCTGTGCCAGTCTGTCTTTCAAACAAAACATCTTTCTTGATCTTTGAATTCATGAAAAGAAGAAAAAAAGCTCTTTTCTCAGCCATAGCAATGTTGCATGCTTCATATCAAGCACTACAGCTTCAGCTCCTATAAACTAATTGCTGCTGTGCTCTCTGGGCCTCCTTCCAGCAGTAAATGCATTTATACTAAAAATATGTATTAATATTTATACTGCAGTTTTGGGGGAAAACCTACAGTCACTGTGGCTGTTACTGCCCAAACACAGAGAGGGGCACTGCTTCTCATGGAGGCAAGGGACACCTGCAGCCAACACAGGCCAGGCTCTGCCTTCCCTCTGGCACCCAGCTTCTGATAAAAACATTGAGAGGAAAGAGACATCTGCAGCATCCACCTGGGAGCTGGGATCTCTGTCCTGTTTGACACAGGAAACTCACAGGCATGTACTGGAACAGGGGACTGGCACTTGGAGCTGATTATTTCAGCAATTTGCTTCTGTGGGGGAAATTTTTAAAAAAGAAACAAAACAACGAAAACTAAGTGACACTAAAAATGTATTTCCCTTAATTTTACTACCACAGGAGTTTTGGCCTACACAGAGAACAGCAGTTATCAGGCAGGGAGGCTGCACAGCACCAGCCCACAGCTGGCAGGAGCTCAGCCAGCCCAGCAGTCACCTCCAGGCAGCTTTTCAGGTGGTAACTCATCCATCCCAACCATACCTAACACTTGGTACAAACATTTGCACAAAATGAAGAGATGAGCCTAAACTGACTTGGCAGTGACCTTTGATTTATTCCAAGCTCAGCTGCATGAAACTACCAGCTTTTAAGCCAATTAAACCTGGAGTCCTACCTCATCTACTGGAATAAAATCAAATTCCTGGAGAAGGGTAAAGGAAGCCAAGTTTGGGCAGGCCAGACTGCAGCTGTTCAGTGCTCTTTGCTATTTTCTGTGCACAACCAGCACTGCTCCTGCTCATCCTGCAGGCAGCAGGACAGCAGAAGTGTAAGTCTCCTTTATAGAGACTATATACTATAAAATCAGTAGGTTGGAAATGACAAGCTCAGCTGTCAGCAGATGGGGACAGCCTGCTCCTGTGTCTTTGAGATTTCCTTCTTGAAGAAGGCCCAGTCTGCCTGGACTCCTCTGCCCTTCAGGATAGTCTCCTAAGGGATTCTGTCAGCCAGTCTCATCCATAGGACACAAAGCTATGCTGTGACAGCAGTCCCATTAAATCCTCCTACATGGGTTTAAAATTGCCTTCAACCATCCCAGTAACAAGCATTTGGAGGAAAAAAAAAGTAGTTTCATTCTACAGGGGTTTTTTTTAAACACTTGCCTTTACAATGAACTTTTGGATGCTTTAAGCCCAACCCCACACAGAACAATGGAAATCCTCGTTTCTAGATTGCTGAGGGTTTTCCTAGAGCTGCCTGTGTTCCACATTGTACAGTGTGTGCTCTACACAATCCCTGGGATGACCAACCCACAGGCTGTTGAGCCCTTCACCACCCACCAGCAGGTCTGACTGGGATCTGCTGTTACAGGTGCAGAACACTGATGTGAGCCATTCCCAGACAGTTATTCCCATTGTACCAGACTGAATTTTCCATTATGTCCGGTGTGTTTAAGTACTGATGACTCTGTATGCAGTCCAAGTCACTAACAGGAGCTGCTCATACTTTGTTTTAGTTAACACACTCAAAATCAGCTGTGGCTGTGTAACTTCTCCAAAAGTACATGTACAGTATTTAAAAAAAAAAACAACCTCCCACTTATTTCATTCTATGAGAAAATTAACATAATTTTAGATCACAGCTAACAAAAAAAAAAATTTCAATGGTTGTGTAAGGGTATGGTTGCCTTTCATTCTCTTTCACTCAACAAACAGAAGCTTAGAGCTTAGAGCAGCTTCCCTGGGGCCTCAGGAAGAGGAACTCAGAATCTGTGTAACACTCAAGGTCTCTCTTGCTCTTCCTGTCACACACAGCTGTATTCACTCCTTCTCTTTCCACTTGCTCACTGTTATGTATATGTGTGTCAGGAACTGAAGTTTTTCAAGTGAGTTTTTAAGACTTTTTTTTCTAGGGCAGAAAAAGATCCTTGCCTTATCTTCACACCACTGCAGTGTATAAAATATCCTGGCACTAGAATATGATACAGTGGCAGAACCAGGACTGCTGGAAAAGCACAACTCTCACTTTATTTTTTATATATTTGTCCTATTGGTCTTCCTCACCACATGAATCAATCCACAGTTATGACTCAAACTGAGTTAAAAAGTGACTTTTAGAAAACTGAAACACTGTATCACTGTTAGGGAAATGTCACTAATAGTTTTGCAATAAAATTGTTGAAAATTATTCTTGCTTGCATCATATTCTGTTCGATCTCAGCATGTAAATTTTTTACAATGCTTGCTGTAAAAACACTTTCCCACATTTATCATTGTTTTGGAGTCACATTTGCCAAGTTTAGAAGCTTTGGCAATAGATAAGCTTCTCTGATGAAAATGTGAGGCATCTGCAACTCAGAAGAAACTGGGATATCTCCCTCTTGTGGCTTTCTATGCAAACAGCCTCAACTCCCTCTGTGGGCTCAGAAGTGCCTAAAGAAGAGAGTTCTCTCATCAAATATCAACAAATTGTAAGCAATTCCAGTCACTACAGAAAATGTTCTTCCTAGAAAGAATGAGAAAGAGATTGTTTTCACTTTATTTTTATCTACATGGTATTTTCTTGCAGAAAAACCACAGAGATTGAAAACGCAGTGCTGACTCCTGAATAGCACCACCTGCAAGAAAGTGGGGGGGGAAAAAAGTTACAGAACAAAGTAGATGAACAAACCCAACAGTGGAGGAGCTGTCAGGCTTCTCTAGGTAAGTGCTATCTAGCTGAACACACAAACTGCAGCTCTAAAATGCTCACACTTGAGTTACACAAAGCACATTACATCTCTACCTCACAGACCAACCTCACTCCTCAAAAGCCACAGTGGATATGTAGGGACCCATGCTCAGAACTTCCCATGTCATGAGATTAACAAGTCTGACACCAACATAAAAAGAAATTTTGTGCCTTTATTGGAATGGTGTTAGGCTTTAAATACACCAAATTTTGATAACCTGATTATTTGGTTTAATTAGAAATGACACTACAGAACTGCAATACTGGTCCAACAGTCTTGTCTTTACTTTTTTCTTTTTTTTTTTTTAAAGCAAGAGATAGTATGAAAATGCACCAAGTAATCAGAAAGCACTAGCAGGCATTAGTTAATCCAAGATAGTAGCTTTTAGTTCCAAAAGCACTCGCATTGTGTGGAACCCAGGATTTAGACAGGTCATGATTTGCAAGAGCTAGTTGCATGAGTCATGACTTTTTTCTTTTTTTTAATTTACTTTCAAGTTGGTCACTGGTAAATTTTTTTCCTCAAATATTACAGTTTCTTTTATTCATATTTTTCCTCAAAGTATAAAAAAGTATGAAATATAAACAAGCTCCTGTATTGCACCCATGAAGGGGTACAATGGAAGCATTAGAGAGCTGACTATCTACACACCATCAAATCCCATCAAATCTTGGATAATTCATTAATATACAAAATATCAGGGCACAGAAAGAACTAAAATCCACTTTTTTTGTTTTGTTACGCACAGGTTCAAATAATCAATCTAAAGAAAAAACGTGATCATTTTGGCTTTCCACTACATCCGCATGTTGAGACACTTATTAAAATGATCCTGCTTAATTGTGTTTGGTCTTTTTCTTATTGTCAAGTCATGTTTGTTATCTTAATACCAGCCATCAGACAAACAAGTAATCAGAAAGACTCTTCCTCCTCCCCACTTCCCCATCCCTGACCCCTGCAGGGCCAGCTTTAAGACATGACTCCAAACACAGGGTTGTGACGACAGATGCTAGGGCCAATCTCTTCATAATCTTTTTTGGTATGGCATACTTGGTAGAATTCAGGCTGTAAAGGGAAGGGAAAAAACATTAGTGTATGGCATAGACACTTTAATTAACAACATTAACTTTTATGTAGCCAGTGGAAAAAACAAAGATAGAACATAAATTCTAAAATTAACTTACATCATGTGTGGCTGAACACCAATGCAAAGAATATATTCTGCCACAAAACTAAAACACACCATTTAACAGCTCCCACAAAGCTTTAAATTCAGCTTTCTTTTTCTCTCCTAAATCTTTAAAGTCTAATGCAAAAACAGGGAAGGTATATTTACCACCTGAAACCTATCAGAAATTTCCCAGTCCCATTTAATATACAATGAAGGTGAGATGAGAGTTCCAAAAGCCCAGTCAGAATGGGCCAAACATGCTCAGCTTTACAGCTAAACTCACTGTGGAAGCCAGCATTGATCCTCCAAACCAGACTGCATATCTCTGCATATGGTGTGTGATGACTTGGACATCAATGGGCTTGGGCTGCAGAAAAAGGAGAGAAAAGCAACACATTAAAAGTCAACTTCTGCTGGTAAAAAACAGATCTAGTTTTAAAGGAGTGTATATACCAAGCTTACTTATCATAAATAAGTATTTTCATAAATGCTGTGCATATAAATTTACATTTATGGCATCAGACTTTCCCCTGTACAATGAAGAGTAAAAAACAGCTCCTGCTTACAGATAAGCTACCTGCTTTATCAGATATAGATACTTCCATTCACAACCACTTTTTTCAGACTATGTTCTGATTAATTTCTTGATGGACTATTTATTTATGCATTTATAAGCATTGACCCATACTACCTAAACTTCAAAAAAAACCACACTTTAGGAAGGTAATTTTCAAGTTTCATGTGATTATTCTAACAAAGCATCAGTTGCAGATTGGAAGTTTATCCAGGATCAATACAGTCAGTCATGCTTTTCTGAACTACAGCACTCATTCCAGTCAGCCATTCCTTTTCCCTCCAAAGGCACACAACCTATTCCTTACTTGTGCCAATCAAAACTTGTGCCACTGTATGTAACAGTTTCAGAATTTATTTTCCCACCCCAACCTTCTGAAATTTGAAACAGTATCTAAAAATGTTCTGTAACACATGTGCAAAACTCCAGCCAGTGATTCTTTGCCATGCCTGGTACTTAGAATAGAAGAAGAATCACATCCAATTCCCTTACTCAGATTCTGCTTCCTTACTAAGTGGTACAAACCTAGTGAAGAAAACAGAGACTAAATGATGCTTCTTGGGCCAGAGAACTGTGTATGATTGAAATCTCAGAGTTGCCTACATGACATATTATAAAGCTCTGCTGGGGTTTTAAAGGATTGATTGAGCTCACCAAGCTAGATTGCTACTAAAAAATAAATGAGGAAAATCAATTTCCTTTAAAAGGGAAAAAAAACCACAATTTTTTTTCTGCTGGTCCTTTATTTATGCAGAGACAACAGAAAGATGCAACAGTTATGTCAGAGGTCTGAAGTGGAAAGAGCAAAAATTAAGGATCATGCAGTTTAGTGAAAACATGAAGTCCCTTATAGGACTGTAAGATAATTGAGGTGGGAAGGAACAACATCATGCCTCTGGTTTGGCCTCCTGCTCAAGGCAGGGTAAGCTATGAATCCAGAGGAAGGTATTTAGGGTTTTATCCAGCTGAACCTCAAAATCAGTAATCTCCCCACATGTACTGAGATGCTATCAGGAGTCCCCAAAGCCTTCCCTTCTCTAATCAAGGCTTCCTCATTCCTCACAGGACACGTGCTCCTGACTCTCCTGGTGGCTCAACAACGAGCTCAATTCATTTCTCTTATCTTCAAGCTCAAGAGCCTGAGCACAACGAGCTGTAACTGATCAATAAACACCAAGCACAAAGACAGCTGCAGTGGCCAACTGCTGGTGTGTGATGAGTGTAATGGATGAAGCTCTGAAAAGCCTCTAAAAGAACATCAAATAATATAAAGACATTTCAACAAAAAATGCGATCATCACAAGACGTTATTAGCACATTTTCCAGGTAACAGATGTTTGCTAGGTGCATGAGCTGCAGGAACCAACCTTCAGTCTGCCACCACTAAGTTCTTCACTAAGTTTCAGCCTGGCATCAACAGTCCTTTTCAAGTCTCGCTGTAAACGGCGACCAAAGTCCCTGAACATGGTTGAGCCTCCAGAGAGGACAATATTCTGTTTTGAATAAGAACATTTGTTAACCTCATCTGAAAATGCAAGTCTGCACATTACCCAGTTCCTAAATTCTAAATGTCTAAACACAGTTTTAAAAGCTACAGTCAGCAGGTATGCTTGTACTGTAAATGATCTAGCATACAAGCATGACACCACATGAAATCACCAAGAGTTTGCCATATAAAAACTGTCTGTGCCTTAAAATCCATTTATATCTTATTACATCTCACCACTCTTGCTCAGTTTTTTGTTTCCCTAATGAAAAAGCACATTCTGAAAATGTCTAAGTGAACAACAAACCCTTCTGCACATTGGATTAATTTCTAGGGAAATGGTTAATTTTGCTCAGTTGGTATTGGTTTTTAAGAGTTTCAAATATGTACCTTGATAAAAATCCCAATTCTTCTAAAACTCATATATAAAAAATAGACATTATAGCTACTGACCTTATATAGAGGACGTCTAACATCAATGGGACAATTCTGAATAACTTCATCTACTACTTCTGAGATTGGTTGCGTGAAGTCAGGGTTAGCAAACTGCAAGCAGGAATAAAAGCAAGTCAAGTCACTGTGGAGGACCACACATTGCAAAGGAAAAGAGGTAAAGAGGAAAAAAGAGAATAAACCATTCTGTTATACTAGAGATATCATGAAAGCTAATCATGGAAACAGTTGTTAAATATTTTTGCTGCCATTTTAAGTGTTTTGTGTATCAGCCTGGATTTTCATAAAGATTAATAGCAATCAAGAAACAAAGCACACTGACTTGCAACAATAGCCAGTATCTATCTATAAATAAGAAGAAAAGTAAGTGAAGATAACTTCTTTACAATTTTGCAAATAGGATTTCTCTGTTATCATCTAAAACACATCTAAAACAAAGTCTAGACAATTCAACTTACCTCAGGATGGAAGAAAATCTCTGGCCCCAGGAATCTCTCGTAACCAACATCAATGGTAAATTCTTTCTTTGAGATAGCATTAATTCCAGTATATTGTTTAATCCACTTTGTACCATCTGTGTCATACTTGTTAAATTCTTTTACTAAGTCAGGGCAAACATAACTAAAGCGCTCCTGAAAATTGAACAGATACAGTTAGAACTATTAAAAGTATAGAAAACTGTAAGAAATTTTTTTAAATGTAGTAATTTAAACTTTTAAGAGTAAGTATTAAATTGGCAGATAAAGAATAGGCCTCAAAACAGCTCAACTGACATTTACTGTACACAGGTAGATAATGGCTCTGCTACAGATCATTTCTGCAGCAGCTCTGGCTGAGCTAAATTACTTTTCTTCTGCTTTTCCCCTAAACTTCCAAGATTGTAAGAAATTAATTCTGAAATACATTGAAGAACTGCCAGAGAAACAAAATTGAAGTGTATTTTAAGCTGAATGTCTTTCAGAATAGCTTTGTTCTCTATGTAATGTGTATTACAAAAAAGAACACATTAATATTCAGAAAGAATAAGAGCAATTACAGCTCTTTGCATGACACATCCAGCAAACAGTATTTCCTAAAGAACATTACAATAATAATAGCAACAGGATAATAACAACAATAATGATAATGGAGGAGAAGAGAAAGGGGAGACAACAGGTGAAGAGTAAAATTCTAGGCCAGACAGAGCAAGTATAACTCAACTGTAAACCCTGTTATTTCATGTTATTACATTAAGACATTTTTATATTACTTAGAATCAGAGCCCCATTACTCAGAAGTACAATTACTTTCAGATATTCTTGTATTTTAAAATCAGGTACCAAGCTGTGATATAAAATAACTTCAAGATCTGCAACGTTCACATTACCTTCACTGCTTTAGCTGTTTCCAAGGATTGTTCAGGAGGAATTCCTACTTCTCTCTCCCTCAGCAACTGCTGAATGAAGTATGTGATATCTCTGCCAGCAATTGGAATGTGTTTGATACAGCTGCCAATCACATATCCTTCAGCCTGTAAACAAAATTAATGGGGACAAAGGTGCTGATAAGAACTACTTTGATCAAAGCTCAGAGGGAGAAGAAAGGCATGGAGTCTAAACTCCTACCCACTACCTGTGGTTCTGAGGCTAAAGCCCTTTAAAACTGGCTCATTTAATTACCACAAATCCAATTCTTCACAGTACAGCTTTACTTTACTTTGCATGGCATCGGTTCATAATTCTTACAAGGTTAGAAGAACAGAAAGGTCACTAGTACATAAGGCAGACAAATCACTATACTCACTATTCCTTGGCCTTTATTTTCTCTTCAAAATGAGGTTACTCTTACCAAAAAGGTCAAGGAACCTTTTTTGGTGAAATATTATTTTAGAATAACTGATGTGGCCCTGCAGTCACAGCCACTGATGTAAGACGTTACAATCCACATGAACCAAAATTAATTTTCTGAAAGCAGGGAGAAAATGCATCATTTCAGGACATTGAGACTGCTCAGAACATCAGACTGGCCCATCCTCATCCATCAACCTACTCTTACAAGTCACACTCATCCTGGGAACAAGTATAAATGCATTAAAAAATGGTCAAGTGTGCAAGGTTGGCCTTCAACCCTACCAGACCTGCTAAATCCAAACAGAGGAATCCAGATATCACACTCAAAATGCTTAAGTTTTCCTATATACACACAGCTCATATTCACACAAAAATGTCTTACTAACACAGAAAACAGTGTCATTAAAAAATCTACCCCTACTTCACTACAGAGATAAGCATTTGTTAATTCCATTCTATCTATTTTATAACAGAGGTGGTAGAATATGGTTAACAATTTGTTCAACATGTTTAAAAATTTCAGAAGTAAATGACATTCTGCAAAGGAGGTTAATGCTTAAAGTGATATAGACTACCTGCTCTTATTTCAAAAAAAAAAACCCTAACCCACAATTCAGAAGAAGTTCAACTCTTTTAAACAGTGATTTTGAGCTACCAAGTAAAATTTTAAAAGTTTACCTATAGAAGGTCTGAGGTGTCAATTGTTTCCTAAGCCTTATTAAAAATATGCTAACTTGGATGAACAGTATTAATTATAGTGGCTAAATCTTTGTTCATAAGTGCCACCAAAATTAATAAGAAATTGCTACATGACAGTGTATGTTTGACCACCGTCAATGCTACTGTTTTTAAAAAACTGATGTTACTGGGGCATGATAAAGCTTTGTACAGATTTTTGTCTTAAAAATTGTAATCTAACTTCATTTTGAAAATACAAATATATTTGATACAAAGACATGAATTTAGCTCCCCCAGGAAAGATGAGCAATAATTTGATAGTAAGGAAAATTATTGCAGCTCTAGGTGTTCATTATTTAATAAAACATCACAGAATCATCCAAGTTTCTGCTTCAGCAACTTGATATATTGGCACAGATATTCAACACTAATCAACTCTAGGGTTGTTTTCTTCCAGTCAAACAGGAACTTTGCCTTTGCTTGTATGGCTGAAACACTACTAAATACTGGGAACAGATGAAGAAAAACCATAAACAATACTAACTACATCTGCCCTCTAATACATTGTGTTATTTCTACTTTATATATAAATGAACTGAACTAAATGAAAATAAGAAGTCAAACTTTTTGTACTGACTGCTGTAAAGAGCCTATTCACTCTTACCAGCAAGCCAAAATGGAAACTTGCTAAAGCAATTTCACTCATCACTTAGCATGGCTTTGACAATTCACCTTTTAAGGTAAGTCACTGAAAGACAATTAGTCCTGCCAAACTCAGGGTTACAGAGTTCTTCAAGAGTTTCTGCACTACAAAATGAACCAAAACTCACACCCACAGCCCTGGGAATTATCTGGTGTTTTTGAAGACTCCTATCTATATCTCAGTGTGTGTAGGTGTACATTCAGAGAACTTAGAGCATAAATAATTGTGCACTGAAGCTGTAGTGTAGCTCTGAGGCACACTTACCACAGGAATGACATGGGTGACACCATCTCCACTGTCTATAACTGTGCCAGTCAGTGTTCGCTCTCCTACTTGCCTTGATGTCCAAGATGCAGCTAAGGCAAGGACAGCCTTGAAAAAAAACACAGTAAAATCAAATATTGGTAAAACATCTGCCTGCAGACCTCATCTCCCACCACTCCTCCCAAGAACAGACTGACACCCCCATGGTAATTGACAGCATGGAAACTGACTTAATATTATATATGTCTATACAACAACTTAGAAAAAGAGGCAGCATAATGTAATTTTTGACACTTGCCTGATAATTTTTCAGCCATGCTCAAACATACTTCATACTGAAAGGGATTCAGTTCTTGAATTAATAGAATTATTATGATGTGGTGTGGTTTTTTTATTTACTTTTGATGCAACAGATATCATACTCTACTGCTCAGAAGCTGTAGAGGTAACAGAGGAACAGTGTCCAGTAACCACCCACAGAATCAAAGCATGTCAAACATGCAGTGCTGGAACTGCCAACCAGAGGGATATAAACATATTCCAAACACCACTTACACTGTTTTTTCACAGTGAAATTAGTTTTAGCCCAAGGAAAAATACTGCAGCTGTGACTTTCAACAGCCCTCCCCTTACCTGAACAGCAATATATAGCCCTGGAACGTTGAAAGACTCAAACATGATTTCAGCAGTATATTCTCTATTTTCTGGAGTATTTAATGGAGGCTCAGTCTGTGAGACACAAAACAAAAAGAAACAAAAAAACCAAACAAACCCATGAGTTTTACTTACATTCAAACCAAACATTTGACTTTAAAAAAACGAACCACCAACTCCTAACTTTTAAGATGAGTCATTCAACAACAATAGCATGTAAAAATAGTAATGGACAAAGTACTTTTAAGAATTTATGCAAATTGCATTAAAAGAAAGAAAAACAAAAGTGCAGTAAAAACTACATCAGTTACTGTGCTCAAGAACTTACATCCAAGACACCCTTTGTGGGCTGGTTAGCTCATTACAACTTTTGACTTTACTTGAAAGAATCAAGGACTATGAAAATATGTCAAAGGATGCAGTTTAGCACGTTTAAAGAATGACATTTTTTAGATTTCTCAGTGAAAAGAGCTGTTTTCCTTCAGAAGGCAGCCACTGTAACACAAGTTGATATGCTCAGCTATAGGAATGTGCTCAAGTGACAGAAGCTGAACATAAACCATACCATAATAGTGTGCTATAGCTTTCACTGAAATATCAAACACACTCAAGGCTCTACTCTGAAGGAGCATTTTGGATAGTGCTACAGAATACTTGAGAAAAGAAAACATTCTTCCATTGCAGCAACTGTGTCACAGGAGGGTAAAAAGAGGAGGGAGTCAGATTCTTCACAAAGGTGTTGGGACAAGGGGCCAGGGACACAAAGCTCTACTTGGGAAATCCTAAGTAGGTATTAGGAAGAAAAAAGGTAACTTAAAGGTGGAAATATTGAAAAGGGAGTCAGGGTTGCAATGGCATTTGTATCCTTGGAGATATTCACAGCTTGGCTGGACACAGCCTTGAGCAACTGGACCTAATTATTGTTTCAAGAAGATGAAGGCATTTAAACAGGTATGGCCAACACTTCTAACTCCAAACTTGATCTATAAATATCACACTAAACTAAATTGCCTATTTCAATGACCCCAAATAAAATACTAAGGAATAGCAGATGCTTCAGAATAACATTGACCTTAATTGAGATCTAATCAGCCCAAATATGACAATCAACCCTCCCAGTTTCACAGAAAATAAAAGACAGAAATTTACTCTCTAGATACTTCATCCAGATGGCAGTACTGTAAAAACAAAATAATTGCAATTATGTAAAGTCAAAACACAAGTATTGTTTTTGTCTCAATATAAACTTGAGATTATTGAATTCAGTGGAGAAGGAAAATAAGAAAGTGATGAATCAGACAATTTGGAGGGAAATGAGAAGAGAACAGAAAAATGTTTGCTGTTCAAACACACTGACATTTTTAGAAAATTAAAGAACCTGGATGGCTTAAGGCAGGTCAAGAAAGCTCCATGCAATTTATTTACTTTTGTTTTCTAAATATGAATATTTATATTTAAGAATTTACATAAATCAACACACTGTTATTCATCATACAGAACTTCCTAAGCAAGGCATAAATTTACCTACCAAAAGAAAATAATGGTCCTCGGGTTCTGCCCTTAAATACTTAAAGATTACTTGCTCCATAAACCTCTCCATCAAGTCCCAGTCTTCAACTATACCATGGCGGATAGGCCACTAGTGAAGAAAAATATCAAATTATAATTGGAAACAAAAAGGAAAAAAAGAAACAAAAAACCCCAAAAAGAAAAAAAAAAAATTGTTTTCAACTGAAATATGCTTTCAACTGCATACATTAAATGATCTACACAGGCAAGAAATCTCAATTTAGGCTTCACCTATTCCTATGAGACACCTATTGAAAATTCTGATTCCAACCCTGAGAGAGAGACAACACATTGCATTTTTCTCAGTACAGCAGAATGGTGGTACTGGGAAAAACCAAAAGTTCCCCCAGCCCAATGTCCCACTCTGATGCTGCTGACAGAAACTGCCAAGGAACAAGAGAATGTGGCATTTCCACTTAACACCCTCTCAGCCTTCTTTCACTTATGAAAAAATACATGTATATATATATATATATACACACATATGTAATATACATATTCACAGTATTTTGCAAATTTCCACAGGCTCCCCAAAGTCAACAAAACTAATACCAAAGCTTATTTTCTATTTAAACAGAGCTAATAAATAAATAAGACTGAAGTTATCCAAAAAGCATTCTTAATGTTATTTCTACTGTACATGTGATACTTGTTAAACAGTACTGAAAAATTATTTTTAAAATTTTTTTAATACCTTGGTTGCATAAGTTGGTTTTTCTATTGCTTCGTCCCCAATGAAGAAGTCTAAATCATCCACACCTTTCAAAACCCTCCTTTGTGCTTGATCCACCACTTTTGCTGACTCTTTGATAGCAATACCTTCAACAGAGAACACAAACATTATTGCAGGTCAAATATCCTGCACCAAAATAAGAAAACCTACACTGGAAAAACAGACACATTGATCACAATCATCCTTTGTTTCAAGTGTAACTCAGAAAAGCTACATAGCACGCAGATAATTTGACTTCCAGTCATGGGTAATCATGGTAAGGACTTAAAAAGTAACACAGTAACAGACTTAAATACAAATTTAATTGTTAGACACCCAACAATGAAATCAGAAAGATAAAATATACTCAGAAAGACTAAAATAGGATACCCTTACAGATCTTACTTTACTTAACAAACATTCTAATTTTCTGCACACTCCAATAATAACAATTTTAAGTATTATTATTAGTGTTGCTTTTCTTTCAAAAAGAATCAGTCCCCAGCCATCAGGGCAGCAGCACAAGTAACATCTGCTGTATTTTTTCAAATCTTATTAATTGCCTTTAAACACAATCTTTTATACAGATGAGGAAATTCATATCTATAAACAGCATTAAATCAGCCTCAACTGTCCTAAGGCTGTGCTCCAAAAGCTCCTTCAATGGCAGAAGTATTTTTCTAGTTCTCACCTCCAGCAAGAAGTTACATTTGCTCACGACTAAGATTTAAAAAGTTAAGAAAAACTGCAGTCTGAAGCCCAGCAGCCAGGGCAGCACAGCTACAGGACCTGGAAATCAGCAGCTGAGCTCACAGATCCTCCTCATCCTCCTCCCTTCCCTTCCCACACCGAGCAACACAGGCAGAGCCACAGGAACCAAGCAGCTGAGTGTTGTGAAAGACTGAACAGGATGGAACACAAGTCATTATTTTGAGCTCTTCAGGAAGAAAACTGAATCATAGTGCAACTTCTGTAGCTGCTTACAGGAGAGCAGAGGGGAAGCAGAAGGCTGGGGGAAGCCAAACAGAAGGGGGGTAGATGGGAAGCAGAAGCTAGAATCACAGGGAAGGAAATGTCGCAAGGCAGGTGCTTGCTGCAAGTCAAGGGAGGAACCCTGACAAATATTTTCAGGTCATTGTTACAGAGCTCACACATCTGGGGGAATTATTCTGTCCAGATGTGTCTTATCCTCAAGAATTTTCAAGTGAAATCCACCACTAGCCACGAGATTACACCAACTTTCAAACCCAGCGGTTTCACCCTGTTACAAGCCTAAAACAAGATGGGAGATCTCCAATATTTTGCTGCCCTCCAGGCCAGCTTGTTCAGCCCTGCTTTTGAAAGGCAGAAACTAGGAGCAAACAACCTAAATCATATCCTGAAAATACAAACAAGAAAATATATCTTGCTGAAACCTCAGCTGCTGTGCCTGAGGCTGGGCAGCACCCCAGCAATACTCAGAGCAGTTGCCTTTGGTTTGCTTGGCACAAGAATTAAGAGCTTTTAGGGGAAAAAAAAAATTAAAAATCCTTGCACTGAATCAATTTTTGTGCTGACACTACTCAAGTCACTTTTTTTCTTTGAGAAGTCATCAGCTATCACAGATAAACTTAAATAAAGAAAAATCAGGGAAACTACTGGGTAATGGAAAGAAGGTGACTCCCATTTTAACAAACAGCAGGAAAAACCTGCTAAAGTGAATAAAAATCAAACAAAATTAATGATCTCAGATTTAAAAAGCAGCCAGGGAAGAAAGCAGTGAACCCAAGCTGCATCAAAACATTGGCCCAATATATTCTCATTTACTTCACTTTTCATGTAAGCATTTATCATCTCTACAGAAGCATATTCAGAATAAAATCAAGAACACCTCATAGGGAGATAAAAATTTGTTAAGAGCAGGAGTGAATAAGATAAGCTATAAGTGAACAAGGCACAAGGAATGCTGCTCAGACCTGTTTAACAGCAAACATTAATTTTAGAGACTCAAACTGATAAAATGCCACTGCTGGAAGTGCAAGGAGAAACCAAACCATTTTTCCACATGGAATAGGATTAAGGAAATTGTAGACACCAAAGTACTTTTTTGTAACATTTTACTTTGAAACTAGGTACTGCTGTACTCTATTTCTGTTTCTCTGATGTGGATTAACCCAGTGCTATTTTGTTTCATTCCAGGCAGAGGATTAACACAAACTCATGCCATTACTGTAATTATCTAGTTTGGGCTGCAGCACAAATGAGAAAAATGCCTTTTTTATTGAGAGAATTGCAGTCAAGGGTCATTTCAGCTGCAGGAGCATCTAGACTGAGCATCCTTTTTTCCATACACCACACTGCATCAAAAGTCCATCAAAAAAATTTCATTTCATCTCCTTCTCTTCTACTTTAATAGCATCCTTGTTGGACAAATTTCCCTGCTTAATGATCTGACAGGTCATTTCATTTCCAGTGTTTAAAATACCATATTTCTTCTTTTTTTGAATCAAGAAAGAGGTCTTCAAATTAAATAACCAAATCTCTAGATGCAGAAAGAGTATGTAAACACTATGTTTCTGAAATTAAATAACCACTTGCCCATTTATATTTTACCAAGTGCAACAAATTTTAAAGAGCACTGTAAGCATTTTTTTAATGTTTAGAAACTTTTAATAAACTTAAACTAGCTTTTGTGTGAAAAGCAGAACTGTAGAGTGCTTTATATGACACAAAAATAAACTCAATGAAGTTAATTTAGAAAACCAAATCATCTAAGAAATACTTATTAGAAGCCAAAATAGAAGAGACAGAATGGATTCTCTGAATGCATCCTCCTGTTCTCACAGAAGTGAATTAGCCTTATCTTTCCATGAAAATTACTTTTTGAAGCAGGTTTCCTTGAAAAATCAACACACAGCCTGAACTTCCAAGTTTATTTCACAGTGACTGTGCTGAAGTAGTATTAGTTCCAGCTCTCTTCCTGTTGTATTTGCAAGGAAAACTGGGTGTGCTAATTATTCCTTTTCACCAGGATGTAATCCATGATTACTTTGGCACAGATGAACAATGAGGAACTGCCAAGTGGTGTAGGAGGTCAAAAGGTGAAGCATTTCTAAGGGAAGCTGAGTGAGCTCCACTCTCTGGAGTACAACTTTATCTCTTCAAGTGGGAGAAACAGTTCAGGAGCCAGGGAGCAAATAAATAAGCTGCTCTACGTGGGGGGAAAAACTGACACGGTTTCTTGTTACTGTATTTGCAAAATACAGTAAAATAACATAGCTGTAATACTGACAACTTCCAGGCAAGCAGAACATTTTAAACCCTAGAGATATTAAATAATACAATTGAAATTTTTTTCCAGTTATAATCAACTCAACATTTTACCAGATAAATCACTAAATGGTGGGGGGGGAAAAGAAATCTCCTAAAAGGTAAATGTAGCCATGCTACCAGATTTTTACATCAATACAATGTCCAGAAAAAAAATCAACTTCAACTATTAGTATCCTTTTGTAATGAATGTATCTTTCTAAACTGAGTATCTGTAGCAAAACAAAAAAGCCACATTATTACTCTGTGTCATCACTCAGAGACCAAGTAATTCTCTTTTGATGTTGTTTTTTTCTGGTTTTTTTGTTTGTTTTTTATGGCATGTTACAGAAAGTCCAAGAGTAACTTTAGCATTGATACACAAGTAACAAATACTTACATGAAGGGATAATGAACTGGGGCTCAGTATTACCCGCATATCCGAGCTTTGTATACCTGTTGAGGCAAAAAAGATTTGGTTGCAATATTTAATACCACAAATAACAAAGATATCTGATTTTTTAATGAACAGACCCCACTTCCCATATCAGAAGGACACCACAATGACTTTTCTATAAAATAAAAAAAAAAAAAGACAAAGTAGGAATTTATCTTTTAAAGTATAAAACAATGCTTCCAGCCACAGAGCAAGCATCACTGCTAACTTCTACTCTAATAACATTTTACTAATGAACACAAAGTATGTAATTCAATCTATCAGTGTTTAGGAGTGTAATTTTTGTTCCTCCCTGCTCAGCAGCTAGCATCTTCACAGAAATATTTTCATATAGCTAATGCTGATGGTAGAAGTGTTTTTGTAATTCCACTGTAGGGGGAAAAGCTGCCCTGCCCATGGACTGCCAGCTGGGCACGAGGCAGGGCTGGTCATCCCCACATCACAAGCAGCTGATAATGCCAAGTCCTAGCAAAAGCTATTCCATCTCACAAATGGAAATACTGTCAAAAGGTGTCTAATAAAAATAAAGGAAGCAAGGGGAAAATAACTACATCCCTTCACCCAGTCTCCAGAATGTGCTATGGATATATACATTATCTTCATTATCATGATGCAAGAAAACTGAAGAAACTAACAAAGTATTCATGAAAAATAACTTCAAAACTCAGGGTACCAAAACCAGCTGCTAGAAATGCTGTCACTAAAGCAGCACAGGCAAATTCTAAAGCGTGCAGACCAAAATGCACAGCTCTAGCTCAAGAGTTAGAACTTACCCACATGTTTTTAACAAGCACAGACGTGACAAAGTTCTCATTTGATTTGAGTGCAGCTGCACTGAATTAGCACCACCCGCAAAGGCATGAAGGCTGTAGTAGCACCTCTACAGCTTTCAGCACTCTGACAGAAAGCTGGAAGATCTTGGGAGGTGTAAGGCAGCAGTAACTCCCACAAACCATAAATCCATGGCAGTGCCACAGCAGGAGGCCGGGCTGCCGGGCTGGGAGGGGAGCGCTGCTGCCATGCCCCACGCAGCAGAGAGCAGCAGCACCTACACAATTTCCATCCCCGATGCTAATTGCACCCATCAGCGCTGGCCAAGACACCAGATCTCACAGGGAAGGTGGGTTTCTCTCCGAGTTACAAAGTGGTTAGCACAGGACCTCCTCTAACACCACAAATGCTTTGCAGGAAGGAGATGCATTTCCAAAGCTGTAAACAGGATCTTGTGCTCACACTGTAACAGTTGTGAGCAACCATGCACAGAAACTTGACTTCATACAATCAACAGGAATGCTTCTTGACAAAGAAAACTTTGCAGGCAGAAGATGACAAATAATGAAAAAAGAAACTGACATCAGAAAGAATTTCACACCTCATGAAGACATTAGGCACTCTATGTGCCTCAACTCAGGACACAACTTGGATTTTGGTCATTGAAGTTTGATTTTCTTCTTAAAGATTTACTTCCAAAAGAAATATCAATAATTCCACAAACTGGTGCTTCTTTAACCTACCATGCAGAGTACAACTGCTCACAGTATTTATATTGTTTTAAGAGGCTTTTAGTGCCACAATTACTAAGTAAACCAGCCAATACTGACTCACTCCCTCTACCTTCCCCTGCAAACCAGAACTGTGGCATGCAGATTTTAAAGCTAAATCTACACAAGAACTTTGGAGCCTGAATGCTACATAAACCTACAACGAGATTAGAAGTGTTTTTTAACAGTTAAAAAAGTTAAAACTGTTTGATTATTAAACTCAGTACTTCAAAGAAAGCAAAAGCTCAACTGTTGCAGGTAACTGACAGCTTAGTTGCTTGTGGGAGGGAGTTTGCCCAGCACACACACAGCCAGGAAGACTGAAAGAAAAATAATCTCATGAAAGATGCATTTTACATCAAAAGAGCGTATTCAGACATAAAATCAGCATATATAAAAATACTATGGCCTACTCAGCAAGAAGTGTACTGACTCAGGGAAAAAAAAAGTAGTGCATTTTTAGGCTTCCAAGAAAAGAAAGGGGAAAAAAACCTGCACGATATCTCTGAATATTACAGCATTCTATCAGCAAGTCTCCAGTGCAGTGTCCTATACAACATCTCACACCTCTCATGGACAAGACTTCCTTGCACCCCTGGAATTCCAGCATTGCTGGCACATGGGCCAGGGATGGACCCCCCACTGCCCTGGGAGCCTCAAGCTCACAGCACAGCCAGAGACCATGGCACAACACATTATAAACACTAAAACTGATTTTCATAACTAAATGCATATAGAGATACTCTTGAATTAAAATGGAGTCTAAAAATGTGCTAGGTGAGGCAAAAAGCTAGGGTAAAACTGAATGAAAGCTGATAAAAATCTTAAATAATAAATGCACAATCTAGTCACTGTGGGATGCTTTACAAATTAAATTTGCAGATACAAGGTTTTATTTAGAGTGATCAGATCTATCACTCACTTGAAGTAAATACGTAAATCACATGAAAAGAAGGATACTATAGGCAATCCAGATTCCACAGGTATACAGTTTCCATAAGGAGTTCCTACATAGCAACGTGTGTCTGACTAATCAATGATTCACAGGGGAACAAGGCACACCCCAGCTTCTCCAGGGCAGGAATTACTGCTGCTATAGAAAAAGAATCCTGATAGTAGAGATACCATAACGCAGTACCAACACTGGATTTTCCATAAATCACCCCTGGGCTTGCTACCCAGAACTGAAGAGTGGCAGAAGGGACTTGCATGGAGGCAGGCAGCCACACCCCGTTAATGAGACATGGACTCAGCTTTCCTACATGGAATTTGGGGCATTCAGCAGTCAGGGCTCAAGGCACTGCACGCAGAAGTGTAATGGTATAAGCAGATTTCTATTAAAATCTGTAACACAGAACTGATTTACAAAGTCCCAAAGGTGAAAGCCTGGATTGTTCAGGTGTTTCCCTCCTAGTTCTCTGTGTTCAGCCCCCTGAAATGCTTCTGTAGGCCTATTAGCTCCTTAAAAAAAAAAAAAGAATAAAAACTCTAAGAAACAATCAGGCAAAAAAATTGTTGGATAAACATGGCCTATAACTTTAATTCAGAAAATCAGGTACAGAGTATCCAACAGCAATACATTTTCTCTGTACATATGTGAATGTCTGTACATGGAGAACCATATACACCCCCTCCCACACTCTCAGCATGCATATATATACATATATATATATATAGTGCTGATATTCCCCAGTGACTTCCCTGTAACATCTTCTCCAAAAGGCAGCACCACTCTCTACCCTACAGAGTTATGTGATAAATAAATTATCGTTTTGTAATGGACATTCATAGCACAAACAGGTTTGGGAGAGCAACTAATGAAGGTCCCGTCTGAGTTAACTCTACTAGCCCCTATCTCACCTATCAGTGGAGAAATATCGTCAGCATGTGATCACCACCCTCAAACACTCCCATCCTGAAAGTGCACAGCAGCTCTGCACTCTCTGCCCAAGAGCTCTCTGGAAGGACAGCCAAAGGGCTTCCCACAATGTTCTCAGCAGCACTAATGGGATTTCTTACATGTGCTCTCTCACCTAGAATAGATGTTTCTGAGGCTGTGACACAAAAGCAATGTCACTGGGAGGTTACTTGTGCATTAGTCACACAGACAATTTTAAAGCCAAGAGGAAACAGTGCTGAGGGTAACAACTTGTAACAAGGATGTCATTACCAGAGCCTCCATCTGCAAACCACAAACTATGGCCACATGCCTTTGCTCCACTGCTCTCCTACCCACAAGAAATGCCATTCTCACGAGTTATATACACACCCTAGCTCAAGCACAACTGCAATCCCAACAAAGGCAAGGAAAAGGGGGACAACTGCTTTATGGGCAGTGCAGTTGTCCAGCTGCTTCTGCAGTACCACAGAGCTGGGGGGTCCAACACAAATTGTGTCATTTCTCTGGCAGCTCCACACAAAGACAGGAGTTAACCAAGCACAAGCAGGCAAGAGCACTCGAGGACAAGCATCACCTGATCTCCAACTCCTAGAGCGAATCTGGGTTGCAGCCTATTCTTCAGCTGCTCCTAATGACCTGGCCTAACAGAAATGTCACACATTTTAAATGCACACATAAACAGATATAAGATGTGTCTGCAGTGCTGGTCCCACTGGAGAGATACAAAGCAACTTGAAAAACAAACAAAAAAAAAAAAACCATTTTTCTGTGGGAAAAGTAAAGCAAGTGGGTGTAAAAAACCCCAAACTGACAGGAAATCAAAATGGTCTCTTTCTGGTTTACCTTCAAGGTGCATCATTAGCAAAACAAGCTCATCAGCATCTTGTTCAGAGGACTATTTTTTTCTTCTTGTTCAAACTGCTCTCTTCATGATGGTTCTGAATTACTGTTCATCATCTGAGCCACAGTCCTTCTGTGCAAGTTCTCACTCCAAATACAACACATCCTTTGCCTGTATCTCACCCTGCAGATGCAATGGGTTTCCCAGGCACCATAGCCTGGACAGTACACGTGTAACTTCTAAAATTCTGCTCTGGTGAGTAGCACAGCCTCTACATCAAGCCCAGCAAGGTTTCCCTACCTAAACACACCTCAACTCCTGTGCAGAACACATACAGGTGGTGATGCTTCAAGCAAGTCTAACATCCAGTGATTAGTAGGCTTTACACAGTTAAATGCATTTATTCTTAAATGTAAGCTGACACTGCCTTTTTGCAAGGTGTCACACTTGCTCAGGTAGCAGGAGATCTCTGCTCCATATCCCCTTCCATGCAAATGGGTCTGGAGCCAATCTCCCATTTCCCTTGAGAGCCTCTTCCCATGTGTTTATGAACTCTCCTGAGGCAGGAGTGCTCTGCATTTCTTTACTGAAACCACGTGGAAAAAATACTCCAGGAAACAAGGGCCAAAGACAGAAAGCAAGATGATTGCAACACTCATCATTCAACACCTGTTCATTGCTGGCTAAATTACCTTAACTCAAAAAATTGTAATTAAGTAAAACAGGGTATAGAAGGCACTACAGAAAAGCTCAGACTGTGGAGATCCTAAGGAGAACATGCATCTGGTAATATATTCAAAAGGGCATGAAATAAATCTCATGGCAAAAACTACAAGTTTTTAAAACAGAATGGAAAGGGATTCTGCTCTTCAATACCAGCTCCTCACACATGGTCTGTCCATAAAAGACTTTTTATAAAGGGCTTAACATCCTTCCTTGTTTTAACTGGATAAATTCAACATAGACAGGGATTATAAGATAGATACCATGTTTTTACTGTCTGTTGTCTTCTGGTAACAGCTGCCTTAAAAGAAGTGGAATATTTCTCAAAGATGGATGAATTCCCAGTCTTCATACACAGAGCCTCGTGTGACTGAAAAGCCTGAACAAGCCCTTATGTTTTATTTGTTGTTTTTCTTCTATCATCTTTCTTGTATCAGGATTGTTCTCTCATCCAGATGGGACTGAACTTCCATATGGGAAATATTTACTTTTCAAATCATGTAAAGAGAAATTATGAGGAAATTCCAGTGAAAAAGGAAAGCTGTCTTGCTCCTTTAAAAAAGGTCCCAGCTCTAGCATCAGATGCAAATTGGTTAAGCAGCAGTAGAAGTCCCTGCAGGACCAATTACATTAGGAAAATGGGACTTGCATTAATAAATTAGTTTACTATCTCTTTTTAAATGTCCTTGATAAAACATAAGACAGCAAGATTTTGAAATTAGCCATGTTTCTCATATTTTACATCTTTAGCTAATATAATTTACCTTTCACACTAGTTTGCATTTTTAAATAGCAGCTGCTTCTGTCAAATTTGAAAACATTTTTGATCCACAAGTGTTTTAAGTAATCAATAGTGGAAACCAAAGAAATTGCTCTATAAATGGAAAAAACCCACAAAATTAGAAGCATTCTCAGGTAAAGAAAACCTTCTTAAATTGTAGATAAGTCACATGAAGGGATGGTAAAAGGGAATACAGTATTTCAGTGACATGGAACCTCTAGGTAGCAGAAGTGTTAAAAATCTCACAGTCTACAAGCTTGACCTTGAAATTAACTGTACTACTGTGTGTTTCAAACTATTATTTTACAGTATTTCCCCCCAAAAATCAGCCCACTCAAGCAAGAACCTTTACCTTGGCAACAAATACCTTGGTGCCACATACTGAAACTATCACAGTAAAACAAACCATAAGAAGATTGGTGAGCAATTTAATAAATGAGCTTAAAAGCAGCTTGAAAGAGAAGGGCTTCTAGCAAAGGTTTATTTCCTAAATAGACAAAAAAGCCTTTAAAAAAGGCTGATTTATCTTTAAAGGCATCTCTATTTTTGTGTAGAAATTTATCCAGTGCTACTTTTTATCAGCAGCTACCTCTACAACTCAGAGCACAGACAACTGTACTGCTTGCTAGTAAAATCCAGCTAAAAAGGGGAGTGAAAACCACAAAGACAGAGCTGCACACAGCCAGACCAGAATGACCGGGAGGAACAAGGGGACAAAAGCAGCCTGTACTGCACAGCACTCAGAATAAATTCACTTGTACTGTAGTACAGGTCTCCAGGTGACATTTTTAACACCAGTCTGGTGAACAGAGGAAGCTACTGCATTGTGCTGCTTCTAACTTTACTAACATTTGGATGGAGTAGAAGAGCAACAACTTTCAATTTTGCTTTCTGTTTGCTACCACCAAATCTTTGAAAATCAACCAGCCAACAATGAATGACATTGATGAGCTGACTCTGGAAAAGTTCTCCTGAAAGTAAAGAGGAAGGTAAGATGATTTATGTCCAAAAAACTGGCTTATAATTGAGCCATGAAAAGTGGACTTGAAACCAGCCCACACTTAAGTGTTTTCAACTAACAAAATCCAAACTGTGGCATCCTGATATACTACCACATAAACCTATAGGTCTTTGTCAATTTTATTTGTATTTGTAAACCCATTTCTAGTATTTAATGCTGGCACATACTTTAACACAAAAGTCAAAGCTTTTCTCTGACTGCATTTTCCTGAAAATAAGAAGAGCAAACGGCTTTGGATATTATCTTTGTATAATGAGAGTAGAGTAGTTTGTGTTGGCAAAGGCAAAATGCTCCCTTTCTACTCACTGCTTCCTTTGAGACTTCTAGACTAATTCATTTTAACAAGTGTCTTAACAGTGCCTCTGTGTTACACCACACCCACACAGCACTCACCTATACTGATAAGCTTTTTAATAAATTTGTATTTCATTTTTCCAGGCTTTCTGAGCATTTTTCACAGCCTGCCTACTCCATTCAGTATTTCCAAATACTGAGGAAAGAATGCCCAAAAGTTTGGCAGTCTTACATGAATAATTACTTAACAGTGTAAATTATTTAGTATGAGGGGGAGATTTATTTGGCAACTTTCTACATCATTTACCCAAAATAATCTAACATCAGGAGTTGGACTCAATTATCCTTGTGGGTCCTTTCCAACTCAGAATATTCTATGACTGCACAGACATTTATCAGGGAAAAAAAAAAAGAAAATAAATGAATTATACATCTTTTTCAACAGATAAAGCAGGAAAGGATCAATTGAATGAACACATACATAACCTGCAAGTTAACAAAATCCTGAAAAAATTAAACACATGAAATCTAAGTCTTATGATGCAGAAAAAGCCTGACTTGACTTGAAAGTTTCTTCAAGCAAATGTAATAAGGGGCTAAAACTGTAAAGTTGCTCAACATTAAAAAAAAGAAAAAAAGGAAAAAAGTTGAGCTTTCGTTCTTGCTATTTGCACAGTTTCAGCACCTGAGAGCTCCAGCTTTGACCCAAGAGCTGTGCAGAGGGCAGGATGAGACTGAATGGCCTGGGAGAGCAGGGATGGAGGGCAGGAGCACCCAGCAAGCACCAAGGGATTGTCCCAGCATTCCCAACCTGCCCCATCACCACTTCAGCCTTTCAGCAGGTAGCCAAATGTTCTCCATGAAGAGCAGGCTTGCACCTAAAGCACCAGCTACATATATATTTATCATGTTACACCACATTTGTAATAAAAGACTGTTTCAATTAGAAACAGTTGGCTCATAGAAAAAAAACTCAGCTGCGGACAAAAACATACCAGTAAATCTTGTTTAATATAAAAAGCAGGTCTCATTTAACAGGATCACAGATTCTGCAGTCTGACAGTAAATATGCAAGCAGTTGTATTTTGAAAGCTCCTGCAGATGATAAATGATGTTCTGCATCTAAGGCAAGTCATGACAAAAAAATACTAATACTGAAAACCTTGATAAGAGGTATGGTGACAAAAATTACAATCTCGATTCATCCATTGATAGCATTTATTTATCAAAATAAACTATCAACCTCCTGTCTGCATCTTGCTCTCTACAGCCTGAGCATGCCAAAACACCTCCTGTGCACAGCTGCAAACATTTGCACTGACCACAAGAGAATAATAAAGAGAAAAAGGAAATCCCAGAAAAAATGAAAACCGTACATTCATCTAGAGTTTTTCCGTCTAGTCTTAAAAATGCAAACCCATGACCAGAACAAAAATAAAAAGATATGAATCATATTATACCCTACATTAAGTCAACAGATAACATGATTATTTTTTCAATTTTGGATGTAACTGAATAAACAAAACCCCAGCAATACATCACTAGTAGCACTTGGAAAGGATTGATGCCTCATTTTGATGGTTAAATAATCCTGCTATGGGCACTAACAAGTTTGCAATCCAATTGGTATTTTTAAACATCTACCCAAGGATGATTTCTGCTAAACAGGTACCACCTAAATATATTTTAGTTCAGTGACCAAAAATTAAAGATTAAAGCAATAGAGATTCCTTTTCCTACACTGAGCAGAAAAGAACTTGGAATTTCCTTGGGAACAAACCCAAGTATGTTTTTAGTTATTTTACCTTTGAAATTAACCTGGTCTCCCTAAAGTCTTTTAATTTTGGACAAGCACTCATTTAAAGCTCTTTTAAAAAAAGTTTGAAATTGTTAAAACCTTTTAGCATGTTCCAAAGAAAGTCTGCAATGATGAAACTAAATGTTGAGACATTATGTTGAAACTTTCCAACTGCATGAACTAACAGACCTAGCGCAAAGTTTCTTAGATGTGCCTATAAAACACCAGAGAACATGGATTACTACTCAGAACTGGAGCAGTATTTCTGAGCTCATAAAACTGCATTTTTAATTAATTTAGACAAGTAAATGTCCCTAGGAGTCATGCAATCAACACACTTGCTGGGCAGAAAGTCCAAGGCAGGTACTAAACACACCAAGGGACAAGAACAGCACCTGCCCATCCCAGGCACACCTCAAACCCTGCCCCAACAGGAGCCCTGCAGTTCACAGGAGAAGATTCATTAATCTTTAACCTTACAGATCCAGCCCAGGATGCAAGTGTGTTTGTCCTCTACCCTGAAATGCCACTGCCCCTTTCCTCTGTATCAAGCACAAGTGAGAGACAGGAAAAGAGGAGCAGAAACTGAAGGACTGGAAGGTACCATGCATCTTGAATGGCTTCTAAATAAAACAAGATATAAACTGATTCCTATCATGGAATTACACAAAAAAAAGAAAATGTGTGTCAGTAGAAATATATGTATTCCTAATTGAACTCCTATTATTCCTAATTATATTGCATACTCTGAGCATTCAGTGTTGCAACATGCACTGTGATGTATTAGTATCATCCAAGAGACACCACAGGTCATCATCAGCCTTCCATGTGTCCTTGCAAAGGTTTTTTAGATGTATTACATCAATTCTTAACCTAGTACAATTCCCTTTTCCACATGAAGGATGAGACATTTTCCCCTCCCTCCCTAACCACACTTCAGCCACTGGCAAGCAAAGATGCTCTTAAAACCCTGGAAGAGGATTTTTTCCAAATGCCATCAAGGAAATATTTTTTCCATGCTTTCCATATTGAAAAATTACTTCTGGGATGACACAAAAATTCAGCCCAAAAGAGAAAATTTTCATGAAGACTGAAGCCCATAGAAGGTCATGACAAGCCATCCAGTTGAAGTATAAACTGCAAAAATACCATGGTGCTGAGATCTTTATACTAAACATAAGTTAGGCTTGGAAAAACCTGCAGAAATAAACCAAGCCTGGAACATTAGGAAAGAAAAATAATTTCAAGGCACAGTGTAAGATAGTAAAAAGTTCATGAGCTCACAAAACAGACTGTTACTTCCCCTTACCTTGATTTTATAGCACTGGCTTTCTCACCTCACAGATTTTGCTGTGTATGGAAGATTATTGCTTTTCATGGATCTTGTACTCATTTACACTCTCAGGTCAAAACCCAGAGGAGAAACAGAATGACATTATCCTGTCATACCTTATCACATCAGAAAACACTGAGCCCATAAACACTTTGCGCTCCTTAAGAGCTGTAGAGGTGCTGCATGAAGATTAACTAGAGCAGTAGGGTTTGTAGGGAATTTCCCCAAAGCAAAGCTCACTACAGCCAGCTTCTGTTTCTCTGAGGTTCTGTGTGCCCAAATTTACTCTTCCTTCATTCACAGCACTGGTTAGAGAGACTGAATAGCCAAGAAACTCTTAGAGATGTGACTCATTCCAAAGAACAGCTTGCAACTCCACATCAAGAAACCCTGGAAATCCTGAGCAGCCTCAATCCTGGCTCTCAGCTCAGCGGGATCCCAGACTGTCAGGAGGTGTCCAAGAAATCCTGAGTTCCCATCAAGAACAGGAAATCTTCCTCCAGTCAACCCTAAAACCTTTCATTCACCCCTAGTATGCAAGAAAGAAGTTAAAAAAATACATCACTTTTTGCAACCTGTGCATGGGAAATAAAAAAGGGAAATAAAAAGCTTGGCATAGGAGGAGGCAGAAAACAAGACTCATGACAACAGGTTGGGTTTTTTCCACACAAACATATAACCAATTTACTGAAGAAAAAGGTTACCAACACGCATGGCCCTCCCAACAAAAGACTCCTGGGTACATTAGAGAAGCTGGTCACCACTGACACAAGTATTGAATGGATCCACCTGGCAGCCACTGAAAAATGGCATACAAACCTGCAGAAAACAAAGCTCAGGTATAGAAAATATAAATAATATCCTGCAAACCCCTTTCAGTGCTATAATCAACTTCTCATTTTAGAAGTGCAGTAGTTGCATTGCCACTTACTGCAGCTCAGCTGAAGAGCCATTAATTTGAACACTTGCAATTATCTGCCACCCCAAATGAGCTAATTCAGTGTTATACAAGTCACACTGAAGGAAAAAAGTGCATTCACACAGAAAGACACAGTTAAAATCTACTTGTCAACCTAATCAAGCTAAATTCCAAAGTGGCGTAGGAAGAGCTTTTAATCATGACTCGCAGGCAGCGTTGTGCTCGCCTGTAGAAGAGGCAGCAAGAACAATTCAAACACCCAAAAGGCACAGAGAAAAAGACTGCAGCCTACTGTGATTAAAAAATGACTAACAGCCTTTTCCTTTCTTTGGTACATTGCTCACATACTTTATGGGAAGAACTCCATCTCCTTTTTCTATTTTTAATTTTTGTTTTAAAATGAATGTAATTCTTAGATACATCAAGTATGAAGTAAGTCTCATTTACAGCATATCTACTGACTTCAGGAAAATCAAAAATTTGCCAGTATTTAAAGGATATAAACAGAACAGCACATAGGTGCTACTTTATAGCTCATTGCTCATGGACCTGGTGCCTATCTTCTGTGGAAAGCAGAGAAAGAGAGGGGCTCTCAGCAGCCAAGTGAAGTCAAATTCACTACTAACATGGACAAAGACTTGCTGACAATAAGGTCCTTGGTGTTGCTCTACAGATTACCCAACAAACAATATACTTAAAACTAAACTAGACAAGGCTATCAGTTCTAGAAATAAATAATATTGGGTTTAACAGTTATGTTAAACTAACTGGGCTCTTCAGATTTTTCATATCACATAGAAATAAAAGGACAGTGCTTCAGACAAGCAGCTTCTAAAACCACAAGTAGTTGCTTGCTCTTACTAGCTATCAATTACCTTATTTTCTAGGTATCAAGTTTGCTTAAGCAAAGAATGCAAATTTCAGGGTACAAATGTAACACTGGAAGAATTTCAGCTGCATCTGATTGCCATATCACTGATTAAACACATTTCCCAGCTCCAGCTGTATGACATGTACTTAGATGACCCCTAAAAAGTTTGACTGAGCTGTTAAACCCTCAAGCAACAGTCATCATATGATTTCCCCAATCTCCTCTGTGTTTTTTGTCTCTTCATGCTTTGAAAGAAGTCCCTATCATTTCTATAATCTGTGCAGGCTGATGCTGAAAGCCCAACTCTGCTGCCTCTCTCATCCCCTCTGTCTTAGCCGGCGAAAATGCACAGACATTTAAAAAAACCCAAATTTAACACTCAGATCAACAAACTGAACTGTGGCTACAAGCACAAGACATAGGAAAACACTCTTTAATACCACTTCTGCACCTGCCCTTTTGCTGATTGAGGTCAATTCTCCTGAGATTACACACTATCAACCCTTTCCTCTAAAAAAAAGCCTACTTACTGGAAAAGCAGTGCACATTTAAAGCCTGTTCTAAGCAAGGCAGCTCCTTTCACCCTTTCTGTTTTGGCTGTATTTTCAAAACCTCTTCTCCTCTTTTTGGGGGCTATATTTAATTTTTGGCACACAGGACAGAACACTGGAACCTCAGCTGACCTGCACTGAGCACAGGGCTGACACAGTTTGTGCTCTCACACAGGAAGTGAGATGGAGTGGGAGGGCTGCACCAAATAAAAAAGCCAAAAGCATGATCATGCCATCATAACCCACTGCACTATTACCCAGCTGTTTCTTATTCATCTCAACTATCATATTTTTCCTTTGTAAATTCATCACTTTACATTTTTGTCTACTGAAATTATTGAATTCAAACCACCCTAACACTCTGTAATCCTTACAGTGCTACAAATCTTTGCCCCACTTTCTTGAAGCAGAATTTTACAGAAGAACAACCCTGGATGATGAAATGCACCTGAAATGAAAAGCCTGGAGATTAAAATAGGTTGGCCTGCATTAAAAAAAAATACAGTGCACACCAACAAATCAGCATCTTAGAACATATTTTCAAGATTTGTAGGGAAATAAATAAACAGGAGCAAGACTTGGCTAACATCATAATCAAGAACATTACAGAGTTCATCATCTGAAGTTGATTAATGGTGTACTTGTACACACATCTTCCCCAGGAACATTTGCTTTAGCACTCATGCCCCTTGGTACACCTCTCACATCACAAAGTTATTTCTTACACAGCTCTGAGCTTGCATGCTGCTCCTGCAGGGCACTGCTGAAAGCCTCAAGCAAATTTCTAATCCAGTGGTCATAACCTGCACTTTACAAACCTATGAAGACATAATTATTGCCTTTAATGGGACTACTGGTGATACACAAACATGTGGGATGAGAAAAAGCCTCTGGTGGCATGTGGAAGAGTAGTTAGAGATCTTTTGCTCTGAAAGACAAACAGCACATATACACATGTTAAATTCACATATACTTCTATTCACAGCTACACACCATCATTCCCACTAACTTTTCTCCATCCCACAAAACTCAAGGTTTTAATTCTGCTTTCACTACAGGAATGACTTTATACAACTGTTAGACATGCAGACTGCAGACACTCACATACATATACCTGCTCTTCCTAAAGACCGATTTATTAGTGTCCTACACCAAACAGATTCTCTTGAGGGGATGATGAGCATGTGCTTTCAGAAACAACTGCCTGGGTTGCAGAAGAACACACCCTTTCAAGAAAGCGCGATAAATATCTGCATCTACAGAGCACTGACTGAAAATTTTTCTTTATTTTTCGCAAGAGGGACGAGAAGTGAAACAAAAGTAAAAACCGAGCTAAAGAAGCAGCATGCCACCAGCGGTAGCTAAAGAGCTTTGAAAACCGAGCAGTGCTTTCCCTTCCCATGAAAAACCGCGGCCCGATGGAGCCGTTTCCTCTTCCCGAGGGCCCCGCGGGTGGCAGCGCTGTCCGCGCTTCCCCGGCGCTGCTGCTGCCGCTGCCGGGGCCCTGCGGAGCCGCCCGGCCCCGCTTCCCGCGGCCCCGCCGGGGCTGCCGCCCTGCCCGGCCCCCGGAGCCCCGCAAAGGCCGGCCCGGCTCCCCGGGGCCTCCTCCCGCACCGCTCCCGCTGCTAGGGACCACTGGCACCGCGTCCCCTCCGCCGCCTGGCAGCCGCTGAACGAAAAAGAAGCGTTTCCAAAGCGGATTTGGTTCAGGTTTGACACTGAAAACTGCCTTATAAGGTATAAAAGCCCGAAAGCAGGAAGAGGCTTTGACAAAACTAAGGAAGTTCCTCTGCGCCTGCTCGATGGAAGGGGAGGGGTTTTTTTTCTTCCACAGAGAGAAGTAGCACAGAATAAATGACATTATCCACACATTGAAACAAAAAATAAATACACACGATCCCCCCAGACGGCGCCGGGCAGAGCGGCGACTCCCCCGAGCAGGGGCTCCCAGGGGCTCTGGGCAGCCGCGGGAGCCGCGTCCCCGCTCGCCTCCCCCGGCCCCGCAGCCGCACAAGGTCCCGCACCCCGGGCCGGGACCGATGGGGGCGGCCCCGACCGGCCCCGGGCGGCCCGAGAGCAGCGAGCGGGGCTGTGCCGGGACGCGGAGAAAGAAGGGCGGGGAAGGGAAGGCGGCTGGATGCTCCCCCCGGGCCAGCCCGGCCCGCTCCATCCCCCCCAGCACCGGCCCCGCGGCGGCTCGGGCGCGGCTGCCCGGCCCGGCGGCGCGACCCCCGCCGCCATCTGCAGCAGCATCGGCGGCGGAACCCGCCCGGCCCCGCCCCGGGCGGCCCCGAGCTGTCAGCGGCCGTGTCTCACCCCGTGCCGCAGTCCACCACGCAGGCCGGGAGCCGCCCTGCCATGCTGGTCGGTAGCGGCGGTGCTGGGGACGGCGGGCAGCCCTGGGCTCCGGCGGGGCGCGACGGGCTGCGCTCGGCGGCACCGAGGGACTTCCGCAGGGCGGGCGCTGCCTCCGCCCCCGCCCGCTCGCTCGCTGCCCGGCGAGCCCAAGATGGCTGACCCGCCCCGCCCCGTGACGTGCGGTGGCGCGGCCTCGCCTGCCGGGCGGAGCGGCCGAGCGCCCTCACGGCGGCGGGAGCTGCTCGCTCGCTTGTTATCGCCGATACAGCACGGGGTCAGTCGGGCTGGAGAGCACCCACGAGGTCACCGGGTCCGACCCGTGACCGAACAGCACCGTGTCAAACAGAGCATATGGCCCGCCCAGGCTTTCCTTAAACTCCTCCAGGGATGTGGCTCCACCACCTCCGTGAGCAATCACAGAACTGTTAGGGTTGGAAGGGACCTGTGGAGGTCATTCGGTCCATGCCCCATGGCCAGGCAGGGTCACCTGGACCAGTGGCACGGGAATGCATCCAGGTGGGGAATGTCTCCGGTGCGGGACACTCCACATCCTCCCCAGGCAGCTGTTGCAGGGCTCTGCCACCTTCAATATAAAGAAATTCTTCCTCATGCTGAGGTGAAACTTTGGCCAGTGCTCTTCATCCTGTTGCTGGGCACCACTGAAACGAGTCTGACACCATCCTCTTGGCATCTGTCTTTGAGATATTTATATGTATTAATGAGATCTCCTCTCAGTCTTCTCTAGAATAAACAGGCCCAGCTCCTTGTAAGAGAGATGTGACAGACTCCCCCCCATCATGTTTGTCCCAAGGAGGGCAGGAGACAATGCACTGTTGGGGGTCAGGTGTTCAGGTGGACATAATATAGTCTGTACTTTCCTCTTTCTCTCTCTTTTCACTTTCCACAACCCTTCAGGCTTTGAAGGACACAGTGCTGAGCACACCGGATCTGGCCTAGTCCTTGCCCTGTGTTGTACTGCAGCCATACATTACTTTTTGTTTTTTTCAAAGTATCTTCATTCTCATATTGGGTATTTCAGGTATTTTCAATCCCTTGCTTGCTGCTCCTCCCTTGGCAATGAGAAGGTGTGAGCTTTGTGGTATAATCGGATGTCAAACTGTGAACAAATTTGGTAGTAGATCAAAGTGAGTAATTGTGAGTAATTGTCAGTGTGCACTAATGGATCTTCATGGCTCTAATAACCATCACCAGGCGTCTCCACCCCACAGTCCTTGTCCCAGCGAACTAGAGACCCAGTTAAGCTCAGCTCTGGCCCTTCAGATTTTGTCTGAACTAAGCTGTAGGTCTGTGCTGTGCTAGCCTTGCTTGCTGCCTTGATATTAGACTTGCCTTGTCCCTCTGGTAGCCTCCACATTTCTCCTAGTCTTGCTCTGACATCCTGACTTCACCTTGGAGCTGTGTGGCTGCAGGTGACCCTTAGGGAACCCTCCAAGTATTCTCACAGTGGTTTTGCTTCCTTCTTCAAGCATGTTCTCCTCACCTGGTTTCAGCTATCTCAAATTAATAAGGCTCTTTGCCTTTTTTCACTGGAGGGATAGACTGGAGTCAGTTCCAAAGCAAAGGAAGGACTAGGTACATGCCCTTCAGGATGAGATAGGAGAGAGCAAAACCATCCCTTTCAGTAGCAGCAGTTCGTTTGGGAAGTTCAAGTCACCATCTGGCTTCTGTGGGCTGCCAGATCTTCCTGAGGAACAAGCAAGGAAAGAAGCTATTGAGAATATTAACATTTCTATTTTAATGTCAAAGCCAATTATGACTAGAACATTATGAGACATTTTACAGATAATGAAAGGGATTTCTGCAGGATATTGTGTAGCTTGTGAGCTGTGCTGAGCTAGAATATTAAAGATGAATATCTCTGAAAGCTTTTTAGAGAAAGTGCAAATAGCCCTTTCCTTTGTATGTGCTGCTGTGTGTGCATAGGTAAATATTTATCTAAAATAAATACAGTCAGGATATAAACTACCATGTGGACTTTTCACTCTCCTCTCATTTTATTACGTGGTAGTCAGGGTTATACGTGCAGCAGGTTCAACTGCTGCATCTGGCAGATGGAATCATGGAATGAGAGAGCAGCTTTGGGCTCCAGCTGCTGGAGTTGAAGTGCCCTCCCAGAGGAGCACAAAACAAGGTCCAAAAACCTGAGGCATGTGGAAAGGATGGAGCTGGCAGGTCCTGTCCAGGCCATACAGCACAGAGGGGATCAGGACCAGAGTTAATTTACCCAGCTGCAGTGAGATTTAAACAGACCAATCATTAGTGTTCCATAGCTGGCCAGCCTTTATTACCTAATATTTCCAAATAATGCTCCTGATTAGTCTTATTAACCTTAATAGCAAAGCCAAAGGACAGAGAGTAGAGTGGCTGTAATAGTGTGCTGGAGACTTTCTGCTAGCAGAAGCATAATTTCACTTTAAAACTTTAAATCACACCCAAAAGCACTTAGTGTAATGCACTCTCCAGAAAATATCCCATTGCTGAATTTATCTTTTCCTCCCTGTGAGTACAAGTGTTTTCTGGGAAATGGTGGGGCACTGAGCAGAACAAAAGAGTTGAGCAGAACAGAAAAGTGCTTCAGGTCATATGGAAAGTGAAACAACTCTGTTGAGCAACTCCTTTGCAATCTCTTGCTATCAGTGTGTGTTCTTCCTGAGTCTGCATGAAGAATGACATTGAAAAAGAGCAGTGCTGGTGCATTTGAATTTATTGAATTACAGTGGAATTTACATTTGACGACCAAAAAGCTTTCTCTCAGTATCAAGGTGCCAAATGAATCACAGTTTTGCCAGGGAAGGAGTTGAAAGACCCTGGCCATGAGATCTCATGTTTCATTTTATTAGCCTTGCCAGATGCAGTTTTCAGATGGCTGTGGACTCAGGCACCAGCCCAATAAAATAAAGGGGCAAGATTTCTCTTTAAACAATATTGTCTCACATTGTTGGACCATAAACACAAGTTTGATATATTAACTCGTCCAAATTCAAAGAGATCAATCTAAATTTCAATACTGGTTTCTGTATAGACCTTTTGTAGTTTTGTGCATTGGCATCTAGATTATCTTGGTGGATATTTTTAGCACAGAAATCTTGTGCTTAAATTACAAAATTGAGCTTAGAATGCTGAAATTCAGCTAGATCCAGCAGGATTGCTGTGCTGATTGGTATATTTCTTTCATGGAAAGATTTTCCAACCTTTTTACTTTTGGTACAAGAGCAGTAGAAAAGCCTACAGTCTCTTTTCATGGTGTAATTTTCTGAATCTTTTCATCCTTATTTGGCCAGAAGTCAGTTCCTGTGTTATGAAAAGCTTTTCATTGTTTCAGGGTGTACCAGAAACAAAATTTTAACGTGTAGAAGAAATGTCTTAGTATAGTCTCAGTCTTACTGATGGAATGGGAGTGAACAAAAGCCTGAATTGCCTTTATCTGGTACCATCTCTGGGAGTGTTCAAAAAGCACGTGGGTGTGGCACTTGGGGACATGGTTTAGCTGTGAGCATGGTGGTGCTGGGCTGGTCTTAGAGGTCTTTTCCAGCCTTTTTGATTCTGTGAAATCCTACACAGCACACATAATCCAGCAACACCATCCTCAATGGTGCACCAAGTCCAGGTTTATAAGCACAGTTGGATTGCAGGTGATCTTCTCCTAAACATCCATGCTAACAGAAGTAATTACCATTGCAGAGCATCCTCCTTCTGTTGCCATCTGCCTCCAGGCAGTTTACAATGTAAACACAGAGCAAGGGAATGCAGATGAATACAAATGGATAAGGAATGAGAGGATTAAAGTCAGGAGGAAAGTGTTTCTATTAATCAACAGGTAAACAGAGATGCAGTCTAACAGTTTGATTCAGAGGGAAGGAATTTGCAGACAGCTTTCTGCAAGTGTTGTACAAATCAGTCATGAGGCTCCACAGTTTTCCAAGGTGTTTTGTATGGTTTACCAGCTACAGCAAATGCTAAGTATTAAAATTTCACACAAGTACCTCAGCCTGAAGAGGTGTGTACCTAGACAAAAGCATTACAAATCCCATGCTAAGCTGTGAGGGAAGCTTTTCAGCATCCTGCTCACTCTGGATCGTTTTCATGCAGTTAATGGCCTGCCCTTGAACATGCAGAAAGAACAACACTGTGAATCCATATATAGATCCAGGACTGGGAAGTGCAGCAAAGTGCAAGAGGGAAAAAAAAAAAAAAACCCAAAAGGAAGTTCCAGGGGTGGAAGGATTTTGGAAATGCCCAGGAGGGCTGAGAGTCTGATGCCTGGATCAGCATGTTGGCATTCAGATTGGTATAAACTGAATTTAAAAGGCACCAGTACATCACACTGAACAGTCCTTAAGCCCTGCTAAACATGACAATAAAAGTTAGAGAAACAGCCAAGAAAAATCATGTCTAGGTTATCCATTAAACAATATTCCTTTATTGTTAAGTATTTATTATGAAGTACACTGCTTAATCACTTAACCATCATGTTCTGAGTATTTAAATATAAAGAAGTTGTCCAGTAGTTGAGAGAATACTACAGAGAGCTAAAAATACCCAAAACATTTTATCTACCCAGAAAAAGGATGTGTGTAGATTTCCTCCAAGAAGGGCCACAAGCAAGATTACAGTGTAATTGGTTGATTTTGGCATAGCTATAGCAACAGCCATATGGGAGGCATGTAATTTCATGGAGCTGCACATGGTGAAGTCATGGCAAATTACCAGGAGCTCATTTGATGTGGCTGCTCTCCAAGAGTTCAATGTAGATACACTAAAACCATTAACTTTCAAAATATAATTAGTCCATATTTTTTCTAAATGAAGGATGGGAAAAAACCCAGCTATAATTCTTGGTACACTGAAATAAGGTGTGTAAGGAAGAGAGAAACTTATAAACTGGGGCTTGTTTATGTCCTTGGACTATTATGATGATAACACCACTATTGCCCATTTTATTTGGTAGGAATAACAGCAAATTGTGTATCAAAAGACAAACCTAGAAAAAGAATTTGATGAAAATATGATGTCTTAAGAACTTGATGGTCTGGGCTGAGGATAAAACTGCAAAAGTTGAGGGAAACTGAATTCCTATTTACAGCTTGCTTTTCTATTCAAAACTGGCTATCTGCATGCTGTTATTCTGTTCTTTCTCACAACATCTTAATTCTTTGTATTGCCACTGAAAGTGAACTAGCAGAAGGATGGCAGCAGAATCCCTCCAAGTGCAAAGCAGGGCACAAACCTCTGTCCTGGAGTTGTATCTGTACTGCACAGGCTCCACACAGTCACACCTGGGAGCCAAGGAATAGCAGTGCATAGTTTGCCCAGAGCAGAACAGAAAATCTGGGCTTCTTTGTGTAATAGAAACATTATTATGTGTTCTTTGTCGCACCTATTTACTTCCTTGGCTGGAACAAATGTGGATCGCTGCCTTTTTCATGTGACTTATGCACTTCAACTGAACTGAGAACCTGAATCAATCACAGCTGTGCATGCCTGACCTGAATCAACTTCCACTCTCACATGAACATTAATTTGAGTAAAAGCCATGATAACTCGAAAATTTATGTAAAATCACCGGTTTTAATTTAGTGGTCCTTTTTCTTTCAAGGATGTCAGCAATGTGCTAAATAAAACCAGTGTGTCACCAGTTTGCAGTTTAGCAGGTGTTTAACTGTTATGTGAGTTTTTCATCAGGGCACAGAAGTCCACAAAGGCAAAACTGAGCCTTAAAACAGTGCCAAGTACCAGAGCAAGGAAAACCGGATTGGAAAAGAGGATCAAGGCGAACCTAGTGGGTCATTTCACAAAAGAAGTAGCATGAAGAGTCAGAGAGAGTGCAGTGGCACCATGGGCTTTTTTGCTACCCATCCACTTGAAACTGCAAGTAATTGAATGTGTGACAGGTAAACAAATGGGTTTCTGTTCTGAGACATTTTTCTGGCTTTCACCATTGCTTATCAACTTTTGAGAAGGTTTGGCTGCTAATATTTGACCTCTCATTCTAAATGGCTTTTCATAAGAGGATTGTTTAGAAACCTTCATATTTTATATGTTTGGATTTCTCCTTGGTGTGTGAGCTTTGATAAAAATATATTCTCTTCAGCTGACCCAAACTGTTGACTCCTCAGATTAGCTTTGAGAAAACAATAGATGTGATAAGGTCTTTATATCACGTCTATGGTCATTGTGGCACATTACTCTTATTGTATTTACTTTAAGATAATGCAGGGAGGAGAGGAGGGCTAAGAGGAGAATTTGGAACTCTCATGGATAGGTGTCCTTCTCTGGATGTGGCAGGGTGCTGCTTGAATATAAGCTATCAGTCATCTGGATATTATAGCATCCACAGCTCTGTTGGAGAAGCATGGATGAGCACTCTCCAGTTGTCTCTAGACAAAATGGAACATAACTAAAAATACTCCTGATGGGTTAAATTATTTGGCTGCCTTCTTTCTAGCAGGATGGGGAATGTTCTCTCACAGAACAGGGAATGTTCCCTCCACCAGAGCTGGGGGAAGGCAATGAACAGCTCGTGCAGCATCTTTTTCAATTATCACAGCTATCTGCAGTCCAAGTTTCTTATTAGGATGTATGATTTATTTAGAGACAATATACAATGCCACTTAAATTAGTCAGCAGTAGAACACTTTAAAAATACTGTGTTCTTCGATAAGTGTATAACTCAATCTATTTCTAGTGACAATGCTGCTTGCATACAAAATGGAAACAATTTCAAAGCACTATTTCTGAATGCTGGGTGCCTCCATACAGGGTTTATTGTTTCTGTTTGGTAGTATATAGAGAAACTGTTAACTCATTTCTGTAAAATTGCTTGTCCTGCTCAAAGACCGTAGGAAATTTTCCTGAAATAATACCTTAATGAATCACCAAAAAGTATAAAAGCTGATTTGCAGCTCTGCAGTGCTGTGTCTGACACTGTAAGGATCATGTGGATGTCTTTGAAGAAGGCCACAGCCAAGTTTTAATGATGTGGTCTTCACATGTCCAGTATCAAAAATATATCAACACTAACACATTGTATCCAAGTGTTTCTCTCACTCTGCTGCTTTAAAAAACAGTATTAAAAGCAATCACTCTGGTAAATTATGCTAATGAATATGTAAATTAGACAAAATCTTCTAGACAAACAGATTACATTAATTATGTTAGTCCTTACAGTGAGAATAGGGGCATTAAAATCTCTATTTGCAACACTACATGCCTGTTCCATTTGGTGTGCCATCCTAACAAGCCAACAGACTTGACCTTTATGAACAATACACTTTGAAACCTTTTGATCTAAAAATAATGCACTAGCAAAGCCCCAGACCAGCAGCTCTGTCCATGCAATTCCTCACCTGATAAAATTTCATTTTTGGTGCAGTTTACAAGCATCTGCACTGAGAAGACCAGTGGTGTTAAAATTAGAAGAAGTGAAAAACAAAACTTTCCCTTTGTGTTTCCCTGCAGAACAGCTTCCAGTTTAATCCATTTGTGGGCTCTCTCTACAGAACCCACATACACACAGGAGGTCTCCCTTGCTAGTGGGGTAAGAATCCACATGGGACAATTACTCCTTTTCTTTAGGCCCTTCCCAGGAGAACCCCTGCCCTCTCTGGAGCATTCTGCGTTCCCAGCAAGGGATCAGTTCCCTATTGCCATATTGGGCAATGCTTCCATTCCCTCTGAATACCACCTTATGTTGCAATGTGCCTCCCTGAATCATTGTGATTATTCACCCAGGAATGTGCAGAAGCACAAATGTAAAAATCTGTTCTGTGTTCTGAACATGAGGGGTCACATTATCAGCAGTTCCATCTGGTTGGACTTGTGCTGAGAGAACTGCTTGACTTGGCCTTTAGAAGAGTTGCTTTTATGGGGATATTCAGTGTAAATAAAACTCACTTTTGGCTCTCTGTTAAGGCCTATTTGGTGGTTTTGGCTCACATCTCCAGCAGGGCAGGTATTCATGCTCACACATGCATGTCTGCCAGCCCTGGTGTTCAAATGGCCCTCTGGTTGCCAACATGCATGAATATTACATGTGCAATCCACTCCTACATATGATTTCTCTCAATGGCATGGTAATTCAGTAATTCAGAACACTTCCAAAATGTTTACTTTCCATTTACTTTTTGGTTTGCTTGAATGGGCTTGCAAATGGTTTTTAAATTGTCCTTTATATAACAATTAATGATCACAACTCATCTACTGAAAATAATTGAGTGATAGCAATTTAATAATTTTCAGTCTGGGAAATCCCATTGCCAATTAAGCTTCCTGTTTTCCTTCCTGTTATAAATCAGCAGAGTAAAGAGACTGAAGTAAGTGATGGCAAGTTCCCCAAACGAGTTGTTTTACTCATCTGTAATTATATTACTAGCTAATATTTGCAAGTAATGTTCAGTAGGAAGCAGAAAAAGCTCTCAGTTCCAATTAATTTTCTACAGCTATTGAAAGTAATGGTTGATAAAAAATTACAAAAATATTTGTGGTTTTTTCTTGTATTACATCTGCAGAATAACATTTTTCCTGTAAGTACCAGTAGTTCTCATAGTAGTCAGCATAGACTTTATTCAAAATAATACATTTTTAAGCACTAAGATTTCTTAGAGATGGTCATCAGGTAAAGCATTAAGAAAAGAGCCATGCAACAGTTCAGCAAGGTCAAAATCACAAAATGTTTGTAAATACACAAAAATGGGACTGAAAACAGATTGGAAATAATAACTTTAACAATCTAACTATATTTCATGTATTTGTATGAATGTTTTAATTTCAGCCTCTCAAGAATGGGACCAGAAGGAGGGGAAGGCTGTGGGGACAATTGAGCAATAAAATCACTCCTCAGTCACAAGAGGCTTCTTGCAAAGCTGGACTTAGGATGTGAGAACACCTCAAAGACAGTTGAGGACAAATATAAGACACTTAAAACTCAAATAATGCAGAGAAGGTGAAATTGAACAAGGATTACAAGTTGTGTGACAAAGTTATTATCCAATGGCCTAAACCCAAGTAAAATGAAACATTTTCTGTTATGTCTCAAGATTCTGCCTCAGTACATCCATAACAGCTCTGGTTTTACTGGGTTCACAAAAGGGATTTGACAAATTCATGGGTCCATCAGAGCTATTAAATGGATTGGCTGAATTACATCCTTCCAGGTAAGGATGCTGGTACCCACTTGTTTCTAAAAACTGGAAGGATGTGCCACAGAAACAAATCCCTTGTTCCAAACACCATTTTCCCCAGGCATCCATTATGAAACACTGGGGTTTCTGAGCTGGATGGACTTTTGGTCTAACCCAACAGGACAGGGGAACACCCCACTGTCTGCACCCTACACTGAGTCTACTCCTGAACACTCAGACTGAACACAAACACTCTCCTTTCCCCAAGGAGAACAGAAGTTGATCAAAACTGACTTTGTCACTTTGAATTTTTAATACAGTTTCTTCTGTTGCTTTGCCTTGTTCATCAACATGAATATTTTGTTCACCAAAGATCTGTTCCAAATCCTTTTGAAGGAGGCATTTCTCTAAAATAAGTAGATTCAATTCCTTTGTAAAGCTCTATTATGAGACCAACAGAGTATTAAATTTCATTCTTGGGATCTGATCTATTTCTTCCAAATCAGCTTTTATGTTCTTGTAAGTAGAACATATATGAACAGAAACTAAATTCAAATTTTCTTGATAAGTGCAATTTAGAAGCTTTGCATGTGTTGTGGATGTTTTATCTTATGAAAATATTACAGTGATGCTGGGAAATAGAATTTTGCTTTGCCTACAAAAATGCTGTGCATGTAACTAAAATATTCACAGCAAGAAAAATAAATATGCAGTATGTGTATACTTTCAAGATACCTATTGTTCTATTACATGTGTTTACTAAGTCTAATTCCTGAAAAAGGTTCAGTAAAAACAAAAGACAAATCATTCTTATAATAGTTTATTTCAGAGAAGACACAAAATCATCATGTGTATTTTTACAATAGGAAGCAAATTACTTAATCAAGAGCTAAAAATACAGAAGTCCTGTGATATTTTTAAGTGTAATAACCACAAACTTCTGGGCTTTTGACAATGCTGACCTGTTTCTCTGAAAATTCCCCAGGAACCACAGTGGAATTGCTTCATTCTGAAGAAATCTTGGCACTCAACCTGCAGGACAACAGTGCCTTCCTGTTTGCCCGCCCAGTCAAAATGCTTCAAATCAGAACCTTAACAAGGTGGATTTAACTGCGCTGCCATATTGAGGTGCAAACTGCTGCATTGCCTCCTAAAGAAGAAAACTCATTCATGTGAGAGGCCACATGGAGCTATACTCAGAAAGCTGTTCTTAATTCAGGTGGGATTTCATGTGCTTTCCACTGTCAAAGAAGACTAAAGCATAAAAAGAGAGAAAATCTGCATGTCACAGATATTTTGTCATCACTACTGCTGATCACTGTGGGAAAGCATTTTCCAGAGGTGGCAAACCAAGCTTTTTCTCTGAATCAGGTAAGAGCCTGGGAATCTCAACCTTCCCTGCTGCCTTGTTTATTCCCCCTGTTCAAATGCAGCAGGATTTTTTTTTCATATAAAACATTCACCCCATTTTAATATAAATTATGTATAATATTTTCCAATATAGTATTTAGTAAAGCCACTATTAGATATAGGAAAGTATTACATGGAATTTCTCTGTCACAGTGCTGTAGTCATAACTCTTTGGTTTTCTCTTCAGGTTTTGCTGCTCATGAACTGGCTGACCTTGGATAAGCTGTGTAAGTTTACTGAGTCTCTGTATAAATACTAAACAAAGACCTGCTAGACCCAAGAAAATTAGAGACTGTGAGATGCACACATGTTTTTTTCTGTTACATTGTATTTACTTTTCAGCTCCTCTGGATTCCACAGAACACACCATCAAGAAGACTGCTATCTTCCTAAAGCTTTGTCTAAGAAATTCAGTTTACCTAAAATTTCTTTAGGCAGTTGTAAAGTCACAATTTCATATAAAAGCACCATGCTGCACATTTGGAGTTTCATTTTGTCCAATAGTGATAGTGAGGCCAGAAGAACAAATCAATACTTTATTTATAATGTACACTCAGAGTACATCAAAAAAGGACAGTTTGAACCAAGAGTATAATTCACTGCATGTTCTTGTGCCATTTATGCTATAAATGCTTTGGGGTAGGGATTGTATCTTACTACTTATAACAACAGTTTTTATGGGGCATCAAACTTGTTGGATGTCTCTTAGTGCACTAAGTGCTACTGTATGCAAATTAAAATACAGTTGGATTATGAAATTCGGGCTCACAAAGAAAGCCCAAACCAGTTTCACACTAAAAGTTCTTCAAGTTTGGGTTTGTTGTTGTTGTTGTTTTTTTTTTTTTAAAGAAGTAACTTTTGTTTATCTACAGGGAATAACTCAAGCCCAACAGGAAAACTCACCCAGATATATGATGATAAGCTATCCCATTTTTATATGAGAGGGAATGGATTTTTTCAATCACTAACCTATAAGAAAGGTAAAATATCATGTTTGATTTCAACAGTTTGTAAGTGTGAGTAGCATTTAAAATAACTTCACAGCTATATCATATATATAACCTAATAACAATTAAACACTTTTTTATTCATGTGTATACATTGCTTACTATTGTTTCCTAACAGGTTTTGCTATAAAATTTCCAAAATATGTAATAGCTAAATTTTGCCAAAAGCTTTATTTCTGTTAGCAGGTGAATACTGAATAATCTGCAGGATGTGACATACACCTAGTTATCTTTAGGTTGGTACTGTGAGCTTAATTTTAATTCTTAAATGATAATCAACATTAACTACAGAGAGTACTAACATTGACTACAAAAACAAACCAAACAGGACCAGAATCTGATTTTGCAATTTCATTTAAGCCTACAAAAGTTCATTTAATTCAACATTTTTGATAGACTTTGTCTAGCATTTCCTTTTGCAGCTTGTTAGTCACTAACATATACATCTTGAAATTTTGCTTTAATTTAGCTTGCATGTCTACACAATATCACATTTTTGTGCTCTTATAAGTGTGTTGATAGCAAAGCAAAAATTTAATAGTGCCACTACTTTCAAGTCCTGTGAGATTTTGTATCACAGAGTGTAAAGATTATGGTAACTACAAAACTAAGATTCCACCACCTCGCTGCATTTTAGGACATTTCTCAAGGGTCTTGCACACTTCTGTTTTGCTTCTTCCCCTTTTTTTTGGTTTTTTTTTTTTTTTTTGACAGACTAGTTTCAAGCTCCATTTCCACTTCTCCATCTCTAGTTCTTCACTCCGTGCTCTCTTCCTCTGCCTTCTCTGTTCCTCCATATTTTAGGGGTTTTGTGGGTGTTTTTGTTTGGTGCTTTTTTTTTTTTAACTTGCTTATCTTAAAGTTTTGGAGGAGGCTGTATAAATGTCCATGCCCAGAGTGGGGCTGCCCGGCGGGACACGGGGCCCAGCGGGCACCAAACCGCAGCCTCGGGATGGGAATGGGATGGACACGGGATGGGAACGGGGTGGACATGAGATGGATCCAGGGATGGGAACGGGATGGACACGGGATGGGAACGGGGTGGACACGGGATGGACACGGGAATGGGAATCGGGGGAATAGGGATGGACATGAGATGGATGCAGGGATGGGAACGGGATGGACACGGGAATGGAAATGGGATGGGAATGGGGATGGACACAGGGATGGACACGGGGATAGGGATGAGGACAAGGAAGGGAGAAGCGATTTGGCCTGAGATGGAGATGGGGGCGGTGAAGGGAACGCTGATAGGAATGGGGTCGGTGATGGCAATGGGGACCGGGATGGGGACGCAGATGGGAATGGGGACAGGGATCAGAACGGGGATGGGGACGGGGATAGGCATAGGGACGGGCATGGGGATGGGTTTAGGGATGATGATGGTAACAGTGGTGGGGACAGGGATATAGATGGGGATGGAGACGGAGATGGTGGTGACTGTGGTGGGTACAGGGATGTGGACGGCGATGGTGATGGTGATGACGATGACGGTGGGTACAGGGATGTGGATGGCGACGGTGGCGGTGGTGGGGACAGGGAAGTGGATGGGGATGGTGGTGGGGATGGTGGTGGGGACAGGGATGTGGATATGGACGGGGATGGTGACGATGAGCGCGATGAAGGCCGGGCTGTCCCCGCCGCCCTTGCCGCTGCCGCTCTCCCCGCCGCCCCTCCCGCACCGGGCGGGGGCGGGCAGCAGGACAGGGCTGTGGAGCTGCTGGCCGAGCGGGTCGATAGGGCCGGCCCGCGGGCGGGGCGGGCGGGGCGGTCGCTCTCGGGCTCGGGGATGGATTGCGGGTGTCCGGCGCGGGCGGGCGGTGCCGCCGCCGGACGGAGCGCGGGGGGCGCCGGGCCCGGCGCGGCCTCAGGTACTGGGAGCGGGAGAGGGGCCGGAACGGGCGGGTCCCGCCGCTGCCGGGGGTACCGCGGGCGAGAGGCCCCGTAGGGCTGAGCGGGGCCGGGCCCGGGAAGGAACTTTGTCCCTTGGTGCGGGTGGGGGGGGCGGGGGTGCGCGAGTGCCCCGCGTCCCGCCGCCCCTCGGCCCCGGCCGCCCGTGACAGCGCTGTGGGGAACGCGCCCTCGGCTCCCTGCCCCGGGGGAGCTCCCCTGGACGGGCGGGGGTTGTGTGGAGGGTTCCGCTGTGCCCGGAGCGAGCCTGTACCCGCGGCAGGGCGGGCAGTGACCGTGGCCCTGGGCTCGGCACCGCCTCGGCCGCCGTGCCCCGCTCCGTGCGCTCGCTCCAGGAAAGGCTCTCAGGCGCTGGAGCGTGTCCGGGACAGGGCAGCGGAGCTGCTGAGGGTGTGGAGCACAGCTCCTGTAAGCTGTGTCAGAGGGAGCTGAGGGGGCTTAGCCTGGGTAAAGGAGGCTTTGGGGAGACCTTGTTGCCCTGCAGAGCTGCCAGGCAGCAGTGACGGGACAAGAGCACACGGTGTTAAACTGCGCCAGGGGTGATTCAGGTTGGGCATTGGGAAGAATTTCAGTGCAGAAGGTTGATTAAACAATGGAATGGGCTGCCCGGGGAGGTGGCGGAGTTGCCATCCCTGGAGGTGTTTAAGGAAAGCCTGTGCCACGGTCTGGTTGGCAGGGTGGTGTTTGGTCATGGGTTGCATTCGATGATCTCAGAGCTCTTTCCCAGCCGAATTGATTCAGTGGTTCTGAGCTGGCACCGCTGTCCTGCCTGGCTGGGGCTGTAAGGGATACTTCCCCTGCTTGGGCTGCAGCTCCCTTTCCTTTCCCCCTGCAGTTTCCAGTGTTCTACTTGTGAGTTTCTAGTCATTATTCCTCCCCCGAGGTCCCCAGGGCTTGAGCCATATATCTTTTCTGTTAGGCATTCACTTTTCTCTGAGTGCATTAAGAAGACTTACTCATTTCCTTCTCTTTGTTCCTGCTGCTTTTCCCCAAAGGTATCTGTGGGCAGGAAGGAGACCCCTGTTCACTCCAAGTGTAGTGATTTCGTGGATCTCTCCCTTGCCTGGAAGGCTCGGCTTCCAGCTGCCAGGGTGTCTCTCTGCAGGCTGCCCTGCTGGTTCTTATCAGGAATCTGTGTCTGTATATCCTGTGACAAAGCACGATATGTTTAGTCCTTGCACTAGACAAGATTAGATCTGCAGCATGTGAAATGGATGTCATTTGTAATCCTTAGCTGATGTTAAATGTGGGGCTACTGGTGGCTGGGATTGCTCTGTACGTGGTGAAGCTTAGAGAGGCCTTGGCAGCTTGACATGGAGTTTTTTCTCCTAATGTTGCTGGACAAGAATAACAAGGAGGTCAGTGTATGTTCTGCTTGTCAGATTTCACTCTGCTGACCTGAAACTGGGCTGTTTCCAACTCATTCAGTCAGACTTCAAGTCCAGTAGGGTCACAGCCTTGCAGGGGGTGCTGCAGGAATTACTGAGAGCTGAGTGCTTGGATGGGCTGGTAGCTGGTAAGGACTCTGAGGTATAAAACACATTCATACTCTGCGCTACTAGTTCTGTATAGGAAAATTTGTTTGAAGCATTGTTTCATGAATTTTGAACAAGTGCTGAATAGGAAGCTTTCATTTCATTCCTGAAAACATTCAACCATTCTTTTTATTTTTATTCCTCAAATACCCATATCCAGCTGTGCCATGACAGTTTGATAGCATGACTGTTACATATCAACAGATTCCTAAAACATACCTTTGATTAAGCTAAATTCTCTTATTTTGGTAGTAAAATTAATGTGTTTTCTCTGCAGACTTTGGTCTTGTGTAACTTCCTATGCAGATGGGAGCAGTGATCTCTACTTGCAGAACTCAGTACTGGTATGGAAAACTTGGTTGCTTTTTTGGATCTTTTGCTTTGCTGTATTCTAAGATCCTACAGGAAACTTTCTTTGAGTAAAAATGACAGGCCTGCAGTGAATCTAATAGTCCTGTTGCATAAGGCTCACTTTTCCATGTCTTCTGAATATTCTTGCCTTTGCTCTCACCTCGTGATACCCTTTGGAGGTTGAGTAGACATCAGAATTGTGTTAGATTAATGTTGCTTTAATGTAGGCTTACAGATTTTGACATATAAATGTAAAACATTTTACTTTCAGGTTTTTTTTTCTGGTTAAAGTGAAAGCAGTGTCTCTGTTTCTCTTATCTCACAAGCAATCCAGTATGAAACAAGACATGATGACAGAACATGTTTGTCAGATTTCACTCTGCTGACCTGAAACTGGGGTGTTTCCAACTCATTCAGTCAGACTTCAAGTCCAGCAGGGTCACAGCCTTGCAGGGGGTGCTGCAGGAATTACTGAGAGCTGAGTGCTTGGATGGGCTGGTAGCTGGTAAGGACTCTGAGGTATAAAACACATTAATACTCCGCACTACTAGTTCTGTATAGGAAAATTTGTTTGAAGCATTGTTTCATGAATTTTGAACAAGTGCTGAATAGGAAGCTCTCATTTCATTCCTGAAAACATTCAAACATTCTTTTTCTTTTTATTCCTCAAATACCCATATCCAGCTGTGCCATGACAGTTTGATAGCATGACTGTTACATATCAACAGATTCCTAAAACATACCTTTGATTAAGCTAAATTCTCTTATTTTGGTAGTAAAATTAATGTGTTTTCTCTGCAGACTTTGGTCTTGTGTAACTTCCTATGCAGATGGGAGCAGTGATCTCTACTTGCAGAACTCAGTACTGGTATGGAAAACTTGGTTGCTTTTTTGGATCTTTTGCTTTGCTGTATTCTAAGATCCTACAGGAAACTTTCTTTGAGTAAGAATGGCAAGGCTGCAGTGAATCTAATAGTCCTGTTGCATAAGGCTCACTTTTCCATGTCTTCTGAATATTCTTGCCTTTGCTCTCACCTCGTGATACCCTTTGGAGGTTGAGTAGACATCAGAATTGTGTTAGATTAATGTTGCTTTAATGTAGGCTTACAGATTTTGACATATAAATGTAAAACATTTTACTTTCAGGTTTTTTTTTCTGGTTAAAGTGAAAGCAGTGTCTCTGTTTCTCTTATCTCACAAGCAATCCAATATGAAACAAGACATGATGACAGAACATGTTAAAAGGGGGAGGAGGTTGTATCCCAGAACTTGTGTTGTTGGAGCAGCTGGTATAACTGGAAAAACTAAACCCATTTATTTTGCCTGCAAGCCTTATCTTGATATGTTGTCTTTCAAATTGTATATGGAATAATCTTGAGTAAATACAAGGAAGAATTTCCAGTTGACTTGCTTGCACCATGGCTTGTGACTGAGATGCTGTTCTGTGCCTTTTGGCATTCTTGCTATGTCCTTTTTTTTCTATTTTTTGGTGTTGGAGGGGAGAGACAGACTGTGTGTTTTCCTCCTGGAACAGCCAGAACAGCAATACTTCTGTTTTGCAATGATTTGGCAATTCTTTGGCCTATAATGTTCTCTTCCCTAATTGTCAGTGCAGTAAAAGTTTGAGAATTTCATGTGATTTTCTCTTCTTGGGCGGAGCTTGTAATGTGGAAATGATCTGCACAAAGAAACATTTGATGCTGTCCAAATAAGCTTGCACATGAAGGATCAATGGTGCAGTTTTATTTCCTGCCCTCAGAAGTTGCTTGTTGCATGTTCAGAAGAGTTGGACAGGCTGCTGAGCCTGTTGGCTTCTGTGCAGTCAGCTGTGTGAACATGCACTGTAGACTACACTGTGAGACTGCTTTTTATATCTTTTGATATCATAAATTGAAGTGGTGGCTCTTCTTACATGATCAAGGGTACTGCAGCATTTAAAAATCAAAGTACAGTGTCGTGACAAGGAAATTTTTAATGTTTGTTTTTCAGAAGATCTTCATGTAACTGGCTGAAAAATGGTTCTGCAAGATGACAGCACCAACTCTAAGACTGTTGGAATGGTAAATAAATTTTAAAAAGGAGACTTTGAAAGGTCTCAGTGCTGTTTGCTGAAAATTATAATGATATTAAGAAAAGTATTTTAAATAAATATTCCTTTAAATATCAGATTAGAGCTGGTATGTTTAAAGTTACACTATGTGGAAAGCTATTATTTCCTAATAATGGAAGCAAAGGGCAAACATGCTTAAGTTTCTGCTCTATTAATAGAGTAGAATATGATATTTACTTTTAAGCCATAATTTTTATCACAGTCTTTGTGTCTTCTGGTGGCTTAAATTTATCATAACTTTTTGCACTTGATAAATTAAATGTTCTGTAAGGGTAAAGCCCTACAATAATAATTCCAAGGTTGTGGCTCCAGTCCCTGGGCCATTCACTTAAGAGTTGGACTTTATGATCCTTGTGGGTCCCTTCCAACTCAAAATATTCTGTGATTTTGTGCCTTGGTGTGCAGGATATTCAGTGAGCATTGTCTTTATGGAATAGAAGATGGATAATCACATACTTTTGTCTTAAAAAATGCATCTTCCAGTTTGTTGGGTCTTTTTAAGTAGTTATGATAATTTGGTAAACTGTGAAAAAGGTTTGAACTTTCTGTGTGTAAATGTTGAGTTCAGTGGGGGCTTGTGGGGTCCCTCTTAATGAGTTACCTCTTAATCAAAGAGGTGCAAAGCATGAATTTAGCTATTGCTCCCTGTTAGCAGTTTACAGACTCTCAGCCATGCTTGACAGGTGATCAAAAGCTAATTTTGGGTAAGCATTTAATTCTGCCCTTGGTGCCAGTTCTGTTGGGGGCACTAATTTGAGACTCCTTAGCATAGTGTGTGACTCCTGTTGATTCAGGATATCCCTAAAACAGAGCTTAGCAACATTTCACATTAATAATAATAATAAAAAATCCCAGCACTTCCAGGCAATAAAACTTACGGCTCTCATTTTGTATAATGTTTCTTTTCCTATATAACAGTGGATTTTATTAAATGTGTTTATAGGATTTGAGTTTAAAAATGATAAATAAATTTTATGTAAGATGATGTTTTGTTTTAATACAATAATAATGCTGTATCCATTTAAGCAAGGAAAGATCCTGGGCTTTCACAAGACATAACATGGAGGTGCTTTATCTTTCTAGATTATTTTAAGGCAAACAAGCCTGTATGTTCTTCCATTACCCTCCTAGTTCTAATGTTTAAATTCTTTGCTCAGGAATGTGCACTGGAGAAATAGTGCCTTTCTCTGAGTAGCTTAGAAAATCAGAATTTAACATCATCAGATTCTTGTTTCTCATGTGAACCTCCTATAGTCAATTAAGAAGGAAGGGATTGTGTTCTTTGTAATATCAAAAGTAGGTAAGGATCCTGTTTCCTTGCAAGTCAGGGCTGCCCGGCCCTGCAGACCAGTTCTTAAGGTTCTAGATCTGTATGTCCCCAACACTTTAAGACTTGAGCTGCAGAAGACACTTGCAGAACTTGAAATTTTAGACAGTATTTTGCAAAGATAAATGCTTAATATACCTGTGTGCATGATGTTTCACACTTTGCTTTTTTTGTTTTTTTTTTAGGAGACTATCTTCACTTTGACATGAAGTGTGAAGTTTGTTAGTCACCACTTTTGTTTCTTTTTTACAGTTATTGTGGAAGGTAATGTGAGAAGAGTCTTGTTCTTGCGTGTTCATTTCTATCAGAGCATATTGCCCTCAATGTACAGAAACCAAACATAAAAGTGTGGAATTGTATTTCATTGCAAGTTAGTGAGTACTGTTAATAAGTGGGACAATGCGTCTGCCTAAAACTTCTCAAAATAGTACTTTCAGTCTGGCTTTGTATTTTTGCATTTTGTGTGATGTTTTACAGGGTTTTAATTCTGTCCTAAAACTTATTATTTATGTTTCAGTGGGCTTTTGAATTTCTGCTGAATTTTACAGTCATTTTAGTATTGCTGCTTGGTAATTTTTTTAGTCAACTATTAGCTTGAAAGTGATTGTGCTGCACTTCATAGTCACCTTTTCTTGTTTAGCTTTTTGCCTTGTTAGGGAAAGATCAAGCAAAGGCTATATTAGGCACACAGAAATGTTAAACAGATACTTGGTAGTCAGATGAGAAGTAATAGCTGCTCTTACTGCAACATAAAAAAATTCCAACTTCCAAGGCATAATTATGAGCTCTTTATTTAGAATTTTAGCATCTACTTAGCAAAGTTACAGAAGAAATGGTGTAAAATATGCATAGACTCTGAATAACTTTATGTGTAACCTCTTATCTAAGAAGTGCTGGATGTTCCATCGTCCTTTATTTTGCTCCTGTTGAAGGATTTTAAAGGGATTTGTTCAAGCCTAACGTGGACAAGCTGAGCACAAGATTAAACAGCTGCAGAATGTGAATGTTGTCTGTGCATGATCTCTGTTCACAGAGTGTGCTTTGAAGCAGCCTGTGGTGAGAACAGCAGAGCTGTAGGTGTGAGGGAGCGTTTGATGTGGAGATGTCCAGTTGATCAGGCTGGCCCATTCCCTCCTGCCTCCCCAGCCACCCCTCCCCTCCTGCCTGCAGCACAGAGCTGCTGGAAGGCTGCAGTGTTTTCTCTTTCTAGGATCATTTTCCACTGTCCATGAGTTGTGCTATGGCCTGACAGGAATGAGATTTCTTCCTTCCAGCTTGTTTGATCTCTTCTATGCCCAGCTTCCATGTTAGCTGTATATTATGCAAACACACAAGCAATTTTTAGGCTATATATAACTTCATGTAATGGCTTCTAGGCTATTAGTCTAAAATGAATAAAGGCAAAGTTTGTAGAGTATAATATGTAGTATTTGTTAAACCAATTCCTAAAAACTGAAAAAACCTTTATAAGCTTTCAAGCTTGAAAACCTTTATGTTAGTTTCCTCAAGTTTAAGATAATACATTTATTTGCTCACTCTCTGAGAACAGATATTTTCTCCTTTATTCAGTATCAAGTAGAAACTATAATTCCTTGCTGAGTCTTTCATAACTTTGCCTCTCTCTACTTACAGATTTCTGCTTTCTTTTGTCAGTCCCACCATTTTATCAGAAAAAGCAGAGTAATTATCCAGAACTGATGCCCACACATGGAATATATTGGCATAGATCTAGTGGTATAATTATACTTCAGGAACTCTGCCTGTTCATTTTCCTTTTGAAAGAAGCCCTTTGAGAAATGGAGGAAAAAGTGTCAAGATTTGAACATGGCAGAGACTGTATAGAATATGAGTCAATGCAGAAAACAGTGCTGTGATCTCCAATGTGCTTGGGCATATCTGGGCACTTAAATCCTTAATCTGAGGCTGTTCTGGAAAAAAATAATGTACCTTCCTCACTCACTGAGGACATTATTGCACTATCTCTTTTATAAATAATTTGTAAATAATGAAAAGAAAGCAAGTATTTGCATGTTGACACGTGGAAAAAATAAAGTTCAATTAAAATTTATCAAACCATATTAGCAAAGCAGATGACCTCTCTTTCCTTTGAAAGTCAGAACCTGCTCTCTAAAGATGACTTAGATTGCAATTCCTCGAGCAGTTCTTTTAGAGATGGTGTTTGAGTTTATGGTATGCTGTGCCATCTGCAGTTAATGAACTCTTAATAAATTTGTTCTTAAAATATATACATAAATAAGTGAAGGTTAATGATAGAAATACCACATACATGTTTGGCTGATGTTCATTAGAGTTTGTAAAGGACTCTAGTACAAGAATGAGGCATCAGTCTTTGTCAATTGTATTTGAAGCTTTTTAGTAATGTAATTGAAAGTTTTCCTAAATTTAGGCCTTAGATAAATTTGGGCCATCAAATGGGCATCTGTAAAGCTGTGTCACAAATCTGAATGCCTTTGCAGTAGCATTAATGAATTTTTGATAGATTTTCACTAGTATTGGTTCATGCCTATATTTCATAAGTTACCAAATAGCCATATAATTTTTAAATACAATTACATGTGTAGTCTACTCTAAGTTTACAATTAATTATTCTATTTTTTTCTTGAATCACCACTTGTTGTAAGAGTTTATAATTCACCCAAATGTTTTCCTATGTCTTCTGAAATATTTGTTGAATGCCTCAAAGTTTCAACATTTTTCTGACATTTGTCACAAGACATCAATCTAATTTATGTTATTTGCAAAGCATGTAGTGGAAATTCCAAAAAGACATTGTGTTTTACCTACTTTTTTCTTACTTCATTGCTAAAGCAGTTAAGAAATGTTTGTAAAGTCAAGATTTACATTCTAATTGTCACTAATATCTCTGAAAATTTCCTGCCAAATCTTTTGAAGATCTGCTTTTTACCAACACAGTCTTGTGTGTCCTTGCATATCAGGTCCTGTTCATGTGGAGGAAACAGTTGCAGCTCGTGTTTATTTTTTTGTGTGCCACTGTAACCTTCTGTGTGTTATTTCTGTCCCCCTTGCCCAGGTTCCAGATGGTGTGGGTTTTTATCATGAACCGGATGAGCTCCCAGAGCAGCTCATCTGCCCAGCGCAGGCGAATGGCTCTAGGAATTGTCATTCTCCTCCTCGTTGATGTCATCTGGGTGGCCTCTTCAGAACTCACTTCTGTGAGTATTGTTCCACACACTTTAGGGGAAAATTAATGAGAAAAATGCAGCAGAATCACAATTATCAAACTTGGTGTTTCATCAGCCTGAATCCACTAAAAATTACAGATAAGTTCAACTCAGTGCCTGTTTCTTTTGAGACAGAAGGTGCTACTGATGACTTTAAAATTAAACAGCATAAACTCATCACTGTGTACTGTAATCAGGGAGTTCATTTTGTTATTGCTATATTGATTAAAATAATGCCCATATGGTTCCCAAAAATTGGTAAATGAGCTGTAACATGGCAGGCTGATTGATGTGCTGAATTGTAGTTCAGAACATCCAGAAATTCAGGATGAAAAGGCACAAGTCATGGAGTTAAGCCCTGTAATTTCATCTAGTTCATATATTAACCATAGTGAAACTGTTGTGGTATTTATTTCATTTAAAGTTTTAGGACTTAAACCAGAGCTTTAGCAATGGAAATTGAGTTTTTAATAAATTCCTAAATTAATTTTTCTGAATTCTCATTAAGTTATGTTTTATATCAGTTTTGAAACTAATATATACAAATGTCCTTATCATGTGATATTAATAAAAAATTTTTGGAATGAGCTGGTGGAGTCACTTTTGATACTGAAATGTTATTTAGCCACAGTAATCTTCTCTAATTTATGATTAATATATTATTGCTTATAAAAGTGGTCTTCAATTTAGAAAATATTTCTATGTAAATGTATTTTCATTGCTATTTGAGTTCAGTAGGATATAATTGTGAGATACAATTATTGGTGAGATACAAGTAACAAGTGGTTTTCTTTCTGAGGCATTGTTTCTTACAAAAAGTCTCCTTTTTGTTGACATTGGAGGTAGTTTGGGAGAGGGTTCCCCAGAACAGGTAGGGCCACTTCATTCCTTTGGTTATCCATGCCAACACTCACAGCTCTGGTATTTTGGGAACCAGGCTGTTCTGGGCTGTATATTTACACTTGATCATTCATTTTGTGAACTCTTACCTGTTCGGTAATTTTGGATACTGCAATTATTTTCTTTCCACAGTATGTTTTTACAAGGTACAACAAACCCTTTTTTAGTACATTTGCAAAAACATCCATGTTTGTTCTATACCTCTTGGGATTTATTGTTTGGAAGCCGTGGAGGCAGCAGTGTACTCGTGGGTTTCGTGGAAGGCATGCAGCTTTTGTAAGTATTACAACTCTGTAGATGTTGTGATATTTGTCTAAGTTTGTACAGAAAAAAAAAATAACCTTTAAATAGAGACTAGAGAAGAGCAAAGGTTACATATTTGAGGTATAAGCTGAATCACGCTACAGGAAGACATGGCAGCTGTAACAGTTGTCATGTGAAAGGATGAGAGGCAAGAAAAAGCAATGTGAGATTTGTCAGGAGTTGTAAGGAATGCTCTGCTGGACCAGGCCATTACTCCCTGCAGCCTGGTTTTGTATCCTGAGAAATTGCAGAGGATAATTCCTCTTAACAAGAGCTTATGCAACTCACTGCTGGCTCTTGGTTCCCTTTGACTCCCCCAACATCTGCAACCAATGGAATCAGAACTTGAACTTTTTAGCTGATTTTTAGCACTGACTCTTTTTGTGTCCGGCACAACTATGAACTGTTTGCCAACTGTTTGGGGGGTTTAAAGTTACATTTAGTAAGGGTAGTAGAATTACATGTTTGTTGTTGCTAACATTATAGCTTTTATGCATGAGTGACCTTCTGATGCCCATTCCAGAGTTAGGCATAGTTTGTGCTAGAACCTAAAATTGTTGTTATATGACAGAAATATTGGGTTTTTTTCCAAGAGATGCTGGGAAGAGCTGTTGTTCTGTGCCAGTGTTTCAAGATGCTAAACAGCAGCACTCAGGAAGCAGGAAGGCATTTGGCCTGATACTAATCCACATAAAAAAACCCAGAAAATGTGATCCAAGAACATGCTGTTAATCAACATGTCTTTATAGAAAATAGCTTGTGTGAAAGAAACTGCCTTAAGGTTTTCTGGATACATTAGCCTTCACTGATAGTGACAGTTGCAGGCATAACATTTAAAGTGTGAATTTTTTTTAAGAAAAGACAAAGCACAAAGAACAACTGAAAAAATATTAAAAAAAAAATCTTGAGTTAAACACATAGAGCATTTAAAGTTGGCTGGTATCTTGATACAAGTTTTGCTAGATCAGCCTTTAATACCAAGTGTTTGTGTGTAATATGGCATATGTTAGACTTGATGCTGTTCAGCATCTTCATAGTTTGGGATAGTTTGGGATATAAAGATAGTTTGGGAATAAACAGAACTTAGTTTCTTTGCTCACAGTAATGAAATACGAAGTGGAAAGCAATGACTAAGAGTGCCCAGTCTGTGACATGTTGTGTGTGGCACTCAGGACACTGCTACTGGAATCCCAATATTTTTCCTTTTCAAAAGAACAGTGCAGACAGGACTGTAATATGCTGTTAGAAAATTCCTTTCCCCTTCAAGGGCTGTAGTTAAATATTCAACTCTGTAATTATTGCAAGTGCCTTTTAAAGTGTCTTGGGTATTAGTCTGGACAACACATCCATTTATATGGTGTTATTTCAGTGATTGCTTAGAGAAACAATCACACCTTACTTTTAAGTTCTCTTCCACATTAAAAGCTTTGTTTAATAATTTTGCTACCATGATGGTAGAACAGCAAGCTGCAGGTCAGGGAATATGGATTTGGTAGGGTGCAGAAAGGAGGAGGGATAGGAACTTTGCCTCAAAAAAAATTAAGAAAGAAGCATCTTGTTAATAGATGCACAATCATTTAGTGGGCATTATGTCCCTAAGACTGAATTTTGCAAGATTTCTGTATCTAAGAGCCTCACTCTGCATTCATATCTGTGTAGTTGAATTCAGTGGGGTTCAAGAGGTACAAGGAAGTACTGAAATTAGTACTGAGCTTGTAAGACCTCTTGGTATTGGGGAGGGGGGCTGAGAGGAGAGAGGGAATTGTGACAGAATGGTGGAAAAAGTCATAAAAAAACTTACTGTTCTAAAATTTTAGTCACTAATAACTTTGCCTTGGTAGTTTATTGCATTAAGATTTCTGTAATTAGTTTGCAGATGCTGAAGGTTATTTTGCTGCTTGTACAACAGATAGCACTGTGAACAGTTCTCTGGTAAGTACCTTAATTTATGAAGGTGAATGCTTTACAATAACATGGCACAACTATCTTGACTTACTGTTTATAAAATATGGCAGTTTTAGCTGTAACAGTTTTTGTCAAAGGGGATTGGTAACTTCCATGCTTATATGCTAGTAATAAGTACTGCAAATAATGGTATTGCTTGCTCTAAGAAATATGGGTTCTCAGCTCAATAAAGCACTTAATTGAATGCTTCTGTAGTAGTTTGTCAAAGAAATACTTTCTTCTACAGAGAAAACCTTTACATATTCAGCTCAGTATTATCTCTGTAATAGAGTGGAGGAAGCAATGGAGTATTGCAAATTACTGTATGGATATTTTATACAGAATTACTTGAAGAGACATTTTTCAGATGTATTCTTCATTTAATTTTTTGGGATTTTTAACTTTATCTATCTCTACTTAAGAATAAAATCTTCTTTGCCTTCTCAATTCATTAAGATCATGTGACTCTAGAAAATTGAACAATTTTGCATTAATTTAAACATCCACCAAAATTCTTATCCTAAGCAAGCCTAATGAAAATCCCTTTTTAATGACTACTTTTACAGTTTATCAATTTAATCTAAACAAGTAGCTTAAAACTTGCCTTGTAAGCAAAAGTTTTAATTGCTTGAAATACTTCTAAGTGCCTTATGTATTCTAGATATTTCCCAAAGTTTTTTGATGTTTAGGTCTAGGGTAGAAAATAAGGGCTTTTAGGGTGATGGGAAGAAAATTAGTACTTGAATTTTTCTACATATAGTCTGTATTTCATGTTTCTAGTTTATAATTTGGACAGAAGCTATAGCTAATGAAATATCTGTAATATTGATGTCTTATTTTGTAATTTTAAATTGGTTGGCTGTCCATAAGTTTTGTGTTCATGAGGATACACACAAAAGAGCACAGTTCTCTTTAATACTGTGTTTTAGCAATATGTGTAACATACAATATATTGTATATATGAATTTTGAGGAGTCTATTCACTGTGTGCAGACCTGCTTTGAGTCTGGTTCTCTTGCTATTAACTAAGTTTGTCTTCATTTAGTTTTCTAATTCGCTAAATAAATTCTGGTGATAATTTAAATACCCTGCTTAACTGAATTTTTACTTATACTGATTCATTGCAGAGTGAACCTTTATATGTTCCTGTAAAGTTTCATGATTTGCCAACTGAAAAAAATGGCAGTAATAGTAGTGATGCAGAGAAAAGTGAGTAAAGACTTTGTTAGTTCTTTGGTGAAGGAGTTACTTTTCTCTTTGTTCAGTATAACTTCTATCATGTTGCAGAACGTGCTTCCTCTTCCCCCCCTTCTTTTTTGTTTCCTTTTTTCTCCTTTCTGAAATCTCTTATTGCATGAATTGCAGTCTCTTATATTTACTTTCAGGTAGAGAAAACATAGGCCTGTCGTTCAGTTTACCTTTCTTGGTCACTACAGATGCAGCCTATGTTTATCTCAAGGGACCAACTGGGTTCAGTACTTGTGATTCTTTCCTTCTGGGCTTGTAAGACCAGCAGCAGTGAGTCAGCCTCTGGAAAAACAAGCTATTGTCCTTTTTAGAGCAGGAGCAAAGCAGTCAAAGTAAGAATTTTAACAGTCTATGTGCATTCTGGTTTTATTTAAGCCTCACTATCTTGTGATAGTACCTGAAACAGGCCTAACTGTCCCAGCAGTTGTGGGAAGGTTGGCTTCAGAGCATCCAGTTAGCCAGTCCTCAGCAAAAGAGTTCCTGCTTATCAAAGGGAAGCTCTCTTAATTTCTCCATGGCACACTTTGGTAGGCTTTGCTTCCTGTGGCAACATGCACCAATGACTTCAGAATTGTTCTAGTTGCAGCTTTCCCTTTACGTTTTTTTTAGGAAATTTGGTATTGTTTCACATTGATTTAAGCTAATATTTGTCTGGAGTGTTTAATGTAATGTTTTTTTTATGGAGGAAGCTAATGATACTAAAATAAGCTTCTAAATAAAACCTGATCCTAGTTTGCAAGATTAGTTAGAGAGTGGATTTCAAAAGGGCAAGTGACTTTATGGTCTCTGCTAAGCTTTGAGGGCTGTTGGACTTTAATCTTGTAAATGAAACGTTGTCCTTGCAGTTAGGTATAATTGTGTGCAGGTGTTGGCTGTTTGGCTATTGGACAATTAAAGAAAATCATATATATATGTAATGTTTTTTAAGATGGAATAATTCCTGTCTAAAAATGCGTTGTTACCTTTTGTTGATATTTTTGACAGGGAACAGGGGTGGTGCTTTTCAGTGAGGTTTTTGTGGGTGGACAACTTACTGATTGAAAACAGTAATTAATTGTGCTTTGTTTTATTAGTGGCCTCCTGAATAGCAAAATATTAGTTTAATAAATCATGATGGCATGTCTTCTAATTGAATAAGAACCTGTTATTTGTGCAGTATTTTAATCAATGGTGTGTTACAATATCATCATTTTATTTGCATATTGTGTTGGCTCAAAAAGTTTAATAATAATACAAATATTTTTATTTTTTTAAATGTTTTTTTCTGTTTTTTCTGCCTCTCAAGCACCCAAGAAGCCTCGTGTGAGGTTCAGTAACATCATGGAGATCCGGCAGCTGCCATCAAGCCATGCTTTGGAGGCAAAGCTGTCCCGCATGTCCTATCCAACAGTGAAGGAGCAGGAATCCATCTTAAAAACTGTGGGAAAACTCACTGCCAGCCAAGTAGCAAAAATCAGCTTTTTCTTTTGCTTCGTGGTACGTGCTCCATTCTTTCAGAAAACTTAAGTAAAGATGTATTTAAAACTTGTATAATAATAGTATTGAGATTAATTGAATAAGTATTGAATATTGAATATATTGAATTAATATTGAATAAGTATTGAGATGACTTGCATTCTTTAAACCTTATTTTATAAATGTGCTATAAGAAGTAAAACTTTCCTTGTGCATGATTTAATTATGGATCTGCTGGTAGATGCTGTTGCTGCATCCTGCCTCAGTTTCTGGGAGGAGACAGATTCCAGTGGCAAGATTTTTGAGACAGAAAAATGTAGAGGGCAGATCAGTGATATCTTTTCTAGAAGCGCCTTCACTGCTACTGCCAAATGGATTCTGTGTAGTGTGGACTCATCATGGCTTTTCCTCAGGAAGCTGAGCTATTTAATCATTATTGTTATTACCATCAACAATAGTAATACCACTGATGCATGTACCAGAAAATAGTGGTGTAATTTTTTCTGGGGTAGTGTCCTCATGTCCAAAACAAATCCTGTCTGTTCTGTTCATGGATGCTACTGGCATATACATGTATTTTTTCTTGGAATTTATGAATATATCTACATAAGACTAGAGAGTGATTACTTCCCTTGGGATATATCTGAGATCTTACTAGTGAGATCTCAATCAAGAAGTGAGAAAACATTTGCCATTTTATACCATTTTGGAAGAATTAAGAAATATTTTTTAGGCATTGAATGTAAGAGATGCTTGTTTTTAACAGTGGGGATGTGTGCTGGTTTTAAGTACTCTGAAAGAACCTCATTAGGCTGACTAATGTCACATGCATTACTGAAATTTCTTTGCAGCCCTTGTGCAGTTATCATCTTGAAGCACTCCAAAACAAGTTAAAAGTACCTTTAGTTACTACAGACTAGCTATTATAATGTCATTTAAATTCTTTTTAAGTTCTGAAGTATAGTATTTCGTTATTAAACGTGTACTTGACTGTGGTTGGTTTGAGCCAGTTCTAAGTTTGCTACTGTCTTTTAATGTGCCTTCCACTTTAATTTAAGTTAGAAGTCTCTTTAAGCTAAAAATGTAGTTCTGATTTTATTTTTTAAATAACTGGATTTTTTTTTTTAAGTAGGATTTTATCACATGAGAACCTCAAGCTCTGTTGCTGCTGCCCATATAATAACAAAATTATATTTCTTTTTCCTCAGTGGTTTTTGGCAAATTTCTCATACCAAGAAGCTCTGTCAGATACCCAGGTTGCCATAGTTAATATCTTGTCATCAACCTCTGGTAAGTTTTATTTACACCACCAGATGTGTATTACAACACTATTTATAACATTCAAATCTTGTTACAATGGGTTTGTGTAACATTTTTACCTGTGGGTTTCACCTAAAGGCATTCAATATGTGTGTTTAGAATATACATTTTGATATTTGCAGAGATTTTTAGACCACCTTCATATTTCCCCTGCTTTTTTGTGTGTGTACTTCTGCAGCTACCTCTGTATATTAAAGAAATGTATTTGGAGCATAATAGCTTTGAAGCTGTGTAGTTTTCTGAGCAAACTACTGGCAAAACTTGGTTGTATAAACTCCTCTGAATTTCTCTTGCAGGGCTTTTTACATTAATCTTAGCTGCAGTCTTTCCCAGCAACAGTGGAGATCGGTTTACCCTGTCCAAATTATTAGCTGTTATTTTAAGGTAAGTTAATGGGAGGGAACATTTGATCCAAAATTCCCTGGTACAGTGAGAGGACAACTGTACCTGCTGTACTTGTGCTATCTGTGACAATAAATGAAATCCATCACTCTTTAAAAATCCTTGTTTCACAGATGAATCGAGCAACTGAATTAAGGATTCTTAAATGCTTCATATCATGAACCATTTTCAAATCTCATTCTCCTGTAGGAAATTAGATTAATTTCTGTTGTAAATGGATGAACTTATTTTCTTGTTGTTTATTTGTGGTTTGTTTTATTTATGTGTAATGGTGAAAAAGTTTGACACTCAGTGTTGTCAGCCTGTTTTATTAAATGCCTGGTGCATTGTTCTGGGAATTAAAGGTGGGGTTGGTTGGTTTTAATCTGGGATCATGCCTTAGCAGTTGAGAGCTTCTTTTGACTTTCCAGAAGTGGGTTTTAGTTAACCAAAAATTCCTAAAGATAGAACTGTATATTTGTTTTTCTCTTTCTTTTATCTGTTTTTATAAAGAAATTCCTGAGTTCAAGCAATGTTTTGCATTTCTTCTTTTTTTTGCTAGCATTGGTGGTGTGGTACTTGTTAACCTTTCTGGATCTGAAAAATCTGCTGGAAAAGATACAATAGGTATTTACTTATGGGTTTTAATCCTGGAATATGCAGTGATCAGTACCATCTTCTGACAGTACTAAGTAGTCATATAGCAAGCTCTAGAGCTCTTATTCATGTAACATTTCACAATCTGGCTTTTTACTTTCAACTTCTAAAACTTGCCATTTATGATAAATTTTCACTCTATATATATATTGGGAAAGTTTTTATATTTTAGAGCTTTCTCCATTTTCCCATGTTTTTCATTTAGTAATGGATTCTGTAATCAACAGAGGTTTAGGAGAGATGATTGTACTGTGCATAACATGTTTGGCATATTTCAAGGGAGTATTTTTTCCATTTTTTCCAGGTTCCATTTGGTCTCTTGTAGGAGCAATGCTGTATGCTGTCTACATAGTCATGATAAAAAGGAAAGTAGATAGAGAAGACAAACTTGACATACCAATGTTCTTTGGTAAGACCAAAAGTAACTCTGCTGAAAGCTTTAATTCAATGTGTGATTAATTTATATGCTTTCAGACACTGAACTTTGTGTGGTAAAGGGGCTTAGAAAAGCCAAGGAAGTAGAGAAAGCCTCTTACTCCCATGGTTATGAGTCCTTTGTGTGAATTGTTTCTTGTTTAGAGCCTTAACAACGAGAGGAGCTTCCTGTAGGTATGCAGGCAGCCCTACTGACTTGATGAGATTTCTGAATTTTTATTTTCTTTTCAAGTTCAAACCTGTGAATATCTGATGCATATTTAGTTTGTGAATTTCAGGTTAAATTTCTTACATTTGTTTCCTTTGAAACATTTCAAATATTGCTTCATGGCTGCTTTTTATATGCATATTGTCAAAACAGCACATTTTAGCTGAGATTTTGGTTATGTTGAAGAAAATTTATTATTATTTACTTAATGCTGTTTTTATATCCAGGTTTTGTAGGACTGTTTAATCTGTTGCTGCTGTGGCCAGGGTTCTTCCTGCTTCACTATACTGGGTTTGAAGCATTTGAGTTTCCCAATAAACTGATATGGATGTGCATTGTCATAAATGGCCTTATTGGAACAGTTTTGTCAGAGTTCCTCTGGCTGTGGTATGTACTCCATACACTGAATATATTTTACATGAAATATCTTTCCTGTGTTGAGATGTAAAATTGCCTAGGCTGGGCTTCGTGCCCTTTTCTTTTTCCTGTTTTTCATGTCCACATGTGCAGTTTCACCATTGTGTCACAATGTCCTGTTAAGACAACAACTAACTTTAAAAAGTAGCTGATGTGTGCTTGTAGTAGTTAAAATACTGTGTCCTTAGCTTATTCAAGAATTAACATTTGAGACAAAGAGGCTCTGTGCTACAGAGTTGCAGTAGCAGAAGTAGAGTGTGAATTCTGTTGTAACAGTTCTGTGGCGACACTGCAACAAAAGATCAAGGTGGAGTAGATCGAGTTCCACAAAAACCTTTTGGTTTTTTTAGGGGTGTGGATTTTTGTTTGTTTTTCCAAAATTTAAAGTTATATATGAATTTTAATGACTTTTTGTTTCTTGGCAAACCTTTACAAGTCCTAGTTAAAAATGCAGTGTAGCATATGTTCCTTTGCAATTGAACTGGTTTGTTGATAGAATTTTTGTGATGTTAATGCCATCCTGGAAGATTAAACTGAAGCTCAGTATCAGTGTCAGGTTAAGTGTAATTTTAATGTAGGCAAAATAACAAACAAACACATAAATCCCCCAAACCTCAAACACTGTCTCTCCAAAATCAAGTACTAGCATAGGGTTAAGTGCATGGGTGTGCACAGAGTTTTTACATACATGATATTTGTTTAATTACTCAGAATGATATTCCAGTAAATTAAAGAGCTAGTTTTACTTCCAGTTCCTTTTCCCCAGAGTTTTGGACTGGGACTAATTATAGAGTTTGTGCTGATATCATTCTTTACCAGTCCAGTGTGCCATTAGTATAGTCTTCTTTAATTTTTAGAAGTAAACAATATCATTTAACCTACTTGTTTACTCTACCCAAGCACATAGCACCAGCTACATAATGTAGGGATAGATGTGACTCTCTGTGGTTTTTCTTTAAACTTGCTGATAATTTGTTATTGGATTCTGTACCATTTATGCGTTTACAGTTTTCTGTGGACAGGTTGGTTGTAATTCAGAAGCAGTCTCTTATGCTCTAGAGAATCATGGTATGGAAACAAAATGCAGATTTTTCTAGATGAAGTTAGTACATGTGAAATAGGGAAATTTCCATCATCTCAGAAGATTGGTATGGGAATTAAACCTCAGCCCAGAAGACATCCATTGCCTAGTTAAGAATTCTATACACTTCCACAGATTTATGATGGAGTGTGATGGTGTGAGTTAATTTTTGATTATTAAACCGTAACTAACAGTTCATCAAATGTCTTCCTCTTTGATGTATTACTTTGGTTGTCTTTTAACTTTTAAGACCTCATTATTACAATTATTATTTATTGTCATTAAATTGTATAACTGTTATTATTTTATTGCCTTTTAGGGGCTGCTTTCTTACCTCATCACTGATAGGCACACTTGCCCTAAGCCTTACAATACCTCTGTCCATAATAGCTGACATGTGCATGCAAAAGGTAAGGTACTACTGAATTTTGATCATTGTTTACAGAATTTCTTCTAATAAAATTCTTTTAGGCTTGTACTTATTTATTTAGTACAAGAAATTAGTCAAGTTTTGCACTTGGAAAAGCCAAGAAAGAGGCTTTGCTGTTCAATCTTTTCACAAGCAAAGTGTAAGTTGTAGTGAGTATCTTTAGACTTCTGAAACTTTGTGCATGTAAAAAATGAAGTTAAAAACCCCAAACACAACTTTTATTTTGCTTTTACTTCATGTCAGTGTGGATTTTGGAAAATAAGTCAGAGAAATAAATGGATAAATATAAGAAAAGTCAAAGAGTCAGACTCTGTATAAATACTTCCGTAATGAACATGGGATAGGCAGTATATTTTGTGTTAGTCTTATCTGCGTATTCCAGCATGGAAATAGAGCAAACACTGCAATGGTTCCAACAGTAATAAAACATTTGCTGGTAAGACAGTTGTATTTGTGTCACTCTTAAAGCATCCACAATGCACACTTGAGATATAAATTGTTATGGGAAGGTAAATAAATGTGAAAACTGTAAAAGAAACAAGGAATGAAACATCTGTAGACTCCTCCCCCCAAATTCACTTTCCTGAGGTTAATACATGTGAGCTAATGCTGTAGTAAAAAATAAGAACTTTGTATGCAGGTTTGTGTGTCAGTGCACATTTTAGATATACATAGATGTGTGTGTATGTTCAAATACATTGGTAGAGGTGTATGTAAATAGTTACATATATCAATATATGAAAATTTTAGGTTGTCTTTTGAAGTGATTCATCTAAACTTTCTTCTGGAATGCACTGAAAACCTTCTAATTCCCAGTAAGCAGTCTAATCTCTAGACTGTTTATTCTGAATAAACACAGAGTCCAGATCTTGTAAAATTAATTTATTCTTCTTGTACTGATGCAATATGGAGGCATTTCAAATAGGAGAAACATCTCCCAAGTTCTGTTGAATGATTTTCAGCTGACATTGGTAACAAAAGGGAAAATTACCTTTTAAACTCACGTTGTGAGAAGTAAATCCTTTCTGCCTTTCATTTTAGAAAATAAATTACTAGTATTAGAAGCACAAGTGAGGGACCCTGATTAAAGGTAAAGTGCTGCAGACTTTGAGTTTTTTTGGACAGGTGTATTTGTGCAAGTCTGTCTGTCATGCAGACATCAGAATATCCTAAGCCAACTGAAGTCTCAGGTGTCCACATCTCAGATAACCTGACAGAAATTTTAGCTGCCCTGCCTCTGGCCAGGCTTGTTTTTACTTAAAAGAACCCTGCACAAGAATGCCACTGGCATGGCTAATAACCATGGAGTCCTAGAAAGTGCTGAGCTGGAAGGGGACCCATCAGGATCACCTGGTCCAGCCCCTGGCCCTGCCCAGGACACCCCAAGAATCACACTATGTAGTGTGAAGATTAAAATATCAATACATGCAGCCTTCATATTTCTGTCAAATGGGGTGGTAATTATACAGTATTCATAATTACTAACTTTCTGGGTATTTATTTTTCTGTAATTTTCTAACATAAATCTGAATCTTAGGAAATTACAACCAGGTTTCTAATGACTAATTCCTTTTGGCAGCTTACGTGTTCTGAATTTCATTAGAAATCAGTTGGGAAACACAAGGTTTAACAATTGCAGTTGATGAGGTCTTTGAGGAGGATCATCAGTGCCAGGTGCCAAAGCTGAATCTGTTTTCTCCGAAGTCCTGAGTTTTGGACCTTCTCTCCACACGGGGGGGCTGTGCCCACGGCTCATGGCTCTGTCATCCTGAGAGGCAGGTCCCAGGCTCTTCCTGTCCTCGTGCCCTTGGTTTGGAGTTACAAACCATGGAATGCTTTGGGTTAGAATGGGCCTTAAAGATCATTGCTTTCCAACCCATGGAAGGTCTAGGAGACTTTCTCCTTGGCACCAGAAACACAACTAAAAACCTAAACCTGAGACTATTTGGAAATAACAGTCTTCATTCAGCTCCTAGTGCAAACAGAATGTTCCATTGTTAAGAATGGATCAGTGGGAACAGGTTATGCAGTTCTTAGAAGAAGCAATAACTATAGAAATTGTACAAAATATCTCACACTGTTTAAAATAATTCAACCTGCATCTCAAACTTACAATGATAATCATTCCAAATATACAGCATGTCAATTATTTTTTGAGCTATCTAGTGAATGATGATTGTGTTTCAATTCCAGGTGCAGTTTTCCTGGTTATTTTTTGCAGGAGCAGTACCTGTATTTTTTTCATTTTTCATTGCAACTCTCTTGTGTCACTATAACAACTGGGATCCAGTGATGGTGGGAATCAGAAGAATTTTTGCCTTTATTTGTAGAAAACATCGAATTCAGAGGTAGGCCAGTCACAAACTATAATCCTGTCTCTTTAGCCTTTCCAATATCCTACAATCCTATAGTATTTTATAAGCCACAATACTCATACTCTGTTTATTTTCACCTGATTTTATATTCAGGTGTACTAATTTCTTATTAGCAGTAGTTGCCAATCCATTCATACAATTAACCTATGTAATGCTCAGAAAATGGAAAGATGTGAAGTCTGCTTACCTTTTAAAAGAAGTTTCCTAGTGGTTGTCACAATTTTTTCCCTTAATGTATCTGTAATAATTTCTGTACCCAGCACATGCCGTGAAAATTGTGCAAATTTGAGTACACTTGATAAATTTAAAGAGTCTTTGCATGGTTTTAATGGCTAAAGTTCAAACAGCTGCGGACTTGGTGCCTATGCTGGCTTCATAACAACCAATTTAATATTCCTGTGTGACTTGAAATAAATGTGTTTCTTTTTAGAATGCCAGAAGAAAGTGAGCAGTGTGAAAGCCTCATCCCTATGCATAGTGTTTCACAGGATGGAGATGGCTGCTGTTCATAGACAAAAGGTAAACCTTTAATAAACCTCAAACAATGCACAGAAAGGTGAGGATTGGTTTTCATGGTGGCATTTGTGTTATGCGAGGACACATTTTTAAAGAGCATGCAGTCAGTCTTGTTCTGTATTGATGGACAGAGTTTTAACGTGTATCTTCAAAGTTGTTATTACCACTTGTTGCCAGGCATTATTCTCACAGTTCTTGGTCAATGGTTTTGAAATTTAGTTTTTACTAAAGAGTATTACAAAATTCATCCAAAACTGGATGTGAGTTAATACACCAGAAGAGCCATACAACTTCTTGGCATGGGTGATGTGTTTGGAAGACATCTGAAGTAATTAATTCACTCCTTAGTGCTGTTGGGGTCTCAGTTTGGGCTGCTGCTGCTCATGAAAACCACCAACCATTTAGGGAAGTTTAATGAACACCAGACTTCATCATTATGTGTCCAGAAAGTGGAGAGGAGCCCTTGTGTTTGTGGATGACAAGAAATAAGATGGTAAATTCCATTAAATATTAGACTAAATATTTCTCATGATAAAGCATAGGGAAAGTAGACTAGAACAGCTAAAGAGTTTGCAAAATATCCCACTTTTAAGAGGAGGTTGCACAAATACTAAAAGGAACATTACATGGTTTGTCAGTACTGGCCTGGAGCATTAAAGCAGACAAAGTTTAGAGCTCTACTAGCCCTGTGCTTCAGGGTTTCAATAATGTCTGCAGAATTACAAGAGAAGTATATTTTGATTTTCCAATGTTGCTTAAATCTAATAATGAAATTAAAAATATTTTAATCAAAACAGTAATTGTAATGTCTTAAGACATGGAGTTATTTCCTTTGTTAGTAAGATGGAAACAAATACTTATGGTAATTTCTCTTTTGTAGTCCTGAGTTATGTACTCCTGATAATTTTTTTCTTCTTCTTCTTAGTTTAAAAATGGAATGATGCCCAGCGAAGAGACAATCTTCTGGAAAAGTCCCTAAGGAATCATGTTTCAGTGCCTATTCTGAATTTGTAGTAAAAATAAGAAGTTTCAGTTCTTTTGAAACTCTAAACTTTTTCTCTTCCTTGCTTTCATCTGATTTTATAAATGAACAGATCTACTACATGCCTGTCACCATGGGAGTCTTAGTCCATCTGAGCAACCAACCTGCCTTATAACACTTGAGCTGGTGACATTACTTGACAAAATCAAGAAAGCAAATGTTGTTAAGTGATTTCTTTCTTTTTTAAGTCACAATTTTGTTAAATGCTGGACAATATTATTTTTAAAAGATACTTTAAAGTGAGTTCTGTAAATAAGTTTGCAGGTCATCAAGTCTTACAGGCTTTCAGATGAAAAGCTAAATAGATATGTTACCTGTAGTAGGTACAAATTAAATTTTTTATGTTGTATAAACTATTTGCATATTAATAGATGAAAATAGAAAAATAATTTATTAAGTGCATTCCTATAATTCCTGAGGCAGGATCTTTGTACGGTCCTGGAACACTACATATACAGTGTCTTAGGCCATTTTGAGTAGCCTTGTCATGGCAATGGGTGCTGATGTTTAAAAATCAAAAAAACTGCCCAACAATCAGGAATGCTTAAAATTTCAGTGAATGGTCAAATATTTCCAATTACAATACATTTGGGTATACATTCTTATACATGGTTTAAAACAGACTGGTTCTATAACCCCATTCTCAGTCCCAGTTGTCTCTCAGACATGGAAGTTTTAAGGTGTAGCTGCCACATTGTGAAAGAGATCAAATTAATTGTGAAAGTTTTCAATCAGTGGGTTGGCACTACACTAATCTGCTAAGCAATATGAAGAGGAAAGGTGTTTGCATTGATTTTTTCTTTCCCCCCAGCTGTATTAATAAATTTATTCTAAAACTGATAATTATCTTCCTTCCACTGCAGTGTTTAATCCTTTTGAATCCAGAGAACTATTATAATTATATTCAGGAATATTTGAAATTAGTCAATGCTATTTTTCAGCTCCTGGCCTATAAGACACTTAGATCAAAGTTAATTTTGGCTTTTGATGGATTTGAGTTTTTTTTATAATGAATGTGAGATGGATTTTTTAGCCAGGAGTATTTTCTTCCACATAACAAGGTTATTAATAATGTAGGGTATTTCTACTGTCCGTCCCCACAAGTACAGAAGGATGACATAGCAGAAATGCCTCTTCATGTTTTGGCACTCAGTAATAATCCTTCCAAAAGCAATTTTGGTGTTTTGGTAATATAACTATTATTTAAGAGGTAAAGCAGGAAAGCAACATGCTTAAGCTCTACAGTTATAGAAGAATTCGAGCCAGCAGCTGGAATTTAATATAAGAAATGTGTGTAGAGTAGGAAGACAAAATGAACCTGGGGCTATTCTGTTCAAATATTTAACCTTTATCAAGTTTTTCCTTCTTGTTTTTAATACTGGATTGCACTACAAACTTTGGTGATCTGAGGCATGTCTTTAAGATGAGAGATAGTAAGTCCTTTATGAACCCTAAATAAAAATTAAAAAATACCCAAAACCAACCACAACAAAATCTCAAACTCAAAAGAGACAAGAAAGTGAATTAAATTTCGCAGTTCAATTTCCAAACCCCACAAGCAGAGGGGTCGAAATTTAGTGTGTTGAACTAATTTTATTTTGGTAGAATTTTCAGGCATTTCTTGATCAGTGGAGTTTCCTTCGGTTTTGGATTTGTCCTTCAAAATCATGACAAATTTAGAGGATGTTTGCTTTAACATTTTTTCAAAAAGTATTGTTAATGCCTACGTAAAAAAAAAAAAAAAGGTCTCTTTTCAGTTAATCAAATGTTTCAGTGAGATGCTGCAGAATATTTTAGACCAGGCATTAACTCCAAATTTGAATCAGCTGGGACTTACGGCATTTGTGCATTAAGCCTGGGAAAACCAAGTTTGCTTTCAGATGGCAATGACAGTATTTGTAGCAAAATTTTCTAAGACTGTTTTTTGCAATTGGTCACGCAAACAGGATTGGATCTGTAATGTCAAATATGCAGTTGCTATTTATATTTGCCCTTATGTTCATGGCTTAAAGTCAAAGATCATCATAGCCTCCCATGTATATGTTAATTTTCATTATTCATTAGTTTGAGAGGTTAAGAAAAGAAGTACTAAGAGAATATTCTTCTGTCTGTGACCCTAGGAATGATGAAGAACATTCAGTACATTCAAAGTCAGGGCTTTCCAAATGTTTTTCACAAAAATATGGGGTTTTTTTTAATAAGATAGAAAATATTTTTATCTTCTGGCACTAGGTGGCTTAAGCTGTGTTTTTGCATTAAATTACAATTCTTTAAATAGTAGGAACAAAACAAACTGTCCTTGCTGAGGGGATTTTTAAACAGTGGTGCCCCTGTAGTTACAGGAAACGTGTTACACTTTTAATTACAGAAGCTATGATATACAACATTGTTCCTGCATTTAATAGAATGTGATGGAGTTTTTTCTACAAAACCTTGTGATTTTTAGTACAATGATGTTTTATAAATATAAATGTCTGATTTGAAATGTAAATTGCATAGCTCTGTAATGGATGCTTGGTAAATGCACAAGAGATTTAGCTTTGATTCTCAGGTACCTCTGATGCAATGGAGACATGCTGGGTTTTTCTTCCCTGTGACACAACTGGAATGTGAAGGAGCTCTCTCATGAATACTTTACCTCTGTGTGGTAGGGTATATTGTCATTGCTCTTACTGTTTCAGTTTGGGAATGGCTTCATTCTGACTTACTTCTTGTAGGAACCACATATGCTTCAGAAAAATAATGTCGAGCATTTCTTTGATTGTCACCCAGTGGTTAAGGAACAGTGATTTCCCAGGCCTGCAAAATGGAGGATGAATACTATGTGTTGCTCTGTCAAACAGTTGAACTCATTCCTGTAATCCTTTGAGACAACCAACAATTTCTTCTGTGTGTGCAGTTGAGGTTTTGGGCCTGTTTGGTTTTTGTATATGAAGGAAATGATGCTAATTTGCCAAAAGCTACAGAGCATGCCTTTGCTTTTAGCATTTTGGTGAGTCTTGCCTACTATGATAAGCAGAGTGCTGCACTTCAAAGGCAGAAAAGGGTTTCAGTTTTTCTGGCCACTTCATATTGGGTTTCAGTCAGACTGAAAATGTGTTCTTACAAGGGGCTGCTGCAGATGTAGTGCTGGTTCAGCAAGGGATGGAAATGCCACCTGTGTAACAAAGCCTGGGGCACATGTGTGCTGCTGAAGGCACTGAGGCCTTGCTCTTTGGCTTTCCCAGCCTTCACTGCATCCTGCTCCTTGGCTTCTGGCCTCTGGGAATACCTGTAGGGGGTAGGGGCTGTAGGACAGGACTGGGCTGGCTGCAGGGACTGCACACAAAAGCTGGAGGCTCAGGCACAGCCTGGCTGTTCTTCTGGGTATTTGTGGAAATGGGGTGTTGAGCAGGGCTGGTGTTCAACCCTGCAGGGAGCTGCAGGTGATTCTTGATCTATTCATGGCAGACCTTCTTGGAATGTACTAACAAAAACAGGAGGGCTTGCAAATTGCTTTTCTTGGTGTGTGATGCTGTATTTTGTCATTCCTGTCACAATACTCCTGCCTAGGTACTGCTATTCACAGCTGTGATGGCTTTAAATAAGGTGGCAAAATGATTTCTTTGTAATTCTTGGTTCCATTTCTCTTAATGTTGAATGTTGTCTTTGCTATTCCCTACTGAAGATCCTTCTATCATAGGGAAATTGTTACTGAGCTAAACTGAGCTATCAGAGGATGGGGAAAACCAGTTAAATTTTGGGGATAGGCTGAGTTTATAGACACACTTTGAATTTCATATGGAAATAGACCTCAGAAAGGCAGAGTGTAAATGAAGTGAAGAACTGGCATGCTCAAAAATCAAGAAACAAACTGATGTTAATATCAGTGTTAGGTTATATGGCAAATTGTAGGATGGTACTTTGAATCAGTTTCCTTTATTTGGCATAAGTTTTAGTTACCATTTCTGTTCTGGCTCTCACATGTAGCCTGTGATTTAATAGTTGTAACTCCAGTAGCATTTATGTGATTCATAAACTGTTGTTATGCATTTTCCCCTGTCTAATCCACAATTTCATTAATGTTGTATTTTGTTTTACATGATCATTTCAGGGCATGATTTCTCAGGGAAATACGGATGATACCATATGTTGTGAGAGCCAATAACTAATTCCTGCTTTTAAAATCGTTACAAACATTTCCAGGTTTCACTCAAACATTTCACATCATGTAACTTCCATTTTGAATTTCCTTAGGCTTATCAGGTACATCATGATGAGAATGTTAAGAGCATTTAAAGGTGTCAATAAAATTTACTCTGCCCAACACTTGGTTACTTTTTGGAGAAACATCCTTTCTAAGGTAATGAAATATGTGTGATTTTCTATTTAATTGTCCACTTTGCCATAGAAATGAATCAGTTACTCTGCTGATTTTGAAGCTGCACTTCTGGCATGACAGTGACATTAACTTTTAGGGTTAGGCAGTGCTGTAATAATACATAATCTGATTCTGGGATAGACCAGTATAAATCTCTGACATAAATATATTAGTTTACATCATTAAATTTTTTAAAAGTCTCATCACTTTGGGGGATTTTTTGTTTGTTTTTCTAGTAAAGTTACTTTGGCCAGAATGGGATCTGATCCAAAGCCCACGAGAGTCATAGACAGCATTAATAAAGTAGAACTTTATTGAAAAGAACTCTGCAGTCAGGTTGACCTTTATTCCTTTGCAGTATTTCTGTCTGCAGCACGTTTTTAGAGTGGTTTGCTTTAAGACCTCAGTAATATAAAGGAGGGGTTTTAGTGCTGGTAAAGATGGTAAACTCACTACTGTTACTGATTACAAAAGATATTTCCACATAGCCACTATGCAGCTTAATTATTTAGAAGATGAATTTGTCTTGCTAAGTGACTTTTGTTTAAAATCAGCAGCATGAGAAATATTAACCCCTGCACTTTGCTGTGCACTTCTTTTGTCCATAGTGAGACCATGTGATCATAGTCATCAGCCTTGAGCATCAGCTTCCTCTTGATGATTTCTGCTTTGACATTTCCATTTCCATGCCCTGTTGCATTCATTGCAAAGTGAATTTCCTCTCTAGGTAAAGCCAGTGTAATTGTGTTTTGACTGTCCTAGTCCTCTGTGGTGTTAGAAATCTGACATAAAACGTAAATCTGACATGTGATGTGACTACTTAGAGATCTGTGTTCTCACTCTTGTCATTACATCTGGTCTTAGTAGGTAACCAGACTTTTTCTGGATATGCCTGTCATGATGTGGAATGCATCCAGAATTCCATCTGGCTTTCACTTGCTACTTTTAAAAAGCATAAAGGGCTTTTCTCTGAGGATTTTTGTAGAAAGCAGCTGTTTAGTTCTACAAGTTCAGAGTCCTTTAACTGCATCTCAGTTCATGAAGTTGCATCCAATATTCCCTTTCTCTTATTAATGAACTTCTTAAGGTTTTTTCAGGGAAGGTGCACAAATTTTCTTTATGTTCCACAGAAGAAATTACTGGATACTGAAATAGCCTCAGAAATAAAAATTCAGGGCTGTTTATTCTATAGTTTTTCACCTATGTTCCCGATTTTTTTATCCATTTTTTTAAGAAATCCAACCACATAAAACCAATGAAACCGCCATACTTATCAAGCTATGGGGCAGTAGCCGTTTAGCACAGAACTAATTTTATTATATGCAAATGATTGTATTTTTATCAATTATATCAGTCAATGTGTTGCTGATGTGGTCAGTCCACAAGTCTTCCTTGTCTGAGTCACAGGTGATGCTTCTCTTCTATCTAAATCTGACCTCTTGCATACCAATTAGGTTCCACTGCCAGAATGAGTAATTTTCTAAAATACTTTGGAATCTACTTTTTCCTCTAGTTAGGGGAACAGCAGGAGCTTTCCAACCTGCTTTCCTATTGCAGAAGAAGGAAAAAAAGCCTAAAAAATTATAAAGCAAAAATGTTAATTGAAAATCAAGGACATCAGTAGGAAAATAGGAAGCATATGCTGTAAAATCATTGGGGTGATTTCTTGCATTGCCCAATTCCACATAGGCAGTAGTTTATTGGATTGATCTTTGGGTATTTTAAATAATCATTTCATATTGAAGCTGAAGGCTTAAATTAAGCCCTGTGATTGTTTTAAAAAAAATCATGGAAAAAATATAATTGGAGACTTAGGAGGTATTTTTTGTTTGTGGTTTGGTTTTTTTTAAGTCCATCCAATGCAGCTACAGAGGAATGCTCTGTGAACTGGCACTCATGAGAGGCTGTTTACACAAGGCTACATGGAAAGTACAGCCAGGTGTTGGAGTTGACATTACCTGAATGGAATTAGAAAAATTTACTAAGTATGAGGTACAGCTTCAGCATTGTAGAGCTGAAGGGGCATTTTAATGATTTAAAATTCATGTGAGGTCTCATTGGAGTAGATATTAGTAAAACAAAATTGGTTTTGGAACCTTGAGTTCTGAAACCCCTGACATTAAAAGATGCACAAAACCAGTTGTAGTTTTGGTGGTTGTCCTGGTGTTGCATTTTGGACTGACTTTCAGGGAATTCTCAGTTACGCTTTTAAAGGGGAAGCTGCTTTAACTGAAGAGCTTTCACCTGAAGAAAACCTTTTGTTTTTCCCCTGAAGTCTGTACAGTTTGCTGATAACTCAGATGTTCTGGGAGCACAGCAAGTTCCAGATATCCAAGTATCCTCTATGAAACATCTTTATGCATCATCTTTTGACCATTTTCCTTAGTGAAAGCAGAACCTGAATTGCTGATGTGTATTGCATTTGCACTTGAAAACCTGATTTCAGAGTGTGTTAAACCTTGATCTATTTTTGATAAAAAAGAAATGTAGCATTTTAATCTAATTTCCATTTAATGGCAAGGATATTCATGCAGAGAAAAACATATATCAGGGTTTGATGCAGTGATTTTTAAGCCAAGAAAACAGCAGGATGGCAGTGGTAAATCTGAAATGGAGATGCATATCTCTTAGAAAATCTGGTTTCCTCCTGCCCTTTTTATACCAAATTGTGTCTCCATTATTCCAGGATAATGCAGCTGAAGCAAGAACCAGAGCTTTTACCCTTTGTTCTCTGAAAGTGAACACTGGCTTTTGCCTGGGTTGTCTTTGTCCTGTCACTTCATTTTCTGATGGGAGGTCAGTTAAATAAAAAATATAGAATAAGTATTTTTAATTAAAATCAGATTTAAGCTATTAATTATTTTGAAATTCTCTATATTAGTAGAGATCTAATGAATGGAAATTGAAGTCCTATATTGCAAATACTGAACAGTGCTTATATATTTTTAACAAAACCAGTATATATATGAATATTTGAAACATGCATGAAGGTGGAAATTGGAAGATTGTTTTTATGTTAAAAGGTTTATAAATTTAAATTCTTGATATCCAGTACCAAAACCCTATAAAAGGGCTAATGAAAAGAAAATGTAATGTATTCTGATTAACAGCCTGTGTAATACAATCAATGGGTGTGATGGTTTTGTTCTGTATTATATTTATTATATGTAAGTAAACAATAAAGATTATAAATCTTATTTTCTTAACAGGAATTGGTATTTGGTTGGGGTTACTTGATGTATTATACATCATTGTGTTTTATATCATCAGTTAAGAAAAAGTGGTCACTAGGGCTGGGGTTAAAAGTGAGTTTTGGGATGTCTCGTGTTACCTGGAGTCAGCCAGGATGTGGAAGGCTGTAATTTGGTGTGAGTGCAGGTTTTGGCTGGGGCAGGGTTGATTTTCATCCCCATGGCTGGTTTGGGGCTGCGCTGAGCACAGGGTGATGATGCAGAGATGCTGCTGCTGCTGAGCAGGGCTTGCACGGAGCTGAGGCCTTGCTGCTTTTCCTGCTGCCACTCTGGGAGGAGTTTGGGGTGCAGGGGAGGGGACACAGCCGGGATGGGCTGACCAGGGGACATTTCAGACCATGGGACAGCGTGCTCACTACCTACAGCGGGGGAGGAAGTGCCACTGCTGGGATGGATACACAGCATACACACCCACTGGTGTAGAGACAACAACAGCAGCTTCATTCTTACAAGTTGTTCCTGAAGTTTTTATGCCCTTAAGATCATGCTTTGTTAAGTCATTAATTACACCAAAACAGCTCATTATATTCATTGGACACAGCAATAGCTTATTGTATTTTATTGGTATAAAGTAATTAACATCAATAATTAATTGGTCAGAATTTACAACAAAATAAGGCATGTACACTGCTCACTAAGGCACGTATCTTCTAACTGCCAGTATCTTTTATGTGTTTATTTTATGAGTTTCCATGCTAATGGCTTTGCTTCCTTCTTTGTTATAGATAAACTCATATTTTATCAATTTTTTCTGCTGCTAACTCAGTTTGGCTTGCAGACTAGCTGTTAAGCCCATCTGCAGAAAGGAAGAAGAGGGGACATTGGGAGTGATGGTGGCTGTCCTCCCAGGTGCCCACTGCACTGGCAGAGCCCTGCTCTCCTGGGGGTGCCCTGGGAGCAGAGAATTCACCCTCAGTTTTTTCCATGTGGCTTTCCCTGTTTCCCTGCCTTTATCCCAGCCCACGGCACTGCTCGCTTTTTTCCTCCCCGATGTCGCTCTGGGGATGAGTTGTTCGCTGGGATTAAAGCACCACAGTCCAACACCGATTTTTGTTGCGTTTCGGGTGGTTTTTGTTGGCGAACCCCTGAATGGCAAAGCGCGCACAACCTGCGAGCAGCAGGGGGAGCTCCGGCCGTGCCCATCCCGCGGCTCCTGCTCAGCAATTATTGTGTAAGTGGTGAAAAGATAATTAATTTACCTGTTTATCATCACTGATTCCCGCAGTTAGCCAGGGCTAGACATTGACCTTTCTTCTTGCAGCTGAACTTTCAGCGTCTTTAATAATTAAAACCTCGGGGATGATAGGCATTTACCGAAATAGTTCATCAAAAAGAAAAAAAAATTCCACCATAGGTTTTTCTGAGTTTTCTGGATTAACTACAGCTGAATTCTTTTTTACCGAGATCCTAAATGTTACTGCACAGCTATAGCGAGAAGCAGCTTTTTACACTAAAACAAGGAGATATTTGCTTTGCCATGAGCTAATTAAGGAGTTCACCTCATATTACCTGACCAGCAACAGGAATTCTGGAGCTCCAATGAAGAATTTGAAGCAACTTTACTTAGAAAGTTTCTGTATACTTTCAAAGGCAAGTTGGCAATAACAATCCTGTTCTTTTTCTACTGTGCTAACTGATGGCTAGGATCCCAATGATTGTGTGATTCCTCCCTTTTAAGTCGTAGAGATAAAGTAAAATGTGGAATAATTTTTGGCAGGTTCTGCCCAAAAACCGTAAAACCCTAAAATGCATCACTTCCTTAGGCTCTGTCAGTACTTGATGAGTTCTGCTGAGGGGACAGTGGAGGCTTTGATAGAGATGTGGGGGGACCCAGGAGGAGTTCCTGGGGAAACAACTGAGGTCAGAACTTGTTTTGTGGTTTGGTTTTCTGTTGTTTTGTGGGTATTTGTTCGTTTGTTTTTCTTTATCCACAGCATGAATCGATGTATTGTTATTCTGTTAGGCTCTTAAGATCTAAACTGTCCTCTGTGATATCCTGACACCCAGTACTTTTCTGTATACAAAGGAATCAGTCAGGCTCTCTGGATTGCTTTCAGTCTTTAGGATGTAATTTGTTGACACATTATCTTGTTCTACTCTGTATGCTCTTCAGTTTGAGGAGACACATTTCATACATGAAACTGCCACTTGCCAGAAGCTCAGTGTCACTTGCTACAAGGTGAGGTTTAAAGCTTCTGAGAAGGATGATTTAAACCCCATTTTCAGACTTCTTTTTCTATCAACAGTATGCATGTGGAAGACATTCTTGGGTTTTATTTATATCTGCACCCCAAGTATATTCCATTTATATTGATTTTCAAAAACTGGGACAAAACTTAAGGTTTCCAAAGAAACAATAGTTTTCTACCTCAATGTGAGATCTTCTTCCTCTTTTCCCTTCACTTTCCCCTCCTCTTGCCCCCAGCCATTACTTCAAGATCATGTGAAAGAAAAGCCAATTCTAGTTTGTGGCTTTGCAAGCCTTCAGGACTTTTTTTGGCACTGTTGCCTAATGTGTTATAATTTGCTGGGAGATGAAAATCTTCATATCATAAAGATTCCTTAATTATCTAAATAGGCTTTTCTTTGTGGGAATCTTCCAGTGGTGGGGCATTTTCTGGGCTGCTTTGATTTAGCTGCTGGGGTCCTGCTGCTAATGCTGCTAGAAAACTCATGATTACACTGCAGAGTGTGCATTTACACAGCACTAGAGAAGCTGCATAAACATAAAGGAACATTCTGTCTATCTGTAATAGTGTTCCCACTTAGAAAGAAGCTCATCTGCCAGCAGATCTACTTTTTTTTTTTTAAATCCCTTTGGAAGAAAAAAAAGTTTAGTTATAAGTTTATAAGTTTAGTGGCTTTTGTGGCTGTGGTGTTGCAGACAAACAGGAAAGTGAACCCATGAGAGGTTTCTGACCATGAGATGTGGTGGTCTAAGAGCAAAGGGAAAGGAGGAAATCTGAAGCAAGGACTGTGATGGATGGAGTTGGGTCTCGAGCACGCCTCTCCCCAAGTCCTCCTTGCCTTTTTGTTTGTTTCCCTCATCACAAAGGAATGTACAGGAGACACTTTTCACTAATTGAGAGGATGTCATTAGTTCATAGTATAAATATTTAAAATATTATGGATATGTGTTAGTAATTTAACACATGTCTTTTGTTAAAAACACATTTTGACAAAAGTGCTGAGACTGACTTCTGCCTCCCCTTTCACCGTTAGGTAAAAGCTGATACAGCTCCATCTGTCACTCTTTTGCATGTGATGTTTTCCCCAGGACTTAAAAATGGAGTTGGATTCATTACTCTTCCTACAGGAATGTGTTGGCCATAGTGAGTTTCAAGTGTAGGAAGAGAAGCTCCTGGAAAATGTGTTCCTAGGGTAAAACAGAGTCTCACTGAAATATGTTTTTCAAGGAAATGGTGATGGACTAAGCCAGTGTCCTTTCTGAGATGCAAAGGGGCAATCAGGACCAGCCTAACCTAGAGAAGAAAAGAACAAAGGGATAATCTGTCAGGAGCTGATGGAGAGCCATGCAAGGGAATGAGCAGCCCCTTGGAATTAGATGCATAATGGATTTCCAGTAAATGAGGTATACCTGAGCTCTTGCAAAAGAAGTCAGCCCCAGCTGAAATTATTCCTGTCCTTGTCTGCTCCTTTTGTACTCAAGGGTAGGGTAAGATGGTGAGTTCTTGTTAAAGCTTCAAGACAGAGCAATTTTTGTAAGAGTCTTAACTGTTCTGTGAATAGTGGATGAATCACCTTCAGATTGTCATGGATTAAAAGTTTCAAAACACCCAAAACCTGAAGGGTTTCATTATTTTAAAAAACCACTAATTTGCTTTTAGGGGTCTAAATGATATAAAGGTTTGGTGACACATCAAGTCTGTCATGAAATAATAGTAATGTCATATTGGCACCCTGACAAAGTAATTCCTCAAAACACTTAGTTAATGCTTTTAATGATGTATCTCTGCTTTCTGGCTCTGGTCTGCCATTATACTTGCCAACCTACCTCCTCCCTTTGCAGATGATTTCTAAAACTGACACGTTTATGTCTCCCTTTATAAATTCTTCATTTTTTTCCCTTTTTTTTTTCCCTTCTCCTCTCACAGGTTTAAAAAAAGACAGTTCAATTCTAAATTGTTTGAAAAATTGGCAGCAGAGTCGCCCTAGCAGTATAGCAAAGAGGCACAAGTACAGAGGAGTTGAGAATCCTGGTTTTGTGAATTTCTCTTCACATACCAGACTATTTAAATCTAAAGTGTTTGTTGGCCTTGAAGTGGATCTTCAAGAGAACTCTTTAACAAAGCTGCTTGTTCCACATAACAATATTTTGTTATATGTTTAGAAAACACTCTGCTTCTTGCTTAGCTTGGCTTTTCAGGAGAGGATGATAGTTTCAAGGTAAAGGTTGCTGGGTGTAAACTCAAAACAGAATAAACTCTTAGAGAAACTCTAGATTCCTACAGTCAATTCCATAGTGTCCTTCTGAATTTGACCTGTTCCAAGGACCCAATCTTTTATATGCTGCTTTGAATGTTGTGAGTAGACACAATATTGATATCATACTTGGGAAAGTTCCTTCACCTTCCAGTGGAAGAGTTTTCCCCTTCCTAAAATCATGGTAATGATTACAATTTCTTGTTTAGGAGGTGAAAACAAGGCAACAAATTGTTGACACAGTTGCTTCAGGGCCTGGGCAGAAAGCTGTAGCTCCCAATAAGAACATTAAGTTCCTATAAAGAACTACTGCCTCGGTTCTTAAGGAAGCAATAGCTACAGCTTTCAGCCCAGGCCCTGCAGCAATTATTGCCATCTTGTCTCTCATATTCCCTTACATCTCCCTAATTCCTCCTGCCCTGCCTGACCTGTGCCACTTGAGCAGTCAGTTCACTTCCCAAAGTCCTTAATCAGTCCCCACTGGAGGTGCCAGCGCTGAGATCAGTGCTGGGCCGGGACCTTATGGCGGATGCCACCAGAGGGACACCAAGGAAGATGAACTATTTGTTACATTTTTAAAGGAAGTCTTTTAGCTGTTTGAAAAAAGAGTGGGGATTGCTCCAAACACCTAAAAATTTTTTTTCTTTAATGTAACAGATGTCAGTTTACCTTGACTGCTGCTGCTGAAGAAGCTGTGCCTGTATCAAAGGGTACAGAGCATCTTAATGGAGATGTAGAAATGTTAGAAATTGTGACTGAAATTCAGTGCTTAAGGAACTGGCTCAGGCTCCCAAAATTCACATCTGTAGGAGACCAGGGAAAGGACTAAGTCAAGAAAGAGAGAGGAGTAAGAAGAGAGTTAAATAGGGTGAAGGTTGTACAAGTCCTCTCCCTCCATCTCCAGTTCTGCCCCTTAAGGTAGTTATCAATAATTCCCAAACCTCTGGAAGATCAAACCTTTTCCATGTTTACTGTTCTCTAAGCTATTCCTTCTTCCAGCAGTGAAATAATTTTTATGTTCTGTCCCCTTAGACCAGACATACTTCACAGCATTGAAACACCCAAGAGATTTTTGCATATTTATTTTTCTGACTTAGAAAAATCTTTACCTAGTGAAAACCATATTGAAAACATCCTGCTAGAGATAATTTCATCACTCTCCACCCACAATCTATTGAGTCTGAACATTTACTTCCTCTGAGCCACCTTGCTGCCTCTAAACCTGTTCATGGACCTCTAAAAATGCTTTTCCTGCATTCTGCTAATCACCAAACTCAGGTTAGGTAGGAGAAATTCCTCTACTGGTAAATGGACTCTGCTGGTTAGTGGTACTCTGGTGTGCTTTTTGTTTGGTTTTTAATCGCATGGTACTCCCACAAACCTACTGTGTTTTGCTTTTTCCTGTCTTTATATGCACCAAGTTACTCTTTGGAGATAGTCTGGCTTCCAGAAATTTGGAGTCTGAGATGTGTGTCTTGTACAAAAAGTATAAGTATTTACATATAAATTGTAACCCTCTGAAGAAACATCTAAAAAATTCCCCCTCGCCCACATGTTCACTGTCCCACTGAGCTGAGATTTCTTTGTGCTTTATGGGCTTTAAATAATGGGTGTCCCTTTCCCCTTTCTTAATTTGCTGCCGTATTGGAAGGGTTTTTTGCCTTCCTTTGTAGACAAAGCAGTCTTTTGGAGAATTCAGGAGAGCTGAAACATCCCAGCAGGTATGGTGTGAAACTGGGCTTGCTGTGAACACTGACTTACAACTTTTCGCTCGGAGGCATCCCACTGAGTCTCTGTTCAGGTGAACAAAATCCCACTTCTGAGACTGTTACAGGCTGGATCATCAGCTGGGAGTCAAAGGCGTGGCCCCATTTATTTGGATGGAGCTGTGCTAATTTACATCAATGAAAAAAATCTGATTTTAGTGGATAATCTGCAGTTAATCCCTACTCTGGGTAAATAACTGTCTCTAAATGCCGTCCTTCGGGTGCTTATTTTCTGTTTAATTGATTTTGTAACTTTTCTGTAGATTTTTGGTAGCAAATTGAAATGTATGTGACTAGAAGAAAGAGATACATCTGAGGCTTGTTACAGTAAAAGTGAGAGTAGGAACAACAGAAATGTCTTGCTCCTTGCTGATTGCATGAGCAAATGTGGATCACATGAATGAATTCTTTATATATAATGCAACCTCTTTGTTGTCCATCACCCTAAGAGAATCACAGAGTTTTAACTTTTGTCTTTCCATTTCTCTCTTAGTTACTGCTTCAGTTCTTCTCTGCACTGTACTTGGAATGGAGTTTTTTAATATTATTTCCTAAAATTGTTTCGTTTTGGAATGATATTAATGTTATTATTAATAGTGATTAAAGTGCAGATCTTGGGTTAGTGATTTCATGCCTATGTGCTGGTTATAAATTTCTGGATGGGGATTAACAAATTGTGCCAAGAGAACAGAAAGGCAGACTGTCCTTGACCCTTAGTAATGTTGATTTTCCTGAAGAGGGTTCTAGTCTCTAATCTTGATCCTTTTGCAAAGAAAGTACATCCCTGCTGCAATTTTCTGTCTGCAGAACATCCTTTTAAGAATCAGTTATGTACACTGCAATAATTATTTAGTCTTAATTAGTGTGATAGTTTTATTCATGGCTTCCTTTACTGGTCATCTGTTCTGCTGTTTCAAATCCAGGTCTGGCAAAATTTCTTTGCCTGCAGTTGCTTGAGAGGAAGATTATACAACTAATTGAACTGCCTGGCCATGGTCCATGGCCTGTTAATGTCCATCTTGCTCAAACAGCTGTATGGAATTTTCCAGACCAGCAGGCTGGTCTGGCATGCAGAGTCAAGCTTTGTTCACCCAGCACGATTATCACTCATCCCAAGTGAAAGGAAGGTGAAGACATCTTCTTGGGAAGCATGCTTCAAGAATTAGGAAACTGATTCACTCTTCAAGTGTTTAGTTATCAACCAGAGATCATGTTATCAAATATACACTGTAGGAGTTATCTAAATAGTAATGTGGACAATTATTAAAATATCCAGATTAGAAAATATGCACAATGAACAATGAAGGCTGAACCTGATAGCTGCCACAATACCTGGTGTTCAGCTCACTATTGCTCTTTAGTCTTACAGACATGGCCTGGGAGAGAGGGAGAGGATGCACATGTTGCAATAATGGATCACCACACTGAAGTGTGTCATTCAAACTCACTTCAGGAAACAGGTTCAGGAGTGTAAGGTGCAACAACAAAGTAATCACATGTAATATTTACTGATGTTGAAAGACTGACATGCACAGAATTTACAATTCTGTGTGGCATGATAGAAACTAAGCAAAAATATTATGGCAAAACCAGACTCCAGTGAGTGTATTTGTATATTTATACATATATATATTTTTTCAGAGGAGCTCTTGCTGAATTCACACAGTTTTTGGGCCATGTTCATCTCCTGGCAGATTTTGTACTATGTCCTCCTCTGTGAGTGCCTCCCCCCCTGCTGCTCCCCCTGGGCACTCTCCAGGCTGTCCCCCACACCTGTCCCCTCAGCCCCTGGTGTCCTTGGCCCTCTCTGAAGTGCCCAGGTGTCACTGCTGGGTTGAGCTGTGCCCTGTGTGGGGTCTGTGCCTATGGGCAACTGTTCATGTCTGGCACAGAGGGAGCCCCACAGCCCAGGCATGAGCAGCAGGAGCTCTGGGCTGAGCTCTGGATCTGTCTCTGGAGGATTTGGAGCCACCAGCTGTGGAGAGGGAGCCCTGGCAGCTGTGCTTCAGGTGTCTGATGGCAGCAGGGCCAGGGGAGCACCAGGGTCTCCTGCCAGGGGCCCTCAGGGGTGGGTGGGTGTGGGCTCACAGCACAGTGTGCAGTGATGGGAAAGCATCAGATCAGCTCTGTTACTTCATTCTTTCCTCACAAAGGAGTGTCCTTTGAAATCGTAATCTTACTAACACCCTGTGTCTTTCCATAACCTTGTCCTCCAGTTGTCACTCCCCACAGGTTCTCATGGCCACAGTGCTTTGCTGTTGCCCAAGTGACATGAAGTCTCAGGGTGCTGCCAAATACACCCTTGAAATCATAATCTTACTGACATAAGCTCATATTGGTGCTCTTTCATGCTGATCTGCTTATGTGGCCTCCAGAGATTGCTTTAGCATTGATTTGGTTCATCTGGACATTAGAGTGTGCCCTCCACAGGGGCCTGCTGAATTTATCTTACCCCTGGCTTTAGCAGGGACACCACCCCACAGAGCTGACACCCTGTGCCCCAAAACGTGATCATGCAGAAAAATGCTGCAGAGATTTCTGCTTTGGGGCTTGGCCCACGAGTGCTTTGGCAGGCTGGGAGCTGCTCTGCTCCCACAGACCCTGCAGCGCTGGGGGCATGGAGCAGCCTCCTCGGAGCTCTCCTGGGGCTGGAGGTGCAGGTTCCTTGGGAAACCTGAGCATTCACCCCCAGCACCTCCTGCTGTGCTGCTGAGGGCAGGTGTTGGGCTGGGCTTGTCCCTGTGCTGGGAAGATTTTGAGGCTCAGGCTGAAAGCTGCAGGTGGCTCTGTCCTGGAGCACTCCAGCCCGAGCCTGGGTTTGCTCAGTAACACCTCAGGGGGTCAGCTGCTTGCAGGGGTGTAGGAGGAAAGGTGTTGCCTCCACTCCCTCCCCAGCAATCCATCCAATCTGGAGCAGTGTCAGAACCCAGGAAATTCCTCTGGCTGCCCTGGAGGGCTTGAGACCCTGCCCGGGGGGCTCAGAGACCTTGGCACAGAGCCCAAGAGCCCTGTGCCTTTGATCTTAACCCATGGAAAAAATTACCAACCTTATATGAGGATCTGCAAGCCACAAAAGTCTAAGTAGAATAATAATTAGTTTGTCACGGGGTGGAAAAATAGATTTTTGGGGGATTTTAGAATGGGGGTTCAGGGGGCAAGATGGAGAGAATCTGGCATGTCCAGCCTTTCTCCTTCTTCTTCTTGGCCTCCATCTTCTGCTGTGATGTTGGCACTTACAGATTGGTTTAGAGTAGAAGCTGACTGTCTAACATAGGTTATTGGAAAGTAATTGTAAACATTGTACACGTAGTTTTTAGTATAAAGACATAACACTGCCCTGGGGGCAGGCAGAGTGCCTCTGACTGTCTTGCTGAGCAGGACTTCAGCAGGACAGGAGAAAGAATTTTATAGATAAGAAACAATAAACAACCTTGAGACCAAGAACAAAAGAATCCTGACTCCTTCTTCGACTGCCAGGCTGGGAAAAAGAAGCTTGTACCTATCTCAGAGTCACTCTCACCAGCAGAAAATCTGAAAGAGCAGAAGCAAATGGGTGGTAGATCTGTCTGTCCTGTCCAGCTGCTCCTGCTGTCTGACTGTCTGGGCAGAGCTCCTGCCTAAAGTCCTGCCTTTTGGAACAGCAGACAAGGTCCTCTGGTCTGCTGTGCTCTCTGATTTGAAATTCTGTGCACTGAATTTTAAAATTCAAAACCTTTCTCATCCTTTCTTGCAGGAACATGGTGTTTTGCAAGCCAGGTCTGGGGTGACTGAATGTGATAGCAGTTTGTGATTTTTGATGGAATAGGTGCACTCTGAAAGTGAAACAAACCTGATGGCTCCATGTTCCCTGGATCATTGTTTTCCAAGGAAGAAACCTTGGCTTCTTTATACAAGCACAGCAACTTTTTACTGCAGTAAAAATTTTTAAGATATAGAATGGGGAGCTAAATAACCTGAAATATAAAGTATTAGATAAAAAATAATTTAACAATAATATATGTAATCAGTTCCATCCATCATATGTGATATACTCTTTCAGATGGTACTAGTAGTAATATAAACTGCTCTTCTGTATAAATAAAGCAAGTGAATTCAAATGGCCAAAGTTGCTGTTTCCCCAGAAAATATCTTTTTTGAGAACTAAATAAAACATAAAAAACAACAAGGGGGGAAAAATCCTCATCTAGAGGTAATTCTTGCTTGTAGCCTGACAGCTGAAGAATTACAGTGACAGAAGATACCCTGAGCCACCCTGAGAGTGCCAGCCTGCAGGAGAGCCAGGCTGCTTTCAACTGCTGCTTCTGGAGCTTCTCTGCTGCCCCAGCTCCCAAAGCCACTGAGCTGCCTAAGCCAGGCTCTCCTTGGAGAAAGGGGATGACAGTAAGGAGCAGTTTACCAAAGGAAAAGGAAACTTATCAGGGACAGGAGGCTCTCAGGAGTTACAGATCTTGCCTGGTGGTGTGTGGGTGTCTCAGGCTGATGGAGATAGTATTTCAGATTATCTTTGCTTCTGTGTCTGCTCAGGATTTCTTCAAATGTGAGCTTGATGAGATCTGGGTGGTGTCCCTCTGTCTTGGGAGCCCTTGAGGAAGGCAGGTCAGGAGAACAGCAAATTGTTCTGAGTTCTTCTTTATATGGGTGCCTAAAAAAATTGACCATAGTTACCCCAGAGGGATGGGTAAATAACCAACCACCACATCTAAATATTTTTTAAGGATCTGTTTTTAATCGTGGCATATCTTCTTTGTTTCACTGATTTTCTAGTTGATTCTCCTTTTGTTTTTTAGTCATGATCATAACACCCTCCTTAGTAATATCTATCTATTTGTATAAATTTAGACCAAATAATATTTTTTTGTGGTAAAAATTGAACATTTTTATCATCACTGGTAGCTGACCCTTTGTGAGCTTTTTTTTCTGAGCAAGAGCTATGTTGTTCAGGATCCCTGAGGCCCAGTTGTGAAACTTCCCAAAGAATGAAATTATGATCTCACTGAAGCCAGTGGGAAAACACCTTTTTTGGTGATGGAGATAAAAAAAAAAAACACTTTTGGGGGAAATGCTGGACATCCATAAATATAAGTGTATCTATTATGTCTCTTTTTATACATCATTTTAAATCTAGGATGGTCTCCACTAAAAGAGGCTAAAACACCTCTTTTGTTGTGTTCTCCTGGGATTTCTCTTTTTCCAGCTTCCATTATAGGGCCTTCTAGTAAGTTTGGGGATCTGTGGAAGTTTCTGACTCCTGGAAGTGCTTTTACTTTTAATTTAAGACTTTGAAATCTTAAATTTCTTACACTTTATAATGTATTCTGCAGAGGAACCATAAGAATTGTCAGACCCAATAATAAACACAAACCTGTACTTATACACTGTGGATTTCATACAAATAAATGAACATGCACTATTCATCCTCAAAGAGAGAATGGGAACACAGCTTTCCTATATTTCTAAGAATTTTTTTTGCAAAATTTCACGACGGTGTTAATTATTCAGTACCTATTATGAGCCTCCAGGATGGGAATGAGAGCTGTGTTTCCTAGAAATGAAACATGGAAGTGTTCTCCGAGCTATTTTAATGCTAATTCTTGCTCACTTTTTCAGAGCCTGAGCTTTAAACACCACAACTGCGAAAAGATCAGACCGAAGTGGGAAATGTATTTTGGCCATAAACATGAAATTGTGAATTGGCATTTAATTGTGGGAAGTGATTCTGTAGTAGGTTGTTTTAGATCTTTCAATTGGTGTGAGTCAGAGAGCTTTTATGGCAACAAAATTGCACAGTAGGCTTTAATTGTGCATAATTATTGCACTGCATGGTGCACATACTATACTGTAGGCATTCAGCTGCATTCTGTTAGATGTTTTTATTGAAATCTCTGAAGAAGTGTACCTGATGTTATTTGATATATGTTTGTTTAATGTGCTCATGCTCTTTTTTGTCTCAGGAAAATGAAAATAATTACAATAGAAAATATTTCCTCCCTCCCCCCATTTTCCAGATGACTAATTATACTGTATGGGATACCTGTGGGCATCTGCTAAAATTAACTGGAGTCTTATTTCTGATTTCAGCTGCAAGAATCTTACAAAAGGTCTTTGGGTTCAGGAGTGTAACTTTAAATAATACAGACTAGGACAGGGTTCAGGGTTTTTACACCAATCTGCACATTCTGAAGGCTGAATGATACTTGGTAGACTTTCATCTTGTTACTTCTGTAATCTGCAGCTGTTTCCAATTTGATTTTTTTCTTCTTTGAGTGTTTTATGTCTGTTGGATCTGACAAATGCACCCACCTACAACACAGCCTGTGCCTCGGGACTAGGAAAATTTTATTTCTTCCTCTACAAGTAAGTAAAACATTGTTATCACTGTGGACCTAGTGATTTGTGAAATCCTGTTGTACTTTCTTATTCCTCCTGCTGAGCTTTTAAGTTGTCAGCAGTGATCTGATTGTTTCCCACCCTTTCACCAACAATGGAGCCCAGGCCAGCACTCTGCTGCTCTCATGAATTCAGTATCACAGCCCTCAGCCATCAAAAGGGCTTTGTGATGTTTCTAGGCTGTGACATTTCTAGGGAAAAAACAGCTTTGGGTTTGGAGCTTGGGTTTTTGGGGGATGAAAAAATAGAGTCTGATATTATTGTCATTATTGTGCCACAAGATTCTGTATTTCTCCTGCCTCTCCAGGGATGAAAGCAGTGTGTAACAAACAGTGGCTCTGGCAGATCCTTTTCCTGTCTGTGCTGATGAACTTGCCATTGCTATAATGTAGATAACAAACCCCACAGTAACCCTCCTTCTTGTTAGCATCTTCCAGCACAGCAGCTTCTGGCCTCAAAGAACAAGGGCCAGGAAGAATGAATGTTGATTGCACCACTGCAAAGCCTTTTATTGTTCTTGTTTGTATAGTAAAAGTGAAGCAGCAGGAAGAAACTCCATTTTTTTTAATAACTATTCTGTATCCAAGACAATCTGAAAATATTGTTTCAGGCTGGGTTAAGCCAGGCAGGGATTTTTCCTCTCTCCCAGACTATTTCCTACAGTTATTCCTGGTGATCTATGCAACTCACAAAGAACATGTGAAAAATCCCTAACAGTCTTCCAGCTCTTTTCATAAGAGTGTGCATTCAGGAGCAATGCAGGATCACTGGCATCCCCCCTACTGTGAATTTTACCAGGGAAGTGAACTTTTATCATTTCTGCTTCACTTCTTGCATGAGTGGGCAATAACTGTACAAACACCACGTCCTGTCTGACATCTGCCTTCCCACAGCCCAGAGGGCAGAGAACAGGCACCTCTGTGGGAGCTGAGGGGTAGCTGTTGAGAGGAACTGCGAAAAGGAACATTTAAACACAATTTAAGACCTTTCTCTTCCACCTGTCAAGTGGGGTCTGAACCTCAGTTAAATAAAGTCATTTTACAACGTGGCAGGTTTAAATGTTTGTTTACTTCAAAAGCCATGGCACTTCCAGAGGTAATCAAGTCTTTGATGATGTGCCATAGAACTGTATCCACTGTGATGCTTCAGTCTGTTTTTTTGTTTAGATTTTTTCTGTTTTGTTGTCTTGTAAATTTTTAAAGGTTGCTATTTTAAATTTTCTTTGTTTTTCTTGCTTCCTCCTTGCAGGGGGGAAGACTGAGCAATGATAAAAGGGAAGAAATTCTTATTGATTATCTTACTGCCTTAAACGACCATTTGGATATAGTCCCAGATTGTACATCTGCCCCTCTAATGTACATCTGAAATGATATTAATACCAAACCAGACATCTGTGTGCTGGATGTGTGTTCAGCTGCTTGGGAGAGTGCTGCTGCTGCTGCTGCATCTGCAGAGAGCAGCCTGGGCTCCTCCTGTGCTCAGCAAGGAGTGGCCGAGGGAGGAGCAGCCCTGGTGCCTGGGCTCTCCACGGGGCTCAGAAAGCTCTGAAAATGGCATTTCACCCCTCAGTGTCCATCCTGCCTTCTCTAACTCTTGCCATGACCTCTAGCTCACATCTGGAGCCAGGTTATGCTGTGGAATCACAGTGTCAATGGAAGAGAGGAGGTTTTCTCAAGGTGTTGTTAACTGGACAGGCACCAGCCCTGAGGTCCTGATGGGGTGGGCAAGGGCAGCCTTTCTGTGCAGGCTTGAAGCCTGAAATGGAGAAAACTGCAATGCCCTGGCTGCACCAGCTACTCAGGCACACCTCTATGACTGTTCTTATGCTTATATTAATTATTAATTAAGCACTTGCACCTGCAAAAAGGGCTGAACCTGTTTTCAGCTCAGATGAAGCTACAGACCAGGCTAGGAGAGTAAAAAGGTCAGGACAGGGAAGAGGTTTTACCATCTTTGTTTATTCATAGAAACATATTTCTATTTTTGCGTTTTGCTAATAATTCTAACTTTAAACTAGTCCCAGAGGGGAAAGACCCATTTGCACTTGAGATCTTTTGTGAGAGAGCTTCATTTACAATGTGGAAAGATGACTGATATTCAATAGGTCCCTTCTTCCAGGTTCCTTTTCCAAAGGTGTCATTTATAGGTTGCCAGGTAACCATAAGTCTTTGACTTTTAAATAATACTTCGTAGAGGTACAAAAAGCAAGTTTTTTTTTCCGGAGCTGAAATGGCAAGAGCTATCTGCAATGAGCAATTGCCTTAGCAAAAGTGTATGGAGCTGACCACTGATATATCCATACCAAAATGTGGAAAAAGCTATTTTTGAAACTCTTCTGTGGCCCTGTGGATCCAATCCCAAGCACAGACAGCGTGCATTTTCCTAGCTAGTTATTAAATTGAATCTGCATATTCTTACTTAAGGTCATATTAGTGTTCAATAAGTAAATAATATTCTTCATCACCTCCAGGAAAAGCAGGTGTCTGCTGCTCCCAGTCTGCTTCTGCTTCTCCGCCGAGCTGGCTACAGTTTCTGCAGTGTGGGAGAGAGGAATAAAAAAGAGAAGTGTAATTAAAATTGTCAGCATTAACATAAGAAGCCAAATGTCCCCAGAGGACAGTGCCAGCTCTTCCTTTCTCCTTCTGCTTTAATCTGAGAAGAAGCTGAGCGCTGTGGAATGGCCAGGATCACTCATGGAGCTGGAAGAAGGAGCTCAGTGATGGCTCTGCCACTTTTTGAGCCCTCTACAAGGCTGAGGCTCAGCCACCACTTAGGCAAGGTACGTTAATCTAAGAATGCAACCCACTGTAAGCCAGAGCTAAACCCACGGCTATTACTGCCCTGTGCTAACCAGCACACCAAATGCAGTGATTTGGTTTAACCCCTTGTTACCAAGGCACCCCAGTCCTGCCTGTGGGGCAGGAGAGCCCAGGCAGGGCTCAGCCTGGGGAACAGGGTGGATCTCAAAAGTTGCTGGTGCTGTCTGTGGTGGTGTTCACAGGAGCCCCAGGACGAGAGAAGAGATGAGGATCTGACTCCATGTTTCAGAAGGCTTGATTTATTATTTTATGATATATATTATATTAAAACTATACTACAAGAATAGAAGAAAGGATTTCATCAGAAGGCTTGCAAGGAAAAAGAATAGAAAGGAATGTATAACAAAAGCTGGTGTCTCTCAGAGAGTCTGAGACAGCTGGACTGTGATTGGCCATTAATTAGAAACAATCACATGAGACCGATCACAGATCCACCTGTTGCATTGCACAGCAGCAGATAATCATTCTTTACATTTTGTTCCTGAGGCCTCTCAGCTTCTCAAGAGAAAAAATCCTAAGGAAAGGATTTTTCATAAAACATGTCTGTGACAGATGCCAAAGGTGGAATCAACTTTCACAGCAGTTTAAGGAAGATGGGACAATGTGGCCTTAAAAGCAAGAAGGTCATTGCTGCAACACTCCCCCTGCCCTAGCTGGCTTCGTGGTGAATCTTGCTCAAGAGCAGCTTTAGTCTGTCTTGCAGCGAGTCCAAGGGGCAGGGAATTGCCCCAGGTGGTTGTCTCTGGTTCTTGCCTCTCTGCTGTTTAGTGGCAGGGCAGGAGCTCCAGCCCAGCCCTGCTGGCAGGGAGCAGCCTGGGGCCAGGAGCTTGTGTCACAGGGTTTGCTGTTTGTCCCAGCGTGGCGAGGAATTTCAGTTCTTACACACCTAGATTTGAGTCTAAAACCTCCACACAACTTTCCTTTCCCCTTAAAGGCTGGCTTTTGAGAGTTTTCCCTGAGGCCATTGAGGAATATCTTACTCAAACATTCAAGCCAAATCAGTTCTCTATTCCAGACCTTCATCACAGCAGCAATGTGTTAGAACAACTAAATGAAATGGTTGCACCAATGTCTGAAGTTCACAGTAATCTGGGAGTGTGCAATGACATCCCTGGGATAAATTGTACAGCTCAGCACTGAAACATGACCACAGTACAAAGATTGTTTGGAAATCTACTGTCAGACAAGGAATCCAGCTTTGCAATTTTGGCTTCAGAATTTATACTGACACTTCTTTATCACAAATGAGATACTTACATGCCTTCCTTTTGGGCATTACAGAATACTTCAGGATCAGAATTGGTGCTGAAAACACAGCCCATGTACCACTAAAACCAGCCAGACTTTTCCTGAGAGTGTGCTCATGTTAACTTTTCTGATAAGGTAAGACTGATAACACATTTATTGTGTGATTTGCTAAGTCTGTGCTTCTGATGAAGAGCTCTGGCATTGCAGAATAAAGACTGCAGGCTTATTTCAGCAGAACATTAAAGTCTTAATCCTTTATTGCTGCAAAAGCAAACAACTGTCCTTGTGAGCAGCCTAAGCCAGGACAACAGAGCTCAGAGAAGAATCCTTCCACCCAGAGTCACTGCAGTGCTTGGGTAGCAGCTGTGTGCTTATTTATACAGATATTGCTGAACTAGGGAGGACTTTAGTAATGCAAAGTACAAATCTGGCACCTTCAGCCTGCTTTTTCTCTTTGCATTCCTACCAAACCCCAGTAAAACAGATTCACACCTGCCCAAGTACCAAAAGCCTTCAGCACAGCTAATACACCAGTTTGCTCAAATTGCAAATGGAAGTGATTCATCTTTGCCACACACTGGCTCCCTCCTGTTAGGTCAGGAATAATAAGGAGATGTGGGGGAGCTGGAAAGCTCACCTCAGCAGCTTTTTTCATTCATAATTCAGCTGGGGTTGGACCAAAACCTGTTGAAGAACTATTGCAGTTGATTGCAGTAGGATTGTGGTATCCAGCCATTTACTATGCAGGCAGAGCATAGTAAATTTAGTTTTCAGCAGAGCTTAGAAATTAAATACAGCTATGTGATGCAATGGAATATTCCAGTCAAATCACAGCCCAATCCTTCAGACCCCACTCAAGTGTTAGGCTGTTTCCAGGTGAAGACAGCAAAATTGTCTGTAGTGATTCAGAAATGTTCAATGAAGTTTCTCGGTTGATATCACAGCAGGAAGACTTAAACAAAGCAGCAGATCTGGTTGTCTTGCACTCTACAAAACTGAAAGGAGGATTTTTAAAATGGCATCTCTGGCCTCATGATGCTCTTTTAAAATGAAGAAATGTGGGGTAAAATAGCTAATGTAATAGCTTTTTCAAAATATTTAAAAAACTTGACAGGGGTAAGAAACTCTACCCTCATCCTTATTTTGGCAAAATAATGGAAAAGTTAATAAGGGATTTAAATGATAGAGATTCAAAGGACAGAAATATAATAAGTGTTAATCAGCACAGTTTTTCTGAAAAATATAGCTTAAGAAGGAAGCCTGATTTTGAATGAGATTACAAATGTGTTGATAATGGCTCTTGTATAGATATTGATAATATTTTTCTTATATTCTATTGAAAAATTTTGCATTCTGCAGCTTCAGTGAAGCATGCATTGAAAATGAGCTAGCAGATCTCAAAAATGAGATATCATTGGCAATTATTCCAGAACTCTTAAATTGCTCCAGGGAGGTTGGCTGGGGGAACATTAAACAAAGTGCAGCAGATCCACTGATGAGCTCGGGCTAATCACGGGCTGGAGCTGGGCACCCCCTCTGGGAAACAGGAAAACCTGGATCTCTTTCAGACAGTTCAAACAGCATCTGAAACTACCGAGCATTTCCATCAATGATCCAGCTGCAATACGTGGATTAAAGCCTGGGGCAGTGGTCAGCATCAGGGCAGGGTATCCCAGTTTGCTCTACAGTTTAGTCGATAAATCCGAGCCCGTGCACAAAAGACAACCAAAAGAAAACCTGTAAGGGATGCTTCTGCAGGAGGGAGAATTCCCTGGAAATCAGCAGCTTGAAAGATGTTTTAGGAGATTAATTGAAACTCAATGCCATTTGCCAAGGTGATTCTGTAGCAGAAAGGAGGAGGAAGAATGAAGTGTTAGCTGAGAAATATCTGACAGGACTGGGAAGGTATCTCCAGGTGTCCCACCCTGGTGGGGCTGAAGGCAATAATGCCTTTCATGAGAAACCCTGACCTGGGAGGTGTAAAAAGCTGGATTCCTGGTAGAAAACCAGCAAACATTACCAGGGCCAGATATTTTGGTATAAGGAAGAAATTATTAGGAAGACCACACACAGGTGACAGTACATGGGTGACTGGAAGAGACTGCGAGTCCCTTCTTAAGGGGTTTGACTTAAATGAGAGCCACAACAAGAGGCAGAGTCTGCAGGCAGAAATCCAACAAGTGCAAATAAGAAACTGTACTCCCATTTTAAGGAACTACAAAAAGAAATGATGATGCCTCCATCTCTTGAGGTCTCTGGGTGGAGAAGGGTACAGATATCTCAGCCAAAGAGAAGCTAATGTGCTCACTGTGGGGGGACTGTCATGGGATCCAACCAGCCTGTTCCTTTCTAGTCTTCAGTGTAATGAGCCTAAGAGTGAAAAAGCACAGCTTTTATTGAAGGCAGTCAAATTTTGCCTAAAGAAGTTCTGCAGCACAATTCCAGGTTTTTGAAAATTGAACAAAGTTCTTGGTTCTGAATACAAATCTTGCCTTTCAGTGTTGCTGTTTGCATACATCACAGAGTTCTCGAGCTATTTAATCCTCATTAGCGAAGCATTATTAATCCACAACACTGAAGGACAGAAGGTATAATTTAGAGAAATCCTTATGGGAAGGATCTCATAGGAGATAAAAAGGAATTAAAGTGTTTCCCTGGACTAGTAACACAAATCATGGCATTCTAATGCAGTTATTCTATTAATGTTGTAAATCTAAAATTCTGCACAAGAGTTTTGGGTTCCTATGGGTGCTATAAGGTTAGGGAATAATGTTCGATTTTTAACCTGTGTAAGATATTACCCTGGTCTGTGGGATTCCCATCTTGTTTGCTCCTTCAGGCTTTCCAGTAGTGTAATGTGTTAGAGAACTGAACTGTTCAGTTTACTATCTTGGGATTATTTTCATTTATACTCACTACCAGTTTAACCTGTCAAAAACAATTATTAAGCAATTTGTAACATAGTAGAGATGTAAATGGTCTCCAAAAGCATATGACTGAAAAAAAAGAGCAATGACTTGCTGGAGCTTGCATACTGTAGAAATCTGTAAGAACTTGTTTTCCCAAGGGTTGGACTACTTGAAAATATTTTGGAAGGTTAGAATAGCCAGGAATTGTCGGTCTGGATAAAAGGGGAAGGGGTTTGCAGCCACCTGCTCAGGAGAGGGAAATCCCCCTGCTCATGGGAGGTGTTTCCTTCTGTTTCACACAGAGCAAAGAGGAGCAGCTCCCAGGGACACATCCCAGGTTCCCTGGGAAGGATGTGACACCCTCAGTTTGAGAGGCTGGGTCTGCCATTTCTCACAGCTCCCAGGTAAGAGCTGCAGTGCCTTGGAAACAGCAATCTCCCCAAGTGATGCTGCAATCAGACAGGGAATGAAACAATGGAGCTTTACGCAGCACAGACAATGGGTGTGATACTCTATTCCAAAATGTTGCAGAGTGGGAGGCAAATTATCTCTGCCAGTAACAAAGGGAGCAAATAAAAGAGCTTGTATTTTCATTTAACAGAGCAAAATGGCTGTTTTGATCACGTTTAGTGGCTCCTCAGCTCCTTCTCACTGAATTCCCCACACAGTGGAGTTAAAGATGTAAAGTACTTAGATTTCAGACTGACATTTATCTTTATGGTAGCACTACATAACTTCCAGAGCAGTCTGGGGCTTCCTACAAGCCCTGCTGTCAGCCTTGACCCCAGTGTTGGTTGTAGGAGACTTTGTCAATTCAGGGCCAAAAGAGGAGAGGGAAACCTCAGCAGGCAGGAGTTTCTCACTGCAAGGCTGTGGAGTTTGATCTAAACAAGAGAACAATTACCCTCTGGCACTCACCAATCCTCAGACCTGCCTCTTGGTTTGCTCCTTATTTCCTTTCCTTTGCCAAGCTGTGTGCATGTACCTCATGAGGAGAGCAGGGTGTTCATGAACCTGCACTCTCCTGCCCACTCCAGGTTTCCTGCGTGGAAGGTGCCCTTCAGCTCTGCCTCTCTCAGTGTGTTCTTGGGAGCAGATCCTGTACCAACAATTTGTTTTGGAGATGAGTGCTGAGAATTGCAGCGGGGTCTGCTGCAAGCCCTGTGCAGCCCCCAGAGCTGCAGAGTCCCTGAGTCAGTCACCCACCTGCAGAGCTCCATGCAACTCTCACACAGAGTTTGCAAATGCACTTTTAAACTTTGCTTATGTAGACATGCAGACAAAACCCAAGACCAACTCCAATCTTGCAAACACACACAAAACATTTTCTGGAAGACCTTCCTGACTTATCATCCCTTTAGGATTTGGATGATGTTTGACAGCTCAAGGTTTGTTTTTTGCCCTGGAAAGATAATACACAAGTCTGAGTTAAAACTTTATATTTTTACAAATTCCAGTTCCTTCTTTCTGGGTAACATCTGGAGCAACTATCTGTGGACTGTGGACAGTGTCTGCACATAATTTCTATTCTTTATCAGATGTTTATTCAGGAGGAAACCAGGCAAGTCCATTCTGGAGAGTGATTTCCTTTGACCTAGACCCAAGTCCTTTATTCATCTGAATGGCTGTCCTGTAACATTAATGACTTTTGAGCAGTCTGTATTGCTAGCTGGTTTCTGCACGCAGTGATTCTTCCTGATGGCCCTTAAATCAAAGAGAAGTTAAGACTGGGAGCTACAATAACAAAGAGAAGTCATCCAACAGTTGGGCAATCAAAGTACCATTCACAAAATGTGTGGGATATGTCAGCTGATGCACTCACAAAGATTTTTACATGCTGTCTCCATGCTGTGTTTGTGCTGGGAGCCCTTTCTGTCGTCAGAGAAAAGAGAGACTCCCAGGGCAACAGGAATATTGTGCACATTTTCTTTAGGATGGCATCCATCAGGTCTTGGTTCCAGGGAGGAAGATCTTCAGTGCCAACAGGCACTCCTGGGGTGACAGTGTCAGGTGTCACAACAGGCCTTGTGGCAGCAGGCTGGCATTTCCAGCTGTTCAAAGCATATGTTTTCCTAGTAGGAATAGCATGGCACAGAACAGAGATAGAAACTATTGTCAACAGGGGTGGGGATGAGGGGGAGAGAATTAGAGATTCAGAGAGCAAAGAGAAAAAGAGGCTCAACTAAAATATTTTCATGTTAACTTTATATAATTCATGCTTCAAAATTTATATAAAAGCATTCAGTTCACTACAGAAAAAAGGTGGTTTTGTAATTTTCCCAAACAGAGGAGCTCTACTTACCTGGTATGTGGAGTCATAACAATTTATTGATCATAAGTTTGTCCTGTTGTGCTTAAACAACCACTTGCAGAGAATGCAGGACCAACCCAGGTGAAATAAACAGTTTGAGATCCCATTTCCTGTTTTCCCTGTTCAGTTTTGGGATTTAGATCTGTAGGACAGTGAGCAGCCACTTCCCATGCCATTGTTGAACAGAAGCATTTCCAGAATAAAGGAAGTTACACAGATAAAGTGAGCATAAGTGCATGCCCAAAGCAAATGATGAACCACACACACACACACTGTGCAGGGCCATCAGAAATAAGCACTGCAAGCAATGTAAACCTTAACTCTGAGGTAAAGTGTGTGCTCTAAATTTAGATCAACTCCCTTGAACTTTTGTTTGTTTTATATTTTCCTTGCTTGACTTGCATTTATCAATACAGTGCTAAATTGCCAAACAGTCCCATTACACTGTTAATATTTGCTTCTGCATTTCAATGACAGCTAAAATGCACTAAAGAAAAAATGCAATCCTCTATGAGTCAACACTGAGCTGGTGGTGACAGAATATCCTAGAGCCAAATTCACCTAGTGTTTTTGCTGAGAACAAGAACTGAAGCCCTGCATTCTGGCCAGATTTCATCTCTGTCAGAATTTACACATTTTACTTAGAAAACAAGATGTGGCATCTTCTAAATAAATTACTGTATAATATTAATTTTCCTGCTATATCCAGTGATTGTTGGTACCTGTTGCAGCCCAGATCACAGCAACAGGTGAAGCACTCTGCCTTTTCTCTTACAAGCTATTTAAAATTGAATTGATTGATATTTTAGCAAGGGAATGAACTATATAATGGCAAAACACAAGATCCTTAAAATGAGAAGTTGGATATTTTGAATTCTATGTATTGTGAATGAGAAGGAGCAGGGTGGCAGGAGTGCCCTTGCTGTGGTGATGTGCTGCTAGGTCTCCTTTAAAATCAAAAAGCTGTCATTGGTTTACTACAGGCTAAACCTCATCAGCTGAGTTCTGAAAAGAGGCAAAATTATTCTGTAATAGCTCAGCTGGGCACGTGCAAGTCCTGACAGTGACAAAATGGCAAGCACAAGAAGCAAGCAAGGGGATAATTTTTGCTTTTTTTTTCCAATGATAAAGCTTAGTATTTCTACAAAGAGATTTTTTCAGGAGACTGGGATTAAACCATCAACATTTTTAAAGAAGATTCTCTGTTGGTTTGGTAGAGAAAAAAAGCATGAGCTCTGAACTGCAGTGTTTTGGTACCTGCATGTGACAACCATTTCCATAGATTATCGACCTTGCAGATTTTGAAAAAAAATAGGGATCATTCAGGATGTGAGATGCATTTTTACAGAAGTTCTCCCTGTCTTGTCACTTTCAGCCATGAGCCACATTCAGAGAAAGAAATGTCAAGTGTTTTTTCTAGGGCAGTAGCATAGCAGCATCCAAAAGTGTGAACCTCTGTCAAAAGTTGAGCTGGAAAAGTGCACTGCAGAGAAGAGTTTCACTTAAAATATGGCATAAGGAACTGAGTATGCTCTCAAATAGGAGCTTTGAATTGTATTTTGCAGCCATTAACATCTATCTGGACAAGGTGGCAGTTCAGAAGTTACACAGAGAAGAATGGGATTTGATTCAGTGTGCTGGGGATTGTGCCCCAAGAATGAGATTTTTTGAACCAAATGTTGTGCTTTGGGGTCACTGTGCTTCAGACAGAGGGAAGTCTGACAGATATTTCAGGATATGAGTTCAATATAATCAATTTGTGATTATTGGGACCTGGGCTTAGTGTATGTGTTCATTTTGGTTTTAAGTTGCAGTTCCTTTGTCAGGCCTGGGATATAAATAAATTAATTTCCTTTGGTGCCTCATGCCCAGAGGATGCAAAAAGGATCCTCTCATTTCAGATTTATCTGCATTTTCCAGCCTGTCTAATCAGCTGCTCTCCATTTGGGGCCAGGATTGGTGGCCTCTCCTCAGCCTGTTAACACCTCCTGCAGTGTTAAGGGACGGAGAAAGGAATCTCTTCCCTAACTCCAAGAGTGGAACTTTAACCTTTTCACCTCCTTGCCAGTGCTCTTCCACTTAATCACAGCAAAGCACAGAGCTCCTGGTGCATTTGGTTTACTTCAGACAGCATTGCAATTGAGTGAAGGCTTTGAACAGCTTTAATGGCTTTAATTTACCGGGGAGATCGGACAGCAGGTGGTGCATTGTTCAACAGTTCCAGATATGACTGTGTTATGAGTTTTGGTGCTGTACTTGTGCTTTAATTACCATGAATTAACATCAGTTAAAAGCACCAGAGCAGCCAGTGAAGACCAGTGAAGTGCATTTCTTGTTCAGCAGTCCGGGTGCTGCAGGCCATGTGAGAAGTTAGCAGGAATCCAGTGCACTGGTGAGGAGGCTCAGGTGTTGCACAGATTTTCTGTATCTTGGAGAAACAATTTATTCTCACTGTGCCCACTTTCTTCTCATGTTGCTTGCCAATTTGTAAAATACACTGCAAGCAGAGAAGTGCTTTCATCTATTTATTTAGATGGAATGATTTGGAGCAGACACTTTTTTCACTGTGTATCCTGGAAGCACTCTTGAAATCCTGTGGCCATCCTCCAAATAAACAAACACTCACAATGCACTGCTCCAAGAGGATGGCATTACAGCAGGTAGCACTGCACATGGCTGAATAAAAGATGCCAGCTTTCCACGTGCCACCTTTGTAATTCCATTAGAATTCATTATGGATGTTCAGGTTACATGGAAGATGCACTGCCCAGCTCACATAACCCAGCCTCTCATGCTGCCAGAAGAGAAGGAGCCAAGCAGTTATCAGCACAGGGGTCATTAAACTGTTCCACCCAAACTCAAACTCCTAGGGAAATTAATAAGAAATAAACTTCACAAAAGGCTTGTATTTATTTATATTATTTACTATCACAATAATCTTCCAAAGGAGAAAAATATTATTCAAGAATAACTCACCAGAAGAATAGAAAGGGATCTCAAGGGTAAAGAGGCTGCTTAGATTCCAGAAAGGAGAAAGAAGCCACGAGTTATCTGAGAGCTGTCTTTAATTATTTAAATTTCTAATGAAAAATAATTTACAAAGCCAACATGGGCTCTCTTAAGCAAATTGATTTCTTAAAACATTTAAAATCACTTGGACATTTCACTTTTGTCTGTGTTGCTTGTTCCTTTCGTTCCTGCAGCACTTTCCCCTCTGCCTGTGCAGATCAGAGTAGCTGTCACTGCAGAACAGCAATCTCATTTTGTTTGCTTTGTGTTTCAAAGGGAATCGAACAAGCCCAGGATTCACTTTCTCTAAACAAATACTGGCAAGACAAAGGTATCACAGCTATTCTGGGGACAAGAGGTTGGCTGAGATGGGAAATGGTAAAGACTGGCAAGAAAAAAAACAGTCAATGTGTTTTTATCTGAAAAAAAGTTAATCCTTTTCACAGACTCATTTTCTTTGCTTTTGAGATAGCTCTCCTTTTTCATTTAGGTTTTAGAGTTTTTAAGCTAAGGGAAGCAAGACACCGAGATATTTCCTTTGTTCCTGTCAAGTAGCTTGAACAGTTGGAGAACAGAAACCAGTCGGAGCAGTGTGATTAGCGTAGCCAATTAAGGTGGATTTGCATATTCACAACGCAGCTATCGAGAAATAACTCTGCAGAGATAACGGGAGTGTGGCAGCGCCTGTGTGCCAGTCAGAGCAGCCTGGCACTGTGCTGTGAGGCACTCGAGCAGTGACCACGGGGTGATGCTGCACCAACAAGGGAGGGAAGGGCTCTGGGCAGGCAGGAGCAGCCCGGCCCTGCAGGCTGGAAAGGGTTAACCTGCAACCTGTTGTTGCATCTGTCCAACGGGTTTGTTTTCCCAACATTCATTCCAGCCACGATTTTTTGCTACCTGACAGTTTTTACCTCTTCAGGAGTTTGGGATGCCTGGTCCATGGGCACGGTGGGAGGCAGGGTGGTGGGTGAGCTTTGCAAGGTGCACAAGGGAGATTCACTCAGTGGATGGATGGTAAAGCCCTGCTTTCTTCTGCCCCTAAAGGCTTTTCACCATGGTGGCATCCAAGGACCAGGCAAGAAATCAAAACAGCCCTCTGAGAAACCTTGGATAACACATCCACTCTGTTGGATGACAAACTGGGGCTGGCCATCACAGCTTTGCTATCTCTGAAGGTGAAAAATCACCTTTTGCACTACAGCAACAACAGCCTGTGCTCCATCTCAGTGATTCTCTGTGCTCATTTTCAGTGACTTACCAACAACTGCATCATTACAAACATTTGTGAGAGCATGGAGTGGCTGAGTGAGGGCACACGGAGCCAGCTGCACCCTGAGCCCATGGGATCTGCATCCCCAGGAGGCTCAGCTCTCTCACCAAGGGGCTGTGCAGCATCCACGGGTGCTGATTTGGAAGGGAAATTTGGTGGGTTCTGTCCTTAATGCTTCCCTCCTCCTCCTCCTTAGCAGCTGAAGTCATGGTGTGCAATTGCAGCAAATTGAGTCAGGAGGGACTCCCTGGAGTGTTCTCCCAGGTACAGCTCCACATTCACCTTCAAAACTGCTATGGGAAAGGCAGCAACACAGAAGTTAACTCGTGGCATTCACTGCCACAAAATATCAAGGAAAACTTAATGAAATGCCTAAAGCGGGACCATTACAAAAATCCCAAGTTTATAAACTGGTATCACATCCACTGGGGTAAAGACTGTGAGCTCTCAACCTCCATGCCACAAAGAGGCATTAAACATATTTAGTTGAGGAGAAATGCCTCTCTCCAGGAAGATATATCTTTCTGTAATCACTCACAATAGGCATTTTACTCTGGAATACTCACTCCTGGTTTATCTAGTCCAGTAACCCATGGAGGATTTTTTTATTTTTAATGGTCTCCATCTATGATTATCCACAATTGTCTCTTTCCTTCCTATCCCCTTTGTGGCACCAGCTCTTTATTAGAAACTTAATAAACTTTGTGTACGTTCTAAAGATAATATTGAAAACGTAAAATTGTGTTCTGCATTTTATAATTGGTGTGGAAAAAAAAGGGGGAGATCTAATCCTATTGGGCCTTCTCTTTTGTGCTCTCTCTCTCTCTCTCTCCCTTTTCCCTTTTGATGGTAAGCAGCAAATTTTAATTAGCTTCATTTCCACAATTCAGTCATGCATATGTAATCTTTGTTCACACTTTTATAAAGTAAAATTAAGTGAAAGAAATGGGGTAATAATAGAAAGCTTGTCTGAGCAGAACAAATGTGAATTATCAAACGTAAGGAAAGATGACTGGGACTACACAGCTTGAAGTTCTGCCAGGTTTGAGGTGATTTTTCGGAAACAGAAGTGCATAAATAATGCACAGAAACAGGTGCTGATTATCCTGTTTGGGGCATCTTTCTGTTCATTGTGTACTTGGGCTGCTGAGGTACAGTGATAACCACTGAATGTGAGGAGACTGTCTAATGACAATTTCCTAATGTTTCTCTTTTCTCATGAGCTGCAAGGGTCACATGAGCTTGTCTAGTTAATAAAAATCACTTTGTGAGCCCACTGCTCTTAGATTTGGCACTGGAGCAGATCACTGTACTGGGCCTCTCTCTATTACAGCTGCAAAAGCTCTGCTGTCATTTTGCATTGTAATTTAAAGGTTTCTTAATCTATACACACCCCCTCTAATTAAATGTTTCCAGGGGTTACCTCGGGAGCCTTCAGTGCTATGGTTTGAAACTAAAACTAAAGACCACATCAAATTCTTTCCCCATGGGGTGAGACACAGGAGGGAGAAAAACATTTGCATCCCTGCCACTCCAGATTATTTGAAGGCATTGGCATGACTGGGATTACTGATTTGGTAATTTCTGTTATCTTCCATGAGAAGATGGAAATTTGAAGGGAAAGAATCCACGTGTCTAAATCTAGAGCTCATCTTATTTTATAACTTCCAAGAAGCCTCTTTAGAGTCTGTCTAAGAAATTATTTTAAGAAGTACCAGTTCATTAGCAGCAGCTGAAACCCAGCACCTCCTGTTGATGTAAATCAGTCTGTGGCTGCACAGGCTCCATAACCAGCACTGCAGATGTGAGGACTTCGTTAAGGGAAATGTGCAGTAGTGAAGCTTGTGGGCAGTAACACACACAGCAGTGAGGTCTGGAGCTCAGGGAATGTTAAACTCACAAGGAGACACTTTCTCTTCAGCACCGTTCACACACTCAGCCTGGCAACCAAACCACAGCTTTAGGAGAAACACCTCTCCCTGTGACAGGAAGTGACTTTCAGATAGGAGGCGCTCGCTTTTTTCTATTTTTTCCCTCTCTCGAAACCTGCTGTGCTGCCAGTGACTAAGGATGGCCAAGATTTTGGTTAATGGTTAACAGAGTAGCATAACCACACAGACTCTGACTTCCTCCTGCTGGGGCCAGGGCTCAAAGCTGCTTTGCTTGCTGGGGAACAGACAAACGTGGAAAGCAGAGCAGCTCACACCGTGAAGGGCTGGAGAACAGAGGCTTCACCCCGCGGAGAAAGGAGGAGGAAAATCCAAAAAGAGCAAGAGGCGTTTGGTATTAAGAAAGGTAAGAGCTGAAACACTTTCCTGTTTAACTTACTGACTCAGAGGCTGTTGCTCACAAACCAACAGAGCCCACAGGTGTGGCTGGTTGAGACACACTCATTATACCTGACTGCTCGGACATGTGCGGCTCGGGGAGAGGGGCAAAGTGAGGAAGGATCTGTTTGCTGTGAACTGGAAACTTGGAGAGGGCAGGAGAGCACCTTCTCCACCCTGGGACTGCTCATGGCAGGAGAGACACCCCCTTCAGACTGTTCTGATCTCATCGACCACAGCCACGTCCCGGAGTTTGAGGTGGCTCTGTGGGTCAAGATCACCTTGGCCTTGGTCTACATCTGCATCTTTGTCGCGGGCCTCTTGGGCAACAGCATTACCATCAAAGTCACCAGGATCCTGCAGAGCAAAGGCTACCTGCAGAAGGAGGTCACTGACCACATGGTGAGCCTGGCCTGCTCCGACCTGCTGGTCATCCTGCTGGGCATGCCCGTGGAATTCTTCAGCGCCATCTGGAGCCCCTTCTCCACCCCCAATGGCAACGTTGCCTGCAAGCTGTACTACTTCCTCTTCGAGGCCTGCAGCTACGCCACGGTGCTGCACGTGGCCACGCTCAGCTTCGAGAGGTACGTGGCCATCTGCCACCCCTTCAGGTTCAAGGCCGTGTCCGGGCCCCGCACGGTGAAGCTGCTCATTGCCTTTGTCTGGGGCACGTCTCTCGTTGTGGCTCTGCCCCTGCTCTTTGCCATGGGCACAGAATATCCCCTGGAGGCCATCGAGGGCTACCAGAGAACGAGCTCCTGTGTCAAGCCCACTCCCAGGCACTACATCCCGGAGCTGAAGCACAACATGACCATCTGCACCTGCCTGTCCTCCAGGTGGACTCTGTTCCAAGCCAGCATCTTCAGCGCCTTTGCTGTGTACATCGTCGTGCTGGCCTCTGTCACCTTCATGTGCCACAGCATGATGAAAGCCCTGATGATCCACAAGAAGGGGGCTGTGGCAGTGAAGGGTGGAGTGAAGCACCAGGAGCAGTACCTGAGGAAAAGTGAAAGTTCGGAGGGCAAGAGCTCCAGGAGACAGATCACATTATTCCTGGGTAAGAGCCATGTCCCTACCCCCTTTCCACTTGGGAAGAAAGCCCAGAAACCCCTGTTTTTATCTCACCAAGCTCTCCCAAAGGGTTTGAAAGTGGTACAAAATGAGGGATAATACTTTTGGTTGCTATTTTACATTTCAAGGAGCCTGATGTTTCTGTGTGCTTTTGATTCTTTTTGTCATTAGAACAGGCAGGAGGGAAAAAGATAGAAAAATCCACTCACTGTCTGCTATTTCTGTTGTTGTTTTATTTCATGCAGCAATATGGGTGACAGGCTGTTGCAGCTTGACCTTTGGGGTAGCAACAGGCAACAGTTGCCTGGCTATAAAGTAGCTCTACTTTATATGTGTTTTATATATTTATATATGTTTTAAAATATATTTATATATAAATATTTTTATATATTTTTTTTACATATTTATCTATGGTTTGTATATTTATATATGTTTTCCCACTAAATTACAAATCTGAGTGTATTTAGTAAGGCTGCTGATGGGAGGGAAGGCTGTCTTGCAAGATGTCAAGCTTGTCTCTCTCTGAAGCCATTTCCCTGTTAATTCAGGATGCTCCTTGGAGAGTTCTCAGCCTCAGCAGTTGTGGCTGTGTTGCATGTGAGCATTAAGGAAGCTGGACTGGAGAGTTGATTTGGTCTCACAAATTGTGGTTGCCCTCTTTGAATTTTTTTTCCTCTGGTTTTATTTGAAGGCCTGTAACCCTGAAATTATGTTTGATTCTGATCTCTCTCGCCACATTCATCAGACAAAAAACTAATGGAGCTGTCATTCCACCAGCTTGGAATCTTTCTGGGCAGTGATCCATGCAGCCTCCACGTTTGCTGATAGTCTTATAGGCACCCTTAATCATGTCCTGCCTGCTTTACTGTTAGTTCCTGTTTTGTTGGTCCCTTATTATGGTGCTGGATATAATAAATGAGCCATCTAGAATAGGAATGCACAGTACACACAGTATCTGTGCTGCTTTTTGGTGCTCTGACTGATATGGCAGAGAGGGATTAAAATTCATGCATCTGTCCACTTCTACAACTTTAAGTAGATTAGATTTTATATTACTTTTTTCCTCCTTTTTAAATTTTTTCTTCCCCTGAGGATCCTCTGCTTCCTCATCTAGTCCTGCTTTAGCCATGGCCTGTGTCAGGCCATGAAATGGAGAAATCATCTCCTCTCACAAGGCGTGGAGAGGCCCCATCTGTGGTTTATTAGAAGAGCTCTGTGTCCCTCACTCCAGTGACAGCACAGATTCCTGGGGTTCAGGCTCAGCAGTGGAGCTAAACACACCTGTGGCACAAAGCAGAAAAAAGGATCTGATCTTGGGAGATCCTTAGATTTGTGTGGCTCTCCTTCCCCTTGGGAGGGAGCTCACTAAAGCTCCACAGCTGCCCTAAAGCAAACCTGAGATCCAAATCCTGGCTGGGCTGAGAGGGGAAGGTAAATTGCCATGGCTTTTCCTCTCCTCCTTGATTATTCTTCCTGATACTCTAGCATGGAATAGGAGATGCAGTGCTGCTTGCAGAAGTGCTGAATAAATGAAAGCAACTGGTTTGCCCTTTTTGATAAGGGAATTTGCCCCCCTGTGTATCTGACACTTCCACTGTACTCTCAGCTTTCTGGAGGCAGGAGATACTTGTGTAAATTCCCCAAAATTATTTCAGTGGCAAGACTCTTAATACAAGCCTTGCTAATTTACTTGGCTTGGGGAAGAAATTAATAAAGTGAGGAGGAAGAAACTCTGGCTTGCATTCTGAGAACAGTGTAAAGCAATTTAATTTGGAGATTTCATAACAGTGATGCTTTAGGGCAGTTTTAATCCAGAAGAAATGAACATATAAATTGTTTACAAATTGCTGAATTTAAATATTGTGATTTAGAAGTCCTCTTTGTTTTTCATTGAACAGATGGGTCAAATTAAAACCAATACTTGCACATTCACAGCATATTTCACTTTTAATGTGAAATGTAAATGACAGTGTATAGCATCGTGTCTTTGTACATCTAACAGCAATAAAAACAATTTAGCATTTTCTTCTGGTTGTTAAAAGTGATAAGTTCTATAAAACGGAGATTAAAATCATAAATCTGACAATGAGAAAAAGCTAAGTAGAGGATGACACTGGGAGGAAATAATGCTTTTTTAGTGTCATGTTATTGTGTGGCACTCGAGAACGTTCATGGAAATTAATTGTAAATGTTGAAAGATTACTTGCCATAGATGGTACTGATGCTTGCAGGAGGGGTGACACCACTGCAGAAACTGGGTAGCTGAAATAAGTCTGAAAACATTTGGCTGATGGCTCTTTCATGAAATGCAAGTTTTTAACAGTATTTAAAACCTCTTAATATGCTTGACCCAGCCTGACAGGAATCAATTTAGTCTTTGTGGCTACTTGACCTTGTCGTTCTCCTATAACCATGAAGGCAGTGACCACCTAAAGGGTGACAAGGTGCCACTGGGACCTCTTGCTGCTCCAACACCTGAGCTGAGGCCCTGCACTGTAGGAGAGCTCTCACAGAGGGTGGGTTTGGACGGCACATATCTTATAATTATAATAATATATATAATTATTATAAGTGGATTTTAGATTGTGGATCTTATAATTATAAATATAATAATATTTATAATTATTATAAGTGGATCATAGCAAGCACAGAAAGGGAATGTAAAGGAAGGATTCTGTAAAAGAGAGCTCCAACTAGTGCAATAATTATAAATGTTACAAAAAAAAAATGCTTCCATAGCTGAAAGTAAGTTAAGAATCTTTGGGAAAGTAAGTTAAGAATCTTCAGGAAGTGTTGGCACTGGGAGAGGGGAGCAGTATGGGACGAGCCTCCCCCCGAGCTGCTGCAGGGAAAGCACCAGCAGCAGTGCCTGCTCCCTGGCCATGGCTGCAGCACCCTGGTCATCGTCCAGAAGCACGTTTGTACAAAAGCAGCTGAGTGGTTTGTCATCACGCTGGGCCTGACTCTACAACAAAGTGGGGTCTGATGATCCCAGCTGAAAAAGGGCTCAGTTCTAAAGCTTCTGTGATGTTTCCCTTGGCAGCTTCAGTTTGAGCTTCTGCTAAGAGCCTTGATCATTTTGCATAAAGCAGCCACAAGCCCACCACAGCTCAGACATTGAAATAAGGGTCCATTTGTGCTGCTACATCCTCTTTCTCTGTGTTACACACTTGCAGTTGGCCCTTGGGAGCAGCACTCCTCTGTTTCCACAGATCCACTGAGTGGGGCTGCTGGGCATGGTGGGTGCTTTGCCAGTTGACATCTGGGCAGCACTTTTCTGTCTCCTGTCTGTGATGAAACATCTGTCCTTCTTGAGATGTTCCATCCAGAAAAGAGAAATATCCGAGTGGTCTGGCTGCTATGGAAGTGTTGGTGGAGGTGCATTGAAGCACTGCTGTAGCTGCAGCAGTCTGCAGGAGCCAGAGCTGATGCTGGACCTGCCCAGCTGGAGATCCTGCTGGTACCAGCCAGCACCATCAGCTCCCCTGGCACACGTGAGGCAGGAAACTCCCACTGCTGTCTCTTTCCCACCTCTACAGAACTGCAACTTTTCTGCGTTGGGACCATCTGATGTAGGATGAATTTTGCCTGGACAGCAGATATCCTGCAGCTCTTTTAATAAGGAGGCAAGGGAATTTATTATAACCTACAGCAGTGCCTTCATCTGAGAAAGGCAGTGCAGTGGAGGTTTAAATTTTTTTGGTGTGGTGTAAGACTTAAGTGTGTCAAATACACTGAGTGTCAACCTGAAGGTGGTGGCAGTGGTGGTTTCCTGGGATGTGGTATGGTACAGGTCTGCTTTACAGGGACAAGAGCAGCCAGGAGCTTTGCTGACACTGGTGAGAGCCATGGAGTGAAAGAGAGTCCCTGTCTCTAAGTAAAAACAAACAAACAAACAAAAACCCAAAACCCCCAAAAAAACAAATACCCCCCCAACAAAACAAAAAACATAAACAAACAAATAAAAAAAAAAAAAAAAAAAAAAAAAAGGAAAATGGGCACGAGGGAAGGGCTGGAAAAGCTAGGCAGGAGGAAGTTAGACCTGACCAAAGCCATGCCACTTTTCTGGTGGCTGTTGTTAAAGCAGTGCCAGGCTATTCTATATCAGCACCAAAGCCTCTGTGAACACCATGACCATTACTGAGCCATTAGGTGAATCTAGATAAAACCTTGACTCAGAACTTCAAAGGATCTCTTAGAACTTCAGATGGAGCACCATTTTCTTGCCATATACTGCTGCTGGCAGCTTAATGCTCTGCTCAGAATAAAGGTATGTGTAGGAATGGCCTCTCCAAACATCACTGAAGAAGTGTATTTTGTAAGGCATTTGGCAAATTTCAGGAGGCAAATTACTTCAGAGTACTTCAGGTAGTTGTGAAAAATGCATGGTTGTCATCTAGGTATGACTCAGGCACAGCATAATTTGACAACAGACTTCTGTTACAGGAAAATTAGATGCTTCTTCATGGGCTGGAATTTGGCTTTGTTTTTCCCTATTGAAAAAGCTAAAGGTTAGGGCTAGAGCAAAAATGAAAAGAATAAGCTAATTGATGAGATTCCAGAGCACAGCTCCAGCCCATGTTCTTTAAACTCAGCTTCATTGACTCCTCTTGGTTCAATTCTTTAATCATTCCATTGAGCTGCCTTTGTTCAGGCATCTTGTTGCAGACATGTCTGAAGATGAGTACACTGCAGGCTGGATATGATTTTAACCTCTCTGTGTTTTATATGGTGATTCCATCCATGTTTTCCTGAGCAGGGCTTTGAATTCCACAAGACAAGCAGGAGGCTCAGTGCACTGAAATGGGTGGACACTCAAACCAACAGACCAGAGCCTGGCCACTCTGGTGTCTGGGGCATCCACCCTCTGTTGCTAGTAAGCTTTTTCTTCTAGGTCCTGCTTCTTGAAATAGTGAGAAAAGCAAATTATTTTCCTGCTGGTGTTGGGTAAACTTTGTCTTCCTCTTCTCTGCAAAAGCATTAACCTGGTGTCAGTGGCAAAACCAATCAGTGCTGTTGAATGCTGGTAGCACAAAACTGAAGCTCAGCTATTCAACAGGTGACAATGGAAAGGCTGCATTGAGGGATGTTGGCTTCTCAGGGCAATTGTGCACAAATAATCTCCTCTGAAGAGCAGGGGAACTTCTGTCAGTTTTAAAAAAAACTCACAATAAAATAGACTCAATGGAAACCTCCAAAATCCAGACATCTCTATGTTCAGGTTTCCCACACAGCAATTTAAAAAGGAACATGGGGAGAGCCCAGCATAATTTTCCTCCCTATTGTACAGAAAGCAATTTATCTACTCCTGTTTTTAACTGGACTCATGTAATAGAAGATTGTGCTTTCAGCATAAGTGGACACTCTTCCTTTCCTCCTACACTGAGGGATGGCAAAACAACACCAAGAGAAATAGAATCGAAGAATAGGGACTAATTGAGGCCAGCACCCCCAAGGTATTTAAGATTTTTGTAGGTTTAATGGAAAAATCAATGTGTGATTACACTTTGCATTAGAGTACTTAAAAATTGCTTCAGCATGAAAAGTCTGCAGCTTTGAAAACAACCTCAACCTGCAAATACTGTAGTCAGAGGAGCAGATTCACCACTAATGGAATTCACATAATTCCCCATATATGATACCTTGGCAGATGGGGTCTCTGGGGACACCTGAGAGCTGGTTTTCCAAGAGGACAATGAGTGCTTTCCTGGTGCTTTGTTAGAGTTGTCACCATCTGTTTTCACCTGATGCCTCCAAGGAAGCTGGGATCTCACCTGGTCTGAAGCTGGGATCTTTGCCTGGTCTGAAGCTGGGATTTCGCCTGGTCTGCAGGGACTTAGAGCTTTTGATTCTTTATGCTTCAGCATCTGTGCTGCCCAGAGAAAAAGTGCCCAGCTAACATTCCTGAAGTACTTCTGCCCTGTACTTACAGCTGCCCAAAGTCTTTAAGCCTCATTAAGGACCATTACCCGTGTTGGCCTTAATATTATTAATCTCCCTCTCTTTCTCTTACAAGCTGTAGTGAATAAACCTAGTGGCCCCTGGTAATTCTGGCACTCCTAGGTAAATGCTAAGAGAAGGAATTAGGGAAGTTCAGGCAATATCCCTCACTGTGCAACCTGAGCCAAGAAACAGGCAGGACAGGCTGTGTCACCTCAGCTTCTGAAAAACACACTCTGTATCATGGCAATCTCCCCAAGACACGTTTTCTTACAAGTAGAAGCCTTGGGAAATGTCCTTTTTTCTTCAGAGTGGATAAGAAAGCAGGAAGATTTATTTCTCTCAAAGTGGAGAAACACAGATGTTGCTACAAGTATGAAGTGGATTGACTTGTACTGCCCGTATTATTTGGTCAAGAGAATACTGCCTTAAGCATTAATTTCCCAGTATTTCTCTGTTTTCTTGCTCTCTCTTCTGAGCAAGATGCCATCTCAAATGTAGATGGCTCTTGCAATTCCCCAGTTTCAGAAGGTAGGAGTCATTTGTGGGAAGTTCACAGATAATTTATTGGAATCTTCACCTGTGAAAGCTAAATGCATTATCTAATCCTCTGTTGTTTCATATTCAAATTATACCACAGTTCCTGTAATTAAATCTTTTGTTTTCCTATCTGATGTTGGGGCCATTATCTTTTAACAATGATTGCAAGCCTGTGAATTTTAATGGGGAAGAACTTTAATATCTGTGCATTTGTTAGTGAAGCTTTCAATTTTGTTTTTTATTATCATAACGACGCAGAGTGTCACACTGGGTGCACCCTCAGCACATCTGCAGGTGGCACCAAGCTGAGTGGTGTGGTTGACACACCTGAGGGACAGGATGCCTTCCAGAGGGACTTGGACCAGTGTCCAGGGCCAGGTTAGGGCTTGGAGCAGCCTGGTCTGATGGAAGGTGTCCCGTCCATGGCAGGGGGTTCAAGCAAGAAGAGCTTCACAATCCCTTCCAACCCAAATGGTTCTCTGATTATTATTACACAACTTCTTGGTTTACTGGAGGCAACATTTCTGTAAGAAACTGAGAACTGACCAATATTTTAAAGACTTCTTCCCTTTCATTGTAGCAGGTGAGTTCCTAAACCATTGAAGATAAACAGAGAAGATTTCAGATTCTATTTGGCAAAATGTGCTGCAGCAGTTTTCCAGCCTTTTCTGAGGGTATCATAAGCTTTTACTGCTTAGGTGAGAAAGCAGTTATCCTTCTGATCTCTGCTGTTCATGGATGAGTAATATCAAGGCCAGAATATTATGGATTAAATGAGTCTGCCAAGAACCTTTTAATCTTATGAATTGTGACTTTCAAGGAAAGGTGAAACTGAGAGAAAGAGGTCTGGTACTGTGATGAGCTAACTTTTCCATGTTTCCTCTTAAGCTGTCTGTCAGCTTTTCATTGTTGCATTAATTCCCTCTTAAAAGCACCCAGCATTTTTGCTCTGATCAATTTTTAGAATAAGGAATTTCAGTTGAAATGCAGATATGAGGTTAGAGTTGGGGATCCATCAGCAGGTGGATGTTGTTACAGAAACATGCAGGGAGAGTTCTGTGAGTGCTCAGAAAGCACTTGACAACCACCTGCAAACAGGGGCACATGTGTAACAATTACCAGGAAACTAAACTTTAATCATCAGTATAAAAACAACAGGGGTTCATTAGAGAAGATAACATTTCTTAGCCATCCATCCTTGTCCTCAGTGTAAATGGCTTTCTTTTCCCATGTTTGATTAGGCAGCATCTGCTCCAATCTCTAGCTGAACCTTGCAAAAGAGCTCAGCCCCTTTTAGAGGGTAGTGTAAATATTTTGTCCTTGCTCATGCAGTATTTCTGCAAATCCAGCTTGATTTGCTCCTCCATATATTATTGCCAGCTTGTTTTTTGTTCAGTGTAATGCTTGTCTTACCCAGCTAAATGAGCAGCTTTTTTGTGGTATGTCTGGTATGGGGCTGCTGAAGGTGATTTTGATTTGAAGAAATATGAGAAGGCTTTCTTGATTGCTCCTTCATAACCAAACCCTGGAGTTCAGTATATACCTATGCCTTTATTAGATTGCTGTAACCGCAATTGTTATAGTCCTTTTGCCATAAGGCACAACATTTAAATTGTGGAAACTGCTGTTGCGGGGAGGCCAGATGTAAAAATGAGATCCTAAAAGAGGTTAAATATAACCTTGAAGGATAGTGCTGACAAGAGCAAGATATAATCTCCACTCCAGAATCTCCTGATACTGCTGGCTGCCAAGACCTTGGTGTGAATAGAACAGGAAAATCCCTGGTTCCTTCTCCTGCAGATCTCTATGTGGGACCATCACAGAAGCACCCAGCATTTTTTGCTCTGATCAATTTTTAGAATAAGGAATTTCAGTTGAAATGCAGATATGAGGTTAGAGTTGGGGATCCATCAGCAGGTGGATGTTGTTACAGAAACATGCAGGGAGAGTTCTGTGAGTGCTCAGAAAGCACTTGACAACCACCTGCAAACAGGGGCACATGTGTAACAATTACCAGGAAACTAAACTTTAATCATCAGTATAAAAACAACAGGGGTTCATTAGAGAAGATAACATTTCTTAGCCATCCATCCTTGTCCTCAGTGTAAATGGCTTTCTTTTCCCATGTTTGATTAGGCAGCATCTGCTCCAATCTCTAGCTGAACCTTGCAAAAGAGCTCAGCCCCTTTTAGAGGGTAGTGTAAATATTTTGTCCTTGCTCATGCAGTATTTCTGCAAATCCAGCTTGATTTGCTCCTCCATATATTATTGCCAGCTTGTTTTTTGTTCAGTGTAATGCTTGTCTTACCCAGCTAAATGAGCAGCTTTTTTGTGGTATGTCTGGTATGGGGCTGCTGAAGGTGATTTTGATTTGAAGAAATATGAGAAGGCTTTCTTGATTGCTCCTTCATAACCAAACCCCTGGAGTTCAGTATATACCTATGCCTTTATTAGATTGCTGTAACCGCAATTGTTATAGTCCTTTTGCCATAAGGCACAACATTTAAATTGTGGAAACTGCTGTTGCGGAGGCCAGATGTAAAAATGAGATCCTAAAAGAGGTTAAATATAACCTTGAAGGATAGTGCTGACAAGAGCAAGATATAATCTCCACTCCAGAATCTCCTGATACTGCTGGCTGCCAAGACCTTGGTGTGAATAGAACAGGAAAATCCCTGGTTCCTTCTCCTGCAGATCTCTATGTGGGACCATCACAGAGAGAAATTAATGGGCAGATGAGTCCTAGGTCTGCCCCAGTATGTCTGCTTTCAATATGGAACTTTCTGTATGTGCAAAACCAGGCATGTTATCTGTCTGCCTTCAGCCAGGAACAGGAATGTGAGCTTTTTAAGATGGTAGAACAAAAGTTTTGAGTAGCAAGAAAAAAAAAAAAGGATCTAAATGCTCTCCCTCAAATTCTGCTTATTTCTCGTGGCATCCTTCTGCCCCTAAAACGTAAAGTTTTTAAGAAAAAAAAGGTGTTAATTTCTGGGTGTGTTACTTACCTCTGTTGTATGTACACCAAAATGTGTTTTGTTTGATAAGTTCCAGTACTTGCTGATGTTATAATTCCTGTGCCTCACGTTGTGTCTCTCTCCAACAATGACAACTTTTGAGCTCCTTGAGTTTCAAAATAAAGCTGACATTTGTCCCATAAAGACACTGAGAATGAAGGTCCTCACCAGCTGAATCTCTCTGAATTGTTTAAAGATATCTACAGTGGAGAGTTCTTGAATCTGCTAAGACTGAACTAAAAATCAGAGTAAAACTTTTAAGGTAGCTAAAGGTTGCAGTACGTCAGCAGCAGAGTACACAGATATTCAAACAGCCTTTCTTGTGAACACAGCTTCTAACATGTCAGGCTTTAACCATGAGATAAGAACCAGCCTTGTGTGATGAAGGTCAAACAGAAGTCAAAAGCAAGCACGCTGGTGCTTGCCCTTGTCCTTCAGACAGGGAAATTGCTAAAAGCTGTCTGACTTTCTGTCACAGGATTACTCAACAGACCCTTCTGATTGCTTGAAAGAAATGCTTGTCTAAAATGGGTGAAATGGGTTGTGTTACAGGTGTTCATAAGATGGTGTTTAAGGGATTGTTTTGTCTTGAAAGCCAAGATACCTAAGCCTTACTGCTAGTAATGATGGCATCAGGTTCTGCCAGAGTGTGTGAAAGCATGTATTGGCATTTTCAGACATACACAATCTTTTGAAATCTTGGATGATGATTCTAGAGGAGTAATTTAGCTACTGAAGTTTAATGGTTTAGAATAGATTTATTTTTCCACTTGAACTTTTGAAAGAATGCCACGTGTAACTACCCATGTTAAGGTTGGAGGAAAAAAGAGCTACCAAGGTGTCTGGAGAATGGGGAGAGAGATCTTTCACAGAAGCTAAAAAGAGGCTGTATTGTTTAATGTAGCAAACAGAAGAATTCAGCTGGCTTTGAGTTATCTGTAAGTGCAGTGGAGCAGTGAGTGAAAGGAAAGAGGAAGATCTGGTTTGTACCCTGGTTTGAAAGCCTTGCAAAAGGGATTGAGAAAACAGCTGTATGCAGCTGTATGACTCTGGGCACAATCAGCCTGATGTCACTGTGCAGTGGGTTAAGCCTGGCAGGTTAAACATGTTCAGACACTGCCCAAGGAGCCCAGCCTGTGTCAGCCAGGTTATGTGAAGCAGTTTGCAATTGTCTGCAGCTGCAGAGCAAGAATGGCTCCCTCCAGCCTGCACACCTTCCTCTCCAGCTTAGAGACGAGTCTGAAAGTCGTAGTACCCTTGATTAAGTCCACATTTAAAGAGCTTTAAATGCATGCTGACTATAGATTTGCTATAAAAAGAACCAGCTGAAAAACAGCAATGGAAGAGCAAAATGAGAAAGTTCTTCTGAAACTGCTGGTCTGGTGGGCACGAAGGGCCATCCCCCCCGGCAGGAGCAGTGTCTGTGGAGGTTTGTGACTGTATTCCTCCACCTGCCTTCAGTGCTTCCCTTGTGCCCTTCCTTGGAAATTTTTCCCCACCTGGTGTACGTGGAGGCAGCCTTGGGAACTCATTGTTTAAAGTTAATGTCTGGAGACTGAAGCTTTCCATTGGCTGGATTCCCTTCCCTTTTCCTGCCTCCTGCTCATATACACATCTACTGAATTCTAAAAAGCTTTTTGATAGCAACTTGGAATTTAAATGTCCCCTTTCTATTTGTCTCCTGGTCCAAGCCAACATCTGAATGCATTCTTTTCTATTACTAAGAACATATTGACAATTTAGGAAACATTGTCCTACGGTGCAAACACTCTGATATTACAAAATACTGCCATGTTCTCTGCATTGATCTAAATGAGAGCATTGGCACAAGAACTAATAGGTCTATAGGGGCCATGAATGAGTACAGACAGAAATGAGAAAATTTCTAATCATGAGAAGGACATGGCCAGGGACAGTTTTCCAAGCAGAGAGTGGGACTGAACTCATTCAGTTTCTGGGATACAGAATGTGATCATTTCTGCAAGTCTGTGGTGTGGTTGCCTGTGCTGGGAGTGGAGACATGTCTCTGGCCACAAAGCCAAGGACTCTGCTGGTTTGGAAGGAAAAGGTTGGAATGGAAAAGTCATCTTTGGGGCTCCTTGGTGTGGCCTGTGTGACTTTGTATCCTCCTTTGGGAGACTGCTGAACTTGCAAGGTCCAGCAAGCCCAAGCAAGCTGAACATTTCAGATACCTTTCAAATACCCTTTGCCAAAAGGAAACGTTGAGAAAGGTGACCTGGGACCACACAAGTCCCCTGGGTGCACATCCAGATCTCTGCCTGGAGGTGAAGGAACCATTTCCTGCATGTTCTGGTCTCTGAGTCGGGGATAAGCTATCCCTGTGCTGCTCCTCCTCTTGCTGCCCAGCTCCCTCTGCCAGGCTGCCCTGGTGCCCTCCTCCAAGCCCACGTGGCTGTCAGCCTCCTGTGCCTGACACAGTGCCTGTGCCACTCAAAACCCTCCTCTGAGCCCCTATCTCCACGAGAGAATTGCTTTAACCTTATCAAATGGAGGTGAAATTTGAAATGACTCAATGTTTATTTGCTGACAGGCAGGAATGTCCTCTAAATTGACTGTCATAGCTGGAACACAACGCTGTAGGACAAACTCAAAACCTCTTTCTGGCCCTCAGTGAAACAATGTTAAGTTTGGGAAGTGGGGATATAATTTTGGCCCCTGTGGATATTATGGATAGCGTTCTCATTTTGAAGTTTTACACAATGAAGCTATATTTGATATTTGCATAATTCAAATAGATGAAATCCTCAAACAGGCACAGAAGACTTGATTTCATTAACTTGGGATGCAGCCATCCCCATCTTTCATGCAAATGGAAAATACCTTTCCTGTAAGTATGCTTTAAAGATTCATTTCTTTCTCTAATCAAGTGGTGAAATCCTACCCGTGGGAGCCAGAATTGATTTCTTTTCCCTTCAGACTCGATATCATAGACCTTATTTGGGTTAAGTTCTGTCATGGAACAGAGGGTTAACCCTTCTGTGTGCTGCCAATCATGTGCTCCTGTTTGCTTCTCTGGCATGCTGAAAATGCACATGGTGCAGTTGTCCTGCAGATGTAGCCACCAGCTCAGGGAAGCTCTGCCTCTTGTCAGCAAGGATCTATTTCCACTGAATCCCTGACCTTGAGAGCTCGTTTTTAAATTTCCTCCTGGGCCTTGAATGCTGTAATTGATTACAGTTGTTTTGGCTTCAGTCTTTAGCAATCACGGTGAAGAATTGCTCCTGAATTTGTTAAGATGTCAGGAGGAAAGCAGCTTGCCCACCCTGCATGGCCAGTGTCACAGTGGGCCCCTGCAAGCCTTCCATGGGACACTGATGTTTCTGCCTGGGAATGGAATCCAGACAGGAATGCTCTGCTCTTGGAGCTGCCACTTGTGCCAGGGGCCTCTTGGGGTACCACACAGCTCCACTGCATTAATTCCATTTAATAGGCAACAGTGAAAATGGAAGGTATTTGCTGTTGGTCCAAGTAGTCTTAGGGAATAGTCCTTCTCATTATGTAGCCTGAGCCCCTGCTGGGACTCCTGTCATGGCAGTGCTTAGGTGAATTTCCCTCTCTCCTTACTACTGAATTGCCTGTATTTCTTTGTATGCTATTTTCTGGTTCACCTTCTTGGTAATAAAGCTCTGCATTTTGTTTTCTGTCTTTCAGATACATCACTTTTCACTTGAATTGTCTTATATTACTTGAAACTGATAGCCTGACCCCTTGGCCACTGTGCTTCATCCATAGCAGGATGCTCTGCTACATTCTAATGAAGAACTGCCTTAAAAATAACAAAAAAAAACCCCAAAAATGAAACCAAATGAACCAACCAAAACACAGCACCCCTCCACCTCCCAAATTAAGAACCACAAAGACAAGATGAATTTTTTTTTTTTTCTGTGATGTCCCCTGATGCCTCATTTTCTCATTCACTTTGCCTTAGAACACAAAGCATTTTCATTGGGAAGGGTTTTTTTTCTCACTCTGGAAGTGAATTTATGGTGTGCTCCTTGCCTCTGCTGCCCACTAGCCTGTCCTGCAGAAGAAAGCAGTTGGGCAGAACTGAATGGCTCAAGAGAAGCCAAGAGGACCTGGATTTTCCTCTTGCATTGAAGGAACATTTTACTGTCTGATTGGCACTGATCAGCAAACCCTCCCTTAGGTGCACACATGTTGTGGTATTTGACCTTGGCATGCCTCAGGGTTCATGAAACCACAAAATATGACTTTTTTTGGCACCAGGGAGTGCTGAAATAGTCTGTCTCTTCAGATACATCAGATGTGTGTATATAAACATATCTACATTATATATTATATTACATATTTACATTATTTGACTGATTAGGAGTAGCCATTCTCACCAATTCTCTTGCCATGTCTCAGGGCACTCACTGAGCAGCAGGAGGGGTTTTTGGTTGTTTGGTTCAGTCTTTAAGCAGAATCAGACACCTTTGGGAAAAGACCTGTCCAGCAAAAGCCCCAAGAGCCTGGAGATTTGGGCAAACAGCATGCTTGGCAGTGTTCACTGGAGAGCACCACACTGAATTCAGTGGGACTAAAAGCATTTCAGACTTTGGGTGACAAAAATCTTGCTGCCTGAACTCTACTGAACTCTGCTTTCAAGTCATTTCAGGTCAGGAATAATTGCCATCTTTACATCACCATTTTCAAATCCTTTATCCCTTGAAGCAGCACTGAGAAACCCAAGCGTCCCTAGGGTTCAAATCTTCTTTATTTAATTTTCCTACTATTTTAATGTATCGATGGTTCTGATCATTTTTGCTCAATGTGGTTTTGAGGAGAAAATTCTGAGGCATGAAAAATCTGTTTAAAGCGAAACATCATGCTTTAGATCCAAAGACTGATGTTCTATGGGAGGAATAGAAACAAAAGTCTCATGATAACCCTTCTGCTTTCCTGAAATAGAAAACCTGCCTAGTTAATGAATATAAATGAATGTACATTCACTTCCTTTTTTTTGAGGTTACTAAAGCTGATTAGCATTAGGGTACCACAATTTATTCAAAGCAGTTGAGTAATTATTCTGCTTTCTATCCTATGAACATGCAACTTATTTATTACTAAAAGTTTGGGGGCTTTTAAAACATATCCTTGAAATAACATTGAGGACATATCTTTGTCATCATCTGAGTTTTAAATGAAGTTTTTTACAATAAGTAGTTCTGGTATACAGGCAAAGAAGAAAAATTGGTCAATGCTATAGATATTCAATAAACTGTGATGCATCGCCTCACAGGAAAGGACCTAAAATCCTTAGGCACGAAATAATGTATTGACAATTTGTGTTTACACAAGTAGAATTCAATATTCAGCATAATTAAATTAGAAATTGATAGCTTGAGCAAAACAAACCAGTTTTTCATATAAAATTTAACACGGGTGAAGCCACTTTGCTTTATTGTGACACCAGGTGGACCAGGGTGCTTTGGCTGACAGTTATTTTCCAGCAGATCATCATAAAGTGACTTGTATGCTTTAGCCTTACCCGTTATGTTGGGCTAATGAGAATTTATTCCCCACTTGCCTGTAGAGGCTGCACTGTTAGTAATGCCAAGCAGGTTAAGTTGCTCTCTCCAGCTCCATCCTTGCAAAAATTGCATCTTTTCTCTCCAACCACCTGTCCTCAGGGTGTGGAAAGAGAGGCAGAAAGGTGAACTGATTCTGGCTGCAGGTGGAGGGGTTCAGGAGCTGTGAGGGTGTGGAGATTTTTCAGGCTTGTTCCTTGTTGTGCCTTGTAAAAACTTTAATAAGCTGGCTGTTGGACAGAAACACCTTTAACCTGGTTAAAAGTTACTCACTAGGTTTACATAGTTTAAGGTATAATTGGAGTATTCTTTGGGCTGGGAGCACTTTATTTCCTCATGCTTGGTAGGTGTCTCTAAAGGCATGTAAAATTTTGTGTGGAGGAAAATTCACTATGAGATTCTTAAACACAAAATTATTATTTTAAATGTTGTAGCACCATTTTAGATTAACTATCACTTCAATGTGAAAATTCTATTTTGGGATTAATGACTAAATCACAGACACTTCTTGCCAAAACAAATGAAACTGTTGATGTGAGCCCCTAGCAGAGCAGAATTTCAGTATCAGGTTTACCTTCCCACAGGAACACACACAGAGTGTGTGTTTCATCAGTATTTGCAAGTTCTGTGTAGGTACCCAGGCAGGAACACACACCACTTACAAGCTGGGGGAAAATTAAAAAAGAATCTGCTCTGAAACTTCTCTGCTAATGCGCTTGAACCTTATCTAAGGAGTATTATGGGACAGAAGAAGAAAAATTCTGCAGCTGGTGAACTTTATGGCAAAATTGCATTTCATCCTCAGACCAGTTGTAAAAAGACAAGCTAAAATAAATCTCCTACATTTTGCAGGTGTGCAGACAATTCACGAATAAAATTTAAATCTGCAAGCAACCTATTATGTCATAATAACAAGCTAAAAAATTCAAAGCACCTCTATGCTCCTCATTTAGAACCACCAGCTTTGAGAGCAATGACATTGGGCAGCCTCTCCTGAATTAGCAGGAGCAGTACTGAGTTATATAAATGTGGGTACTCCAGTGATGTAACTGAAGTTTATTTATCACAAAACAGTGTTTTGGAGCCCAGTCTGACCAGGTCCTGCTGTCAGTGCACTGTGCCAACAAGAACAAGTAATTTCTATGTCAAAATGTACAAACTCTACAAGAACAGCGAGAAGGAAACTTGACATATAAAGTTCGTCTCCTCTAACGTTTATTAACAGAGCAGTTACATTTTAAGTGCATGTACCAAATATTTTGAAACTAGATAAGAAATGTTTATTTGCAATAGAAAAGTGGCCCAGCTGCTTGTGAGAACCAGAGGCTCCATGACAGCTGCGTAGCAAGCTTTAGCATTTCCTGAAAATGCACATGCAAGAATTTTCATTGTAAGAACAACTATTTATGTTTGAAGACCTCATGACTACCAGGAGCTCCAATGCGTGTGTTGCATTTTTTAGGATGTTGATCATGGGTTACCGGATGAAAATGAGCTGCAGTAAGCTGCCAAAGGCAGATGGATTTGAGTAGCAAGAAATGCTGCTAGCAGACATTCATTGTCACCCACCTCTGCTGCTGGTGTTGGAAGATGAAGAGGATTATTTGCACCAGCTTGTAGCTGCTCAGAGGAAAAATAACTTCTGTGTATTTGCAGATTAGACTAGACAAAGGCTTTGCTTCTCTGCAGAAAACTCCTTAATAGAACTTGTGCTGAGGCTCTGAAGTGCAGCCTGTTTGTATTTCTCCCTTGGCAGTGTTACAAAACCTCATCTCTCCCTGATCTGCATTTGAAGGGTCTTCATTTTTATCTCTTTAGATATGGGACTTTTCCACTTTAAGCACTTCCTCTCTTTCATTTGAGCATGGAGATGTTGGGAGGCTTTTTTTTTTCCATCTTGAGCCCAACTGTTTGCTTTAGAGAGCCTCTGGTTTGTCATTGATGGGCAGCTGTATTTCCAAATGGACTGACTGCTGCTCTCCTGGGTGAGTCTGTTTTGTCTCTCGGAGTGAGGCAGGGAGAGCCTGCAGCTCTGTTTGTTCATAGAGCTGCACACTCAGACACACTGGTGCATTAAACTTGATGCATTTAGGAGGGTAAACATCCCATGGCACGTGGAGTGTGGGCCTTATGCAATCACAGAATATCCTGAGCTGGATAATTGCTAACATGCGGTTTCATGTGCAAAGGAACGTGATGGAATGAAGAGAGTGGAGAAACCACGCAGTTTAATTCAGGCACAGCTCTGGGAGTGATGTGCTTGCTGCACAGATCCTTTGGACTTTTGAAAAAACCATTATCTGACGCTGATAGTGCAGGTTTTCTGAGCCCATGAGATCCATATGTGAAGAAATTAAACTGAAACCTCTCTCCCCTTTCCCCTCCTTTCTCTGTCTCCCACCAAAGTGCCAGTTCTGGGTCAATCAGCAATGAGCAAACACATGGGATCTCTAAATGGGAAAAGGCATGCAGTTTACTCATGGCACTTGATTTGAGTCCAAAAATGAGTAATTAAACAATTTTTTGAGGACTGGTCTTCCTTTTTCCCTACCTAGACTCTATTTCTCCCCAGCTGGCTGAACAGCAGTGTATGGGTATGTACCTGCAGATAATACAGGGAATTCCTTTGAAGTCATCCCTGCCTTTAATTGAATAGTTTATTTGTGGGAAATGTGATTATATTGGCTGCGATTTCATAGAATTGTGGAATGTTTTGGGTTGTAATGGATCTTAAAGACAATCTCTTTTCAACTGTCTGCTATGGGCAGGGACACCCAGCACCAGACCAGATTGCAGAGAAAAGCAAAATGCTTTGATTTTCTGTGTGTTTCTCTGGAATCACTCCAAGAACTCCATGTCCTTCTGGTGCTGGGGCCCCAGAGCTCCAGGTGAGGTCTCATGGGAGTGGAATAGAGAGGCAGGATCACCTGCCTCACCCTGCTGGTCATGTTTCTTTTGATGCAGCCCAGGAAGTGGTTTGGGCTTTCTGGCCTGGAAATGCACATTTTTGGGCAATTTTGAGCTTCTCATCAGCCAATTGACAACCAGCTCAATTTGACAGAGGTTGTTTTCCCCTTGGAAGACCATAAGACCAAAGGTGACTGCCAAGTGTCCACCACTTTATGCTTCAAAGACAGCATCCTCTTTGTAGCTTATAAAGCTCTATAAGGCAGGAATGTATTATGTGCATCAAATCTATGGCTCTCTCTTACACCCCAGCCATAACAGGGGTTTTTTACGGCTCTTGTGCTCTTCCTCCAGCAGGCAGGACAATTTCCTGAAAACAGCCCCAGGTCTGTTAACCAGAGGTGTGTGCACGGTGTGATTGAGGAAGGGCCAATATTGTCAGCAGTCTGCTTTGGGAGCCCAGCCTAAGAGGAATTTTTAATTCTCTGCTTAGAGAAAGAGGTGCCGGCTTCATAAAGTTGTGTTACTTCTAAAGGGTTACAGATGAAGATAATCTGAAACACAGTAAGTATTAAAGCACTGGACAGGAGAAGATTTTCTTTATGGGAAATTGCCCATCCACAGCATAGTAAAGATTTTATTCGTTTCATAAGTCTGGATTCTGAGCTCAACTAAAGCTTTTACAACTTCAGATTTTTATCCTGCTGTCCAGCTGCCTCTGTTTCTTTTGGAGAACCACTGAAGATTTTTCTTTTTAAAGCACTTTTTCCATGCCTCACCACCACACACCAAAGTGTATGCATATATTTTGCTTACAGTATGGCCAGGCTGATTTTTTATTAAACTTGCTTGTAATTAGGGCTCTAAAATGATAGCTACTTTTAGCCCTTCACAGTTATGGAGCAGCAGTTTTCTCACTGCTCAGTAGTAGCAAACTCTTCTCTTCCTTCTTCACCCAAAATAAAAAGTAAATAGAATTAAATTTAATTCCCCCAGCCCCTACCTTAAGTTGTTCTGTCCCAATGACACCATCACTACGATTATATTTAACAATGTAAGTTTTGTTCTCTACACCCTGTGAAATAAACATGTTTCCTAGCAATAACTTTGCTAAATTTGTAGCCCTTATACTCAGGGACTCTGCCCTCAGGTTCTCTGCGCTTTTGCTACAGAAAAATTGGATGAGAGCTTCAAATGGTGTAGCTGGAAAAAAAAGTACATTCCCAGTATCTTTTTCTTTTCTTTTAAAAAGCCAGCAGAAATTATTTCAGTGACACACAAAAAGATTTGTGTTGCAGAATAGCTGGAAAGCAGGTTTCCCTCCATTTGTATTCATGACAGCTTCTATATATTCAGCTATCAAAACCTATTATGAAGGGCTGTATTGTAGTGTAGATAGATTTTTATGCTTGTCATAATACAGATCTATAGGTAAATTTGTCAATGATACGTTCACTGTCATATTGCTCTATTTCTTACAGAAAATATTCTTAATGATACCAAGCTATCTATCTTTACCATGTAAGACTGAGCTTGATTTGTTGCTCGGTTTTAAGAAGAATGTTTTAAATTAACAGGGGTTTTTCAGTTTGGAGCAAATTTAGAAACACCACATTTAAACCAAAAGTAATTTGCTGGGCTGGTTATTTTCTACATCCTGGTTTTTTTAATAAGGTGTGCATGGTCCAACAAGCTTCTTCCTATGACTTCCAGTGCTAGATTTTCCTTCTTCCCATTTATACATGACTTGTACAAACCATGTAAGCAGCTTATTCTGGAATGGATTTTAACAGATTGATTTAAAACCAGCTCTTCTTGATTCTCATTTAAGCTCTAGGCTTGAGCTCAAGGGCTGTCCTTAAAACCAAAAAAAAAAAAAAAAAAAATCTCTATTTTTGGTAGAAAATCTCCTGATGAAAGAAGTAATTTCTTCCATTTCTTCAGTGTTTTAGTTCTCATCCTGTCCTTCCTCCTGTGTTTCTCCATTCCCTGTTGTTATCTGAAGTGGGGCTGAGTGTGGGGTGACCAGGAATTTATAGGGAGGGAGCAGGAAGGAAAGGGATAGGGAGTGGGGAGGGGGTTTCTTTCCTCATCAAACAAGAGGAATCTATACCAACCATTCTGTTGTTTTGGTCACAAAACAGTTCACCACTTGGGAAAAGGAAAGCCTCACGTATGTCAAGAAGATAAAGCCAATTTTCTCATCTGCAGAATCAACAGCTGAGGTGTGCCCTGTTCCTCCCACCCCATAAATAGCAAACCCGTCCAGGGCAGAGGGAAGGGAGAACTGAGGGCACAGCCCAGCTCTGGGGCTCTCAGGGTTGTGGCACATCCGTGGTGACACATCTTAACTCCCACAAACACACAACAATGCCATTTCTCTGGTGCCTGTGGGGTACCAGCAATCACTGCTGTGTTACCCTTGAGCTCTGACTAATTTCCTCTTCAAACATAAAAATGACATCAGCCATTGACTGAGTGACAAACTCGGCGATGCCAAGAGGGAAAAGAAATCCAGGCTGAAAGATGTCACACCTGGGGGTGCCCCAAACCACACCAGGAAAACTCAGTGTGGGCAAGTGGGGCAGCTCAGCCAGCACAGGCAGGCACTGGGGGCTCCCCTGTCACCATCGTGAGAGTCATTTCAGACTCTTTGTGAGTTGTTTGATTTGTTACAGTGCAGTCAATTGTCCCTGGGTGCTGGGGGAGCCCCCCAGAAAGCGCCTCTGTGTCACAGGGGACATGGGGGAGAAGAGCTGTTCCCAGCACTGCTTCTGGTCTAGGCTCAAAACCTACAAATTAGCTAATTTCTGAGCCAATCCATAGTTTCCCTGCTGAAGGTCTTGTGCTCTGAAGGAGAAGATACTAACCCAATCAGAGGAGCCTTTCTCATTCCATTTACCTGGGATTTTTCCGTGTTTCTTTTCCCAAATTGCCCTGCAGGTTAAACTACTACTCCTCGTCCTCTGTTGTTCAGCTCCAAGTACAGCTCATATTATAGCAACAGCATTCAAGATGAACCCAAATTAGGTCTGTGTCTGCAAGGGAGACAAAATAAAAAGAGCTAACTAGTTTAATTACTCCCCATTCAGATGTAATTCAGTTGCATTGCACTAAGAAAAATAAACACTGCTGGGATGTTATGAGACAATTAGCAAGATAATGGAAAATAGTTAATACCCCTCATGTCTGTGAAAGAATGTTCTCCCCTCTGCTTCAGAGTAGCCTTGAAAGTGTTTTCTGAATTGTATTTTCGAGCAAGAATATCTTCTCCCCTGGGAAATACTAACAAAATCCTGTCAGAGGACAAAATGGTTATTTACATTTTGGAAATCACGGAGTTCAGAGAAATCTCCTTGGTCCGGGGCCAGGCACAGGGTGCAGATCCAGGTGCTGTGAGGATACCCCTCTGCTGGGAATGAGGAGTGATTGCTGCACTCTCTCCCTGGGCAGGTTGGTTGTGCCCTGTGTGTCCTTGCAGGCACATCCAAATGAATCCTTGGCCACAGCAGCCATTCACAATATTTCACTCAAAATGTGTCTCAAGTATCTTTGGTTTTTATATTCAAGATTGAGGCTTTTCCTCTTCCACTGCCACAGCAAAGTTAGAACAGTGAGTTTGCCCGTACCTTGCCAGCTTATCTTCCCAGCACATCTTGCCAGCCATAAATGCATCTGCCCTTGGCCTCAGGCTCTGATCCCAGCCCCTCTGTGGCCTCACTGGGTGACCTTCTTCAAGCTGTGCCTTCTCCCTGTGCCTCAGACACTCCCACACCATCGAGAGAATCATTTCAGACTCTTTATAAGTTGTTTTATTTGTTGCAGTGGAGTCAATTACCCTGGATTTTGCCACTGTGTGAATTACCAGCTGCCAGCACCCATGGGCACAGCAGGGTGAGCCCGAGCACTTGTGTGGGCATCAATGCAGATTTCCTCATTTCTCATTGTTTGAAGTCCTTCCCTTGGGGTCAGGAGTTTGGGGATTTTTTTAGTCTCTTAGATGTGGAATTCTTATTAAAAGTCAACTGCCCTGTGCAGCTTGATAAAAAAAAAAAAATCCCGTTTAATGTGAGATTAGTTTAGGCTTTTGTACTTGGTTTCCTTGGGACTCTAATGGCAGTCTGAAAAAGAAAATCACCCCTGAGAATGTCTGGGTTTCACATAAATGTAATCCAATTACCCCAGCCTAGGCCATGCAGAACTATTTGGTCTGAGGTATCCATCAATCTAGGAGAAGTACAATATACTGAGCTGAAAAGAAGGCAGATTGGGCATATTTCTTAATAGCATAACACAATGCAATTGCCAAAGGAAAGGCAGATGCTTCTGTCCCACATTACACAGAGCCTGGACTGAGTAATTTGGGCGGGAGGCGGGAGAGGGTGAAGTCCTTGCAGGAAGGGATTTTAGAGGTATCTTCCCTGGAGGCCAGTTTTGTAAAGGCACACCATCTGGTGCATTCAAAATGCAAAAAGATTTGTTCTTCAGAAGTCTGAGCCAGGGATGAAAGTCCATCCCTGCCAGGGATGGCTTAGCGGTATCCAGAGAGAAGGATGAGTTTTATCACAAACAACGAGAGTCTCCTTTTCCTCTGCCCTTAACCTCTAATTCAAACATCAAATAGACTGATCTGACTGTAGCTGCTGCCTTCTCTAGTGAAAGTTTCTGATGTCCTTGCTTACTGTGAACTGAGCAATGAACTGTTTCATTACTATTTCTGCTTTGCTTCCAGGCACCTCCATTTTACACAGAGGTCAGAAAGGGGTTAAATGCAAACGCTGACATTATCCCAGGCACAGCCTGAGCCGGGGCTGCTGCTCCTCCCTGCCTCCCTCCCTCCGTGCCTCCAGCAGCAGCCAGCCTGAGCTCTGGGCTGCAGGAGCTGTGGCTGCTCAGTTTTGGCACCTCCCAGCAGTGACTGAGTCTCCTTGCAGAGTGAAGCAGTTTCTGCCCCGTGCCTTGCAGGGTGGATTTCAGATTTCCTGCTGGAGGAACGGGAGGATGTTTAGCTTGCCCTGGAGCCCTCGGTGCATCACTGTCACCACAGCAGCTCTGCAGAGCCTGGGGGCCTGCAGGAGGCACCTGCTGGCTCATCCCCTGCTGCTCTGGTGCTGTCTCTTCTCCTCCCATTGACAGGAATAGGATGGGCAAGCCAGCAGCTGTGGGCGGTGGTAGGAAGTGTAGTCACACCCAGGTAAGCCCTTAACCAAGAAAACATCACAAAATTAGGGACAAAAGCTCTTGTGCACGAGCTCTTCAGGGCTTACAGTGCCCTTGGTGCCCTCACCAGGTGGGTCAGGCTGGGCACAAACTGTCCAACAGATGTGCTGAATAAGCACAAGCTAGGATTTTACAGCAAAAGACGGCATAATCATTGAATGAGAAGACATTAGTGCTTCGTGCTTGAATACTGGGAATGCGATCAAAATCCACTGCTCCTGGCATATCTCATGGCTGCAGGCTGAGTTTCCCTCTGGAATCTGGGGCCATAAGACAGCAATCTTGAATACTGAGAAATTATGCTAATCTCTTGCTATTAGTGCCATGTACATCTTTGCCTGGATAAAAGCAACAAAACAAGCACTGTGGGCTGCACGTGCTGAGGCTCAGCAGAGCAGAGTGCTGCTCTGGCTCCCAGGTGTGCTGTGGGCACAGGGATGTGGTCCCCACGGACTGCTCACCCACAGGTGGTGTTCTGGCAGCCCTGCTCCTCGCTGTGCATGTCTGCAGAGCTTTGAACTTGGCTTTGTTTTGTTAAATTTAACATGCAGCCAATCGATGTGCTGCTCACGAGAGCCAAGCGCTGTCAAACCTCTTTCTAGATGCGGCTTTTTGGTCTAATCAGGTGTAAAAGGAAAACTAGCTTTAATCAATTACTTCATTTAAAAACACATCTTATATTGGTTTTTCTCATACTAGGAGAAAAATCCTGTCTGCCAAATAGAAGGGGCCTTTACAACCTCATCTTCCACAGGTACTTCTGCAGGAGAGAAACACATAGGAAACAACTCCTACTCTATTGCTTTTAATTTTTCCTCTCTTCCTCCAGATTTGTCAATAGACTTTCCCATGTCTTTGAAGCCTAATAGCTTTAACCTCATTCCAGTCTTCCTTCAGTTTGGGCACCTAATGTGTAATATCATGGACCTCAGGAAGGAGCAACTCACTGGAAAGTTATTGGGCATCTTCCTGACACCCTGCAGTTAATGGGTGCTTCAGCCCTTGAGGAAGCAGGTGGAGTCCCAGTGGTGATGCTTTGCTTTGTGCCACCTTTATTTGTTCCTTAATGAGCTCTGAAATGCACTTGCTGCACTATCATTGGTTTCTAACAGCTCCCACATGAAATGTGCTTTTGTCACTGATTTTGTGATGTTTTCTTGGTTAAGGGCTTGCCTGGGTGTGACTACACTTTCTAACACTGGCCACAGCTTCTGGCTTGCCCATCTTATTCCTGTCAGGAGAAGAGACAGCATAAGAGCAAAATCTGTTCTCTTGCTATGATAACTTATGTGATCAGGAAAATTAATTAAAAATAAATATATTACAGAGAGGCAGCAATAACAGAGCCCTTGCATTGTCCTTTGTGTGGCCATGGTGGGGCTGTTATGAATAAATCAAATCACTTAAACTGGGGCTTTCTCCTGGTGAGTCTTCCTTTCCTGCATTGTCTGTTCTTTTTCTTGCTTGGGGAATCTTTGAGGACTTGATAGAGCTTGAGAGCTGAGGAAAGCTTATTCAAATATGACTTTTATGGCCAGGTTAAAGGGTGCTTTTTGCTTTCTCTGTCTCTGTTCCCTTTCACCTGCCTCGCCTGATAGAGCACAGTGTCAGCGAGGCCAAAGGAGCATACCCACTATCACACTTGGAAAAATGTATTAAAGCCCTCTGAAAACCCATTAAAGGTCAGATTAGAACAGTGTTATTCTCCACCTGCCTATTCCTTCTAAGCTGTTTTCTAACCATCCATGTTGTAAATATCTCTGACCCAAAGGACTGTTTCAGGTAGAAGTCAGAGCAAAACAAAAAATGTGGCTTAATTTAAAAGTCTTCCAGAGAAAAAAATGTGTTGACCATTACAGAAAAATGCCAAAGCATCATTAAGTGCTGTAAATATCCTATTAATAAAACACAGTAATTTAGAGCGGTTGGCCTTCATTTGCCTTGCTGGGGGAAGGACATGTGATTTAAAACTTTCTTTTCCCTCTGTCACCTTGACTAAGGAGGACCTGGTGGATTAATGGTGAGCTGGTGAAGGGGAGAAGAGGAGAGAGAGGCTGTTGCTAGAATAAATTACCCTGAACTTCCCACTTTAGAAGGCAGCACTGCTGCTCTTCACCTTCCTTTTGCAGCACCCTTCCCTCCTTAGCACTAAGAAGCCCTCCAGAGGTTCTCTGAGGGCTCAGCACAATAGTAAGCTGCTTTTATTCCTTTTTTCCCCAGCTTCCCTTTGAGTGATATGAGGTCCTCGAGTCATTTCAGCTGCAAGGGTCAAATTTCCCTTTTGTCTCTGGGGGTGCAACACTTCCAGAGGCCACTGAAGTGTTGTTGGCAATAAGCAGGAGAGGTGTAGGATGTTGTTGTGAGTAAATGCCAAGGCTGCAATGATAAAGCTTCCCTTCTGTCTCATTCCTCCCTGGAAATGCTTGAGACAGGCAGGACATTTCAAATGCCTGTAATTGAAGGCACTGAGGTCTTACTCTGTTCTGCTTAAATCAGTGGTCTCAAGCATATAGTCCCCTGCAATTATATATTGCTCCATGCTTGATTTTATGGTTCTGCCACCATAAACTTCTGCTGGAGCTTTCTCAGGCATAAGAAGATTTGAAATGTGCAGATCATTAGAGGAAGTATTGAACCATTTGCTTGTAGAATACACATAGATTGACTGGGAACGGACCAGTGCCCTTTTATCACAGAGCATCAATAGTAAGACTGAATCTTTGGGATAAAGGAAAAAAAAAAATTGTTTGCAATTGCAAGGAGATGAGGGGCAAGTTGAGAGAGCGTGGTGTGAGAGGTACAGCAGCCTGCATTCTCCAAACTGAAGTGAGTATTTGTAAGCAGACTTCAGTCCTAGTTTATGGGAAATTTCAGAAGTGAAAAAACTCACCCATTGGGAAAAAAAATTTCCCATTGGGAAAAAAACTTTCCCATTGGGAAAAGAGGCTGGCACTGAGCTGCACCCTCCCTCCCCACCTGCCCAGGCCCTGGTGACTTCTCTCTGCCACCAAGTCTCTGCCAAGGCCTGGTTTGGTGCAGGGAAGGAGTTTCCCTTCCCTCCTTCCTCCATGCTGTAATGGCAGCAGGGATCAATTCAGAGGGAGAGTCCTCCAGCCCGTGTTTATTGAGCGGGTCACATCAGGAGATTGTAGTGGTTCATTCTGCCTTTCTAATCTAATAACCTGCTTTTATCCAGTTACCCTCTGGACTTTATTTTGAGCTACTATTCGATCAGAGAGCAAACAAATGATAGAAACCCTCAATGACAGCATGCCAGAGGAAATGCTACAAAACCAGAATTAATTGGAAATATATATTCCAAGAGTGAGATGTGGACCTTTTTTCTAATAGACTTAGACTTGGATATTATTACTGAAATACTGGCAAATTCACACATCAATGTAAATTGTCTTGCTGCATCTGTCAACAGGCACCTAAAGCAGTAATAAAGGCAGAATAGCTCCTCATAAATATCCAATATCCTAATTATCAGAGCTTGACTTAACCAATGGCAGGGTAATAAAAAATGAGATTTTTGGATCTTTTGCCATGACAAATGCATACTTTATTCTTTGAAGACCGACTGCAGTGTCACAACTTTTGTGGCAAATAGAGCATGAAGCATATTGTCAAAAATATGGTTAGGGAATATGAAGCCACTAAATATTTTATCTTCCTGGCAATGTACTAGGAGAAAAGTATAAACCTTAAATCTATCAGGTTCCTCCTCCCATCTCCCAAACTGTTTTAATAATATAGAAATTCGAGTTCCAAGAGAAAAGCAATACATCCATTTTCCAGTGTGCTTTGATATAGTGAGTATTGTGAATTTTGTAGTGTTTGCATTGGGGTTTAAAATGTCATCAGTGTATATCTCAGAGAATTGCTTAGCAGTCACATGTTGTGAATGTTCCCAATTTTTCCCTCTCCACTGATCAGTCACAATGGGCTGGTTGGGTGCAAACCCCTTCTGACTGGGTGTCCCAGGGGTGCTGGGAGATGGGGGGCCAGGAGGGGTCCCAGGGAGGGACAATCTGTCAGAAAGGGACATCCCCCAGGGCAGGGTGAGGCCTCTGCACGCTGTCACTGAGTAACAGCATTGCCCTTTGAAGGGAGATGGATGGAAGGACTCCAGGAGTAGCGGGATCCATCTCATTATTTTTTTCCTCACGTGGCCATTTCTGTGCTTGGGAACCCATGGCTTGCTCAGTAAATTGGTGACAGTCAGTACTAAAACACCAAATCTGTAGTGAGCACCTGGATATGTGCTGTAGTTCACATTTAAATTTATTTAATTTATTAAAACAAAGCACCTGCTTTCAGTGTAATCAGGATATCATCCTACGTGGCATGGATACACCGTGCCCTTAGGACTGAGTGCTGACCCTTGTGCAAAAGTGCTGATGAGAAAGTGTCTGGTCATAAAATGGTTTTCTGCTGTTCATTCCTAGATAAGGGGAAATGGGCATGTGTGTGCAGACCTGTGTCATGTGAGGGCTCCAGTTACACAGCTAAAATCCCAAACTTTCTGCTCTCCAAGAAAACGGGGTTTTTGTTGCACCAGCAATATGGGGACAAAATTTTTCAGGGTGCTAAGCAAATTCCTGCTTTATAAGTAGAACTCTTTAGACATGAATGCTGCCTTTTCTCTCCTTGGTTTCCTTGGAACAGCCAAATGGAAGTGTCCCAGCCTCACCCCACCTGTGGCTGCGGTCCCAGCCTGTGTCAGTGTGATGGGGAGGAGGGCTGCCCTTCCTCCTGAGGTGAGCATCCCCCTCAGAGACTCAGCACAATGGGTTCCACTCAAAGTGAAACTCCCTTGACACTCCTGCGCATCCTATAATTTCCTGGGGAGATTTGGAAGCAGGAATGCACCACATGCAGATCTTACTGGTGAACTCTGATCTTCTGGTGTAGAAATTTAAGTGCTCTGTACGATGGTGGTGGCATAAAAATACTGCATTAACTCCACTCCACATGGTTTGAAACAAGGAGGACTTTATAGTTATGTCTTGACAACAGTGTTTTTTGGGAGGCTTTGTAACAGGGAGTGTTACTTTTTGATGAAGAAAGCTTTCAGATGAATGTGCATGAAGCAGGAGAACCCAATTTTTCACAACTTAGGGAAAAAAGCCTCCTTCTCCGAACACATCACTCATGCTCCAAGTGCCTTCACCTCTCTCTTTTAAAGCACAGAATGCACAACAGGCAGGACAGCTCTGAGAGTACATCCTTTACAAAGGATAGTCTATCATCTTGTCTCTGGCTTTATACTCCCTGTTGAACAAATCTGCCAACATGACACTGGATACTGATGAGCAATTTGTATAGTTATAAAAATATTGGCAGTGCTCCATTGTTTTGCTATTTAATTCTTAATTTACATTTTTAATGTGCTGTGTCCTCATTCATATTATAGGTTTTACTCTTCTGTGTACATCTATAATAGAATGATTTTTTTCCCCAAAATTAATTATGAATACTAAAGAGCTGTTACAATTGCACCATGTTTGAATTAAGGACTGTGCCTGTCTTTTAAGATCTGCTTCCTTAGGAATGGAGTACTTTTGCAAGGGCCAGGGAAAAATGAAGTAGGTACAGAAGAGGTGTAATTTCAAGTGCTCTGCCTGAGCTACAGATTGTGTCCAGTACTCAGACTGGCAAAAAAAGTGTAATAAATGATGAGGACTGAAGGCCCAAACTCTGAATGGCCTGTCTCAATGTATTTATTATTTTCCCTCCCTTCCTCCTCCTCATCCCCAGTTTTGGATGAGGAGGATGATGTGGATTTTTCCCAGCCCAAGGAAATAAAGGGCTTAGCAACAGTACCTTCACTCTCTGTATCCAAGCAATGTCTTTAAATTGCTCTGTCCAGTAAAAATTTTTTACTGGACTATGATTTGTGTTGGAACTGAACTGCTGGTAAATGGTTTGGTTTCCTCCTCCAGAACAGCCTGCCCACAGAAAAGTATCCTAATATGTGTGTGTTTCTGTGCTGTGTTCCCACAGCCTGTGGGCTGTTAGAGGAGGCAGGGAAATGCCAAATCTGCTGCTGGAGCTGGGGCTGAGCAGTAGGAGCTGGGACCCCCTTCTCCTGTCCTATTCTGTCCTGCCCTGGGGAGCTGGGCTGCAGAGGCACCACCTGGAAGAGTGGAAAGCCTGGAAAAAGCCTGGAAAAGCAGAGGTGCAAGCTGCACAGAGAGAAGTGACTGCAGGCATTTCACTCCATCAAACAGACTGCCATTCCCAGTGATTAATGGCTTATGGAATAGCAATACACTGAAATCATCGACAGTGGGTTTAAAGTATAGTTTAAGGACTCTGAACCCAGAGAAATAACAGCAATCAAGTTTATGTGGCACAGGCTGATAAACCTGCTGCTGTGAGGAGCAAAACATGGGCAGGGAAAATGCGTTTGCACAGAACACCTCAGTGATCCTGTACCAGTGCTGTGCTTCCTCTGCCCTCAAAAGCAGTGGGAAGGTTTCTTATTTCCAATGCTTTGCTCCAGCAGAAAGCTTTGCAGTTGCCATGAAACCTGGAATTACCTGGAATGCCTGGAATAACTTTAGGGCCTCATCCAAGAGGGCAGACCTTCCCCCAGTGGGGACTGTGTAAGCACAGGGAGCAGCCCCAGAAGATGCAGCAGAAGCAATTTTGCTGTGTTACCACAGAGAGACTTGCAGGAACATGTGGAGAAATTCACCAAGAGTAGGAATTAGATTGAAAGCAAATTTTTACATACATGTGCAGACCCAGACCCATTTTTATAACGACTCCTAAAGTTGAGGTTGAGATAAAAGGGATACAAGGAATGGAAACCAGGTTATTCAGCGGAATTAAGACTGCATCCTGGGTAACTTTTCTTGGATCACTGGAGATCTCTGATGTATATCTTGGACCCTATATGCTCATTGTATGGATTTCTATTCTTAACTAATTGTTTAATGCTTTGCTTTCTTTTACAATGAGTAGTCACAATACTGCTAAAAATAAAACTGTGTGTGGTTTATGTCCAGATTTGCAGTTCTTCTCTTTTGGACTTCTCTTTAATCTACCAGCTTTTTGAAGGCATTGGTGGGGAAAGAATTGGGGCATCCCCTAACTCATAAGTCAGAGGAGTTTGCCATCTTGATGGCACTTTATTCTTATGGTTTTGTTCTAAACATCTGTTTATGAAAAGAAAAGAAAACCATTAACCAAGAGAAATTACCCAAGCCCCAACAGAAACCTGTTCTCTGCTACGTGATCTCATAGAGTCATAATTTTTCCAGAAACATTAACAGATTGGTTTGGAATTTTTGAAAAGCGCCTCTTTCCTCTTGGCAGCTGTGGGGACTGCGGGTGGGAGAAGAGCTCTCTGCAGAGCAGCTGCTTTAGGGCACTCCCAGGACTGGGATGGGGGCACTTCCATCCCACAGGGTGCTGCAGGTCCCCCTCCTTCCCGAGTGTTTCCAGAGGTGGGTGGGAAAGGGAGCAGAGAAAGGGGAGGATCCCAGACCCCAGGATTTCCTCCTGGAAGGCACCCAGGGGGATCACTGGGCAGGGTTCCTACCTGCTGCTTGTGCTTCCTCCAGGGAAATGTGTTGGAAACACCACCCTGGGCTCCCTGGACAAACACACTTCAGCCTCCTCAGACCTGCATAGGGTGTAATAAACTCTTACTGCAGGGAGTCTTCCAGTGCTTTAGTTTTAATTCAAAAGATGTCTTTAATCTTCCTGTTGCTTTGTGTAAGTTGTAAATTACACAACCCTGCAGAAAATTATATGTAAAGTAGGATTATGATTCTCATTTTTATTTTGAAGCTGGCTCTGCATGGTAAAAACCGATTCTCACGGTCACTTAATTTTTCATTTACTCTCTGATTTGCATTTTGTGTATTAAATTCCTCCAAATCTGGGTGGATTATTGCAGTGTGGATATTCCAAATTTATTTATAAGCAAACTAGCTAAACAGATGCTGTAGACATGAGCTATAAATGACCATAACTGTTGGGCTGACATGCCAGAGGCTGTTCTGTGCGTGTGCAGAGCACAGCCAGAGCTGCTGCAGGGCACCAGGGTGCTCAGAGCTACTGACAGACCACAGCAAGTGGCATCCCCACATCCCTCGGGGAGCTGGGAAGGGTTCAGGGAAGGTCAGGACTCAGAATCTGAAGCAGCACTGCAGACTTTTGTGGGAAAGCTATACAGGGAGTGAAGAGGGCACAGCAACACAGGGAGCATCTCAGAAACTTGAAATGGGCTGTAACACCTCCTGGTGGGGACTGTGCTGGGGCAGGGCAGTGGCTTGATAATGTTTAAACTTTATTTTGGTTCTTACTGAGCTCTGCATTTCTCTGCAGTTCATCCTCAGTGTTTACTCCTTTGGAGTTTGCAGTGGCCCTGAGGGGAAGGAGGATGTGCTGGGTGGGCTGAGGGGCAGAGGGCTCTCCTGAGGGGGGAACCTGAGCTGGGAGTGGGAGCAGAACACCAAAAATAGGGGAGGGAGAATTAAAATTCCTGAGAGGACATTGTCCCTGAGGCTCCAAGATCCCTGCAGGCAGCAGTGTGTGGTTTGAGTGCTGCCCTGGCCAGCAGACAAATCCCTCTGGAAAGCTCAGCCCCTCCCTGCTGTTGCTTTCCAGCTAGCATTGGAGCTACAGCCCTAATGGGATCTTTTGTTTAAAAAATCTCCATCACCAGGTACTGTGCAGTGACATTCAATTGCCAGCTCTGTGGGACTGCAGGCAGAGCTGTTGAGTGCATCTTGAAAGTTTCCTGATTTATTAGGAATTTTCTTTTTTCACCCTCCCCCATAGGTTGAAGGTTTTGTATTTCCTTTTTCCTCTCTTCTTTCTTTCTTCACCTCTCTTTCCCCCCTCTCTCTCTCTCTCTTTCTCTCTCTTTCTAATTTAAGCTAAATTGGTTCAGCTGTTTTTGATTTATGCAAGCATGGGGAAAATATGTTTTTCCCATAACTTCAGAATAAAATATGTGCACACTCATAAGTCTAAGCTGGCTGGAGCTAGCAATGTCAAATTAGCTTGTTTATAGCTCTCACTGGGGAGTTCCAAGTTTTTTGGAGAAAATTGGTTCCGTGCTTTTGAGTTCTGAATGCTCTGGAAGTCAGCGTTTTCATGTACACACATTAGGTGGGGTTTGTTTGATTTTTTTCCTCCTTCCCCTGATGCTTTTAACCTGAATCAGCTCTGAGCCTTTAAGCATGCATTGCTAGGAGACTCTTACATTCTGTTGAAGTGCTAAAGCCCTTTGGTCACACATGGGTGCAGAGAGTAGCACACTTTTCTTCCTTCTAAATAAACGTGTGTAAGAACCAAGATGCAGGGGGGGAATCTTGAATAATGCAAGCCTAGTCTTTCTAATGCAGTGTAAACCGTGGGAAATGGTGAGTGTTCAGAAGGCTTGGACTTGTTTCAAAGACCTCTACCACGGTGTTTACAGCAGCTGCTAAATGTTGTTATGCTCTGCAGCACACGGTATCAAACAGGTGCACAGTAACCTGTAAGTGCTTTCAGTGCAGTGATGCATTCCACCCTGGTGTGCCTGCCTGATTTTGGGGAAGTGTGACCGTGCTCACAGGGGTCTCAGGATGAGGGAAGAGATGAGGATCTGACTCCATGTCTCAGAAGGCTTGATTTATTATTTTATTATATATATTATATTGAGACTATACTAAAAGAACAGAAGAAAGGATTTCATCAGAAGGCTGGCTAAGAATAGAATAGAAAAGAATGATAACAAAGGCTTGTGGCTCGGACTCTCTGTCTGAGCCAGCTGACCATGATTGGCCATTAATTACAAACATCCAACATGGGCCAATCACAGATCCACCTGTTGCATTCCACAGCAGCAGATAACCATTGTTTGCATTTTGTTCCTGAGGCCTCTCAGCTTCTCAGGAGGAAAAACCCAAAGGAAAGGATTTTTCATAAAAGATGTCTGTGACGGTACAGATCCTGCCTTGGATCAACTATTCTTGGCTGATGTTAACTCTGGGATGGCTAAAAATAAGCAAATTGACCTAACTATAGGTCCCCCATGCAGGTTTTTAGCAGTTCCTGGCCTCCTTGCTTCCAAAGAGCTTTGCTGGGGTGAACACCTGGTTCCTCCTGAGGCTGGGCCCTGCCCCTCCCAGCCAGCACTGCCTCTTCCAGAGGGATGCTTGGGCTTCAGGAGAACAATCTCCCGAATGTTAACATCTCCTTATCTACGCCTGCACACGTTATTTCCTCCTTCCTCTGTTTAAGCTGATCCCTGTCTGCATTCCAGGGCAAGCAGGAGGTGGTACAAAATTTGATAGAGACCCCTAATGGCACAAAACAACTCAGAGCTGTTTTCACCAGAGAGGTGGCAAGCAAAGGAGCTGAAGGCTTTCCCTCTCTTCCTCACTCCACTGCTCTGTGCCAGACACTGAGTGGAAGCCCTGATGCCTGGCCCTGCCCTTTCCTCCCCAAAGGAAGGGGTGAGGAAAGAGGGGAGGATCACTGCTGGCAGAGGAAAAGGAATGCCAGGCTTGAGGCTTGGGGCATCCTGTGAGAGCAAAAACACATCCCAGGGAGAGTGGGGTTCAGGATTTGAGGGGAGCAGAGGGCAAGCAATGGATGCTGGACACCACAGCATGTCCCTGTCCATGCCCACTGCAGCACCTGCTCCCAATCCCTGGGGAAACATCTTTATTCTGCAGTGTTTAACTCAAGTGGCTGCATCTGCATGTCCAGAAAGTAATCTAATTTTGTGCTGTGTTAATGTGCTGCATCTCTAATGTGAAATCTGAGAGTTGAACTTTGGCTTGGAAAGATGTTTCTTGAAGTTGTGGTGGGTGTATTCGATGCTTGCACATAGCAGCAGTTTTTGGTAGCATATAAACATCACCTGCTTCTGTGCAAAATGACAAAGGACAGGCTTAGATTAGATATGAGGGAGAAGTTCTTCACTGGGAAGGGAAGAGGCACAGGCACAGGTTGCCCAGAGAGGCTGTGGATGCCCCATGGTTTGATGGACTTGGAGCACCCTGGTCTAGAGAAATCCCCCCGTGGCAGGGGATTTGGAACAAGATGATCTTTAAGGTCCTTTCCAACCCAAACCATCCTGTGATTCTGTGAAATGCGTCCAAAATCGCTCTCTATCATCGTTAACATTTATCATTGCTAATGAAATTACTTACTTAATCATTTTAACCTTGATGCTACCCTGGATAAAAGACCTACGGTGTATCTGAAAGGAATAACTACACATTTGATACAGTTGAAAAGATAGCACTAATTTATTTTAGTCTGATTTATGATTAGTGCTGCACTCATGACGCACTCTGTGCTGCTCTGTGCATCATTCAGGGCCCACAGGATAAATAATTGCTGTGCTCACCGTCCCAGAAGCCGTGTGTGGGGTGGTGTGATTTGAGTTTCCAAAAAAATATGGGTGTGCTCCCACCATGGGGAGATGCTGAGCCGTGAAATGCTGAGGGGGTTCCAGCAGGGTGGGGAGAAGAGACCAAGGAATGACAAAAAAAGGCTCAATCAGGATTTTACAGTTGTTTTCTTTTAAAGAGAAGTCACCTCCAGAATCTTCCCCTGTTGGCCACCAGAGTGAGTGTCCAGGGACAAGATTTCCCCAATAAAGATTCCTCAGGTTTAAAAGCTGCCTTTTTGTATTTGTGCTGGGCAGTGGTGATGGTGAAATGAGATATGCTGCATTTTTTGGCTTTTAATTTCAATTTAGGATGGCTTTTTCAGCCATACCTTAATCACGTAGTGCATCTCTAATCTACAGAGAGGACTGGATCATTAGGATAATTAGCAACCATTAGGAGTATAGGATAATATCACTATAAAGCTGTGCAGATGTTCTGTATTTTTCAGGCCTCTGTCAAAGGAGGAAATTTAACATATGTCAAGTCCTATCTGTGATGTCTACTTTATTTCTGTAGCATACAGCAAGCTTGGAGGGATTCATTAAGCCAGATTCAGAATATCTTTTCCTTCCTTGTTTTCAAGTTTAAAAAACTGTTTTCTTCTAAAAAAATCAGTAATTTTTCTCTTGCTCCATTACCCCCTCCCAGTATTTGGACTCAGAGGTATAAAACCATGAGCTCTTGCCAGTTGTTACTTCTCACTGAATTTCAACTTGCCTTTTTGTCTCCTACATTTATTCAGCCTGTGGTCCTCAGTCCTGAATCACACAGCCCTGTCTAACCTGCCATATTTTACTCCAGTAAATGGAAAGGGTGGCTCTGTGCAGCTGCTCCCAGGTGTGGCAGTTGTGACGTGGGACTGACCTTGCACACCCACGCCTCCAGGCTGGGACAGCTGTCCCCTCCACATGGTCACATTTTCAGTGAGAGTTATTCCTGCATGACCCCTGACAGTTCTGGATAAATCTAGGTGCTCGTGGTTTCATTCAACACGTTCAATGTGTTTCTTGTTGGTATTTTTTTTAAAGAGTCATGGCTGCTTTGTCATGTTACAATACATAGTTTTAGATTGCACTGTGTGGATTTGCCTCCTTCTCTCAAAGGTATATTTTAAACTTGTTGTCATTTTAGATAGAGTCTCTGAAATAGATTTCCAGATTATTTGAATGGACACCAAAAGATATTTTAAGTCTTAATGTTAGGTTTAATTTATATTTTTCACTCACTCTCTGGCTTAAAAGATGCTTTCAAAATGCAGAGCTCTGGTCCTATATCCCTATGATTGGCACGAAGATTTAATAATCTCTTTTGTCTTTATGGCAGTTCCATTTGTAGCAATTTAAGCATCAGTCTCCAGTGAGCCTCAGTAAAGAAATTTATTTAATATGAGCCAGCTAAATATAATTTCCCATTTCTTTGATCTCCACTATTTTAATTTGCTTCTTATCAGGTACCTGTAGGGCTATTAGATACAGTTGATGGTGTGCTGCTTACGGACAGATCTCATTTAAGCCCCATGGATTATTGTTGGTGAGATATTGCAATATCCCTCTCATTATGGCTGTGCTAGTGGAGGTTGGAGATGTTGCTGCTAACAAACAACCTGCAGCTGTTTTGGGTAAAGGGTTTTGCTTCTGAATCTTCTTCCAGAAACTTCTGTGAAATGCAAGGAAAGGATTGGATGAATCATATATTGAGCAAGTGCCTGTTGAGTACCACCAAGGGTGCCTCAGCCACCTTCCCCTGGGGCATTCTGGGGGTATTTGTGGTGTGCAGTCTCAGCTGTGAAATGCAGATAGAGCATCCCTTCTTGAGCAGAGGAAATGAGGGAAAATGACCTTCAGTGTCCCAGATGCCTGCTCTCACCTGCCTGTCTCCTCATCCTGAAATGCCTTCCCTGGAGGCAGCTGGAGAAGAGGGGAGCACTGAAGCCCCCCAGCTTTTCTTTTGTTTTGCTGCATCACGTGTTACTAAGAGCAGCAAGAGGAGCAGCAAGAGGTAGATAGTGCTTCAAAATCCCTGGAGGAAACCACCTCAGGAGCAAGTGTGAAGAGCAGGATGGAAGAGCCAGGCTCAATCAATGCTTTTGTGCTATCACCAGCACCCACTGGCGATTCAGCCTGCTGTCTGTATTTCCCTTTGAGGATGAGTGTTGAGAGCTGGTGAGGGTAGCTCAGTGCCCGTGTCCTGCTCACCCATGCCAACCACCCGAGCAGGCATTTGTAGAAGGAAAAAGCAGCTGTTCTTTTGTGCTGGGGGTTTTAGTGCTTTTGTTCTGTAGGCTGATAAGGACCTCGGTGCTCCTGAAGTAGAGATCAGGTGTGCACATGCACAAGTACACTACACTAATTAGAGCCAATTTGAAAACCAAACTCTTCTGCACTATTTAAAACACAATAAACAGCTTTGCTCCCTAAGTGTTAATCATCTCCTGCTGTTCAGTCTCTGAAGCTAAACCCCTCTATTCACTTCAAAACACTCTCAAGTAACCGAGTGTGACATCGCGAAAAGGATTTTGAGGACTTCAGTCTGGGAAATAGCAGATGTGTTTAGGAGAATGAAATCACCAAGGTCTTTGGAACTACAAAGAAACTCCAGGCAAGAGAAGGAGAAGAAATGAAAAAAAACCACCCCTAGTCAATGTAAGTGGACATGCTCTAAAATTAGCAGGAGGAGAGGGAGAGGAGGTCTGTGTTGCTCCCAAGAGTGTCTCCCCCAGGAGCAGTGCTGCAGTTCCTGCAGCTCCTGCAGCTGCTGCAGCTCCTGCAGCTCCTGCAGCTGGGGCTGTGGGGTGCTGCTGGGGCCCTGGACCCTCCCTGGGGTGGGAGGGAGCCATCCAGCCTCTCCCAGCCCTCTCAGCCACGCTGGAGCTCAGACTCTGCCGTGCCATCAGCACTGTGAGATGGAGTGTGTTATTAAGCTGAACCTAGGCATAAAGAAAGGGCTGAGAAATTGCTGCGATCGCTGACCCATGCATTTATTATAATTGAGTCCATTAGCCTTAATTTTATAATTTCTACATTAGCTCTTCAGGTTTACAAATGGCCTTAATTGCTTCGTGGAGGGAGTTGGGCTTTAACAAAGCTAAATGCCTGAAAACTGTATCAGTTACATCAGAATCACTGGGTTCCTCTGTAACATAATGCCTCCAATTTAGATCAAGCAAATTGTTTAGAAAATGCATTGTTGAAGCATCAAAGTTACTTAAAGTGATTCTAGCTAGGAAGAAAAAAAACCCCAAACCTCAACTGGAAGTTTTCCCAGGCAGATTCCTCCCTATGCATGCTTAGCATTGATTTTAAGCACTATTTTAGAGCTTACAAAAGGTGTAAGCATGCAAACATCAAACCTGATATTTGTCTCTCTTGACTAAGAGTAGCCTCTCTGTATCAAAGTTCCCATCCAGAATTTGGGGTCATTCCCTGGAATTTTCATGCCAATCTGTGAAGTTCCATATTGATATTATAATATTTGTTGTGGCTTCCTTTTGGACCTGGTGGATGTTCCAGTTTCTATTCCCACATCCTGGTTGGTGAGGAACATCTGGATGGGAGATGTTTAATCTAGAGATGCATATTACAGGAAAACATGTTCTTAGGGGACATTGCTGGAAAGTACCAAATCCCTAACCTTTATTTATTTGTGCAAATCTAGGAGGACAGTTCCTCCAATCCAATCAGAGATGTGAAGTGGTTCCAGAGGAATGATGGGCTCTGCCTGGTGGAGACAGCTGTAAGGAAGTAGAAAATGAAACCTCAGTTGTCTTTCAACTTGTATTGTTGTAGGTTGTTTTGTTTGTTTTGTTTTTTGTTTTTTTTTTAATGCATAGAAATGCAAAAATAAATAAATTTTAAAACCTTACTCCTCTTTTGAGCACATTACTGAGATTGAATCCAGTCCAGCTGGCACATTGCCTCAAACGGCTGTTGCTGGTGTCCATCTCCCAACAGGAATCTTTTCTGATTTTTTTTCCTCATTACTGAGAAATGCCAGGCTCTGACACTGAAATGCCTTTGATGTTCATAGCTGCAAGGGGAATATTTTAATATTTTCCCTGAAATGTTGCTGTTTGGCCTCCTGCACAGGTAGCATTTCCTGAAGGCACTGTGGAGTGTCATCAGCAGTGTGCAGGGTCACCTGCTGTGGTCACAAAACTGCTGTGGTGAACTTCTTAGAGCAAATTGTTAAGGCTGAAATTTTACTTCTGAATGCTTTTATTCAAAGAAGGAAGGGACATGAATTAGAAGTTGTAGTTGTCTCATCTTTATCTAGAGAAAGTAAATTGAGAGGAATAGAAAAACAAGGCTTGAAAAGTAATTTATTCAAAAGAAAAGAGAATTTTACATATTTGGGGCTATTAATATTCAGCAGTAGTGTCTGTGCTTGAGAAGAAAGTGAACAGAGAGACTTCAGCAGTCAGATGTGGTACAACATGTGACATTATGGTGTGTTTGACTGTCAGTAGTTCTCTGTGACAGACATGGAATTGGGACAGCAAGACCAAATGACACCGTGTTTTTATGTGAACATTCCTTTTCAGGCCTGGGTGCTTTGATTGAAGCTTTGAAACTGAACTCAGTTCTAAAGTAGGCAACAACAAGAGGTGTAGCTAGATTAAAAACCTTTTCCCCTTTTACCTTCTATTTCAAAATATCGGTGCTTTTCTCCTCTTCTGCACCAGGATGAGCTCTCTCCACATCCCCCACAGTGTTGCTTCCCTAAAGAAAACCTCCTCTATGAGTAATTTGATGATGGGGGTATTGTTGAAGATAAAGAGCAGAGGCTGTGACCTAGTCTGAACTCCCACATTATTGGCTATTTTGAGGTTGAGTCTCTCTGGCTACATCAGAAATTTCCCCTGTGACTGAACAGTCTTTTCCTGGAGAAAAGTTTCATTTAAAACTATTCATGTATTTCTATACAAACTTACATTTAATGCATGCTTTGTCCAAGGTCAGGAGAGGAGAAAACAAACCTCAGATAGAGAATTCTCTGGAGTTCTGGTCCCAATAGGGCCCAGGTTATTTTCAGAGAATGTAGACCTGTTTAATATGATTTTTGTTATTATACTTCAGACAACTCATTTTGTTGCTTACTCAGTTAGTTACAAGTCTGAAATACCACTGAGAAGTGAGGAAAAACAAACCCCAAATCCAGACCACCTCAGACAGCTAAGGTGTGGATAACAGATAATATTTCATAGAGTGGTGGTTTTAAAGGTGTCACCCATGAATTGCAGCATTCATGTGCAGGTGAGCTCTGCTGCCCTTCACATTTATGGGGCTGCATTACTAAATCAGGGGGAGTGGAGGGAATCCTCCCAGGAGCCTCTGCTGTCACTGTACCAATTTCCACTGCCTCATCTTTCACCTGCACAGCCTCCCTGAGAGGCTGCAGTCCCCTGAAGTGCAGCACAGCAGCTGTTTCCCAGTGTGTGAGGATGTGGCCCAAACCCCTTAAATCTTTCAGCTCACTTTTTTTCCTGTTTATCTGTTGGCCTGCAGGTTATAGCATAAATTTGTCCGAAGGCCACTGAAGGCCTCCTCAGTTACAAGCACTGGAAGGAGTCTAAGAGTCCATTTAAATTGTGCATGACCCTTTTGTCTTGGTCACTGACTTCATTTGATCCAGCTTGGCTTTATTTTTGTAAAAGATTGCAGTGGTAGAAGCTGTAAATATTAAAGATTTAGAGAAAAGGGAAAGTGACAGGATACAAAGGGTTTAGTTAAGGATCTGTAAAGATCAGAAAGGCAGTTTCCTCCTTTCTTTTTCCTTTTCCCCCCCTTTTCCCAGCAGGGAAATGAGCAATAAGAATGAAGTAAGGTGGACCTGAGGTTTTACAGTCCATCTCCATTGAGTAAAAAGCATGTGCAGAATTACAGGAATCTGAGCTCTGACCTATGGGCACCATCAGGATGGAAGATGGGAGAGAAATGAATATAAGGGTAATGCTGACAGGGCTGAGAACAGCCTGTTTGATTTGCAAGCAGTGGCAGTGCAGATGGTAATGCTCAGATTGGATGCTTTGATGGGATGATTTGTGCTGCATCCTTTGATGTCTGATAACAATCAACACCCTTTTATATCTAATAATACAGAGGCATCAGCCACAAGCTGTGATTGAATCCTGGTAAACAGGAGCCACAGGGCCAAGCCCATCCTCCTCCTCCTCCTCCTCCTGCAGCTCTCGTGCCCTGCTGAATCTCAGCTTTCTGCAGACACCCAGCTTGAGAAGGTCTGTGTGTGGGTTTATTTCCCCATGGCAGCACTGTGAGCTGGAACCCCCACAATTAACTGAGGGAACATTGTATTCCATCCTAGTACCACCACCAGGCAGAGGAGAAATGCCTCACAAAAACTATATTTTTCCAGGTCTCACTGTAGTTCTCAATTTTTCCAAGTTCCCTTCAGTGAGACCCGGAAAAATCTGTGGTTTTTGAGGCACCAAGACTTAGGGGTTCTTTGGTATTCACCTCCTCTGAGGATTTTGGGTGAAAGGAAGAGCCCCATCCTGGATGCTGAAGGAATTGAGTCCCTGGATATGAGCCCAGTTCATTTCAGATGGGAGAGTCAAGGTAAACCCATGGTGACCCAAGTGCTCCCATGTGTGATGTCCCATGGTGTCTCCCCATGCCTCTGATGTCCCTTGGTGTCCCCCCATGCCTCTGATGTCCCTTGTTGTCTCACCATGCCTCTGATGTCCCTTGGTGTCCCACCATGCCTGTGATGTCCCTTGGTGTCTCACCATGTCTCTGATGTCCCTTGGTGTCTCACCATGTCTCTGATGTCCCTTGGTGTCTCCCCATGCCTGTGATGTCCCTTGGTGTCCCCCCATGCCTCTGATGTCCCTTGGTGTCTCCCCACGCCTCTGATGTTCCTTGGTGTCTCCCCATGCCTCTGATGTCCCTTGGTGTCCCACCATGCCTCTGATGTCCCTTGATGTCCCACCATGCCTCTGATGTCCCTTGGTGTCTCCCCATGCCTCTGATGTCCCTTGGTGTCTCACCATGCCTCTGATGTCCCTTGGTGTCTCCCCACGCCTGGTGAGCTTTGCAGCTCCTGTGCATTGAGTGTTAATGTTAAATGCTTGAGAAGCCTTCACTTGCACTCTCCCTGGACTTTTTGGATAAAGGTCTGACAGACACAATCTTTGGGAATTAAAATTTTGGATTTAAATTGAGCACTTGGTTCTTATACTGAGAAAATAGATGGGTCCAAGACAAATATCTCTGCCAAAAACCCCTTGACTTGAAGAAGGTAGAACTGCAGATGAGCTTCCTAGAGCCTCAGGGGTTTCCTTCAGGCCTCTGAGCAATGAAACAAATGTGATCCAAGATGAGTGTTCCCAAGAAATTGGGAAAATGGTCACTTTTTGTAGCAGTGGGGTTTTCTCTGGAGCGTGGTGCTGACTTTGGGGGTGTTCAATAAACCAATGCCCATGGAAACGATGTCAGGGTGGGCACGGGGATGGTGCAGTTTGGGTACATCAGGGCATCAGGACTGCCTCCATACTTATCCCAGCATAATGAAAGTGGAGAGGGGATGTGAATTCCTGCCTATAAATATATCAGAGAAGTAAACACCAGGGAGAGAAGGGAAAGGAGCTGGTTCAGCTAGAGGACAGTGCTGGCACGAGAACAAATTGGTAATAAACTGGCCGTGAATAAATTTGAGATGGAAATTAGGAGCAGCTTTCTAATCAGTTAAAAGGTGAGGTTCTGGAAAAGCCTTTCACTGGGATTTTGGGGGCAAAGCCCTACCTATTTTGCAGATGGATCTTAATCAATTTATTAATGTGATTGTATGATGTGGTTGTCTCTAATATCAAGGGATGGGGCTCCTTGACCTGTACATCCCTTTAGTGCTGTGCTCCTACATGTTATATTTAGTAATTCCCTCTGAATTGCCAACGTGCACTGAGCACAGAGAAATGCTGCATTCTTCCGATGCAATGCTATTTTTCAAAGAGCATATCAGACTGTAAAGGCACAGGGATGAGGATAGTGCTGGGTACCTTTTTATTTAACCTCCTTTGAAATGAAACCTGGGTGCTAAACGGCTTTAGTCACTCAGAGGATATTGGCCATATCTCTCCACACTCCATTGCTAATTTAATTTCTGAAACTTGCGCTTCCAAAAAATATTGGCTGCTTAGGACTGGAAGTGTTAGAGGATATATAATATTCAAGGTTACTCTATGATTAAGGACAGCAAGCTGCCATCACATACTCTAGGTGTTAGCACAGCCTTGTCCACAAAAAGATCATTACTCTTCCACTTCCCATGGTGGCAGACACTTCAAGCAATAGAGAGAGCAATTTCTTATTTAAAAATTGGTTTACTGGTTTTCCTTCTGGCATCTGGAACTGCCACTCTTGGATCCCTCCCTTCTGATGGGTTGTTTGACAATGGCAATGGAAAAAGGAGCTGGCTGCTAAAAAAAAGCCCCAGACCCCTCTCCCTAGTTTTGTACTTGGGAATGTGAGTTTTAAAATGAACCCTGTGAGTCTGACTGAATGTGATTGGCATCTGCCACGGATACAGTGAGGAGAGGAAAGACCTCTGTTCCCGACGGGGAGAAAACCAACACCTTGCAAAAATCTTTTCTTTTCCCTTATTCATCATCTCAGGCTTCTCAACAATAGCTAAATAACAGCAAACAAATTCTGTATTCTGAGGCTGCTTTCTGAAATGCCAAAAAGCAAATCAACAGCCTGGCTCTTCCTGGGGTAAGAGGTCTCAGAATTTAAGTCAAGCTATGATGAATATACCATAATGCTGAAATTCCAGCAATGATTACTGTGTAAACATTATAAACAACTAGTCTGAGGGAGTAATTTTTTTTTGCATTGTATGGAGTGCTTTGGTTGTGACTGTCAGCAGAGTCTAATACTGATCCCAAACCTCATTTTTATTTTTAAAAAAGGTGTAATAAGCAGATCAAAGAATGTGAGAGAAGAAAGAAATCTAAATAGAACCGCACACAGGTTTAGAAAATATCCCCTGCACGGAGGATTTGCAGTTATGAAATGCAATTTGTTTGTGTAGGTTTTAAAGGATTCTGTGCAGTTTATTGACTTTTGTGTGTAACAAAGCATTTTGCATTTGATCGTTGAATTCTGCTCCGCACCCCGGTGTGGTGGGAAGCACGGCGTGGCAAAGAGCTGCTGGTGCTGGCAGGTGTGAAAGTGCAGGGGTAACACTCACGCCAGCCAGATCTGTTTTGTGTCTCCTGTTGATAATTGCCTCAATTTTTGGCAGAGCTGTGATACATCAGGTTTGTGACACGTCTGCCAATCGCCTCTGCAGCACTCACAGCGCAAGGGCTCTGCTCAGGTGTGGGGCTGCTGGCAGTGCATGCTGCTCAGAGCGCTCTGAATTAGCACTCCCATTAGCAGCAAGGAGCAGTAATCTGCTGCCCAAGTGAATTGAATCAGTACATCTCCTGCATTGGCTGGGGTTAGCCCCAGATTTCTGCATGTTCTAGTCCCTTTTACCAAATTACAATTTTTTGATGTTGGAGTCTGTTTTCCTTCTAGCCACGGGGAAGTGTTAGGAGGAAAAACCCAAACTAAATTGTTTTGCAGGACTTGAAATTTGGAGTGCAGTTCATCCGATGCTCTTATTTTCTGAACTGTATGAATGACTTCATAAAATGTAGTTTGTAGTAGTTTTAATATGCAAATGATTTTTTGCCTATTTTTTTTTTTAAGTCTCTGTTTTTCCAGCAGAAGAAAGGAAATGCACACTGATGCATGCTTAGGACTCAGAATGAAAAGTAATCTCTCAAACCATAAACGTATCTTTTAATGTAGGCACATCTCATTTCATTACCTGCCAGACCAAATTAATGTGTTTGAGCACCTCTGTTTGGTGATGCTGATACTACTCTTGAGTCCTTCAGTATCTGCTCTGTGCCTTTTGCAGCCTGGTGCTCCCACAACAGTAAACTGAGCTTGTGTGAGAGCCCAGCTGAGGGATTTTGACACAAGAAGTTATTTCTGAAAAACATGATGTTGAACTAATCTACCATGGAGCAGTCTCCTGCTGCAATGAATTTCCCTGTCCCTTGGCAGAGCCTTGTTAGCAAAGGGGAGAGAGGTTTCAGAGCATTGCTTTGAGGGTGCTGTGGGGAGAGCTGCTGCTGCAGGATGGGGCAGGGAGAGGCACCCCTGGGACCACAGCTCTGCTCTGCCCCACATCTGCAAATTCCCAAGTAAGGAGCCCATCCTGGAAAACTGAGTTGGGCTTTTGATTTTCAGAGGGACAGTGAGCAGAGAGGGGCTGAGATTTCACTTGGGCACAGGCCCCTGGAAATAAATGCTTGAGGATGGCCAGCAAATGCTGTAAAGCATCTCTCCTTGGAGGCTCTGTCCTCTGGGTTGCTGTTGCTCTAGTTAAACCTCATATCCTTGGAGGACATGAATTCTGCTTTCATTTCAATGGTAAAAAGTGGCAGTATTACAAATGTGCAGTGCTGAAGCTCACAGCAGCCCTGGCTGTACAACCAGGTGCCATGTTGTAGGTATAATGATGAATTTTAAAAAGGAATGTAAGCAACTGAATACTGCAGGAATTTCTGTGGGGATTTGAAAGATTTCTGGAGTAAGCTGAGTTTGGATTTGCAGATGGTAAGTGTGAGGAGGTGCCTGGGACAGAGCAGGAATAGCTAATGAAAGGCAAGAGGAGTGCAAGGAATCCCGAGGACATGTGGGCTCCAAGGTCTCATTCCTGCTGAGGAGTCAGCGCTGAGTGGGAGCAGAGGGCAAACTCTGCCAGCTTGGCACCCCCTCTGTCACCTGGTGGAAGGGAGAAGCAGGGGAGAGGGGCAAAAGCTGCCCCATTTCAGCACCCCAGTAAAAAGCTCTGTTGAGCCCTTGGGATGGATGCACACACAGCAGAGCAAAGTTTGCTGAGGCTGGAGGAGAAATGAGCTTGGCGTGCTGCATAATGAGAGCTGGGGTCACAGGCAATCAGTGAGGGTGAAGCCCAGGATGAGCAGCCCTGCTGCAGGCAGGACAGGAGGCTGAGCTACAGACCAGGGAGATGAGCAGGTCTGGAAAAGATCAGGAAAATCAGTGGTGGTGAGAGGGGGACTTCAATTTTTGCTCCATCCAAACTGCTCACAAGCTGACAGCTGGACATCCAGGTAGGGATCAGGGGACAGGCTGAGCCTCTCACTGGGACTTACTGAGACAGGTCCGTGTTGGAGAGGCAGATCTGAGTTGTCAGCATGGAAATGGCAGCTAAATTCGTGCTGGCAGCAGAAGGGGGACCAAGCACCAATGTATTCACCAATCTATGTGGTCCTAGAGGAAGGAGAGTGAGGAATTGTTCTGGTGATTAAATGAAGAAGGAAAAAAATCCAAAAGGCTGACCTAATGGGGGGTGGGGACCATTTTCCATTTCACAAAACTCTGTAGGATTGAAAATATGAATTTTGCAATTTTGCATGCTTCAGATAATCTATGGCTTCACACTTGATAGAAGGACACAGAATTCAAAAGGAGTGTACAAACCTGAAAATACACCCTGCCACCAAAGAGCCCTTTCCCATCATCAGCAAAAACAATGTGGTGCTGATAGAAGGGCTGTGGACAGAACTTCAACACAGAACTGCAGAACAAATGTTTTCAGCTCAATTGTTGACACCAGCTCCTGTGATTGTTTATCTTCAGCTCACTCGTGCCAGGGTGCCTGCAGCAATCTTGGCGGGCTGCTTATGCGCTCTGGAGATTTTCTTTTCATATAGTGGGATCTGGAAAAGTGGAGGAGGAAAACATTGTGGTCGGTGAAACTCCCAACCACTGCCCTATTGCAAATACTGCAGTCAAACATCAGAGCCTGCGGATGCATTAACAGGGGGGGCAAGGATCACAGAGTTCTGCCGGACCAAACAGCAGCTGCATGCGAGCAGGCAGGCTGCTCCTCTCAGAGCTGCAAGGTAAACAGGAGAGAAATGCCCCTGCAGTGACAGGAGGTGTATTTGTCACCACTCTGTCGCGACAGGATGAGGCTTTTACAGGGGCGTGTTGAGCTTGCAGCCCTTCAAACTCCCAGGGGCTCGTTTTGCCTTAGGTCACCTCTCCCACACCTGTACCCTGAGATCCCTGCTGTGCTTGGGAGGGGAATGACGGATGGTGGGGAGCTGCAGTGTGCTGGGCTTCTGTGTGGGGTGTCTGGGTGCTGAACCCTGTGCTCCATCCCCACAGCAGCTGCAGGGATCCACGGGCAGGAGTGCGCGCAGAGAGGGAGGCAGTGCTCCAGTGTCTCTGTCTCGGGGTCTCTGCTGCTCACAGTGACCCTGAGATAAGTTCCAAAGTCTCTTTTCCCAGTCCAGCACTTGAAGAAGGAGTCAGGGCTCTTCATTTCTCGATCTCAAGGTTGGTTATTGTATCTTATGTATAAAATTATTTCTCCTGCCCTGCCAAGGTCCTCTCATTCTGCCTGCCCCCAGGGCAGTGTTATCTTTTTATACTAAAAACTATATAAACAATATTTACAATTACTTTCCAATACCTATCAACTATGTTAGACGGTGAGCTTCTATTCTCAACCAATTTAAAAGTGCCAGCATCACAGCAGAAGATGGAGGCCAAGAAGAAGAAGGAGAAAGGCTGGACACGCCCAGATTCCTCCATCTTGCCCCCTGAACCCCCATTCTAAAAACCCCAAAAAATCTATTTTCCACCCCATGGTAAATTCACTATAATTCTACTTAAACTTTCATGGCTTGTAATTCTTTATACAAAGTTGGTAATTGTTTTTTCCAAGGGCTAAATCAAAGGCACAGGGCTCTTGGGGCTGGGCAGGGGCTCGAGCACTCCAGGGCAGCCAGAGGAGTATTACGGGTTCCCACATCTCTGCTGCACAGTCCCACCATCATTCCTCGATAAACAGGGCAAACCCCAGGCACCTGGGCTAGCAGGGCTCTGCCAGGACTGAGCTGGGACTTCCTGATGCTGGGGTCCCCAAATCTGACAGGTGGAAAACACCATCAAAGGTGGGACAACAGAGGCTGGCCAGAGGCTGCAAGTGAGTTTTAGGCCAAATCTTGTGTCTTAAGAGCATCACTGTCTTCTCAAAGCTATTTCTTAGAGGAAGGAATTCACAGAAACCCAGATGTTTGCATGCAAATCAGTCTGTCCCAGGAAATCAGCAGGAAATAACAGATTTGTTTAGCATTTTTCCTTCTGATCCTATTTTTCTGTGCTGGCATGATTGCCTGGAAGGGCTGCAGAGTGCTTAGGTCTCCCTTGCCACAAAACCCAGCACGGCTGCCATATAATTAAACAGACTTGAAGCAGAAATGTTGCCAAATTACCTTGTGATCATTTGGTTTACAGAAGAGGGAGAGGAGAAAAACCTGTGTACAGCAGTCACTTGAGCAGCAGTAAGAACTGTGGGTACGAGCAGAAAATGAATGAAACTTTTATTATTAACCTAATGGCTGCATGGCTAGAAGATTGCGGGGTTTTTTTCTATAACAATGCCAACTGCTGTCTTTATTTACAGTATCTTAATTTTTTTATACCTCTTGTTGTGTTCTCTTTTATAAAGACACACATGAGGCTCCCAGCAGCATTAGTTCAGGGAATGTTTTTTATATTTCTCATATGCAGCTGAAGACTGCCATGGAAACAATTCTTGGTCCAGCTGGAGGACTTTTGTTTGTTTTTTTTTAATCACTTTCTCTTGTGTCTTCAGTTATTTTTACTTTTAAATATTTTGAAGTGTAGGAGAAATTTTTATAGAAAGCAGCAGCAATTGACTTTTGGAATGCGGTTTTAATTAAATTGCAGGAACAATATCTCCCGCAGTACTAACAAACTATATTAATAAAGTGATAAAAGTGGAAGAAACAATTTATTGATGATAAAAACGAGGGAGCAGGAAGACAGGTAATGAAAGGCAAGTAAGGGCTTGGCAGCCCTCTACAGGGCAGAGCGGAGCTGGCAGAAGTCCAGCTGGAATATGTTCCCTAATTAACCTTAATTCTCCGGTTTAAATTCAGACGGGATGGCGACATGACATTCCTCTGCTCATGTGCGCTCCCCTTGCCGAGCAGCGATTTTGGCACCGAATGGCGAGCGCGCGAATAAATAAAAATAAAAATAAATAAATAAATAAAGCAAACCAAACTGCCACAAACCATTAGGGTTTTCAAGACTACAGGATGTGTTCTTAGCGGCCGTGTGGGAGCTGCGGGAAGTTCATTAAGGCTCTCATTAGCGCTGTGCGATGCCCTGGTGCAGCCTCTCCTCCCGGGGAGCAGCTGCGGGAGCGGCTCCGGCAGATGTCAATAACGCATCCAATGTCGGAGCATTCCCTGCTCCTGCTCCAGCACGGAGACACGACAAGTATCTGCGCCCACAGTAAAATATCTACGCTTAAAAAGGGGAAAAAAAAAATATATATATACCAGTGCAGTATAAAATAAAGCTATCGGCTCGGATTGTTTATAGTCGGCATTTATAGATTAGTGCAGTAAGTTGGAAAATCAAACACTGCTCTGCACACACGAAGAGCCATTCAATGAATTATTCAGGGAGATCTGTTGTAAAGTGCTCCGCCGACAAGGGAAGCAGGGGAATGTCTCAGCGAGGTGAGCCGAGCCTGCCCCCGTGCCCTGCCAGCCTGGGGGGCATATATACATATATATACATCCATCCATCCACAGCCCTGGCTGCCCTGAACCCACTTTTCCACGGGCTCCCTGTGCACTCAGGAGGTGCAGCCGCACGTTGGGGTTGTGCTGAAAACCTTGAGAAGAATCAGACAAACTGGCAACTTCTCCAAGAGCCCGGCTGCTCCTTCCCAAAACACTCCGGAGTGGCTCCACAGGGTGGGTAGGTGTGGAAAGCATTTCGTGCATTGGCTGCACTGAAAGAAATGCCCAAAGTCAGCAGGAAGAGCAGCCCGTTCGTGTTTCAGCAGTGCTGGAGGCTTTGCAGGTTTGTGCCTGTGTGGTGGCCCATTTGAATCCAGCTTGCTGGGAATTTCTGCGTTTCCACCATGCAAGGTGAAAATGTGACCTGAGGTGATCGGCGTATTTTAATTGTCACCTGTTAGGCTGCTTTGCTTGTGTGCTTTTCCTGTGGCTTTAGGAGGCCCACCATACCTGGCTGGTGCCTGGTGGCAGAAGAGCTTCCCTACTCCTGTTTCCACTCACTAAAATCACATCAGTGTGGCATTAGCAAATTGTGCCTTTTTTGGGACAGCTCTGCCCCAGTAAATGCTTGTGGAGGGGGCAGGAGGAACCACGTTGAGTAGTTTAAAAAGGAGTGTTGATTTTCAATGAAAAGGTTTTATATATGGTACCTGTAAATGTGACTAAATTCTGGTGTGAAGGGTGGTCTCAGTGCCTCAAAACACTCATCATACTCAGATAGTGTGTCATGGGCACCTCTCCACACATAAATAAGTGACACATTAATTTTGTATGAACTGCTTAAAACTAAAATAGGTTTTCAGTCTCTTTGCCTGGTTGCAGTATTACCACCAGGCTCCTCTTATTCTCATGGGATAAATCTTCACTTCTGGCCTTCAGTGTATGGTGGAACTTGTGAATTTTTCATGCTATTTACTGTGGGGTTGTTGTCCTGCTCATGGTCTCTGTTAAATACTGATACATTTTCAATTATTTTTTTAATCTGATAAAGCTTTCAGCTAATTTTATTTGAGCTAATAAGCAATTCACCCCTCAAAAGTGTGTTTTCAGATCTTTTATCTGGAATGCCAATCTCCATTGCAAATGCTGCGTTTTGCTCACCCGCTGAGGCTTTGCACACCAAGATGATGCACAGCACAGCTGAGTGACTCCAGAATTGTAGACTTGAAAAGCGTTTGGTCCAGCACTGGGCAGTTTTTCCCCCCACCTCCATATCTTTCTATGTCACATGTGAATGTTCCATTGTTCTGTGTTGATATCACGGTGTTAGTTTGTACCCCCAGCCCTTTATTGCTGTGACTGAAAGGTGCCCTTGAGGCCGTGGTGCGGTGACAAAAGTCAAGGTTCTCTGCAGAGTGTCAGGAGGGAGAGGGGTGTGGAAAGCCTCAGCTCCTTCCTTTCATAAATTCACTCCTGCTCTGAGCATCACTTTACTTACAGCCTGTCAGGAGAGGGCTTGGCCAGAGGCAACCCCGAGTGAGCCAACAGCAAATTCCCCAGCGACACCGATGTGCTTTTCTGGCACGGGTGAATGAGTTTGTTTAATGAAATTCACGGGGGATTTCCTACTTACTTAACAAAGTAAAAGGCTCCGATCTCGCTCATCAGTCTTGCATGGACAGCTCACCTCGTGCCGCAGCTGCAAGCCCAGTCTGTGTGCACTTTCTCACAAACAAGTGATATTTCAAATTTTTCTTCTCTGTGCTCTGTAATAGCCAAGTTAAGACAAGGACCAGGACCCCTTCCTGTGCCCCTGGAGCATTGGGAATATTCACCAGGGTGTACCTGGTGTGTGCTGACCTTTGCTTTCGAGGGGACCTGCCCAGGGGCTGGGGTGGGTAAGAGGAAGGGTTCCCTGCCCACCCTCTCAGGGCTTTAGTGACCCCGAGATAAGTTCCAAAGTCTCTTTTCCCAGCCCAGCAGTCGAAGAAGGAGTCAGGGCTCTTCATTTCTCGGTCTCAAGGTTGTTTATTGTATCTTATCTATAAAATTCTTTCTCCTGCCCTGCCGAGGTCCGCTCAGCAAGACAGTCAGAGGCACTCTGCCTGCCCCTGGGGCAGTGTTATGTCTTTATACTAAAAACTACGTGTACAATGTTTACAATTACTTTCCAATACCTATCACCTATGTTAGACAGTGAGCTTCTACTCTAAACCAATCTAAAAGTGCCAACATCACAGCAGAAGATGGAGGCCAAGAAGAAGAAGGAGAAAGGTTGGACCGACCAAGTTCCTTCCATCTTGCCCCCTGAACCCCCATTCTAAAAACCAAAAAAAATATATTTTCCACCCCATGCCAAACTAACTATTATTCTGCTTATACTTTTGTGGCTTGCAGATCCTCATATAAGGTTGGTAAATTGCTCCATGGGTCATAATCCAAATCACAGGCATCTTGGGCTCTGAGCCCCCTGGCAGGGGTCCTGGCAATCCAGGACAGCCAGAGAGATGTCCTGAATTCCTACAGCACCCTACACACAGAGCTCTGCCAAAAACACCCTGTGACTGTGGCATGTCAGGAATTTCCTGCTGCTTCTGACAAGTCCTGGGACCCAAAGCATTGTCATGGATCCAATTTTTTACTGTGGAATCAAATCCCTTGGAAGCTACTTTCTAATGGAAATGATAATGCAACTTTAATTATAACTGTGCTGCTTGGTTCCCTGAGCGTACACATCCCATTAGATGTTTCTGCTAAGATAGTGACATCTTTCAAGTTAATTTCCAAGCACATTTTAAAAAAAAAGAGAAAAGATGCTATTACCTGTGACATTACAGCTGTTGGTATTTTTTCTGGGTTCATTGAAATGTCATTAATCAGAGATGTGACCAGAGAGCAATGTAGTTCCTTGGGTTATAGACTTGAACAGAAATATTTGCATGAGCCAAAAACATATTTTAGGATGAAATTTTATATGTTTAAGGTGTAAGGAATTTTTCAGTACAGCAGAAGGGTTTGTGCAGATTGTTGTTTGGGCAGCATGCAATCCCAGTTTTATTCAGGTGATTAGGCACATTGTTCCCATGTGACTAGTAAAGGAAAAATACAGTGCAGCCTTTCCCCACTTATATCTGTATCATCATCGCATGCAATAATTTTGCAAAAAAGGGTATTTAACATATTTTTAGCAGATGAGCCATTCCATTAGCTTCACTTGCAGGCTCTGTGGGTAAGACTTGCCATTATTGCAACCCAGAAACAGGCAGCTGGAGCTGGATTACATTAACCTGTTTATGGATGTGATTACTTGTAGGGCAACTACAACCCCCAGATCCTTTCTGCATGAGAAACAGAGTGGTTTAATGGTTTGTGGGCTGAATGAAGATCACTGGGTGTCATTGCTTGTGTGGCAAATAATGCAGGACAGTTCCAGGTGCTGGAATCTGATCTTTCCAAGCTTGTGCTCGGTGCCCACTGGTGACACCTTCTCCTTGGAGGTTTGGATATTGCAGGGCCGTGAGCATGGAGCTGGCAGAGACACAGGCAGGGAGGGATTCTCCTCTTCAGCCACAGCCCCGTGGGGTGTCAGCAGCCCAGGTGGCGTGGCCAGCAGGGATGAGCAGCCCTCAGACAGACGGACAGACGGACAGACAGACAGACAGACAGACAGACGGACAGACAGACAGACAGCTGTGTGCTCTGGTGCGGGATGCAAGCAGGCAGGGCAGCCCAAGGCACGGTCTGCTCCCTGCAGGTCTCTCAGGGAGGTGCATGGCGCAGTCTGGGCTTTGTGATACAAGTCTTTGTCCTTTTCTAGGTGGCACTTGAAGAAGAATAGTAATAATAATAATGATGAAGTCTTTCTGATGCTGCTAGCTAAGAGGGACAGGAGAGGCCTTGGCAGCATTACAACACTGGAAAGTTAGAGACTTCTCACTGCTGATTTTTGAAAAGGGGAAGACAAAACGCACTCCAGTGCAGGAGAGTGTAGGAAAGGATGTTGTTCTTAGTTTAAAATAGCCCCAGAAAGCAATTACTCTTCTTGTGGGAGGTGCAGCATTCCTGGGCACTTCTTAAGCCTGTCCTGCAGGTACAAATGTGCCTTTTAAAGTTGAACCTGCTCTGTGAATCCTGCTGGGAACCCCATTTTCTCTCCTTGGCTTTGTTGCTGTATCTCCAGCTTGTCTGTGTGAGCCAGGCCAGATTGCAGTACAGAAAAGTTGACATTACGAGTCAGAATAAAGCCTCCTTCCCTGTGCAAGTGCAAGGGGCTTGCTTTTCAGAGATAAGGTTAGCACCTTTGGCTCCAGCACTGCCCCTGAGCTAATGATTATCATATCCCAGCTACAGAACCAGGGGAATGAGCGTGGTGCCAGCAGGAGAAGATATGGGAGGGATGTGCTGCCTTTGACATGACACCAGCTGTGAGCTGAGGGCCAGATCTGTTATTTAGTGCCCACAGCAGCCTCAGTGTTACTCTGAGTGCTGTCCCTCTGCTTTTGTTGCAGGTTTTTATTCCAGCCATTAATTTGTGTAAGGTGCTGGGAGGGGGAGAAACAAGGGAATGTGATTGAGCCTGAATACTTTGCTATGGGTCAGGCTTTTGTTCCTTGCTGCTAAGCAGTGTGACACAGGACTGGACACACGAGCTGTGGGGCAAGGCAGATGCAGTGTTTCCAGGTGTGTGTTACCTGTTCAGTGTGTACCAACCTAGCTCGTGCGCAGTCCAAACCTTCTGTGTTTGAAAAATTAAAATTTAAAAAGTAAAAAAATAAGAGAAGGAAAGAAAAAAGAGAGAAAGGGGAAAAAACCCAAAGCTGTGTATAATGCTTATGAGAACATTTTAACATCTGGAATAGCCAACATGTGTGGGTCACGTCCATCATCCTCCTAATCAGCACTGTCCTTAATGAGCTAATTGGTGGTACACAAAGTGGCTGTATGAATTTGGTGCAGCAGGATGCTGCACAGCGGCTGCCTGAGCATCATGGCTGTGACTGCTGGAACCATCCCCCTGCTCAGCAGCCCATCCTCTCGTGGTCTCAGAGCCCCTGCTCTGCTCCCTGCCCGTCATCCTGGCCTCCCGCAGCTCCAGGAGTGCTTTTGTCCCCTGAGAAGCACCCAGGGCACCACTGTGGCTGTGCTCCTGGCTGCCCCGGGCCCAGGAGCAGGCAGCTGTCTCCCCTCCGTGCCTCTCAGCTGCACTGGCAGCACAAAAGCCAGTGTGCTGTCCTTTTAGGCAGGAAAAATATCTCCGTGCCTGACAGTCTGTGCGCAATGGATTTTATGTCTGCGCCGTCTCAGGAGTGGGGGTTTTGTCATCCCTCAGTGCAGAGGGAGATCCTGGGAGATCTGAGATTCCTGGGAAGACTGGAGTTTCCTGGGAGACCTGAGATTCCTGGAATTTGGGGAGAAGGGGCAGCAGCAGGCTTGCACCAGGGTGCAGGGAAAGGTGGGGATGTGCAAAGCAGATTGGCACAGCCCAGGTTCCTTCTGGCATTGCTTGTGCAGAGCCAAACCAGGGCAGGAACCATTCTAAACAACACCAGGAGGGTCCAGCAAGGAGAGACACAATCAGAGAGGGGCTCAGAAGGGAAGAGGTGCAAAGCCCCCCTGCCTCACATGGGGAGCTGTGCAGCAGGGACTGTCCCATGGCAGCATGCAGTGCAGGTGGGAATGGGGAGGAGCTGCAGCACTCCCAGGGTGGTTGGTGGCTGGGCTGGCTCTGTGGGCTCTCAGAGCCCCTGATCCTGCCCTGTCACCCCTGCAGGGATGCCCCTCAGCCATGGAGTGGTGACAGGCTGCAGGGGCATGTCCCTGTGCACTGCAGTCCCTGGCACAGCCCTGTGCTCCATCTCACACAGGCTTCCCTCTGGGAACACAGGCTGATCCTGGATGAAAGCACTTTGTTATTTTATATATAGTGGAGGACTTATCATTTAATAATTTTGTCCTTAACGTGGTGCTGTTCATCTCTATTCATGATCTCTGGATTTCAAATGAACATGCCCTACAGAGCATGAATTTACATGGAAATTCTTACAAATCTGGGGGGAAGTGCGCTTTGTGTCTGCAGTTCGAATTTCTAGTCCAGAAACTTCCTTCAAACATCAATCTGTTCAATTCCAGTAAAAAGATTATTGCCATGACAGATGAATTTTGTTTTAAATTAGACTCTAAGGCCCAGACTTTAGGATGGAGTCAGCCCAAGGTCTCAGTACCTGATGTTGTGAGCCTAAATCCACATTTTCGCATTTACCCCTCCAAAAGTCCCCCCATGTCCTGTCCTGCCCCCCACACAGGCACCAGCATTAACAATGCCTTGGCACCAGCAGCGTTCCTCCTCTTCAGGGAACAGCCTGAAACACAGAAAATCTCTGCAAAACAAAGTGCACATTTTATTATATAACCTCTAAATTGCAGTTTGGAAAACAAACAGCTGCTTTTCTGGCTCCCTAAAGCCACTGTGAAGAGAGATGTACTTTGTCTTAGCAAGCCATCTACTGTTATCTACAGGGTTTGTGTTTTCAGTTGCAATGATAGTACGGGATTAAAGGAGAAGAATTCCAGCCTGTAGGTTAGGGAGTAAGCAGGGCAGAGGCACCCAGCTTTCCAGGGAGGCTCCACAGAGCCTGCAGGAGCCTGATTTTAGGAGTACTGTGAAAGTGAAACCTGATGAACTGGAAGGACAACCAGATTACAGTGCAGGCAGGACCAAGATTTTGAATTAAAAGTGTGTATTGGTGCACAAACAGATAAAATAACCAAAGCCTCTTCATTTGAGGGCTTGCAGAGGAGCAATATCTTTCTAAGGTATGCTTTTATAAGCATTAAACAGTTTTTGGCACTTGTAATAATCACAAGGTCCAAAAAAATGAAGGTAGAAAATTGCCTTTTTCTGGGAAAGAGCACTGTTAATATTGAAATCATTAAAGAAGCCAAACTGTGTGAAGGGCATCTTTATTCCCCTTTGGCATATCATGACTTCAGTTCGATCAATGCAAGCTGCATCTGCACGGTTTTCTTTGTCTAAACCGGCTTTGATCAACTCAATTGCACAAATTTCTCCAGGCTCCTTCAGCAGCGAGGGTGTGTGCCCTAGGCTGGTCACTGGCCACCTGTCCTTACCCACATGACCTTTATGATGAAGAAATGAGATTTTTTAGGTGAACAAATATCATTCAGATCTGGGTGGATCGGCGAAAGGACGTGGTTGGGAATGGCTGCCTGTCTCTGGGGCTGCTGGGTTTGCCCAGCCACTGGCATGGGGTGCCTGCTCCTTCACTGGCCAAATGGGGGGGCTTCACCCCTTTTGGAGAGGACAGCCATAAGGGAAGGACTGATGGAAGTTCCTTTTGTGACTGTGCAGGGCTGAGCAGGCTGGGCAGCCCAGGGCAGGAGGGAGGTGCCAGGGGTTGCTGTTGGCTGGGAGCAGCAGCACAGGGAAGAGAGAGGTGGGTCTGTAACGGGGGCAAGAGGCACAAAACAGGCACAAAATCCCCCCTGATTTTAACTGGGGGAGGTTCAGCTTGGTTTTAACCCCTCCTTGAACTGTTGTCTCTTCATCTCCTCCTTAATCCCTCTCCCTGTTGGGAGCAGGGTGCCTCTGTCCGGGGGGCTGTGCCTGAGAGGCAGCAGGGATGGACACAGGACACATAAAAGCACTCTGGCATGCTCATAGAGTAAATCAGGGTGTTAAACAAAACCTCTGCTCCCAGCTGGCTGGTGTTTCAAAGGAAAACATTTCAAACACTGGGAGAGATGGTGCAGTTAGCTGGTGATGCAATTACATGGCTGTAAGCTGTAGAAACTCTTTCAATGTGGCACATATTAAACCTTTCAGAGGTAGTGCTTTGATTTTTAATTTTACGCTGTTGGCAGGCAATCAGGGTCTTTAATAGTATGGGGGCCAGAGGGAAAATGTTTCAAAACAGCAAGGATCTTATCATAGTGTGCAATTAATGAATAATTATTAAAAACCAGAAATAGCTGGAAGAGCAGGCAAGAGCTGGCAATGCAATTCTCTGGTTTCAGGCCTATAATGAAATCTCAAGAGAGAGAAGTATGATATGCAGCTTTGTGCAATTAAAGCTGGGATTTTTTTCCCCTAGTTGAAAGATCAGTGATCTTGAAAAATATACCTGTCACTTGGGTTTGCTTTCCAGTCTTTTAATTGCCGTGGTAAAGCATTAATATACAACAAATATGGATACATTCTTCTGCAAACTATGGATTTTTGGGGTTCTTTCTCTCAAGCAGTAAGATTTTGATTATTAAAAAAAAAAAAAAAAAAGTTTGAAAGGAAGATTTGCAGCATAGTCTGAACGTGTTAATCATGGGAAAGGGCTGAAGTAATGCTCTGCCATTGCTCTGGCTGGTAAATGTGTCCAGGAAGACAGCAGAGATGAGAAGAAAAGATTCCATGAGGATGTCCACATCTGTTTGATGCTCTGCCTCGGGACAGTGCTCTCTCTGTGATGCTGAGGAAATCTTTTAACACCTGTAGCATCTTCCTATTTCAAATCCATTTTAAAAAGGGCAAACAAAAGGTGCAGCTATCACTGGTAGTGTTACAGTGGCCTTGTTTTTCTAATAAAAAGTGAGCTTAGAGTTTGCATTTTCACTTGAGGACTCTAGGACCTTCCTGCTTGGAAGTGGGAACAACTGCTCTGCTTTTAAAGCTGCGTAACAAATCTAATATTTAAATTACATCACTCATGTTTTGGCACTGGAATCCATTAGCCTGTGGCACAGCAAGAGGGCTCTGCCATGCAGGCTCAGAGATGCATTTGCTTGAGCAGCCTCTTCTCCTGAGTGCTGAGCCGCACTTGCTCACTGCTGTTTCATTATACATGAATTAAACACAGAAAAAGTTATTTACAGCTATCAGGCATTGCTACACACAGTGCTGAGAGGGGTTTTTCCATGAGCTAGAGCAGCTTGAGTGACGTGTGTGTGAGTGTGTGAGTGTTTCCTGGCTGCTCTCGTCCCGCGGGGTCCCTGGTGTCACCCCGTGGGATTGGCGCCCTGCGGGAGTGTAAGACTGGCACCCTCCTGAGCAGTGCCTGTGCTCTGCTGCCTGACTGCTGCTGACAAAAACAGACTGTGAGCAGCTCTGAGCTACTGCTGAAAGGCAGGGAAAAAGCTCTCTTGGTTCCTTGGAAGGCTTTCTGGCTTGAGCACACTTTTGCATATTTATTGAGACACTTTGATTGCCACGGAGCATGGCAGCTCTAAAGAACTCCACGAGCTAGAAAGTGCTTCTGGAGAAACAATTAGATTTCCCAGACACATTGCACTGGGAACCAATGGCGCTCTGTCAGGGGGGATGCCAAGTTGGCTGGTGGAGGCAAGTGAAACCCAGCACAAATGAGAGGTGGCATTTTCTTAAAACTGTTTCTCCGAGACAGAAGTCGATCCTCGTTGCTGAGACTGGTTCCTTTGTGCTGGTGTTCTGTTTTCTGGCCTCGGGGTTTTATTGTGCTTTAGTTTTCTCCAGCTTGATGCTCCTTTGTTTCTGCAGGATGTTGTTAATATGGTGTAAGTGCGTGGAGAGACCCCCAGACCCCGTCCTGGCTGGGGGGCAGGAACTTCCCTGGAGATGTGGGAGAGGGGATCCTTGATCACCTCTGCTAGGTGCAAGGAGCTGTTCCTCCGGATGGACAGCTGCAGACATTGGAAAATGGCTCTTTTTTGGGGCAGAAGTTTTGCAGTCCCTGTCCCTATTCCCAGGTTCCAGCCAGTGCTGGGTGTCCAGGAGGGCTGAGGTACCAAAAACAGGAGCTGTGTGTGTTCCTGCCCTCACATCACTCAGTGCCAGCAGCTCCTCCCCATCCCTGGGAAATGCTCGAGTCCTTTTTTTCCTGAAACACCTCCTGAAGGCAGCAGCTCTTTTTGCTTCTTAAAGCATGGAGGCAGAGTGTGCACCAGTGGAGGTTGTATGCTGTTGTACCTGCCTTCAGCTGCTGCCATTAATGGATAATCTTGCTGGATCTGCTCTAATGCAGTGCCAGCTCAGCAAGCTCCAAGGAGCTCTTGGGTAAAGTGCTCTCCATTTTGAGACCACTGTTGGCAGCTTATCACTTGATTTATCTCCTATTTCCAGGTGTGGAACTAAAGGTAAACTTGTCACTGTAAATCACAAATTCTAGCAGAGTGAGTGAGCAGCTCACAGTTTGCATATTTCCATACCACTTAATTAGAAAAAAAAAATCTCCTGTTCTGTACAAATGTACAATGCAAATCCTTTCTCTTAGTGCTTCAGATGGGTAAAATGTTCTTTTGAGTCCCACATGTCTAACACTGCTGCTCATCTTGTTACAACAGAGTTTTAATTTTGTCCCTGGGACCAGATTGGGAAGGAGCTTTTTTTTCAACCCAAGCCAGTATGTGTCTCAATCTGGGAAAGAATCCTGCCTGCTGCTGGCACATCCACCAGCACTGACACCTCTTAACCCACCTTTGAGCCTGCTGACCATACTCATTTATTTTTTAATGAAAAAAGGCCTTTTGTCCCTGGTAATTGTGTAACTGCCCTTTTATGTCCCAGCAGTCCTGGATGAGGTTGAGCTGTGTGTCTTCCCTAAAGGTGTTCTCATTTGACTCTTGTTCAAAACCCGCTTCCAACTGCAAATTGTGCTTTTGCATGACTAGACCTCCTCCTCTACCCACCCCTGATTTCCTTAAGCCACCTCCATGAAAAACAGACTCATTTACTGGATCAGTGGGAATAACATTTTCTTATGGCATGCTGCTTTGAAAAAACAAGAGATTCTTGATACGATCAGTGCCTTCAGCCCTCCTCTGTTACCATCCCTTCTTCCATTACCCTTTACACTCCTGCTGCACTGCTGGATGGCTGCACATCCAGCTCTTGCATCGTGTCCCTCCCTGTGCTCTTCATCTTGCCAGCCTAAAATTGCTCCAGCAGCCTGATGATTTTGATCTGCAATCATTTTGCCCCAGTGGCTCACGGCAGTGCACAAACCAAACCCTCCCTTTCTTTTCAGCCGGGGCTGGCTCCTGGTGTGCTGATCTCAGAGTAACTCTGGAGCTGAGAGGTTTGTCAGGAGCCAGGTGCACCAAAAGGCAGATCAAAAATTAAAGCTGGAAGACAGAACATCCCTCTTAAGACACCATCCAGTGTTTTTTTACTTTCACCACTGGCCAGGTGCTATTTAAACACGAAGTTATAAAACCACTATCCCATTATAAAAAAAAATATCCTTTAGAAAAACAAACCAACAAACAACAACACTATCTTTTGATTTATTGGTGAGATTTTTTTTTCCAAACATGATTTCTAGCAGGTCTTTCTAGTGTGGATTTAAAAGAACATGCATTGTACGTAGGATTTTCTTGTTCAGATCAATTGGCTAAATTTTCATTTAGTTTCAAAGTGGTTCATTTTGTTGAGGCTTCATTTTGTTCAGACTTGCAACTCAAGAGGTTTCCTGTAGCTTAGAGAGATTGCTTTTGAATTGGTACATTATTCAGCCATGAATTGTTTCTTTAGTATATGAGCAGCTGAGTGGGGCTTTTATTACAAATATGAATTTCAGTGCAGAACAACTACTACTTTTGCCAAAAAAAGAATGTAAAATTAAGCACAGGTCTTCATACTATGCTGAGATCCTTTTCTACACTGTGTCCATTGGGGTTTTTTTTTAAGTACTTCACAAAAATCGCCTACAGGGCATGTTAATATGATTGACTGCAAACAAGATTTAAAAATAATACAGTTTAATGTAGAAATGTGGCAACAGCAGTAAGAATTGAAACGCTTTCCCTGTTATCTGGAGATGCAAGTAAGTACATTTTGGTTTTTGTGATCAGCTGCTAATTAAACAGGTTTTCAGCTGCATTCAGCCCCTGATCCTGTTGTGAAGTTCCAAGTGTGTGTAGCAGGATTTCTGCAATCACTGAGGTAATGAGGTGGCTCAGGGTAGCAGAGCAAGTGCAATCCCAGTGTTAAGCACCAGCCTTTTAAAATATGGTTTTGCTCTGTGTTGTTTCTTGTTGTTTACCAGTGTACATGATTGCTTTTACCTACCTGGAATTAGTTTCCATCTCTGCAGGATTTTTTGTCCAATAAATTAACTTGGTATATGGAAAGCAGTAGGAAAGAAGTGCCTGGGTTTTGAAGATGCTGCCTCTGGATTTAGGGGGATGCTGTAGATGGAATATTCTTTTAGCAAATCAGGTGACATTATTTACTTGGTGCTTGGGGTGAATTGGAGGCCCTTGTGTTCCAGCTGCCTTAGTGAAGAGGTGGAGGAGCCCATCAGTGCCCCAAAGCAGATCCCATGCTCTGTTTTGGCTCAAAAGGTGCAGCCACCAAAAGATTTTCCCTGACTTCAGAGGTGGGAGGCAGGGTTTGACCCCTCACAGCTACCCAGGGGTCACTGGAGCACCAAGTCCTGGCTCTTGGCTCTCTGACTTTGGGGAAAGAAGAGACCATTTTTGTTCTGATATTGTAGGAAAGAGCTGCTTGTCCTTTGCTCTGTGACTTACCGGTCAAAGAAGTTTCTTGCCATATGGGAAGATGATTTATACTTTTTGGGTTAATCTCTCTAATACTTTGAGAAAAATTAGCTCTATTCTTGAGAGTTAGGGTTTCGCTCATTAGTAGGTAGAAAACTTACAAAGTTCAAAAGAAAGTATTTGAAAATCTCTTCCCAAGATGTCTTGATAGCTCTCAGTAGAAAAACTTATTTCAAAGGAAGAGACCATTCTGGAAGGAGGACCAGAAATGAAAGTCCAGTGGATATAGCTGTGTTAAGAGGGGCAGAACAGCTACTAAATTATGTAGCAATGTCAGAAGCAATAGGATGATCTATTTCTGTCATGGTCTGGGTCAAACTGAAGTCCAGCAGTTGAACTTAAAGTGCTATATAAATGCATATGAAAGTTCCCAAATGCTTATCATCACCCTCTCAGTTGCTGTGAATTCTGATATTTAATGATCTTCTTTCTCTCTTTCACAGTCATATTTTTATTACATGTGAAAGGGTTATTGTAGAAGTCTTTTCTCTTCACATGGGTCCTGTGTGTCCACAGTTGGAATCAGCTACATGAGCTGGAGAAAGAAATATATTTTGTGATTTACAGTAGGGTAGATTTAGTCCTTTGTAGAATCTTCTGTATCCTCACTATGTTCCAGAAAACACCATACTTATCACTGGATCCCAGAATTCAAGTTAAAAATGGCATAATAGAATGCATTTCTACATCTTGATTCTTGCTATTTGTTTATAGAGTTTCCTTCAAAAAGCACCATTTTATGCCTTCATTTTCTGAAAGAGAAGGACAGAGCAAGCTGTTCGGTACTTGGAGCTCAAGCTTAATTAGTTTTCTCAGGTCTGCAGCAATATCTTATGGCTCTTAGTGTTTCTTGGAAAGGTGCTACAAAAGATAGAGAGAGCTGCATGCTCCAGTTCCACCTGGAATACTCTCGTTAGCTGTGGATTCACCCCAAGGAAATAAATGAGAGTTAAAAGGCCAGAAAAATGTACCCTGTAGAGCTTGGATAAAAGAAAGGAGCATACATTGGGGTCTTTCTTTTTCCAAACTTTAAATAAGGGACATTATTCAAATAGATTATAGGCAGCAAAATGAGCTGACAACAACTTTTGCTATAGCTGAGGTGCAAGGCTGAGGTTGGGTTTTATTCATTTGTTGCCCACCTGAGACATTTTGGAGGTCCCCAGCAGCTCGTGGAAGCAAAGTGCAAATATCACAGCACAGACAGCAGGCTCTCAAAGCAGATGGTGTCCGTGTGCTGGGCAAATCCATGCCCAGGTGTTTACCTGAATGCCATTTGCAGGGCACGCGTGCCTTCCAGCCTGGTTTGGGAAACTTTGAATTAGGCTGCTGCCAAGGCTGTGGTGAGGGGGAAGAATGCTCTTTGTCTTGCATATATATTCCTTGAAAATGCTTGAGAAAGGAGGTTTTGACAGGTTTGCACTCATTACAGTTCTCTGGACAGCTCCAAAATGTAAATAAAGGAGAGTCAGGTGTTAGCAGAGAAGAAACTTTGCTGCAGTCAAAATACTACAGCTCCCTGAACAGCCTTCTTGCAGGGAAGCTGCAAACAAGCCCTGTTTGCCCGGGACATTTTTCTTAGAGTGATTTCAAGGAGCTTTGCCACTGCCCAGGGGTTTGATCCAAACAATCAAAGGTTAGGCCTAATTTAGAAAATACAGCTGCCTTGTTGCTTAGCATTTACTTTGTTTCCCCCGCTGGCATGCCAGCCAGGACGCAGTTCAGAGTCAGACTGGAATTCAGCCCTGCAGGGCTGGGATTGCCACTGGAGGTGGCTGAATCAGAGATTCCTCCTCTCCCCACGCTTCCCAAAGGTTCCCGTCTGCCACCACCAAACAGCTCATTCCTCAGCCTCCTGCAGGTGATGATGATCGCTGCTCTCAGGGACAGAGGAGAAAGTCTGAAAGCTGAGCCCCTGAGCTGCCAGCCTCATGCCAGTGGTGCCACAGCTGCCGTGTGAATTTCTGCTCTTCCATTCCTTGGCTCCTGCTCCCTGTTGCAGATTTTGGTCGGTGGAATTTGGATAACTCCACATGATTTTGATGGCAATTTGCTTTGGTTTCTCTTCTCACTTAGGCTGCTGAACATAAACTCCAATTGCATTTGTTTTTTAGAGCAGCTGGCAAGCATGATCGTGCTACCATTTGTGCATCAATAATTCCATTTTCATCTCACTTGCTAAAATAGAGCAAGTTTTATTCATTTGCAGGTTTTTCGTACGAAAGTCCGACTTGTGTATTGATAATACATCTCTCATTTAGGGAGAGCTTTGCTGATCCCCCCATGATCATCAGTTCCATATAAAATATATTTAAAGCTTGTCTTTCTGGCAGAGCTCACTGAAGTGTCTGATGTATCTGCAGAGCTAATAGAGCATCGTTCTGTATTTGTATTCTGCAGTTGATTGTTCAATGATTTCTCCTGCTGAATTGCAATAGATGAGCTGTTTAATGTTGCAACGGCTCATTTTGTAATGTAAAAACAAAAAAACCTCTCAATTCCAAATTGTGTTTGCTAGTTAGAATGCAGAATTTAAATGAGATTTATATGGAAGATGTATTTTCCCCATTGTTTCGCCAATGCAGAAGGAAAACAGGTCTTCAGTCTTTTTAAAAGAAAATCAAAGCAACCATGGTAAGAATTTGTTTTGTAAGGAAGAAGCATCAATAAAAACTAAATCTCTTCCCTTCTACACATTTCAGTCCATATTAGTGATTTTTAAAAATACTTTCTCAGTTCAGAAATAACAATTTCCAATAAGCGTGTCTGTCCTGACAGTTGAAATGTTAAAATTTCTAAAAGTGAGCACTTTATATTTATTTTACCCTGTTACGTCTTCTGCTGCTGAGTCAATGAATATTTCCACAACATTCTTGATCTTCTTTTCACCAAAGTAGCCCCGATTTTAAAGGGGCATTTATGTTTTACTGGCAAATTGTGCTTGTGAAGAGCAGTGAATGGTTCAAAAGCAGATGCTGGATTTTGTCTTTTATTGACAAACTGCACAAAGGAACAGTCAACTCTCACTTCAAATGCCAAGTTGGGATTTATTGTATGTTCATGACTGTTTACCCACCTCTGTGAGGGAAAGCACCCACGAGGGCCAGGGAGCATTGGAAATTCTGCTGGCTTTTGTGTTTGGGGGCAGCCTTGGCTCTGTGCAGAGAGTTGGGGTCCCAGGCAAAGGGCTGTGGTGTGTTGGTGACCTGAAAGACAAACCTGCTCTCAGGGGGTGCAGCCTTAGCACTGAATTACCCAGTGTTATCAGAGGTTAAAGCATCATCTCTGTGTTGTGCACATTTAGGAGTGAATTATAGCTGATGAGGAGCGCTGAGATGGAGTTTGATATTGCAAGATTAACCCTGAAGAGCAGGATAAACCTCCAGTGCCAGGTCCATCCCAGCACCATTGGCTCCACTGGACCTGGGGGAAGCTTCTGGCAGCTTCTCACAGAGGCTACGTCTGCAGCCACCCACTGCCAAACCCGTGGCATACAAACCCAACAGAGAGCATTCAAACTGACATGGTTCCCACTGGTACTCCATGAGCATGTCTGGTTTTTAAAAGCATATCAAGACTTTAATCAGTGTTTCACAAAACGTCTGCTGACGTTCGGTAACGGTACTCCTGTCGTGAAACCTTTTTGAGTGTTTTTAGGTTTTTTCTGCTGTTTGTACTGAGAAATGACAGTATTTAAAAATGTTTGAGAAGCAAAAATTGACCCTGCTAGGAACTGAAGATAATTGTCAGACATTTTAAATTGCTAAGAAGTAAAACTGTTAACACTTGTGTCCTCACTAATTATGTTCTGCATATCTGTGTTCCCCTGGCAACTTCTGGTGCCTCTGGTTCCACTCTAACTAAGGGCTGTGGGCTGTGAGATGATGGTGCAAAGTAAAAATAGCTCATTCTTCTGAAGAGCTTCAATGATTGGCATTGCTTGTGGAGAAGTGTGTGATGGGATCCACTTAAGTTATGTTCCAGTGCTGCAGAAAAGATTTTGCTGTAGTGCCCTGCAGGTCCCAGATGTGTGGATCAGTGATACACAGACAAAATTTGTTTCAGCTCCATGTAAACCTCTTGTAAACTTCCTGTTTAATGGCAGTGTTCGTGTTTCTCAACCCAGGACCCTGAAGCATCATCAGCACCTCTGCAAGGAAGGTCAAGTGTTCTTCTGGGCAGGTTCCTTCAGCACTGGCTTCTGTTAAAGGTCGGGTTTCTGGAAACACAGAGTTGGCCTTGCTCTTTGCCAGTGAGGCACTGATGGGATGTTGCTGTGCTTCAGCCAGCCCAGAGCAGCTCTCTGTTGCCAGTCAAGAGAAGAAAGGTGTGTGGCAGGGCAGGGAGGACCTGAATGGAGCAAACTGTGGGGTGATGCTGGGGTTTCAGGCAGAGAGAGGGACTGTGGCCATGTTTTTGTGTCCCTGGTTTGGCTCCATGACACTTGGCCAGAAGCTTTGAGAAGCCAGCTTGGTCTCAGTGATCTCATGGCACCCTTTAGAGGGTTTAAGGCAGGGGAGTTAGTCCAGTCCAAGTGAGATTTTGGAATTTGCAGCATCTGCTGGGCCTCAGTGATGATTTACATAGTCACCTCTGAAATGAAGCGTCAAAAGCAGCAGCAGATGATTTTCTGATGCCATGGGGCAAATACTGTGTGCAATTCTTCTTCATGTGCCTGACAACTCCAGTTATCTACAGAAGCTTTAAATAAAATAAAAGATAGACTCCCTGTGTTGTCAGTGCCCCACACCTGAACACATTACTGTTCTGAGCAGGGAATGGCCTCTTACAGGAAGAATTTGTGCATCACTTCAGCATTTGGGATTTAGTGAAACTCTTCAGTTGGAAGAGACACAACTTTATGTGCAACAGAACAGCAATATATTTATTAAAATCCTGCAGGTTTGGTTCATTTATTGCCCCAGGAGACAGCTGATTTTTTCCTCAGTGCCTTTCACTTATTGCTGCAGTCCATGGGACAGCACTGTCCTGTGTCACCCAGGCGTGCTCTCTAATGAGACGTGGCCTTGCTGCACAGCACCCTTGGAGCTGGAGGAGCATAAGGAGCATGAGATGCACCCAAATGCCTCTGAAGGCCCTGGGACTTGCTGGTCCATTGGTTTTTGCTGGTCCATTGGTTTTGTGCTGGGAGCTGTTGCTGGGGTGTACATGGAGCTGGTTTGCAGCCGTTTGTCCCAGGCCATATGCTCAGTCCTCCCAGCAGCATTCACAAGGATAAGGAGTTTGTTGCTGGCTTCTGTGCAGCTCAAGCCCATTCTGAGAAGGGCTGTGGGGTGTTTGCCAGAGCCTCTCTGTGAGCACTTGGGGGTTTTCCTGCCTGTGCTGGTGACAAAGGGGTTGTCTCGCTCTCTCCTTCGCCCCTGGTTCCCCTGCAGAACCAGCAGAGGCAGGGCAGGGGCTGACCTCAGGTTTTGCTTTGTTTGTAGCACTGCGTATGTGGTCTGTAAGTGAGGTGGCCCCACAGCAAAGGCAGTGAGTTGCTGATGGGGAAATCCCTGCTCTCTGAGGAGGCTGCACCCAGCAGCCAGCCCAGATCCAGTGTCAGAGCCCGCGGGAGCCTGAGGGTCTCCCTGGTGGTTGGAAAAACTGAATGGGAAATCCCTGGGAGATAGACACTGGCCATATCTTCTCATTTTTTCTCCCTGTAGTTACTGCCTGAGTAGGGCTGGGTTACTTATTGCCTTCTTCTCTTACAGAGAAGCATTTCTGAGAGGCAAATCTGTGATTCTGAAAGTTGAGGGTAAGAAAAGGACAATTTCTGAATAATTTGAGCTTATAGAAAATGCATGTGGCAATGCATGTATTGACTTGTTTCAGTGAATATCAAAATTTATTGTCCCTTGAACTAAATATTGACATGGACAAAGCAATATCAATATTTATCTCTCAGGTTAATACATTTTATATTCTCCTCAACATGCATCAATATGTGCTTATTATTACTATGATGTTTGTCCTTCAGCAGAAGAAACTTGCATGTTGTTGAGGGAGAAGTTTGTATTATTAGTATTCTTTTCCTGTTTTTAGTCTTTGTTAGTAGTTTATCCTGCCTGTGAAGCACAGTGCAGCCTTCATTCAAGCAAAACCCTTCCTGATGGTTGTGGCATTGTGCACTGAATACAGACTGGGTGGCGGGGTTTTGGGAAATGGGAGATTGATGGTCATGAGTGCACTGGTAAGGGCAGTGACACCGCCCCTGGTGTTTCACAGGCTCGGAGGCGCTGCCCGCAGTGGCTCCGTGCCCAGGAGCTGCCCCAGTGCCCACAGTGGCAGGGACACAGAGCAGGCACTCGAGGGACAGGGCTGACCTGAGACCCAGCTCTGAATCTCTGCCCAGACAGGGACGTGCAGGTGTTGCACAGGGGCATGCAGCTGGATCTGATAGGAGCCCTGGGGCAGGCTTATCTCACAGCTGTGTGAGCGTGTCTGTGGGCCAGCTGGAGCTGGGTTTGTGGGCACTCTGGGGCCATGGAGAACCCAGCAGCCTGCCTGGGCCTTCTGAAATTGTGTGGGGGCAAGAGGAGTGTGGCCACTTCTCTGTGTCTGGAGGATTATCCCTCAGATCTGTCCCATTGCCTTTTTCCCTTATTCTGGATCTTGGCGAGCAAGGCAGAGGTTTCCTAGAGAGATGAAGACAGGCTGTACAAGAAGGATGCAGGCATGACAGCTCTGACAAGACTAATTTAGGGTATACAAAGGCCTTTCAGCACATGATTTGTGCTATACACACCCTTTCTGTGGAGATACCAGCTCTGGCATAAAGCTGCAATTTCCCCAGAAGCCTTGAAGAGACACTGCAGCTCCTCTGTCCATCTTGCTTTTAAACTTTCTGCCCTTAAACCCAAGGGAGACGATGGGGGAGGCAATGATGGGGCTGGGAGCAGAAGGAGAAGGTGTGTTCCTGTTTCCCACCCTCCTGCACACCCTTCTGCTCACCAACAGCTCATTGCAGTTGGTCAGACATAGAGAGAGGGTCCAGTCACTTTTGGGCAGGGGCTGAGACCAGGGACTCACCAGGAGCTGTTAAAAGCTGCAGGCTTGGGGCTGAGATTCTACCCAGCTGCTTGAGGAGCACAGAAACTGCTCCCAACTGTTCCCTGTCCAAAGAAGAACCAACAGGAGGTCCTTGGGACTGGAGAGCATGGAAAACAGCCCCCTGCTTGAGGAGCTCCAGCCTGCCTCAGTTTCCCAGCCGAGGCAGTGCCCAGCTCCATCACTGCCTTCTGTCCTTGCTGCACTCACAGGCCAAACTTGCAGCAGTGACAGTCACAGCTGTTTGCAAGCTGACATTTCAATGGCAATTGTCAGGAGACAAGAAGCATATGGCAGCTGCCTCCTGACATGCAGGGAGCTGCAGCAGCAGAGGCACGGAGCAGCTGCAGATGCTGGAAGGCAGCGCTACATTGATCTGCAGTTGGGAAGGTCATCTCAGTGACTGAAGGCTGCATTTCATGCCTTGGCTCTTCTTGGAAGTTAGAAAGACAATAAACTAGTGCCTTATGTCTTTATTTCTAACAAAAAGCAAGACTTTTCTCATGGTTAAAATAAATATAACACAAATACAAGCCAAACCCCCACCTCCTGAAAGTAGCATTTTAATTAGTGCTTGAGTCTTTGCTTTTTCTCCCTTCTCCTGAGTTGTTAGTGGCTGATATTGAGACCATTGAGACCCTGATTAGTGGGAAGGCATCTCTGCACATGTTTTCAAAGCCTGCAGCAGAATCCAGTAGGGACCAAGTGCTTTCCTTGTAATTAGCATTGCTTTATGATGGTAAACTTAATAATTAAAGGTGGTCTTCCTTCCTCTGTTGGGACTTCTTGGCACTTCTGATGCACTGTTTGAAGACTTTGTGACTAAGCATTAGTGTCATGTTGTGCCTTTGAGTATAGACAGGCCAAGTACACAAAAGTGAAACCCACACTAAAAAAAGCTCTTCCTCTGAACCAATTGCATTCCTGCCTGCACTTGACTCACAGCTCGGTAACCATATGCTTATATTCCACTGACAATTGCCATTTAAATGTCAGTTTACAAGCAGATGCTGAGAGCCCGCCTTTGTGTCATTAACCAGATCCCAGAGAGGCAAAGCCTGGGGTCTGGCTGTGCTTTGGGCTGGCTGGGACAGAGCAGCAGCAGAGTCTGGCACACCCTGACCCACCAGGATGGTCAGGGTGAGGCGCCCAGGCAAAGGACTCTGTACCTGAGGTCACCAACAGCCTCAGCTAAGGGGCTGGGGCAGCCAAAGGAAACCTGTTCTTGGCACTGTCTGGTGGCAATTATGATCTTGTTGACAATTTCAGGCTTTTTGGGATGGCAGGCAGCAGCCAGGATAGAGGCAAAGCGCTGGGTTTTAAAAGGAGACAGATTTAAGTGCTTAGGTACAGGGAAAAAAAAGACAAAATTCTATTCAACAGAAGAACAAGGGGAAGTATGGAGAAGGAAGCCCTCTCTACCAGACATCTGCACATATTTAAAATCCTTCCCAATAAAGTTCGTAATGAATTTAATTCAGTCCCCTATGGCCCAGAGGAATTTTCTGAGTAATAAAAGAGTATTGCTAAGGGATAGATGACTGCCAAACTCCTATTCTCTGCCAGCAATGAATATTTATACCACTGGCACTTAAATGCTAGGTTTATTTTACTACATAAATGATCCTTTGTCACATATTAAGAATTAATACTGTGAGATTGACTTTTGGGAAGTTAGAATAATGATTCCCAAATTTAAAGTGTTGTTAAATTTGTATGCTTTGTTTGTAAAGAGGCTTGGGCTGGGTTCTTTTCAGATTCAAACAGTAGTAGGATGTGGCAATTCCTATTTTGGAGTAAACTGTTTTGTGGCTTGTTTATGGTTTAACTTTATAATATAGTTTAAGTCAAGGACCTTTTCATGTCTTTTTTTTTGTTTTGTTTGTTACCTTGAAATATCTAAATCAATGTTAAATGAATTCTGAGCTCCTGCTCTTACTTAAAGGTTGAGATATTCTTACTTGCAGAAGGTAACACAAGGGCTCCTGGCTTCTGCTGGCATTTTTCTAATGCCCTTCTGATGACTGAACTGGAATAATTCAAATGTGAGTTGGAAATTTCAAGCACCAGTGATGGAGGTTGCAAAACCACAGCATTACTTTGTTTATAAACATTGTTATTCCATGGAAGATAAAGCTCTGCTCTGTGTCACTTCCATGCAGTGGAAAATGGGGTGGAAAAAGCAGAGCCACTGATCTTTCTCCCTTTAATAAGAAGGAGTGGAAGGCAAAGATGGACATGAGCTGAAATGTGGAGAATTATTCCCATCAGGCAGCAAGCTCACAGGAAAAAATACATCAGTGCTGGTGTAAGATTCAGTGTGGTTTCCATTCCAGCTGGTTGAGGCTGTTTCAGCACCTCTGGCACAGCAGCACAACACAAACTCCTGAGCCCAAGTCCAGGCTCAGCCTGAGAGCAGCAGTGCTGAGCTCAGAGGCTTCCCGAGTGTAGCCATGATATTTTCTGAAAAATCCTTTCCTTAGGATATTTTTCTCCTGAGAAGCTGAGAGGCCTCAGGAACAAAATGTAAACAATGGTTATCTGCTGCTGTGGAATGCAACAGGTGCATCTGTGATTGGTCTCATGGGGTTGTTTCTAATTAATGGCCAATCACAGTCAGCTGGCTTGGACTCTGAGAGGCACAAGCCTTTGTTATCATTCTTCCTTTTCTATTCTTAGCCAGCCTTCTGATGAAATCCTTTCTTCTATTCTTTTAGTATAGTTTTAATATACTATGTATCATAAAATAATAAATCAAGCCTTCTGAAATATGGAGTCAGATCATCTCTTCCCTCATCCTCGGACCCCTGTGAACACCACCACACCCGAGGCGCTCTTCTGCTGTGCTTCCTTTACTCCACACTGCCATGCCAAGTGTGAAAGCTGGGAAAAATATTGTGAGTCTGTCAGCATGTTTATTTGCATGGTGCATCTCCTTTGAGTCAACAGGCATCTTCTCAAAGTGTGAAAATGAACAATTAGTCATCCCTGGGAAACAACAGTTTTGCATCCATCCCCTCCTGCCCCCTGAGAGACAAACCTGCTTGTGCTGCACAAGGGCACAAGCAGCTCATTTTTCATATGCTGTACACACTACCAGATACTCACTTCTCCAGAACAAAAGGGTCTGAAGAATATAAGGAGGTATCTTAAGCAGTTGGCAGTTTGAATTAAAAAGAAAGGTCAATGCCAAGGAATTCAGATAGAAAAAAAAAAAAATCAGAGCAATGTAGTTGGGCTTTAAAAATGAATGCATGCATTGTTTGCTCATAGTTTTTTCAGCAGCATTCATAATTTAGGAAACTATTAATCAGCATGATGAAGTATCCTGTTTCTAACCAAGAACAAAAAAATAAAATAAAATTGTACAATACAGCTTATTTTCTTCTTAATTGAAAGAGATCTTCTGGCAAAATTTGATGAGAATTCCACAGATTTGGGCTTGTGAAATTTGTGTTTAAGTTGCACCAGAGAAGAAGCCCCAGTGAAGCAACAGACTCCTTCCACTGCCTTTTTATAAGATTCATCACAAGTCACTGCTGAAGGGGCCTTATTTTCTTTTGGCCCATGCCAGGACTGACAGCCTATAGTTGTTAAGCTGACAGCAGGAAAAGAGCACTGAAGGACACAAACATTAGCAGGATTGATGCAAAATTCAGACCACAGAGGCACAGCAGGTGCTGAACAGTGAGGCAAGGTGGCAGGGGAAAAGCAGGGGCAGGGAGGGACTGTGGGACTGAGAGCAAAGAAACAGCGGCTGAGGAGACTTCTGGTAGGCAGAGAACTGAAACTGGCAAAGGTTTGGGGGAGGGATTTACAGCTGGCTTGCCAACAACAGCCCTCCAGGGCTCTTAAACAGTGCTGTTTAAGGTCTGCTACTTCCCCATCCCAACAAAGTTATTGTGACAGTAAGCGATTACAGAAGCAAGGGATCCAAAGGACAGCTTTTATTTGGTAGCTTATTCAGGGAGATCATAAATTCGTTAATGTAATTATCCCTTTTATGAAAAAAAATCAAATTCTTTTTTTAAAAGGCATTTCATACCTTTTTTTTTTTTTTTTTTGCTTGGGGGTACTGGTGGTAAGAACTTGGACAGAACCTGATGAAGCTCTGGCAGTTTCAAAGTTATGAAAAATATTTCTTCTATTTCCTGCCTCCCTTCCCTGCTACATTCACATCTTCCTTTGAAGATGTGAAGTATCCTTTTCCTGGCTTCAAAACCCTGCTATTTCCAAATGGCACTACTACACTGACCTGTCCAGTGGGGGACTCAGCCTAGAGAAGCAAGAATTAAACAGCTTCTGTGCTGCTGTTGGGAGCAGGGGTCAGGCGCTGGATGAGTTAACAAGGTGACGCACAGGATGAGAACTGCCCCACCAGGACACTCCCTGCCCAGGGAAGCAGCCAGGCTGCAGCTTCTGCTCCCTCCAGAGTTGGTGTAAGGCACAGCTCCTGCACAGAGAGAGGCAAAGAGGGGACAACAGACTGGAGGCTGCCCTGTGAGCCAGCATGGCTGAGGGAACAGCAGCAGCAGGAGTGACTTTGTGTACCTGGGATGTCACACAGGGTGGCGGGATATCCAGTGCTGGCACACAGGAGAAACAGAGGATGCCATGAGGTGCAGGTGCTTTGCTTCTAAGCCAGGTGCCTTGCTCCTGCTCCGTGTCCTGCCTGGCACAGCCAGCCCCAGCCACTGACACGTTCCTGCAGGGCTGCTGCACCCTGCAGAACTCGATCCACGCAGGCAGAATTTTCAGACATCCAACACTTCAGCCACCCCTTTTTAATGCCATTAGTGATGCAGCAACATGTATTTATATTTACATATAAATACAAAATGGTCAGATACCACATTTTAAAGCGTAATTTACAATCTGAAACTGCTTACACTTTCATGACTAGGCTTGGGTTTTTCTCATTTACATTCATCATTTAATTCCACTGGAATTTGATTTTTAAGAAAGCCCAACATATCTTAATTACCATAAAAAGATCCATACACATTTTACTTAAAAATAGCTTCTGTAAGAGGAAATCTACCAAAAATAACACGAAATATATTATTATGCATACATTTTCTTTTTTGTTAAGTACAAACAAGAATCTGATCTCTTCTGGGTATTGCCTGATCTAATATGGCTATAGGTTCTATTTATTGTGTTTGTTTTTCAAAGTAAAGGGAAAGACAGAAGAAATGTAAGAGCAGAAACCAAACTAAAACCATATTCTTCCCAAAGACACAGATGATCAGAGAAAGAACACTCTGAAAACCAATAAATGACAACAGGTACAAAGAAACACCATCCAAACACTATGCAGTGTTTTGTCTGAGCATGTGCCGCAATGACCTTGTAACAGTTATTAAAAACAACAAACAAAAAATGCTACTGGCAGAAAAAGCTGTCAAGCAAAACACCGAAAAATTGGTACCATTTCCTAACAAGTAAATGCAGAACTGATGGTGTTTCATGTGTCTTCCCCCACGTATGCAGACCTCTTTCTTGCTCTCTGTGCCCGCAGGACTGATCATCGCCACTCTGGCGGTTTGCTGGATGCCAAACCAGGCCAGGAGGATCATGGCAGCCGCCAAACCCAAGCAGGACTGGACCTACCCCTACTTCAGCGCCTACATGACCCTCCTTCCCATCGCCGACATCTTCTTCTACCTCAGCTCGGTGGTGAACCCGCTGCTGTACAACATCTCCTCGCAGCAGTTCCGCAGCGTGTTCCTGCAGGTGCTGTGCTGCCGCCTCACGCTGCAGCACGCCAACAGGGAGAGGTTCCTCAGGGCCAACCAGAGCTCCGCGGCGCGCAGCAGCCGCTCCCTGCGCCCGCTGCTCTTCATGTCCTCCAGGCGCGGCTCTTCCACCAAGGGCAACGCCAGAGTTTTCCTGAGCACCTTCCAGAAGGAGCCCACGCCCGGCTGCAGCCCACAGGAGACGGGCTCTGCACCCCCAGATCCCAGGCTGGAAGCGGCGCCCCTCGAGAGCGGCTCAGAGCCCGGTCAGGGTGCTCAGAACGGCCTCTGTGAGCATCAAGTGTGACCTCATAAGGCAAAGTTACTGCTTAGCAAAGAGCTTAAAAAGATGGAAATTGAAATGACCCAGGAAAGGGACAACATGGCAAAAGGAATAACACGGATGGATTTGTTTCCAGTTATGCAGAAGGAACAGGAGTTCTGTGTCCTGCTGGGATTTTTAAGCGCACACTGGAAATTCAATCTGCTAAATGAACTCATTAGCTGACAAAAATATCAGCCCCTCTTCTCCACACAGCCACTGAACTTCCCTTGCTCTTGACAGGGATTTGGAAACAAACAGAAAATAATTGCAGCGTCTTTGAAGAAAGAAGGATGCAGAACAAATTGCGTCAGGGGAAAAAAAAAAACCAAAACCAAACAAACCAACTTGCTTGAAGTTTAGCAGTACAAACACAACAGAGCCAATTTAAGGAGCAGAAGAGTGGTCATCATGTGTGCCCTGGGCACCACAGCAGAGTTGCCCCTCTTCTTGGGGCGGGGTCCGTTGCAGAGGGGAGTGTTGCAGCAGCTGATGCAGACGGAGTTGACCTTGCCAGGGGAGCAGAAGGACTGGTAGCCGGCGGAGGCGATCAGGCACGCGGCCGAGGAGGCGCAGGACTTGCGGTACATGATCCCTGCGGCACACAACAAGGGTTATCCGTTTGAGGGGAACGCCTCACAGCAGCATTCCTGCTCAAAAGCAGCTGCAAAGCCAGCGCACACCCCCAAAGCACTGCTGGTGCTCAGGACAGACACCCCAGCAGTGACGGACAAACAGCCCTGCGCTGCCCGAGCACCGCGGTCGCTCCGCCCGGGATTGCTCTCTAGTTCAATCCTGGCTGGAACCAAAAATATGACAGACTTAATTTGCATAATGTATATCAAATGGTGCATTTTATAGCTGGAATTCTTCATCTTTCAGAATAAACTGTTTGAATAGCTATAACTGAAATGCAATTAGTGAGAAAATTAGTTTTGTTTCTATTGCTGAACATGTCTGAGTTAAGGTGTCTAAGTAATTACAGCTTTCTATGCTCTACATTTGTCTTTTGAGAATTTTTTTTTTCTTTTTCTTGTTCCTTTGCCACACACAGACAGGTAACTAGGAGTAAAAGGAGGATGATTATCAGCAAAACTTTCATCCTCCTCCCTCCCCTTTTAAATTTTTTTTGAAGAAGAATTAGAAGTACTTTTCCAGGTAATCTCAGTTCTTGCTTATCTTTGAAGTTTAATACCCTCAATAACAAAAATTTCCATTTCTATAGAAGCATCTTTCTTGAGTTGAAAGTCTTCCCTTTTTGAATGTAATTTAAGGTAATTTTAATTAATAAGCTAATTTATAATTTTTCAGATTGTTTTTGACTGAAAAAAGTACATTCTGATGCATATAGTTTAGCTGCTATTTTAACATGGTTTAAAAAGGCTGTAAAATACACAATTGTATTTTCTTCTGTCACAGTGGAAAATGGTTATGGCAGCTCCCCACCTCATTACTCCAAAATTTTCTTGCAAGTGTTACAGTAAAAATTTTGTCTTAGAAAAACATAGACATAATAGAAATAGATAATGGATGCTTGCCTGCTGGTAGTTACAAAAAGTAGTAGAGATATTTGGATATTCCTAAGGATGATAAAATCACTACTCTTTTTGAATATGGGATTTTCAAAAAGTTTTTAGTTTTCTCCTCCTGAAAAGCAAGGGAACGGGATTCCCTTGGAGAATGGTGCCTTTGCATATTGTGGCATGGTCCCAAAATGTCTTTAAATGCACAGTGATTGAGACTTTTTTTGGAGGGAGTGAGGAGGGAATATAACCCTGGTGCTGGATGTACAGTGCCTGCAGATATTTGTTCAATCCCCGGAGACTTAATAACCACTACAGCACCTCCATGGTCCAGGAGAAACCTCTGTAATTTGGCATCAGCACCTGCACCTCTGAGTGCTGAGAGTAGCAGCAGAACGCCCTTTCTTTGGGCTGTGCTCAGAAAGAAGGATTTCCTGTCTTCAGAGACTTTTAATTAAAGCAATTCTTTTATACTGTCACAACACTGCTGCCATCCCAACAATGCAGGGGTTTCCTTGTTTTGTTTTCTGCAAATCAATCAGTGTTTTTGGGCTATCTATTCGTTGAACTTGAGAAAAGAAGCCCCTGTATTCAGTTAAATCTTCCTCTGTCTCCAGTGAGCTTCAATCAATCAACACAGCAGGTAATCCTTCCTCAAGAATCACAGATTTTTCCTGAGCAGCAAACACCCACCAAAATCAATCTTTATTCCAAAAAGGGAGTTCTTGACAAACCAAAAGTCACTCCTGATCATACAATACCAAAATCTCAGCTGATGTTACCTGGTGCTCTGGCCAGGTCTTCCCCAGAGGCATGACCCTTGAATTGAGAAAGGAGTCCTGTATTCAGTTAAACCAGGCCCAATGACTGTGATCCATTCCCTAATCCCACCTCTCCCCATCACAGATTATTTCCCTGAGCAGCAAACACCCACCAAACTCAGCCATTCCTCAGTCTCCCATATGAGCAGCAGTGAATTTTACTTTCCCCTCAAAGACCAAGACTCTAAAAAGCTTTTGACCCTGGCAGATTTCCTATTCCCATCATTTTATAGATCACTCTCTTCCTGCTGTTTCCTTTTCACAGGTTTCCTACAAAGCTCAGTTCACAACTTGAACTAGTGATTTATTAGTTTGGATAATTTATAGTGTGGAAATATCACACTTTGCACTTCTCCCATAGATTAGGAGACTGCTGTGAACAATTAGATGATGCCCTCTGAGGCATGGTTTTCACCAGACAACTCTAGGAAACCTCTCCTGCAAAAAAATCAAAGTCCTGCAGCTTAACTCCACGGGTTTACAGCAGATCTGTTCTCCAGGATCAATCCCATAGAACAGTCCTGAGCTCCCTTTAAAGTCAAAACACAGTATTTTAGCACAGACTGAAATTTTACTACTCAAAGTCTCATGAACAGATGGACCATGTTCACACCTAAATAGGGAGAATAATCTGACTAGCAGCAAAATCCCCTTGTAACACTTCTCCTGTGGCTTTTCAGAAAATGCTTTACAATAGGAAATTTCACACCCAAATGATTGTTTATTCCCATTCCTTGTTCTGGTAATCTCAATTTTAGGAAGATTTTTTTGCTTAAAAAACTCATCATTTCCATCAGGTTTTTAACAGCTCCTTTGCTAACATGCCCTTCACATCCAAGATTTTTTTCCTGTGAGTATTGCTAGAGTCTCTTGATCTCACAAACCAGCTGCTATCACACTAAGTGCTTTTTACAAAGCATCAGGTATGAAGCAAGCTTGCTCAGCCTGGAAAGGCTGTGCTCTCTCTCTCTGGTTCTGCAGTATCTTGACAGGAAAACACAATGCAAACAGGCACAGAAGTTGGTGGAAAAAGAGGGAATGTTAGCATGCAGGTGTGACATTTTTAAAACACTCGTGCTGTGACTTCACTTACTCCTAAACCTTGTTCCTATCATAATTCTGGTAGGACATACATGAGTACAACCAACTTTGATGACCTGATGGCAGGGGCACCATCTCCCCACTCCAGCAAACAGCTTAATGGGCCCCAGAAACTCCAGCCAGGACAGCAGCCTCCTCTCCGAGCTGCACCCTGAGATCTCTCCTCAAACTCCTCCCTTGCAGCGTTGCTGAGCCAGTTCCAAACCATCCCCAAGATCTCCCCGAATCATTTGCCACCAGCAGGCTGAACTGCAGACAGATCTTCAAAGTGGTTATCTGCCTCACAAGACTCATAGCACAGACATAACTGCTAATTACTGGGTATTCTTGCCTGAGCAATCAGCCCAATGCATTCATTAACATATCACCCAGAAAAATAATTGCAAACCTTTCTGGAAGCTTTTCTTCTACCTCAGATTGTTCTGAGTCACTGGCTAAGCAAGGAGACCTCACTTTTTACACTCTGCTTTTACTGGGATGGGGCCATTCCCAGCTACCCACCCTCAACAATTGACACCAGTGATCAATTAGCATATTTAGGACTACTCAATTAGTATATTTATTGCCCAATTATTTTATGCATGTAATTTGTAATTTGTCCTTTTTCACGGACAGCAACAGCAGTTTAGGTACCATAAGGATGTTTTACTGTGAAGGAGCTATTACTGACCAGCAGATTTCCCATTATTTTGGCTTCAAGGCTTGTGGGATGCAGATGAAGAAATTTCAAGAAAAGGGGGGATGCACAGAGCTAGAACAGCTGTGTGTGATAATGTGCTTATATCCCACACCCTATACCTACAACAGCCATGTTTGTTTTCAGGGTTGCTTTTTTTCAAGCAGATTTGGGCTTAAATTTGACACTGAAAACTTATTTCTAGACTAAGCAACCTGCCCATGGTTACACCTCTCTCTGCCCCACAAATCATCACACATTTGGACAGTGTCAAGGCACAAACTAATATTTCTGCCTTACTCCTTGCAATGAAGGGATGGGTGTAAATCTTTAGGCTTGTCTATAGTTCCTGCTTGCAATATTTATTTTCTCAGCTGGATCCAGTCCAGTCCTGTGCATCTGCACCCTGGCACTGTTTTGTCCACACACAGGTGCATTCTGTCTTGATTGTAACAAATAATTCGAGCAATAATTTATTCCAATCCCAAAGTGAGTGTTCTTTCCTCTACCCTGTCTGCACAGCCCAGTGCATTTCCCTTGAATAACAGCTTAACTTGTTACTAGGACAACCAAAAAAGGTGACATCACACCTACTTCTCACACTGTCTTTATGCAGAAGGCACCAGAAGATCCAAGGTTTTTCTCTTGCTGACTGAAAAGAACCTTATTAGACACCTCTGAGTCTTCTGTTGTAGGAGGTGCAGACAAAAAAGGTGCTGTGTAAGCATGACTCTCCAACTTTTAAGATCCAAGCACAATCCAAGCAGTGTGCAACTCCAGTTTCCACCTGTACTCTCAGGAGTGTCCTTCAGCAAAATGCACAGAGCCAAAACAGGCAACCAGGGTATCACCTCTGAGATCAGTGAGCTAATTTCCAAAAAAAGTCACCTTCCCACTCCTGTGATGACCCAGCGACTCTGAAACTGCTTTCTGCAAAGGCACAGCTCAGCAGGAAATCACAGCCCTGCCCTTCACCCCAGGACCTGATGGCCACAAGCCCCTGCTCTCTAAGCTTGCCTCAGTCAAGCGGACAGCGTCACTTTGCCCAACACTGAGATTTCCAAGCCAGATGTTCTCTGATCCTGTGGGCTGTCACTGACACTCCACTGTTTAAAAGAAAGCTTTTTGTGCACAATTTTATTTGTGTATTTTCTATTTTATATGCATATAACCAATTTCACAGGCACAGGTGTGAAAGTCAGTCTTGTGCAGCTCATTCCACAAACAGCGCTTCAGCAAAATCCCCTGCACGTGCTCTGGGCAAAGCTGCCTCATAAATCTTCTGGAGCTTAGGAAGAAGTCTGTGTCCAACTGGGGCCCAGCACTGAGGCATCCTTGAGCCTTTTCAAGGCTGCACCAGGTGCTGGAAGTGAAAAAAGAGCAGTAGGAAAGTTTTGTATCTTAAAGCGAGTAACTGAGAAAGCCAGCAGGTAATCAAGGCAAGTCTGAGGTGTACACTTACAATTTTGACAGAGCCTCCACTCAACTCTTTTAGATGGGGTGTTTAAATCTTGCCCATTTCTTCTAAGCAAAAGCTGGGCAATTGGCCAGCAGTGGATAATTCAGTGCAGCACACAGAGCTCAGGAGGAGCCCCCCCAGCCTTGTCCTAGCTCTTGCATTAGCATGAATTGCACAGGATCTGTTTGGGTGTTCTCTCAGTGTCGTTGCTCATAGAGAAAAGTTGATGACTATGCTTACATACAAATACTCCTTTCTTTGAATATCCTGCATAGTTCCAACTGTCTTATTTCACCAAAACTTTCAATGTTCTGCTCTTGGTGAATCTGAAAGTTTTCCTCTCATTGTGCATGGACTTGATGTGTGCTCTACCTAGCCACGCTTGCTTTGTGATTTCATTCATATATTCCATTCTGTATTTTTTCCCTAAACTTTCACTAGCTTACCCTGCACTCAAGCAAAATTCACCACCCAGTAGGACTTACAAAAGCTCTTTTCTGATGTCTGCCAGGAAATAAAATGAGAATTTATACTAGTGCAAGAATAACATGTGATAACAAGAATAACAGGTGAACATCACCTTCTATGGAACATAAAATATAAATGTGATTATTTCTGCATTTTACTGTATCAGTAATGCTACAAGAAATGGGTTCAGACTATACACAAATAGGTTTACAAATTATGGTTTTTACATTCTGTATTAGGTTTTATGCCCATCTCTTGATGGCTTCAGTGGTTTTGCTATGATAATTATCAGTTCCTCAGCTCGTACCTGTTCATATACATCAAACGGTGACTGACTCCAGGGGTCTTATTGTGATTTGCTGCTTTCTAGAGAAAGTGATTATAAATATTCTATCTAATAAGGTCCTAAATATCGTAGAAGGTGACTGAATATTTGAAGAGCAATCAATCATTCTTTTGATGTTGTGCTTCCCCAAACAATTGGTTTTACTCAGATCATGTTTTTATCGGTTTAAAGTATGAATTAAGCTTCCTCAACACACAGCCTTTCAGCTATGGCTGTAAATTCATTGTTACAAAAAACCCTCCCAAAAACCCCAAACCCCAAACAATTTGAGCAAGTGTAAAATATGATAATATCCAACTCTTCTAAGTTTCATTTCACAATAATTCTTCTTATCCTTGTGAACTCTAGAGAGAAAGCTGATGGGAAAAGTGGTTTAAATAATTTGTACCTTGCTAGAAATTGTATCACAACATATTCTAATTACCTTGTAAACAGCTACTTAAATACTGTGAGATACCACGGTCGATGTTTTCCAGACCAAAAAAACCCCCAAGACACTAAAAGTATGTGACTTGAAATCTATTGCAAAGCTATGCACACACTTCCTGATTTTTAATCTTGTGTTTTAGGACTGCAGCTATTTCATTCTGGTCCTTCCTTTGATGCATTCTATAGACAAGATAAAAGCATATTCATGCCTTTAGGTTCTTAGGGAGTATACAATTCTATAATATATAAAATAAACCCTGCCCCCTGTGCAAAATGAAAATAAACCACCTAGTTCACTTAGCATGTTGTTAACATGATTTTGTATGAAAACCTAATATCATCGCAAACCTTCCATACATTTAGCACTTTTAAAAAGTTGCACATTTTTTCGGAAACTAACAGGAAGCTTTTGACAATGAAAGTCTGGCCTCATCACTCTCCTTCTGACCCCGACACGACACCTTGCAGAAATTAAGTCAGCTCAGGAGAAAACTGGACAATTGTCGACTGACAGAGGACAAGGGTTTAGATTACCCTGATATCTTTTTGTAAGCTGTGCCTTCTAATTCTGGTGCTGGAAATGTGACTCAAAGTGGTGTTGTTAATAACAACAACAAAAAAAAATCGCAAAAAAGTCTTTGCCACTACTTGCAAAGCTGAAGCATGGCATTAAAATGCTTAAAAATGCATAGGCTGGGAAAGTGAAGTACAACTGCTAATGGTGGCATTATCAAATATTTTTTAAAGCCACAGGAGGCTACAAATGAGAAATCAAAGCTCAGCTTTCACCTGCATATCTAATAATTCTTTGGTTTCCTACTGTTCTGCTTCATTTCCCTGCTCACCAGCGTGGATGTACAGTCAAGCACCACAACACACAGTCTGCCCAACAAAGCTGGCTCACATCCATCCTCTCCTCCTACCTGATACAAAGGAATCAAGATCCAAATGTCCTTTGCCATCAAGACCTAAATATACTTCATCTTGTAGAGCCAGAGGTGAACTTGGACTCAATTTTCAGAATTCTGTATGAGGATTTTTCTTGACAACCCTTACATTCTGAGCTGAAGGGAAGCCACAAGCCTTTCACCTTTACAAATGTTAAAATGCTACATGCTTGCAAAAAGTCACAGAAATAATTTTACACGTGAATAGTCTTGCTGCATCCCTAATTAATGTCCTTACCAATTTCAGTGGCATGGTTCAGATGCTGGCACTTTCATGCCAGAACTTTGGAAATTCATTCTGCTCTTAAATCTTTAGGTATTTTCACAGTCAGGGTTTTACAGCCTGTTCAACTTAACAGTAGGATTTTCCTGGGTTTTATATGGCTTTTTCCAGTTTCAAAGACTTACTGGTAAGTTGGCAAAATACAGTTTTGTCAAGTTTCCCAAAAAAACCACCCAGACTACAAAGGAAAAATGGAAATGAAAACTGTTTGGATTAATTAAAGCTTCTTGCCAATGATTAGATAAGGTCACTGGGAGCTAAGAGGAGTGACAGGGTCAGACTTCAAAAGGGTTTGGAAACACAAACTCATTTGTGTGTCAAATGCAATAGGAAACTCTCAGGAGAGGTTTAAGAGACACCAGGCTGTGGGCACTGTATCATCACAAAATTCATTTGTATATCTTTCATGGGAGCCTGAGAAATAAAATAACATAAAAAGCTATTGTCCACATCCTGTGAAAGATGAAACTCGCTGGACCAGATACCCCATCTTCCTTAAAATAATGCAGCCTTCATCACTCTGCACTTGGATCTTTGTCATGACTTTCAAGTCATAAACTGCTTGAACTGTTAACTCCACTGCTGCTTTTCTTTATTGCAAGGCAGTCAGAGCAGCAACTGCTGAACACTCTCATAATTTCTCCTTAGCTGACACACTCAAGTCAGTGCATTCCATAAGTGGCTGGAAGTTTTCTGAGAAACCCAAAGATTGGAAAAAAATTACAAGTGAGGAAATGGCTTTGACATTTGAGAAAAAGTATTTTTGAATGGAAATGTATCCACAGATCCAAGTCTTCAGTATACAGTGCAAATTAACAATGTCCCTTGCAAGTCTTTTATTCAATATCAAAAATGAACTGTGTTTCCAATATTGACATTATGTCTTCATTTCACTGGCACCTGGTAGCCCAATATGTGATTTACAGGCACCAACTGTCCTGTGCAAAATTTTTATTTATCTTTTAAAATTGTCAATAAAGATTTATTATATCATGCTTTGCTTTGATTAAAAAACAAACGAACCCAACCAATGAACCCGAACACCAACAAATTCTCTTGAGTTATGTTGATATCCTTTGACCAAAAAGTGTAGAGGAAAAAAAAGAAAAAAAAAATCCACCACCAATTTAGTGGATGTTTCTCACTGTTTCTAAATGGATACTGGGGATGCAACAATTTCCTATAAAACTTTAATGCCTACAGTAATTCTGGCAACATTAAACTTTGTTTGCTGTTTTAATTACTTTGTCAATAAAAGTACACCAGAGCATAATCTCCCCTTGATATAAATCCTTGATAATTTCCCCTTGATATGCAATTAATATTAGCACTAATGGATTCTATACATGAATACAGAAAAAACGTATGTGGTTCTGCAGTCCTTGCACACATGAACAACTCAATCATGGCAAAACCAAGTAATAATCACAGGTAAAGAATTCACCACAGCCCAACTCATCATACAACACAGCCACTGAGAAAACAAATGATGGGAAAACCAATACTGGAAAGAGTTCCAAGAAATAGATAAATTCTAATTCAACACTGAGATGCTGATCTTGCTCATGGTGTTTCCATGCACTGCTTTTAAGCACACAATCACAGCAATTTCTTCAACTACACTGCAGAGTTATACACCAATTAAATACATTAAAAGGACCATAGTAAACCAAAGAATTAACCAAAATTCCTTATTGCAGATTAATACAATAATCTGATTGCTTCCCAATTTGCTTGCAAAAGGAAAAATCCTTGATATTTTCAAGTACTGGCATTGCTACAGTGAATAATTTTTTTCCTTGCTAAAGTTGGTAAAAGTATGTTCACAACTAGATTAGAACAGAAGGTGTATTGTTCAAAACATGCACGTGGGCAGGTTTACTTGCAGAGAGTTCCAAGAAACTGAGACTGGCTACCTCTCTGGGCTGGCTGTCTCATCCTCTGCTTTATCCCCCACTGATGTGTTCACATGGCAAGTTTCATTTTGCCTTAAGTAGGTTTTAGATCAACCTTTATGCTCAGATAACTCTTCCCCTCAGTAAAAGGCAAGACTATCATTACCAGTATGTTCCCTATGATATATAAAAGATATATAAAAGCATATACAGACTATATACTCATCTATCACCAAGATGTTTCACTCAATCCCAATATACTGTGGGATTTCTTTGTTGCTACATTTATTCTTGAAAAAGAAGGAGCACTGACATGTCTAATTTAAAAGTCCATAGAGTGGAAAGAGAGAGGCGAGTGGGAGCAGGGAATCCACCACAGGTATTTCCACAAGGCATCTGCAAATAGAATTATGGTAAGAACTTTGATCCTTTGTCAAACATTCAGTTTACACAGTTCTCAAACACCTGCTTATCCAGTTGAAGAATGCACTAGAAACTTATCCTTTACATTAATTTCTGTGGGATAAAAAATTTTGTGGTACAGTCCTGAGTGCCACTTTCCATTCTCATCACTCGTCCCTCTAAAAGAAGGCTTTTTCTTTTCTTTTTTTTTTTTTTTGAGATTTAATTAAAAAATTAATTAGTAAGATTCTTTATCACAGGGAAAATACTGTCTTGTCCTGTATCTCCCACTGGAACAGAATTCTAACAATCATTAAACTTTTTCTGGCAACATTTTAAACTACACCTCAGCCTTGAGAGATAAAAATATTTTGCTATTTGCTGCTCAATTTTAAGCTGTCCAAAGGAGCAAATGTCTACCTGATAGAACAAAGAGCTGAGATCAGATGCCGGATGCTCTAATTCAAAACAGAAGTTACTAACACCTGCTTTCTTAGCTGCTCACATCAGAGGCTGCCACAGGAGCAGCCACTTTGAGAGCTCTGGGTTAGGAACAAGCCTGAGCTGCTGCAAGTTCTCACCTGAGCTGAGACAACGCTCTGAGAGAGCCCAGTGACACCTGAAGCACTGAGTTTAGAGAAGCTGAGGAGGAATTCCCTGTGAACAGGCACAAGGAACTTGGTGCAAGGTGAATGGGCAGAGCAGCCCAGGGCTGGCATTTGGGCCTCCAGGACAGGGGGTTTAACCCAGAAATGAAGCTGAGCCACAGAGCTGCCGTGGCAGCATCTCAGCGTTGAATTAGAACTTTATCTGTCTTTATCCTGAACACAACAAACATCCATGGAAGAGTCCCTGGCCACAGGCTGGGGCTGCACTGCAGGCAAAGGGAATCGTGCACAGCACGGAGCCTGAGCCAGCAGCCCTGAACTCCCAAACTGGAGCCTCCTGCAGGGGAAGGGTGGCTCCCCAGAGGGATGGACACCCACCCCACCCTGAGCTTTACCTCAGAACACTGCACTGGACTTTTAAATAAACTTTGAGATAATTTGCTGCACTTCGCTCGCTCACACAGCTACTTTTATTAATGACAAAAATGGATTAAACTACAAAAATTGCGCTCCTTTGACTGTATTTATTGAGGAGGAAAGTACTCTAATTAGGAGATTGTGCTGTCAAATGAATGCAAATTTGCATCTTTCATTTTCTGGGTTAAAAGCTCAAACTCGAGTCTATTGTAAATTAAAATCAATACTTGAAACATTTGAGGTTTTAATAATAAGCAACAATCAAAAGAATTGGGTTATGAAATATACTGGTAGAAGTAGAATGAATTATTAAATAAAACTTGGGAGAGTAAGGCATTTATATTGCACACATTTAAATATCAATTAGGAATAAAACCAATAAAGGATGATGAACTGAATCATCTCTGTTTTACAACCAACCCTCTCTAAAATTGACTGAGGGTAACAGAAACTAAGCTTACAATGTAAATTTCATTCAATTTGAAATAGGTTAAAATTTTAATTTATTAACTGGCTGAAATTTACAATCTCTGAACTTAAAATTAATAAGAAATGCATTTATAGAAGTAAATGTAATAAAACAGTGGCACCAGCTATGCAGAGCAGGGTAGTAACCTCCTAAAGGAAAAAAATCCATGGATCTACTCAGAAAAAACAAAATTGCACAGAAAAAAAACCCACCAAGGAGTTTAAGAGCTGCTTGTTTACTGTATGGCAATTTCTTCACAGGAGTAATGGCAAGTTATGCATCCATGAAAACAGTTCAAATCTGACTTTTTTGTCTGTGTCTGCTGCCACATCTAGAGCCCTCCAAATCACCAGAACATCCTGTCTGACCTCATGAAAGTGCTGCAGAAGCTGTGGTGTGGAGATAGCAAAGCCTTCAAGCAGTCATTTAGAGATACCCAAGATGTTAAAGGTACCTTGCAAGCTGTAACTATCTCACACCCTCACCACCCTTTTCCAGTAAGCTTGAAATAAAATACTCCAGTAAAAAAAATAACTTAAGAGAGACTAATCTTCCTTTAAACAGCTTAAAACCAGATATTTTTTTTTCCCCTACACTGGACAGGTTGTAAGTATTTCACAGCAGTAGCCACTGTGGATGGTGTTACCCAGGATGAAAGTGTGTCAGCAATTCAGCTACTTTGGATGTGTAACAACAATTATGATTTATCCTGATCGCACAGCGGCCTGAGATCAGCAGCACAGGTTGGGGCCAGCTGGCTGAGGAGGAAGAGGAGTTTGCTCAGCCCAAGGAGCGTTGCTGCTGCTCACGTTTGCACTCAGAGGGTTCCTGCTGGCAGAGGACAGGCTGTGCCTTCATGAACAGCCAAACCCCAGAGCTGTGAGATGGGCAATCCCAGGGAGCAGCATCCCCTTCAGTCAGGGCTCTGAAGCCCCAAATTTCCTTTCCCTCCCCGGGTTTGGCACAGGGGGCACATCCAGGCTGGGGCTGCTCCTGGTCCATTCCAGTTCCTGACTCCAGGAGCTCCAGGCTCCCTCCCTGCCGTCCCACACAGCCCCAGAGTCCCCAGCAGAGTCCCTGCCTCCTGCTCTATAGAAAGCTGCAGAGCAGCACAGCAGTGCAAGACCTGACAGCTCTCTCTAAATCTCAAAGGCTTTCCACGGTGCTGAACAAAGCCCAGCCATTTATAAAACAGCTCAAAAGACAACAGAGGCAAGGTGCAGAATCACAGCTGATTCCCTCTTGGACACATTGCTGTCCTAATAGGTTAACTTAAATATTAATTACAGTGAGGGAAAAAAAAACCCTAAAAATTTGCATGACAAATCCATTGGTGCCCTTCTCTTCCCCCAAAAATCCCCCCTCCCCCTTTTTAAAAAAACCCTTTCTCCCTTTTGCTTGATGGTTTCTTTAATGGATGAAAGCAAAGATCACCACACTTTCCATCCCTTAAGATGAATCTTCAAAGTGTATAAATTGCTTGAGTAAATAAAAGAAAGGAGGGAATTACTAATTTAATGCTCTACTATCTCTTGGGGAAAAAGCCCATGTAATTAACTGTAATGAGATTAAACTAACTTGTTATTAATTTCCCAGTGCTGGGAAACTATAGCAGAGACCCATAAGGCTGTGTCTTAACCAGCTTTATCAACATTTGGCTTGCATCCTTCAGTTTTCACATCCTTCAGTTTTAAAGGAAAATGTTTGACTTCACTGAGTTGCAAAGCCCCTCAGAAGTCTAAGACATTGAATGCAGTCCCTTCAGGCAGGGACACAAGATTCATATGAAGATGAACACCATGAATGGGTGGAGCCAAAAGCAACAAATGCAACCTAAACCAGATAAACAGAAGAATAATTATTAAATTCTTACCAAAACTTTTTTCCATTACTTCCTTCTGACACATATCTTGAACATTCACTGTACAGTTCACGATGAACTCTGGGGAGGAGCAGTCATTATTTAGCTGGAACTCCTCGCACTGGTAACACTGTATTTGCAAACCCGAACCTGGAACAGATAGAGATTTGTTCAAAACCACGGAATGCTTTCTTTTGGAAAGGACCTTATAGATCACCTCATTGCAAGCCCCTGCCGTGGGCAGGGACACCATCTGCTCAACCGGGCGCCCCATCTAACCTGCCCTTAAATAGCGTTAAAAAAACAAACCAAAACAAACCAAAACCAAACACCGAAGAAAACCAACCAACCAACACGTGCCAGAAATCTGCCTTATCGTCCCCCCTCTCTCATTTGCCTTCTCCTAGCTACTCAATAGCTCAGTCAAAGGATCCCTTTGACAAATATCAAGCAAGAGAAGCGCTGCCGGCTCTGCTGATGCTCCTTTCCGCGGGGCGGCCGCTCCGGCGCTGGAGACGCCGCCGCCAGGAGGCGACGGGCGCCGGTACCGACACCGGCGTGGACACCGGCACAGCCGCTGCCCATCCATCGCCGCCCCTGGGCACAGCGGGCTGAGAGCCGCCCGCGCCCCGCCGAGCGCAACGCGGCTCACAGACACGCTCCGGCTCTTATCTGCGCCGACGGGTTTACTAAGCTACTAATTAATTACAAATTATTTAATTACTATTTTGCCATGCACAATTAAAGCGGCGGAGCATCCCTCGCCAGCCGCCTTTATCATGCAAACGAGGCGCTCGGCGCGCTCCGCCAGCAGCGCTCCCGCCGGCACATCCCGCACCCCTCGTCCCGCAGCGGGGAGACCCCCGGCCCGAGCCCCCCGATCTGCGCTGGGAGCGCCCGCCGGCACCGAACACCGGCACCGAGCCCCGGGCCGCCGGCACCGCTGGGACCGAGCCCCGGGCCGGCATCCGCGGGCGGCACCCGCCGAGAGGCACCGGGGCTGCGCCTCGGCTCGCCCCGCGCTGGGGACCCCGGCGGAGGCTCTGCGAGCCGCGGGCAGGACGGGGCTCCGCCGCTCCGTTGGTTTTAGCGCCCGGTAGCAGCAGCTCCGTCGAGGGGCGACGATGGGACGGAGGCTGCCAGCGCCGGAGCGGAGCCCTTACCTGGCGCCAGGCACAATCCCCAGAAAGTTGCAGCGAGGAGGAAGAGCCGCATCCTCCCGGAGCCGCGGCCGCCGGGCTGGCGTGCAGTCGCGAAGGGGCATCAGAAGCCGGGATGCAGCGGAGGCGCCGCGCTCTTGTGCCGCTTCCCCGCCGCCCCCGCTGCGGAGCGGGGCCCCGGGAGCCGGCGGCGGAGCCCGCCCTGCCCAGCCCCGCGCCGCGCTCCAGCCTCGCCGGAGTTGAGCGCAGAGACTGGAAGAAACTGTAGGAGAAGCGAGGGCTGGGGGCGGCTCCCCCCTCCCTCCTTCCCCCAGCACCATGTGATGCCGGCGGAGCGGGGCGGGGATCCCCGCACCTCGCCGGGAGCGCCTCGGGCACGGGCGAACTTCAGCGAGAGACGGGAGGGGAGGGGAGGGGAGGGGAGGGAGCCCCGCACCGCCCGCTCCGGCTCCGGCTCGCACGGCGCTGCCGCGACCCTCTGCCCGCCGGGGCTGCTCATCGCATCACAGCACAGCACAGCACAGCCCATCCCCGCCCTGCTCCTCGGGCCGGGCACGGAGCCCGCGCCTGTCACCCCGCTCCCTGCGTGTCCCCGCCCGGCCGAGCCCACAGGTGGCAGCCGGAGCGCGTCCGCGGGGAGCGACGGGCCGGGCTCCGCTCCCACGGACACCCCGCGGCACCCACGGCCCAAAGAGGGACGGAGGGGAGGCGCGGCCCCGCCATTCCCTCCTCCCAGCTCCCTAAAAGGGAATTCCAGCGTAACAAAACAGGGAAAGGGCGCGGGATGGGCCGCGTACGCGCCGGCCAGAGCCTGGAGCCTGCGCGGACACACGGCGGGATGGGGCGGCAGGAGCTGGGGATGGGATGCGATGGGATGGGATGGGATGGGATGCGATGGGATGGGATGGGATGGGATGGGATGGGATGCGATGGGATGAGGCAGCGAAGCCGCCGGGGGCTGGGCAGCGCCCGTGGGGAGGGAAGGGCAGGGCAGGGGCAGCCCGGGGTGCTGTGCCCACATCGTCCCTGCTGGGGCTGTCTCAGTGCGGCGCCTGCTCTCCGGGTTATTTCCCAGCGATCGCTCCACAGCTCTGCTCCAAGGAAGAGTTAATTAAGCTGAAATCGCTGTTGAACAGCCCCGTGTCACGCTCCGTGCGTGATAGAGTACTCGGTGGGTACCCCCTGAGCCCAGCCCAAGCTGTCACAGCATCCCCTTCCCAAAACCCCCCAGCAGGCACCGGTAGGCAAGAGAAGTTTTATTTACGAAAGATGTTTCAATGAAAATCTCTTAAAAGTTGAAAAAGACGATGCAAGTTTACGGCAGAAATGAATTACAATATAAAGAATTGCACAAAATAGTAACACTGATCGTACAATATTTCAAAGATTAACAAGCATGTGCTAAAGAAACTGTAAAGTCTAGAAATACTCCAAATATATCTAGTTTACAATTGCTGTACAAAAAGCAGTTATAAATACTTCACATCTAGAAAAAATACACAGAACCTTTGAAATAGACTCTCCCTTACATATAAACAACCTTTGTAGAAAAAAAACAAAAACACCCAATACAGCCCAATCCCCCTGCTCCAAGATATGTTTGAACTAGTACTGGTTAGCACCAACATCTTAGTGTGTCACATACAGGAGTTGTTTGTTTTTTTTAAAAAATAATTTTAGTGTTCAGAATTTACTTAAGACCAAACAGAGACTAGAAAAGATAACACAGCATGGTACATTTTTAATTTGATGGGAAATGAGCACAGCACAGAGGAGGTGGAAGTTGAAAAGCCACGTTACAGGGTGGTTTGTGTGGTTCTTTCCTACAGGACTCCTGTTTGTGTCAGCAGTGAATTGCTTTGACCCTGATCTTTCAAACAGTTATGTGCATGATTGATGAAGCCAATGCCAGCAGTATCAGGCCTTTTAATCTATTCATTTTCTTGCCATGTCAAAAGTCAAAACCCTTTTGAAATAAAACACCTGTTGTGAAGTTGTAATAACTGAAATGCATGTTTCCCTAGAATACCTGCATGGAATTGCACTAAGAAGAAAAAATAAAATTTGTTTTCTAAAAGGGAGTCCATGAGAGTTTATTAAAGACAATCTGGCAGGCTCAAGTTTATGGTAATGCAGTGTTTCTACATACAGTTTTAAGACTAGGACAATTATAACTCTTTTTTAAAAAAATCTACTAGCTTTTCTTGTTAATATTCACACCAACTTCTTTAAGTTAGTAATCTGCCATTACAGGAGCATAGCACCAATTTAATATTTATTGCTGTCGTGTCACCCTACAAATATACTTTCCCAAGGTATTTACAACTGTACAAATATTCACAAAAGTGCAAAATTAAGACTTTATTCTGTGTATTCGTTGTGTTGGGTGTGCTGAGTCCCCTGCACCACGGTGATGCTGCCCTGCCTTATTGCTGTGTGGTGGGAGCTCAGAACACCCCGAGGTGAGCGCAGCGAGCTCCAGGGGAGTTGCCAAGCACAGTCTCCTCTCCCTCCTCACTCCACGCTCACCTGCGGCTCCATCTCGTGCTGCAGCCTGTGGAAGTGTCCCTAAACGTCGTTGGAGCCTTGGCTGGCACAAGAGGAGAAGCTGTCATACAGGGAATCACTCAGGGATTCCAAGTTGTCCACGTCCTGCCGGCCCGAGCTGCTCAAGGAAGCTGCTTCCTTCTTTCCATTTTCTTCCTTCGGTCCTTCAACCTTGTTCAGACAGTTCTTCTCTTTTTCTAATAAAAGTACATTATTGCTGTTAAATTTATTGAGAGACTCCAGGGAAATTTTAGAGATTCTGTTCTGGGAATCTTCTTTTGTTTCTTCAGTTTGCTTCAATTTCTGTAAAAGTGAGAGAAATATTGGAAGCATATTCCTTTAAAAGTTATCCTATTGTACACCATTAATTACCATCTTTCTAAAGTTCACAGGGTGAGAGGAAATAGATTGTTAGATGCTTAAATAACTGTTATGATTAAATAGAACATTAGCGTCCATTTTAGGATAAATCATAACTTTAATGATTCTGCTAAGACAAATAGGACTCCATCTATGTAACACTCAAAGGCTATTAATGTCCTAAGCAGCAGACCCAGGTTGTGCATGAGTTAAACATCTCCAGCATCCTCACAGGAGTTCAGATCTCCTGCATGAATACTTTGGAGGGTATGTTTAAACAGGTATTTGTTTAAGTAAGTTAAAAAAAAAAAAGTGCAGAGGAGAAAACAGCATTTTCCATAAATTAAGGATGCAAATGAAACTTGCTAGGGAATAGCTTCACATTTTGCATGTATAAGCCAATTGATTTCCACAAACCCAAACCCTCTCTAATAGACAAGAAAGCAACAAGACAGGAAATTGCAGTGAACTGGGCCAATCCCCACAGACCAGAATCAATCAGATATTGGCCAGCCCTTCTCGCAGAAGTGGTGTAATTCTGTGGGAACACTGGACAATGTATTAGCACATTATATTAAAAACACACAGTAGGATTGTACCAGAGTAATTGTATCCCTTTGTTAGCTACTGGTATTTTCAATCAGAGATCTGACCAAGGAATCATTAGGGAGCTGTGTAGGGAGCAGCTCAATAAAAATGACCTGCTGTTCACATACAGTGTTTCAAAATCTGAGTAACTAACTCCTCTTGCAGATCGTGTTACCAGAGATATATGGGATAGCACTCAACATTTTACAATCAACATTCAATAACCTCCTGGGCAGATAAGATTCAAGCATTCTGAGATATGCCATCAGGGTGCAAAGCCATTCCTCATTTCTGGTACTGCCATCAGATGGCAAAGACAGAATCAGTAAATTACTGTAAATCCAAGGCATCAACATTTTTGTTTAGCTAGAAAATGAGGTGGCACTTTAAGCACGCTGAAGATACAGCTTGGGCAGATGTGTGGATGCTGTGGGTCATTACATGTGCAGTTGTAAAGGGTCCTTAGAATTTTCTGCAGAATTCAACCTCAAGTCAGTGAAATGCTGTGCACGCTGTGCTGCTTCTCCTTGGAAATCTCTGGCGAGGGGAAGACAAATTGTTACATAGTTTGATTGCTTGTTTTGATGGCTACTTAGATAAAAATTGAAATGCCAGTCCAATGACTGTTTTTGCTTTGATCTTGTCACATTTCATAGGATGACAATGCATGGATTAGATTACTATTTTTGGAAAATGTTTTGAACAAACTCAAGCAAAGCAACAGGAGATCCTAAAGTCTTAGCAAATGAACATTTTCTGTTTGGTGCATTAATTAATCTTGAGTCTAAAAGGTTTTAGGGAATGTTGTGTTGGGTTCTAATTTTAGATGACAGCAAAAACTAAGGTCTTCAATATCTGTAATTAAATTTTTTTTCTGAGATAGAGGAATATAACCCTTGGTAATGGGAATGAACACAAATTTAGGACCCCACAATAGAAATTTTTCAAAATTTCACCTTAAAATGCTCTCCCCTTTGCCCTCAATTGAAATACTGAAAAAGCTGTTTCACTTCTGTGTAGGCCAGATGAGAATATTCTCAGCCATGGCATCAATAACACACGTTAGCACTTTTTGCATTTCAGAGTGCTGAGCCTAAAACACTTGATTATATGGCAGACTAAATGATGCTTCTTTGTCTTTAATTTTCCCACTTCCCAGCTTTTCTTTAGATAAATGGAATGTGACTAGTTAGCACAGGCTTGGGACTGCAGGGCTCAATACTGGAGTCAGTACGGCTGTGATAAAACTCTTATTGATTCAAATGGAGCCAATTTCAACTCCTGGGCATGGGGAGCACCTGGAGAATCTGCAGGACAGAGCAGTCTGGGCGAGGCATCACAATCACAGTTTTGGCTATCCAAAGGATGGATTTACACCTCAGGACAGACCAGACTGAAATCATTGGTATATTCTGCATATATGCATATCAATAGTTTTTTTACACCCTTCCAGCACAACCTAGGCTACAATCCTACTTTAATCACACCCTAGTTTCTCATTTGTTTTATAAAGTACATTAGAGAAACTGCAGGGAACTAAAGTACTCTAAAATTTTTAAGCAAAGACATTGAATCAAGTGAAATTGAAGTGAGCTGAAGCCCATCAGAGAAACCTGTTGGCAAAAGATCCTGAGTAGTGAACAGTACATCCACAATACATCAGGGCTTAAAGGGAAAACTAATTCTAACAGTGGTAGCAAAATTTATTACCAAAACCAAGAAACAATTCAGAAATAAGTTATGGGTATTTTTTTGGATAAAGAGTTGTCTTTTTAGGTGTCCACGTGCTTAGTTACATCCTTCTGTAAAAAACCTGAAGCTTCCTTTCTTTAACACATAGAAGAAAACTCCTAAGCCAAAATAAAACTTTAAGCAGAGATATTAATGCAAGAATCTGCACAATCAACAAATCATTTTCTCTCACAATAACACAATTATGTACATTCCTAGAGCTGAAAAGTCACTGGTCATTTCTTTAACCTTGTGTTAAAGAACAGAAATGTTAATCCAAGTTAAGAATTTTTTCTCTAGTCACTATAGATACAACTTGTAAAAAATTACCAAAGAGTGTTTATTTAGATTCATCCTTGAACAAGTTTCTTGTTATTCATGGCAGTCTCAAAAGCTGCTAGATGAAACAAAAAGCAAAAGCAAACTGCTAGAATTTGATTGGTGAATTGTGTATGTGGTTACATAGTAACTTTGGGTTTTTTATGTAGATTTGCCATTGACTGCAGCAGAGTCACAGCTATAACAAAGAACAAGGGTTAGCCCAAAGATGTTAGCATTGTTTATTTTAAAGTATTTCGTTCATTAATGCATTTCAGTCACACTGGAGTGACTGAGCAGCTGCTTCTGCAGAGTGGAACGTGCGGTGGGTGTGCTCCACACCCCGGAGGGCTGGGTGGGATTTGAGGAGTGCAGAGAGCACCCAACCCCTAAGCCATGTTCTCCACTCAGATCTCTCCTGTGTCAGGAGTGCTTTCTGGGCAGTGAACAGGTGGTTTTGGCACCACACCAGAGAGAAAGACTCCTCATTTTGCTCAGTGCTGCTACAAGAGCCAAGATGGACCAGCAGCCTGTGCTTGCTCTCACACAGGATCCTTCTGAGCAGTAATGCTTGAAACCATTTCAGCCCTCAAGTGTTGACTTTGCTTCTTTCTGATCTGTTCTGTGAACAAGGTGAGTGCTGCATTTGGTGGGGATGCTAGATGTTCTCCTAAGTATTAATTAAGGAAAAGACAAAAACATGTAGTCAGAGACTTTTGGTCTACAAGACACAGATAATAGAAAAAAGGCAATAAAGGTTCAGTGCAGACAAGAACTGTAGTTTTCACAGTGCCTCTGTAACAGCTCTGGCCCATCACCCTAAATCAGACCAATGGTTAGCTTCGTTTACTTAACCTAAGCGTATTTTTGTTTGGAAAATCTGTACCATTATGGCCTTAGGGCACGGGGAGCATTTGTTGTTCTACTCCACTGTACAGGTGCAGAGCTTCCCACAGCTGGAGCTTCTCACCTGCCCAGTGTGGGGTGCCTTGCACCACCTGAGAGCAGTGACCAGCTGTCAGAGGAGGAGGAGAAACTCCTCCTGACATCCACAGGCATTCATCATGAGCCACATCACTTTGAAATAAACCCATGAGTCATGAATCAGAATAATGTTTCCTTGCTGGCAACATCCTAAAGGGAATAACTAAAACCCCATTAGTGATGTAATAAAATCTGGCATGTCACTTCAAGCACAGCAAATTAGGAAAACAAAACTAGCCTGCAGTTACACTGATACATTATAAATAGGTGTTATTCCTACATTAATACATCAAATTAGATTGTCTACAAACTGTAAAAATGAGAGGCTACATGTGGGTAGAATGCCTTTTCAGAGCTGCGTGATCAAGGAGCAGGAAGAGCTGCAGCCCTTCTGGGCAGCACAAGGATTCCTCAGGTGCAGTGGGGAGGAGGAGAGGGAAGGATGGGCTGGTTCACAGGCACAGAGGACCCCGCACCCGTGTGCAGGAAGGAAAGCAGCAGCAAGGCCATTTCTTGAATGTGGTAACACACAGAAGCTTTGGGTATCTGGAGGTCAGGCTATGCTTATGAGTCCCAGAGCCCAGAAATAGCAATGAACTGTTCTGCAGGATAAATGTATTTTCCAGGTGTCTAAGTTTAGTTAACCAGCACTTTAAAGAGCTCAGAATCAGTTACAAAAAGGAATAAAAAGAGCTTTATTTATGTCTCTCATGCATTGGGCAATTTAGTTTTTAGATTAACACAAAAGCAGGAAGGGCATTGCTTCAAGTGAAGTATAACTGCAAAACACTATTGGGTAAAAACAACAAAATTGCTATGAGAATTAAACATAGATCAGCAAAATCAATACTTAATTGTATAACTCAAGGTCTTTGGTTTCAGATCTGGTCTCTAATAGGAGATACAAAGTATGTTCCCTTTTGTTTTTTTTTTTTTTTTTTAGTTATTGCTCAAAACTTTATTGCAAGGGAAAACAATTTTCTAGATTTTACTTTTTAAAAATTGCTTGTTACTCTGTCTGCATATGCTCAGGGTAAACTTGATCCCAGGAGCCACAATTTCTTATTTGAAATTCACAGTTCTTCCAATTTAGCTAGCCTCTAACTCCTGTAACTGCGTTGTATTTACGACACAAGGGGTCTAAGTGGGATGTGCTGTTGGCAGCACCATAGGCTGCTCATACATAACCTGTTTAGGGGGATTTTAACACATTCACAGCTTCTGGTAGAGCAGGGTGATACAGGGCAGTTTTCTGGCCAGAGATGTGCTGGTCTCATCAGCAGTAACTTCTCACTGAATCCCCCGGTGTCACACGGCCGGTGGCAGCAGAAGGTGTCACATGAAAAGGGCTGGGCAGTGGCTGTCTGTCCTCCAGCCAGGACAGAATGCCATGCAGGCTCTCTGTGCACGGGGAACAATCTCTATGAACATCAGGTGAACAAGGAACACTCTGCAGTGAAAATAGTTACACAGCCACATCCAGCAAACTACAAAGGTGAGAGCTGTAACTGCGCGACCTCTGCTGCATTACAGCTGAGCTAAAAATGGGATGTTTGAACCTCTTTCTCTTGAAAGCATAACTTTAAATAATAAGATAAGCCTTGCTCTCCATTGTGCATTGTCAGAAGCTTTCATCTATTTTCCGGACTGACAGTAAAATAATTTCTGAAATAATGAATCATTTTTCTTTTTTCTACTTGAGCAGAAATCCCAAAATTATTTTGCTGTACCAGACAATGACATTCTCAGAGACACGCATCAGATTTCCATGATAAACAATAAGTGCCAGCTTCTTTTTGTGTTAAAAAAATGCATTGCTGGAATCATTTTTAAGTTAATTAGTATGTTCAGCAGCTGATAGGAAAGCCAGATATACATTGGTATGCATCATCCCCTGATGGCATTATGGGTAATGTAACCATGACTATGTAATCAAAGTTTACCCACTGTATTTCAGAGTATAACAATCTACAAATAGATTTCAGTATCACTTGTCATGATCCTGAATTGTAAGTGAATTACCTTGGAGGAAAAGCAGCTGATTAGCACAAACTGTGTACAACCCATAGCTGCAGATCTGGACAAAACAGCTATTGCCTCCTGAACTGAGGAGCTGAGAGTTATGTTGTCTACAGCTTGAATTCTTGTGGGGTTTAAAAGGAGATAAAAGAATTTAGTTTAGTGAGCTGGACCTTATGCTTTCAAAAGCAGAATTTTCATAAAATTATGAGATGTCTCAGTACATTCAGCATTTTAATGCCAAGATTACCATCCTCATACATGAATATTTTCTTGACGTGACAAGACTGTTTGACCTGATTAGGTTTATACCAACCCTCTTTGAACTTTGGCACAATTTAATAAACCAGGGTGTTGAGGTCTATGTTCCCAGGCCTTTTGCCTTTGTTCAGGTACGAACTGAATGGCAGAAATGTTATTTTTTCGTAGTGCTCAGAATGGCCACTGGCTGCATCAACTCTGCATGGACAGAGTTTATTTAAAAAGGAATAAGAAAATACAATTCTAAGTGGCAATACCTTGGAAAGTGATAATGGTGCTGGTGCTCAGCCAAGTGTGTTGAGGCAATGTATTAAAAAGAAAAGCAATTAAACACCAGGACTTTCTCCAGAAGGCAAAGCACAGCCTCACTCTGCTCACTTTGGCAGAAGCACCAATTTTGCTTCTCACAGAGGGAATCTGCCCACTAAAAGCAGTGCTTAGTGCAATCAGAAGCTCACCACAAGGCATTAAGGAAGAAATATCCATGGTGAGAAAGGAAAGCTGTTACTCAGTTTTTAGAACCTGATGGACTGAAAATGAACAAGAGATATATAGGATTCACTTAACTTCTCAGAGATCCTCTTAGCTTTACTTGTAGAGGGAGTTAAATAGCAAAATTTTTCTGATTTTCTAGTGATTGAGAAAAACAGCAGTGAAAAAAAGTCATACTGAAAGGTAAGATTGGTGACAAAGGGACTGAACGTGACCATTTGAAGGTCAATACCCTTCCTTGACAGGATTATATAAAGGGTTATGTTGTCAGGGGTAACCAAATGGTACTGGAACTATGCAGTCCTAAATAACTTCACTGTTTCAGTCTTCATCACACTGTATTTCACCTCACAGAATTTAAATATATAGAGATTTGTCCTACTGAATGAAAGTAGTTATCCTTTCCTTGATGGAAGTTTGGCTGATTGCTTCAATAAAGAAGAGGCTTTGTACAAAAAAGGGGCTACAATTTTATCCTAGAATACAGGTTTAATTGATTTTTTTTTTTTTTTTTTAATTGGGATACTTACATGGACCTGAATCCAGGAGTGGGAGAAAGTACAGCTTGAAGTTGTTGGTTTTTATTTAAAAAAAATCCAGTACCAAATGCAGCTCTTAAAGATACAGGTTCTATCTCCCATTTGACTGATGAGAAAAAGTCCTCTCAACCTTGGTAAATGCAGGATTGCAGTCATATAACATATAATCTCACTGACATTTTCAGTAATCAGAGTAATTTTTTCTGTATGACTGAACTCAGACTACTGTTCCTGAGTATTAGCTGTGTTCTTACCTGTCTTCCTCTTGCCCCTTTGGCTTTTTTGAGCAAGACAATTCATTTTGGTAGTTACAAAGACACTTATCCCCCATCTCTCTAGTGATGCCCCAGCTCCTGGCCTGTACTGTCTGTATTTCATTCACCTGGAATACTGGAACTGGAAAAGTGGAATTGCACTCCAAGACTGCAAAAGGTAATTGCAAGGGTAAGGATTTTTCTCACTAGTAATCCTGTCTTTTGTGCACTGGACTAGATTCATGGCCTGTGACCATCCAGCTGACCTGTGGGTGGAAAGACAGAAGCAGTAGAAAGAGAATCATGGAATTACAGGACTGTTTAGGTTGGAAAAGACCTTTAAGGCCATTGAGTGCAAGCAGTGAAGAAGCAAGATTATGTGGCAGGATCAAGAGGAAATCAAGCAGGATGACAAAGCCATGTAGGAATAATTCTCCCAGCTATGAAGACTGATTTGTGGGCATTGAGAGGGCTGTGTGTGCTGTGCTGGGGGAGATTCAGTGAGCATGAACCTCTGCTGGAAACCTGCAGAGGAGAGGGGAGGGAATGTCCCTTCTTGCAAGCTCTCAAAATGATTCAGGGAGGTGGTTTAAACAAAGTTCCACAGTTAAATAGTTTTTTTTTTACTTTTTGCCTCTGAGGAGGAAGGAAATTTGGGAAGAGACAAACAATCTTTCCAAAGCCATCAGTTCCCATCTCTGTGACCACAACGCTCAGCTGCTGCAGAGGGAGCCTTCATGTCCACAGTGCATCAAAACAAAACCTCTCACCAGGAGTACAGAGGTCAAAATTTTAGAATTTGGAAGCAGGGTCTTCTTCATTCTTAAAAAATTCTGAATCAGCTTGCTTAAACCCCAGTCCAACAACATAGTTTATTTTGAGGAGCCCGAAGCTGACATTTCCCTTTCCACTACAGATTTTAATCAACTCTACATAGCAGAGATTTTTTACTTCTAATGATTCTACCCAAAACCCACTGGCCTTTCTTTTCCCTTCTGTGACACCTGGCTTCTGAAAGGCACTAAGGAAAGAAAGCCACAGAGGTGTGCTCTCCACTGCACCTTCCCTAAGTGAGGCTCAGGGGTGGGCAGTGCTGCACTGGGATAAACGCTCCAGGAGGAGCAGGGGAAGAGGGCAGAGCCCAGGCTGCCTTCCCAGTCCATCTGCAGCAGCCTGAACCTCATGCACGCTGTTTTCTGACTGAGCAATGAGACTAGAGAAGTTCCTTTGTAGCCAGAGAAAAGTGGGACAGGACAGATGCAAATAACGATGCAGGTTACACGACTGCACTTGTCACCTCTCCAGCTGATGGTACGAGCTGAGCTCCAGCACTGATTCAAGCAAAGCATGAATTGCAGATGCAAACCTGTGTTTTCAGTTCATCTGCTAACAAATCCTACATAACAGTACAGTCATCTACATGGACCTTCCAAATTTATGCAAACAATTTATCTCTGCTGTAGGGCAGAGTATTTCAGGGACAGCCGCGCAACACGCACAAAAACCCAAGACAGAGTTTCAGGCACAGGCTGCAGAACCAAATTAAAGTAGAAGGGTAAATCCTCTCTTGCAATTTTTAGTTCATTTCAGTACAGCAAGTTGTATCAATAAAAAGCCTTTAGTATAAGTCAGCTCGAAAATAAATGCTATGAAGGATGTTCCATTTTATGTGGTTGGAATTTGATTAGTGATTAGTCCTGGTGGTAAAACCACATGGGAACAGTAATCAAGGGTTCTCTACTGCAGTTCTGCAACAACAGGAAAACACTGTTGGATCCTGTCCTATTCCATGATGGGATATTAACCTAAAATCTAATTAATATATGAGTGAATTACATTTCTAGAAACATACTATATTATAATCAATTTTAAGTGAGTTCCTAACAGGAGATAAGATGAAGAAAAAGCTGTAGAATTACCAGAGGCTGATAAATTCTGTTTACTGTGACTGATGATTTTTATGGAGGATAATTTTACAATCCATCAAACTTTTGTCAGTTCAAGAATCATGCTGCCAAACGTATGCAGTAAATTAATTTTTAAATTTACATATTTATTAAAAATCTTATTGAAAACAGCAGGAAGTAAGCCTTGTTTGAATAATAAAATAACTTGTTATTCTACTGGAAAGAAAACAAAAACCCCCCAACCTTCTATTAAGATGATTTTATAGCAAGGCAATAATTATAAACAACTACATGAATTAGTTAACCAAACACTGTATTAAACAGCCAACCCCAAAATTAATCAAGAATTTAGAAAACCTTTTGGAAGATAATCAGGTAAAAAATGCAATTTAAAAGGGAAGAAATTCTTGGCTGAGTTTCAGAGGTGCTGGAGGACAGGTTTTCCAACCCAGGCCTGTTGGCTGGAGCTCCAGGATTCCTGGGGAGCTGCAGGTGCCTGCCTGGGGCTGAAGGTGCTGAGGAGGAAGGGGTGACAGCAATGCTCCCATGCACATGGCCACAGGGAGGTGCCCACTGGGATTTGGGATCTTTGCTCCCTTCCCTGCAGATTTCTTGGGCTGCTCCTGACACTGGGGCCGGCCACCGACACTGCTACAGCACTACTCTGTGTGTACAAAATGCACACTGGGGTACGTGCAGGGAATGGGCAATTCCTGTCTGAAATGCTGATGGCAGGCGATAGTCCTTTTTTAACTCTAAAGGATGCTCAAAAACAAACACTTTTTCTCTGTTATTAGGAGAATTAAGAATTAGAATGATTAGAAATAATCACAATAAGCAGAGCAATGCTGGGCACCAAGATGACCACTGCTACTGCTGCAGATGAAAGCTCCTACAGCCAGGAGATTTACAAATGCTGAACTTGCCTCCTCACTGAACTAAAGCAGTGCTATCCATTTTGATTAACATGCATATCATCTGGATGTGATCCGAGGGGAATTTTAGGTAATTTGTGGATTTAGATGTGTTTACTTCATCTTTTAGAAATGAGTACATCTGTTTCTGGTCATGAGAAGCTCTCTCCTACTTGGTGGCCCAGCCAGGCATACAGAATGTGTCCCACTGGGACCTGGCAGGAGCCATCAGGGGCTGAAAGCTGTGAGGGGCACTTGTTTCTACAAGTTTTATGTTTCCCTGTCTTATAAGCCATGACCTAACCCTCGACTGTTCTGCTGCCATTAAGATAATTAAGAATGCTATCAGATTCTTGGTTGTGACAAAGGAAACCCATAAGATTTGGGGTACTAACTCATTAAACCAGAGCTGGGAGAGCTGACTCTATTACTCGTGTCTATGAGCAGAGACATGTAAGTGGGTTTGAACTGTAAACAGAACCAATTACATTGACATTTCCCAATGCTTTCAAGAATCAGAGAGACAGAGTTTTCTTTGAGACACAAAACTCAAGCACAAGTACTGGACAGACCTTTGCCTTTCCACCTGTAGCTTCCCTGGATGCCAGCAAAGCTCAGGTTTAGCATCTAACAGGACCTGGAAGGGAAGTATCTGTTTGTGCTGGGCCCACCTGGGCTGTAAAAGGCCCTTCCTAGGTTGTGAGGTGATATTTTGGCAAGGCTTTCGAGGCTTTTTCAGAGAAAGAAGGCACAGTGAAAAGATATTTTGGGAACCCTGGTTCTGTGTGTTCTGACCTGCCTTGTCTGGCTGTGGGAAAACCTCTGCTGGGTATGACTGAAGAAGGAATTTGGTGTGAAGAAGCAGCATAGGCTCCTGCTCCCACAGTGGGCTTCCTGCAGGAGAAGAATAGGGTTTTTTTTTTTGCATTGATTTCACTGCAATTTCTGTATAAAAAGAGAAGTGTGTGAAGTGACAGCTGCCACATGACTGGATCTGTTGCACAAATGCTTTAGGACATTTATTGACTTTAGCAATGCAGAAGTGTTACTGCGGCATCAACGCTGCAACTGCAGTGAGGTCCTGGTGATACAAAACATGTTCCTATGCCTAAACACAGATTGTAATATTGTTAATATAAGAGGCCACTAGGAGGACTAAAATACAACTGGAATTCATGCAGACACACTGTACAGCTAATGCACACTCATGTTTTGAATGCCCAAGGATGACACAAACAGAAAATCAGGATGAAAATACAGAACAAAGCAGTTGCCAGGCCCTACTAGTGAATGAATAATCTGAAGAAATGTTGCTGAAAATGAGCTGGCATTTAATATTTATTTGAATACAAAAAACCCCAAACCTTTTAAGTGTTAATTTCTTCAATATCTTATTCAGGATTCAAATGCTTGTAACAATGGAATAAAGATTTCCTCCATGCACAGGCATGGTTAGAGCCCTGTATGGACAGCAGGACCGCTGAAGGTGGTAGAGTTCTGCCCATGCAAAACTCTTTGCAGGATCAGGATGTGAGTTTGCTTCTGACATTCAGAAAATTCCTTATCAGAGGAGCAATGTGTTTATGGTTAGCCCTTGTAATGCAGGATCCCATCTTGAGCAAGAATGCTTGATGAGAATATTAAGTGATAATGATTATTTGCTTAGTGCTGCTATGGGGCCTTCAAAGCTCTCAAAGCAGCCTGCTAACAGTACTAGATTAAATTCCAAATGCAGCTGGAAGGTATTATTTATATTCTTTATTTAAAAAATGGGGAATTTAATAGCAAGAGAGGCTTAGCAATTTGGACATTCAGCCAGAACATCATCCCTATCTCCACAGTCCTGCACTCATGTCTGTTAAGCTTTTTGAATGTATTTGAGTATTTTTTTTATTTGCAGGCAAAAATTTCTCCATGGAAAGGCAGAGGCCTCACAGAGGTTCTCACTAAGGAGCATCTGAAATACTCTTCAACATACAGAACCTGGCATTTAATCCACTGAACGTGGTAGTTAATCAAATGTTTTGCACTGACTTTAGTAGAGTTTGGATCAGAATCTTGATGCATTAGAGAAATAAATTATTTAACTTACTGAGTTCCCCTAGAAACAAAATATTGAGCTGCAAACAAAGCTAACAAACACCAAATGGGATGCCATCTGCTGCAATGAACAGAACATGACCAGTTCCCCCATGCTTGAGATTTCTCCAAAATACAATTTGAAATACGTTTGTTAAGCTCCCAACTGTCTCACAGAATTGGCTTTAGCACAGGTTAGTGAATTCTAGTGCCACCACCAGCAGCAAGGCAGGCTATGAGGTATCAGTTGGAGTTGTTGATGATTTCACTCCTATTGGAGTGCCCTGGGTAAACCCCCAGGGTTTTGTGCTGCCCAGAGCCTACGGAACCTATGGAGATTTTTCACTTCATGCTCTGTGCCCTGGGGCCTGTGGACTCTTGAGTGGTTTCTGCCTCTGAGTAAATATGAATGGTAATTATCCACGTCATGCTGCATTCATAAATCTGGATTTTTCTATCCTCTGCCATCCGGACTCCGTGCCTACCAGAGAAACAGGATATGGAGGCAAAAGTTCTGCTTCCCACAGATATCTGTGCCAGGAATGGCACGAGATAGCTGAAATCCCAAGTCACTGCTTTGTATGAAAGTTTTTGGCTGTGGAGGAGAGAGAGTGGGCTCCCCAACACTTTCACAGGAACAGAAGGACAGCGCTGAGCTAAAAGCAGAGCGTGTGACGCCTGTGGGTGACATCAGCCTTAGCCCCCTTTCCTCTTCCCAAGCACACTAATTGGGCAGCCAGGCAGCTTCTATGGAATGGGAGAGAAACCCAGCAGGATTCGCCTTGCAGAACCACACAGGAAGATAAATGTCTTCATACCTAAATTCCCTGCCCAGCCTGAGACTTCATCTTCTCCCATCACCAGGACAAGTGATGAAACTGCCACAAACAAACAGAAGCTGCAAAGACAATTTAGTCTTCAGCAGTCAATCAGGAAGGCTCCAGCTTCTAAATGGTGGCTGCTGTCCTTGGCTTGCTCTGCTGCCTCTGTTTTCAACACCATGCCATTAATGATGTCATAACACAGCTCCCATGTTTTCACCATGGATTTTATTTCCAGAAATGCTGTATTAGAAATGTTGAGCTCTCTGCACCCTGGCTTGCCACAGTGGTTCTAGGAAACATTAAAGGATAGGATGATGTTTCTATAATGGTGATAGTAAAAATATTCTGTAAAATGATACGAATGAAAGTTTTTAGCTTTTTCCAGCTGCCCATACACTAATGTTATGGAAAATGCAATAAAGAAAGGGATTTAAAAAGATGAAGAATTTCATTATGATATGATCTTAATGGGAGCACAGTAGGACCAGATTAGAAATGCACAGTATTTGGCCTTCCTTTCAACCTGGGGGAAATGTCTGCTGATGTTCCATGTCATTGCCCACAGAAGCAGGATGTTACAGACCAAAATTCTGCCAGTTAGAGGGAGAATATCGAAACCTATTTTCAAGCACCTCTATAGACTCCATGATTTTCACAGGATCCAAATAACATAAATTGGTCAGAGACATCAGCAAGAGCTACAGATTTGTAGCAGCTTTGAAAACTGGGCAGCTGAAGTGTCTAAATATCCATTTAGGCACAGCCGTTAAAAAGAGAAGCCTGAAGAAACCCTGACCTTTATTTTACTGATTAGAGGACATAAAAAAGTCTCCTCTTAGTCTATGCAGAGAAAAATAATTCTTGCAAGAGCAACCAGCAAGCATGTGCTATCTGCTCTGCTACTTCTGCTCCTCAGTTTCAGGCATTGTCTGAAAATCTTCTACATTTCAAATCTGCTTTTTGTCTTATTATATGTGTTACCAACAAGTTTCCCAATCTGGTAACTTTTTTTTCTTGTTAGAAGAAATATCATAGACTATTACTGCATAGTTAATATTTTAATTTTATAATCCACAGCCACACACCCTATTCATATTTAATTTCTTCTTTTCCACCCATTTGTGCTTTACTCTTCATCCTCCCAAACCCATCTGAGACCTTGTTTTACAGTTTGCTTTACAGAGCATTCAGTAACCCATAGGATATGTGCATATGTAATAGGATGTCAGAAAAATCACTTTAAAGTGTTTGACTGGCAATTTTTTACATCATAATCACTCGGGGCTTGATTTGCTGAGATTAACACTGGAGCAGCTAAGAGAAGTTCTTCAGGCTACAGTTTTTTACCGTAGGTAAAATTTTTAGTGACCTCTATTAATGAGGAGGCAAAGGATGGAGAGATTGAGAGAGGGTGGCACTAATGGGAGCAGAGCCACCAGGCTGTGTCTCAGCCACTGAGGGACTGATGAGCAGCTCAGGCTGCCAGGACCCTGACATGGGCTATGGAAACTTGTATCACTCTTAGCCTTCGTGAGGGATAATTAGACATCTGAATTATGTAACTACATCTTGTCAATTTCCCAATGTTCCCCGTGTCACTTTTTGCTACTAAATCTGCTAAATACCATGGTTTTTTTCTCCTATCAAATACAAACATTACTTTTCATTAAATTAATATGAATGCTGCAAAAGGCTGAAGTTCATGTATTGGGGCCTAAAATATAGAAAGAGATCTCTTTCTATAAAATGTAGAAAGAGATAAAATATTACACTTTGGGACCTGCTATAAAGTACGGAGTTTGAACTTGCAATAAATATTTACCAATATTTTCCTTAAGGTTTTGGGAGTCCCTGGGTCATACTGCACAAAATCTGGTATAACTTCTCATTTCAATAAAAGGCAAATCACTTTTGGGAAAGTAAAACAGATAGTGGAACAAACTATAAACACCAAAAAAGTTATTGAAATAATGTTTTTTGTCAATATTTGACATAAAACACCACGTTGATTAGGATATTATTGTCATGTGCATGTGGAAAGAAAAAGAGTCCTCCTTAAAAATAGAAATAATTTGCCAACATTTTCTCAGTATATTGCCACAGTTCCTGCTACCATCATCTGTGTAACTTCATTCCTCATGTACTCTGCTTGGTACAGAACTCTCACATTAAAAGATCAGTCATTTCCCACCCTTCTCTGCGTGATGTTTGAGTGCTTCATGCAGAACATCACTGTTCTAGATGGGGAAGGCAAGCTTCAGCTGGAAAAACAATTCACAAAAATATTACAGCCTTATTCATGTCATTTAACTCTGCTAATCACATGGTCCTCTTGGAGTCAAAATATTTTCCAGCTTCAGAAAACAAACAGCTCACTGAACACACCTCTGTGCCTTACTGCACTTATCTTGACTCAATCTATTTTTTAGCTTTTTATTACTAATATCATTACAACAATTACACCATCTCACATGCTTACTAATATTTATAATTTGTCACTGTTAATGTGTCCTGAATTCTATTTTGGCCCACAGTATTATTATAATATTCCTATTCCACAGTGAGAAAAATGAAACCTGCAGCTTTTTTTCCAAAGACGGGGTACTGAAGAATGCCTGGTTACAAATGGCAGAAACACGAGTGCACTTTGGGCCATGCTGCAAATCACATCAGCTCCATCTGTCAAACCTCTGAAAAACAGCCCAGAACATTTTCCACTCGGGGAAATCACTAGCAAATTATCCTTTTATTCTGTATGTACTTTTGGTTCTTATTAGACTAAAGGATCTTTCTGCTTTCCACCTAAGAGCCCCTGTGCCTATGAAATCCAGATGTAATCTCCAGTTATGAAGGCAAATGGACTATAAAGGCACTCCAATGAGTGCTGGGGATGTGTCTGCAGTGGGCAGTGGGGTGGGCAGGCACTGAATGTGTCAGGGTCTTACCCCCACCCTGCTAATGCAGCCCCTCAGCCCTGCTGGGAAGTGACCCGGGGTAGCCAGGCCATCAGAGCTGTGACAGGCACACTCCCTGTAAAGAGCTCTGCACAGCCCTGCACAGCTCTCTGTGCTGCTCTGGGCACGTGCACGTGAGCAGCTTTGGGCCAGCCCTCAGGGATTCTGGCAAATGAGCTGCAGGGCTTTCTGTGACATCTGGGCCAGCGGGTAAGGTGGTTATGCGGCTCCCGCGTGCTGAAAAGACAAGCTTCTCTCTGTAATTTGAAATTACTTGCTGAGATGGTGGGATATGGGGTTTCTGCTCCAGTGATCAAGTTTTTCCACTCAAAAAAGGCAAAGTTCTCCCCTCCTTACAGTGCCAAAGGGGCTCAGTGAGCACAAGGCTCCAGCTGTGGCCACAGGACATCTTGGCTTTAAATCACAAGCCCAGACATCTGCACTGGCAGCTGACAAGCCGCACAGGCACAGGTCACTGGGGGGTGTTCAGCACTTGGTGACCCTGTGCCAGAGGCACTGGAACTGCACCTACCTGCCCAGCAATGCCTGAAGCCCTTGGCTTTCCTGTTCCCACTCCCCCACATCTTCTCTCAGACCCACACCCAACCCATTCTCCTGCTAGCCTTGCACACCATGTGTTTTAAATGCCACACAGCCTGCTCTCCTATGCCAAAGACTTCCTGTCCCTCACTGATACCCAAATACTCTTAAAACTACGTGCTAAAAGATATTTGAGTTAAAATGTCACCACCTACCCATGCCCATAAATACACTCCCCCAACATAAACTAGCCTTTGTACCAGCTGGAGGGCTTGTCAGAATGGGCTTTGGTGGCACAGTACTCAAACTACTGAGGCCATTAATGCTAGAAGCACAACTGCTTCACCAGATAGCAGCTTCCAGGGTTTTTTTAGGGTTATCTTTTCCCTAAAAATGTCCCTTGCATACCATTAAAAAAGTTATTTTCTCTGGTGGACGCTGCATTCCAAGTGTTTTCTCTTGCCAAAGCCTTTTAAAAACTTAAGGAAGTTATGGAGAATGCTATCAACCTCCTTGCTGAACCACTCTCCATTGCATAATTTTTTCTAAAGCTCTCAGCAGCATAAGAAACCTCTGCAGTTTCACCCAGAAGGCACAGGGAGAGAAATGAGTCTCCTATAACTGCAGCTTTTTACTGTTGCCAAGCCAGTTCCTCAGGCTGGCTGCAAGGATGTTCTTCCACACCACACAACATTTCTCTTAAGTGATGTGTGTCAAGTGAGGCTTTGGTCCCAGAAGACTGCCTAGCTAGGCTTCAAATTGCTTGTTTTGCTGTCTCTTCACTTTATTTTTTGGGGGCAACTTTGATGGCAAGGTATTAGAAACAATAAAGACCTCATTGGGAATATAAGGCTTGGAAGCAGATCTCAGAATGTGAACTTGTCCTGCGGAGGGGAAAAAAACCATGCAGATAGGAGTGATTTGTTGATGTCTGCAGATGTCTTAGCCTATTTCTAATTTAACATGAGCAAATCAGACTTTAGCTTAGAAAAAATACGTTTAATTCTGCATTATTCCCATGGGTGGCATGGTCAAATCTGCTTTCTTATCAGACCATGCTCCTGTGGTTTTTGTCACTTAGGTTGTCAAATACTCCTATGTAATTCCCCTGACAATGGGCTTTACATCAACTCAGGCAATTACTCAGACAGTCCCTGCTTTGATGGCACAAGTATTACATCACTCATCTGAGAATCAAACCCCTCTGATTACACAGAAAGGAAATCTTGCAGCCCCAAGCCTGTCAGTGGGAAAATCCTATTGAGGCAATTTGGACAAAATTGGGAAATGTGCAGCTCAAAGGTCCCCACGAGGCCACACTCAGGGAGCACATGGTGGTGCCGGGTATTGATACCTCCAAATGTTTACTTTACTAGATCACCTCTCTGAACATATGCAATGATTTGATATATTCATTCCTTACTTGAAAGAAAAGCAAAGATCTTAAAACACCAAAGATGGATGAATGAGACTGCAGACTTCTTTCCCATCTACAGATTGTGCAACGGCAGTTTCTTCTTTAATATCCTAAGTTCATCAGGGCTAGGAAAGCAAGTGAAGCTGATTCCCTCCCCACCACATCATGGTCCTCTCTCTTAAGCCTGACAAGAAAAATAGCAAAGAGGAGGTGAGGTTTCTGTGCTTGATGTGAAATAAACTGAATTATGCAATTAGTACACAGAAACCTACTATTACCTAATTTCTGTATTTGATCCAGCCTATTATAGTATTTCTTTTACTGACAAAGGACATCTTCTACCTTCCATTACTTGCTGGTATAATAATTTGTAAGAGCTGCTTCAAACTCAATATTTGCAGTAACCCACACATTGTACAAAACAAGCCAAGACCGAGGTCCTCAGGAGCATTTGCTGTTTTCTTCTGGCTGTAACACGACAGAGGTGTTGCTGTCACCAATTTCCAGACAGCAAAACAGATCCTGGTGGCCCAGCAAAATATCCCCCAGGGCTGCCCCAGCTGCAGGTATTCATGTTACATGAAAGTAAAAGGAAAGCAGTTATTTAGTGCTCACCAGAGTGTGCCCTGAGATGTGGTTTCACTCTCAAATACAGATGGTAACTACAATAGCTGACTTTTATTAAGTTTCCCACAGAGGAAAGTTTGGGGCAATGTTCATATTTTTAACTTTGGGTTGAAAGTCTGGTATTCAGGATAAGGCAGCTGCTGGTCAGGGAAAGGAAGAGAGTAGTTCCCCAGGGCAATAGCTCCTTTCCCATTTAAAGTCTTAGGATACAGCTCTTCCCAAGTGCTAATTGGACCAAAATCATTATCTTAGGCTTTTCCACATGTGATAAGCAGAATCCCTCCCTAAGCACATCTGATAATGTGAAAAAAATTAATTCTCTGCGAAAGCTGAGTGCACATGGTCTCCTCAGAATTACTTCAGATGCTTAAACATGGAGAGACCTTTTTAAAATAGACTTAATTCAAGAGCTGAAGATCTTCTCTCTTTCAGAGAGAGCAAAGCACCTTCAGAAAGGGGCTCAAAGAACCCAAATGAGGCACACAAACTTTTCTGGCACATTCTCCAAGATCTGCCTAAAGAGGTGAGCAGTACCCAGTGTGCTGTCAGCTCATACCCCGGCTCAAGTCTTACTGATCTCTGCAGGAGATGAGCCACAAGGAGAAGCAGCTCAGGCCTTTCTTTATTTGCCCCTCATTCTTGTTTAGTGCAGCCTGCAGAGGTGTCAGGGCTGCTCTAAGTGATGCTGTAATTCAGCAAGGCTGGAACACCCTCTCTGCTATCAGCTAAATGCTTGGAGATCCTGGAGGATGGCAAGTGTTGTGCAATTACCAGACTTTTCTTGTTTCTAGTCCTTTAGTGGGTATTCTCTCTGCTAATAGGAGGATGTGAGCACAACAGGTCAATCATACAGCATTAACTCCAAATCAGCTCACTCAGCTGTAAAATCCTTGAGTTTATCTGGGAATGCTGCCAGGTCAGTCCTATTTGTAAGTGCGGCCTAAACAGCAGCAACATCTCTAATTTTTCCTTGGCCTGGATTTGCCAGCTCTCTCTAATGTCTACTTGAATTTCCAGGCACGGGGATTTGATCCCATTCATGAATCATTTGTTCCATGCACCCAAACCCTGTGTGGTGGATGTGGCCATAACTCTGCACAGAGAAAACTCTTCTGTTAAATGAGTCCCCCAGTTCAAGTGCCCAAGCCATTAACAAGGTAAATGTGCCAGAAATGTCAGATTTCTGATGTATCTTGGCACAACTTGGGGAAAACAAGACAAATTAGAAACTTCTGATGGGTACCAATTCCTTCCATAAGGGATCTTTTCTTTAAAGTTCTCAAGTCATGCTTGAAATCCCAAGCAAGCCTTGATGGTGACTTAAATTGAGTTACAGGGACAAGAGAGAGCAAGAAGGGCTGTATTACAGAGTAAAAGCATGTGATGGTTGGTTAAGGACATAGAAATAAACATATTTTCCATAATTTTTTGGGACCATAAGGATGATTAAGTAGTAAAATCTTTGACCAACCCAGTTACTTCTCCTAATGGTTCCTGTTTGATTATAAAATATGTTAATAAACAATGAGCCTGGGGAAGGGAAATTCATCTTGTTTTCTGAATTCTTGTAAGAAAAAGTCATTTGAGATGTTAAAGTCTAAACAGTAAATTAACTGATGAAATGTGAAATCATTTTTTCACTGCATAAACATGGTCATGACGTTGGCAAAGTGCTCAGGGCACTCCCAGTGTGCAAAGAATAGGAGCAGCTGTTTAATGCAGGGCTCAGTGAAGTTTCCCTGACAGGGTGTCTCCCATGCCTGCAGTGGACTTCAAATCAGGTGCTGCATTTATTGAATTAAACCAGAGAAGTTACTGTTCAAATAAAAATAATTCATTTGTTATATTTAAAATGAGTGTTTCTTGTTTGGAAAATCCTACGTGAGGAAAATACACCACGGTTGTTAATTTAAGTGAAACTTTTCTGCTGATGATTCAATGCATTTTATTCCTTTCTTTGAAATTGTGATTTGCTTTTCTCGTCCAAAATTCTGCAGTGTGCCAAAGGATGACATAATTTCAGAATATGTTTTTCAGGTCAAAATAAAAGTAACGTAAAATTGGTCTTAATGCCAGGAGAATTTAACCAGGACTCTGTTTAGGACTGTAACAGTAAGTATTTTCCCTTTCAATGTCTAAAAGCACTTTTTAGCTAAATGCTTGGAGATCCTGGAGGATGGCAAGTGTTGTGCAATTACCAGACTTTTCTTGTTTCTAGTCCTTTAGTGGGTATTCTCTCTGCTAATAGGGAGGATGTGAGCACAACAGGTCAATCATACAGCATTAACTCCAAATCAGCTCACTCAGCTGTAAAATCCTTGAGTTTATCTGGGAATGCTGCCAGGTCAGTCCTATTTGTAAGTGCGGCCTAAACAGCAGCAACATCTCTAATTTTCCTTGGCCTGGATTTGCCAGCTCTCTCTAATGTCTACTTGAATTTCCAGGCACGGGGATTTGATCCCATTCATGAATCATTTGTTCCATGCACCCAAACCCTGTGTGGTGGATGTGGCCATAACTCTGCACAGAGAAAACTCTTCTGTTAAATGAGTCCCCCAGTTCAAGTGCCCAAGCCATTAACAAGGTAAATGTGCCAGAAATGTCAGATTTCTGATGTATCTTGGCACAACTTGGGGAAAACAAGACAAATTAGAAACTTCTGATGGGTACCAATTCCTTCCATAAGGGATCTTTTCTTTAAAGTTCTCAAGTCATGCTTGAAATCCCAAGCAAGCCTTGATGGTGACTTAAATTGAGTTACAGGGACAGAGAGAGCAAGAAGGGCTGTATTACAGAGTAAAAAGCATGTGATGGTTGGTTAAGGACATAGAAATAAACATATTTTCCATAATTTTTTGGGACCATAAGGATGATTAAGTAGTAAAATCTTTGACCAACCCAGTTACTTCTCCTAATGGTTCCTGTTTGATTATAAAATATGTTAATAAACAATGAGCCTGGGGAAGGGAAATTCATCTTGTTTTCTGAATTCTTGTAAGAAAAAGTCATTTGAGATGTTAAAGTCTAAACAGTAAATTAACTGATGAAATGTGAAATCATTTTTTCACTGCATAAACATGGTCATGATGTTGGCAAAGTGCTCAGGGCACTCCCAGTGTGCAAAGAATAGGAGCAGCTGTTTAATGCAGGGCTCAGTGAAGTTTCCCTGACAGGGTGTCTCCCATGGGCTGCCTGCAGTGGACTTCAAATCAGGTGCTGCATTTATTGTATTAAACCAGAGAAGTTACTGTTCAAATAAAAATAATTCATTTGATATATTTAAAATGAATGTTTCTTGTTTGGAAAATCCTACGTGAGGAAAATACACCACGGTTGTTAATTTAAGTGAAACTTTTCTGCTGATGATTCAATGCATTTTATTCCTTTCTTTGAAATTGTGATTTGCTTTTCTCATCCAAAATTCTGCAGTGTGCCAAAGGATGACATAATTTCAGAATATGTTTTTCAGGTCAAAATAAAAGTAACGTAAAATTGGTCTTAATGCCAGGAGAATTTAACCAGGACTCTGTTTAGGACTGTAACAGTAAGTATTTTCCCTTTCAATGTCTAAAAGCACTTTTTGATTCCTTAAACTGTCCCTGCAGTGTCCCTTTATCACAGTAATGGCCCATCAGTTGTTTCTCTTCTGAAGCTCCTGTACAGCACCTTTTTTTGCTGATGAAACTTGCTGTGTATAAACTCTGGAGGCAATGCTGGAGAATGCACTGGTTGGGAGGGAAACAAAGCAAATGCCAAGTCTGGGCTAAGAGAGATTCCTGGCTGCCTCATTAGAGCCCCCAGCCTGCACCACTGCCCTCCTGGAGCCCCATTTAATGGGCTCAGAGACTGGCTCAGCACACTTGCTCTTCAGACAAGCACTCTAAACTCATTTTGCCCATCATGAGGCTTTTTTGACACACATCTTTTGTTTGGTTTTTCCCAAGGTTTGACAAATGCCACTTGGGAATCAAATTCAAAGCCTGTACAACCTCCTGTTTCCAAATACCAAATATCATGCATGAAAGCTGCATTATTCTCCCCACAAAATTTATACACCTAGATTTTTAAAAAAAAATCATAAGTGCCTCTGTCTCTGCTGTCCCCCTCTTTTTGTGGGTAATGTTGCAGATCACACAGCTCTGATTTAAACAGACCTTCTTGGATCTTCTGTTGGACAAACTACAGCTGAGAAAAATCTGCTGTGCTGTTTCAAACAAGGCGTTCAGGGCAACCTGCTTTTCATGGTTACTTCCTCTCATTTGTCATTCTGAAAAGTTTAATACTAATAGGCAAATCTCTAATGTTTTATTGAGCTTTTCCTGTTCAGGGAGAGGCAATGCTGTTTGGAGAGCTATTTCAGACCCTTCAAAAGCAAACTCAAGAGCTCCCCAACATAATGCATGAAAAATGCTGGTGCTGGCTGAGCCACACCTGATGCCTTTTGGTTAAATGATGGAGTTTTACAGGATCCTAAGGCCTCTTCAATGGCTTTCTTTAGGTTTTGAGGCTGATTGGGCACATTGCAAAGACATCATATACAAGGAATGCATGCAAAAAATTAATTAAAAGTAGATGCAACTCTGAGTCACTTTTCTGGAAAGTGGAACCAAATCTAATTGCTCTGTTAATAGCAAAAGACCTTGGCCTTCAGAAGGCAGAACTGATTTTTATGGGTTTTTTTCATATATATATATATATATACACACACACACATATATATATATATGCATACATATATAATTCATCTCCTACACATAATTAAGCCATGAATTTCTGGATGTTCAAGATGAGGAATTAAGTGGATGCTCAAATTATTTTCCTGCACGTATCCTTTTCAACACCCTTCTGCTGCCCTTTTTCCTTCTTTTTGTCTTCCCAACTATGAAGTCAGATTATTTGAAATTGGTCTTTCTAATATGACCCAGATTTATTAAAATGGAATCATATTCTGGGTACTAATGAAATTGGGTTGATTTGGAAATGAGGCACATACATTTCAGGATTTTTCTTTTCAAGTTTGTGGTCAATTTAATACTCAGTTAAGCAGGACTTTGATGCCAACAGAGTTGGAATAAACAGGAGTACTGCCATTTTGTTCTTCATATTCCTTCTGCATATTTGGCCCAGATTCCTGAAAGCTCTAAGACTCTTTGGTTGATCACCTCTGAAGTTGCAAGGCACAATCATTTCCTGAAACTGAAAACTGGGGTCTGGGAAGAGATAAAAATTCTTTTTCATTTATGCACTACACCAGTAAATTTCAAACCAAGAGCTCATTCCTTATTTTCTGCTACCACCTTTGTTTATGGTGTAACAGTCCCAAAATGTGCTGAGTGCTACACACAGAAATAAAAGAGCTTGTGTCTAAAAGGAAGAGCTGGGGAAACAGACTGAACGTGGAAGCAGAATGATTGCACTGGATCATGACTGGGTGTCTCTACTTTCAAAGAAATTGGCTTGTTAGATCAAAGGAGAGAGGGAAGGGAGTGAGATGATGAGAGGGGAAAGCATGAGAACATAGGAGGAAAACAACAGATTGGAAAGTTCCTCTTCAGGGTTGCTGAGACCGTGTGATGTCAGTTCAATACTTATAGACACAGAAAAGGGAGTGGATTCACATGAAGTAAGAGGAGAAAACAAATTTGTTTCTGTTTAGCACTAAGGTCTACCCATCAGATCAGGGCTGGTCTTCATCAAAATAATGTTTAAAACCATCAAATCTGACACCAAGATCTCAGAAGAAACCAGAAGATAGGTGATTTCCATAGCATAATTTCACCTGAATTTTCAGGAATACTTCTCCAGAGTTTTAAGTAATTTAATCCATGTTGTTCTATATAAGCTATCTAATTATATGTGGAGGAGCAGCCTTAAAAGATAAATCCTGTGTTGACTTGCTAGCTTTAAATTTCAACTCCTCACTAATGGTGGAGTACAAGCACTAGCCTGTCTCTACTTGTCAATTTTGTTAGTCTAATTCTGTGACAGGTGAGCATTCAAATGTAACATTCTGTTCTAAAAATATTCAGATCTTTACTCTTCTGTAGGTCATGTTTTTTCCAAGTCTGTCTGGTTTCAGTAATCAATCGACACATTGGGGAAAAAAACCAAAAGGGAAGTAAAAATAATAATGAGCAAAATGAGAAATAATATAAAAATTACAATAACTCACACTTGGGCTCTCCTTGGTCTTGCTGTCTTTACTGGAAGCTCCACTCAGCTGCTCAATTAAACTGTAATGTGCTAATTGTTCAGGTCCATCCTCTCCAAAGTGGCCATAGAGACTGTGTTGGTATAAATCCAAAATTGACATTGGGTTCCCCAAAAACGACCTTCTCTGACTTTGTTTTTCCTGCACAGCTGCAAGAGATGTAACAAATAATATCATTATGACAGTTTACATAGATTTTAATGTAATTTTGCAAATTTTAAATGCATTTAAATTGTTTTTTTTAAGGTATCTTACATTCAATGCAATAGAAACATTAAAAATACTACCTTCTCATTCTCCAGTGCATATACAGGGGACTGTTCACACTTAATGTTTGAGCTGGAGGAGATAGTATGAGACAGACAGAATTAATTTCCTCTCTTTTCAAACTATAGACAAGGTGGTTAATTTGGGGGATCTTCCCACTTAATTATTGGCAGCAAGGTTTTGTCTTCTCTTTTAATAGACTTACATGGCAGATGTGCTAAATTCCTTTAGCATACCCTTCAGTTTGGCTGTACTTGGGAGTTCCTTCCTTTTCACTACATTTTTAGTTAATAAATACAACAGCATCAAAAATACATAAGTAAGGTAAGAAAGTGATGCTTGTTCCAGACCCTGCTGTAGCACAACAACATTAGGAATAAAGTCCTGGTTTCTGAAGTCCAAGGCTGAAAACTCATTCAGAAGAACAAAATAAAACCAGGGGAATTTTCTGCAGCTTCATGAAAGCGCACAGGAGACAGATGTTTATGTGGACATTAAGTTCTTTCCTCACAATTCTTGTTGCACAAACTTCAACTCTGCCTTATAACCTAGAGCCTTAGGAGAAGGTCTGCCTCCAATGCCTCTAACAGAATCACATCAGGGTAGAACAAATTTATAACATTGAAATCAAAACACTTTCATGGTTGGAAGAGAAGGATCTGGAATATTTGGCATATTCCCTGTTACTCTACTGACCTTCTCTGTAACATTGGGCAATGCACTGGGAATCTCATGCTAAGCCCATTAAATCAACAAAAGTCTTATCATTGACTTTTAATAGCCTTTGCATTGGGCACTCAGTCTTTCTGTTCCCTGCTCATAAATGGAAAATGAAAATCATTCCAACGTTATAATTGTGCAACCAGTGAGTTTGGGGATTTAGCTAATAAATGCAATTATCTATTCATATAAAAATATTCTCTGTGGATTTGCTGGAGCCCCTGCCCCAGCCTCATGTGGATGTTTTGAGGTTATATCAAAAGTGCATAAAGACACTGAGACCTTTGAACACAGAATGGGATAAAGTATGGTTGTTAATTCCATGTGAGAACAGCATTTAGAGAGCACAGCACAGAAACCCTGACTATGAGGAATGAGCACAGCAGAAATACTTTTGCAATAATGTGTCATAATCTTCTATTTGTCTCAATCACAATTATGTATTTATTCTCTTACTGGCTCAAAAGGGAGGCATGTACACAAAATTAATGAATCTCTATGTGAGATGGTCACCCCAAGTCATGCTTAGATATCATTAAACTTGGAATCTGCTGCCATTTAAAGCAACTGCTAACACATGATAAAACAGGGTTTTTTTCTGCAAATTGTGATGAATTTGCAGGAAAGAAAAAAGCTTATTTACTTCTTTAAAAAACACATTTATTGCATTAAAACATGCTTTGTAAAAAGCAAAATCTGTAAAATAAGTGTTTATGGGCTGACTAAAATGACTTGCAATATTTTCTACAGATTAAACCCACAAAGCTGCAGCGGTAATGTAAATAAATGGTCCTAGCTTGCTATTCTGCTCTCTCCCATGGAATCACAAGCATTAGCTGGATTAGCTCTGAAAATGCCAAATGTTGGAGACACTGAAGAGCCCAGCACGCAGCCACCCGTGCCATTGTGGTGCTGCAGGTGCTGATCCTGCCAGGCCAGCCTTGGGGCTGCTCAGGGCATCAGCTCCCAGGCTCTGGCCAGAATTCCCCAGCTGCAGGAGCCCTGGGCTGCAAGGACAAGGGCAGAGCTGCCCTCCCCTCCCCAGGGCACACATCTGCCCTGGAAGGTGGCTCCGAGCACAGCAGGCTGGTGATGGAGACAAGGCAGCAATTTCCCAGGTTATTAAACACACAGAAAACTATTATCTCAAGAACTTCACTTAATGTATTTTTATCTACTGGAATTCAGTAAATTCCGAATTGCCATCAATTCTCACTAAAAGCTTTCCTACTTGAAAGCTGCAATATATACAGAGAGGAAAATGAGAGAGAGTTCACTATGGCACCATAACCAACATCACCTTGACACAGAGGTTGGGAAACTGTGGCCTTCATCACTGCATTATTTCAACTGGCTGTATAACAAAAAAAAAAAAAAAAGAAAAGAAAACTATATTTATAGTCACCTTTCAATTTTTTAATAATGTAATTATTTTCATTTGCACCGCAGAGGTTTATGTATAAAAACCTACAAGTTAAGCCCCCACTAGCAAAAACTGTGGAAGAGGGGAAAAAGAATTTACACATAATAAAAAGAAAAAGGTAATAAAAAGTTAATGGAAAATTAGACTGAAGAAAGATTTGGGGTTAGAAAGTGAAATCTAGACAGAAAGTTCAATGAAGGACACCATCTGCTGCTGAGTCAGTGTGGAGATGAGGGACATACATCTTTATGTACCAATTTTCAATTACCTTGTCTGTTGCTCTTTGTTAGCTCCACAAGAGTCTCCTCTGCAGCTCTGAAATAACTGGTTTTGTACTCTGGCTCTGCCTCACTGTCAGTGCTGCTCGCTGAGTACGTGCACACCCTTAGAGCTGTGTCCTACACAAAGAACAGTAAGGCAGCAGGTCAGAAAATGCAAATGCATCAAAATAATGCTGAAGATAACATTGGGAGTAGCACGTTTTATATTCACCATGCAGTATAAACAGGTAGTTCAACTGGGAAAGTCTGCATTACAAACTAACTCCTCCAAGTAAGTAATCATCAGTCTGGCGTGGGGGAAATAATCCGTTCTTGTCCTGCTACATCCCCTGAGACAGTCTGGCAGAAACAATCCACAATTTAACTTTTTTTCCCCCCACTGTAAATTTTTTTTTTTGATTCCACCAACATTTTTGGGTAATTTTATCCACCAAGTTCAATTTTAGTAGTTCTCAAGTATGTTTAATACAGTCTATTTGTAACATGCAAAATTATCACACCACAAATAGTTTGCTGCAAGCAACTCTAGAGACAATGAGGATGGCCAGTAGACAATTTCTACACCAGTAAATCCTAGTTGTTTCCTAAATTCATGTCTCTTATCCTGATACTTATATTACAGTACTGGAGAGCCCATAGTTCCCAAGTGATTCTTTTGTCAGCTCTTTCCAGGAAGCAGTACTATTGATTTTCTTCTGGGAATAAAGAGGAACACTGACAGCACTGGACAGTTTCTAATCATAGAAGGCCTGAAGGCTCAAAGCATTCAGGAGCAGCAGCTCAGTACAATAAACCCTGCAAACCAGGCAGGGGGAAGCCAGACTTGATAGTGTTGGGGTGACGGCATGTACAAACACCACCCACTACCGCTACTCTGGTGGCTCTAGAGAGGTTTTGATTCTGTTTCTCTAAGAGGGATAATAATTTCCCCATCTTTCCATCCATGCTGCAGTTTTTAACTGATGCAGAAGGACATTTTTTTGTTAGGAATCCCACACTTGTGGAGAGGGAAGCAGAGCTGAGGATACCTGCATGCAGCCAGGAATGCCCAGAGATTGTAAATCAGCTGCAGTCCCAAAACCCCACAGAAACATGTTAGAGTACATACATGTTGGGAACATACTCTAGAGTATTTTCCTGTTCACAATACTTCCATAGCACCTCTCAAACTCTCATACTAGACAGCCATACAGACAAGGAAATCTAGTCCTGGGGAAAAAAACCATCCCAATCTCATGAAAAGCAACAAACAAGATTAACTTTCTAGAAGAGAAGAATGGGGTAAAATATCTCAATTTCCTTTTCTAAAAGTGCCTGAGAGGATTTTAATTAAAACATGTTTATAACCAGGAGGACAAAGAACCTTTAGGTGCTGTATTATTATTACTGATAAATAATGAGAGGGTGAATGAAGGGTAAGGAAGTAAATGCAGCTGTTAGATTGTTAGTTACTCTTCCCACCGTATTAAAACACTGGCCATTAAAACACTGATACTCAAGACTGGCCACAGTACCCATCTCATTTCAGAGGAACCCCTACTTATTTTATACCTTTGGTTTAGTAGTTTTCTTGGGGGCCCACTCTGGAAGAACTTCTTTATTTTCTACAGTCTCTTCGGCGTGGTCCAATGAGGCAGAGGTCACAGAACTTGCTTCTTGTTCACTCTGCTTTGCAAGGTTAATTATTCCTGAATTAAGGGAGACATTATTTAAAGTCTAGGTCTCATCAGGATCTTCATGATAGTGTGTCAATTATAATTCAGTAAAAGCTAGGGGAAAATTGTGATACTTTCATTATGTCCAATAATATTTTACTACTCAAAGGAGGAACTTACTAACTTACTGGAATAGTTCTAAATAAAGTAGCAGAATTTCATCCAAATCCTTTTCCAGTTAAAAAGAGAAGAGGAAGCCATGAATTTAAATCCCTTCATTAGGTATAAAATATATACCCTTTCAATAACAAAACAACACTCAGTAACTACTTCTAGGCATTGTAGGATCTCTCTGTTATTTCATGTTCTTAGAGAACAATTTTTTAAAATAAATATAATTGGAAGTAGCTTTCTAGCAGAAAGCCAGCTATTTTATTTGCTGTATTTGCACTATGCAAAATCAAAACATCAGAGAAGATACATAGTGCATATGAAATAAAGTGATAATTGTAATTTGGATGAGAAAGTGAGGGAGAGAAGAATTGAATGAAGATAGTCTAGGTAAAGAATGAGCTGACCCCATCATCTGATGTATACTACTTTTTTGTAACATCTCTTCATGACAATTTAATTAAGATACAAACCTTACAAGGTTGGTGCAGTGAATATTAGCATTAAGATCAGAACAATCTTACTGCTACTGATTTCTTATGAAGCAATTCAATGCTTGCAGTTTCTGTTCAATTTGTTATAATGACAGTGTTTAATCATGGGCTCTACTCTATAACACACTGCTGAATTGAGGTCACACATGTGGCCATTCAAGCATGCAGCACGTAATCTATAACTAAGATTTCTCTTCTGAATCCTTCTTAGCTGGACCATTAATTAACAATAAACTTATTTTAAAAGTAATAAGTATTAAAATATCTTTTATTCAGCTTTGATTTGAAACAAGCAAGGGAGTCTGCAATAAAGCATACAATGTGTGCTTGCAGCCTATTATTCCACTACAATACTGCACTGGGAACATTGCTAAATCAACTGAATTGTAAGATGTTTAATTAGAAACCTTCTGTTATGCATCCTATGGACATATAAGAGAGGCTTCTCTCCTTCTAGGTTCAATATATGTCAGCTCAGTAGCAGAACATATATTTGATGGCCTTAAACTAAGCTCAAACTTGATATTTAACCTTACATGCTAATCACACAGAATCTCTCTTATAGAGGGATAGAGTTTATACAAGTTAAATACTCACAACTTCTACAAGAGCAATAACTGGACTGACAAAGTGCTAATCACCATAACCCCAGCAAATGAGTGACATTGCATTTGGTCATGATGAAACAATACCCTTCTGCATTAAACTAATCACTTTTACTGTGCTTTCGGCTGTATCTGTTGTGTTGACTATGAAAATTTCCCTACTGTTAATACTACATGATTTTTAATGCTATTAACATGCACATTAATAACTCCAAAGCTTTCCAAAAACATATATAAATAGTCAATGTTTGTTTATAAAAATGCACAGACTTCAATGGAACTATTTACTAACACAAGGTAATTTTCTGCAGCTTTAATGTGTTGCCAGTCCTTTTATACCTTTGTCAGCTCTTGTTTTACAGCTTAAACACACATGTAGCTCATAACTGAGAGTCAGGTGCTTTATGTTCATATACAGAAATGTGTTTGTATGATGTAGTAAAGTAATGAGAGCCTTGTTTGAGGTCAAGGCCATATATTCAGTGGGACAGAATTTATGCATTGAGGCCAAATGAGTCTTGAGCTCAAATCCAGTATCAAAAGCAAGTCTTTATGAATTTATCTTTTCTATGTCACAACATGGTTGTGCTTTGTACTTTGTACAGTGTGATCCTGAATATTGCTGAACATCCATATTCTTTTTCAAGTCAACTTCCAAGGCTGTCATATGGGGTTTTTTTTCTTCAAGTACTGTTTCTTGAGAAAAGGCTTTAAGTACTAAACTAATTTTTCTTTCTCAGATAAGCATTTTGTATAACAAAATTTCCATGTGGCTCAGGTCACAAACTTGTTAACCTTACGCATTCATAAAGAGAATATCTTCTGCTCCACATTTAACATTTCTGTTATCAATTGCCATTATTACAGGATTTCTGCTAATCAAAACAGAGGCTGAGGCAGAAATAATGTGATTTTCAGTGTAATTGACATTTTACCTGAGGAAGCTGGTTTGGGAAGGCGACTTTGAAAAGGTCGTATCCCTTTGGCAGTCATGGCCGGATCAGATGTTGAGTGACTAATTACACTTTCCACAGACTCCTGGCTCTTAGCTGCTGAAGGCACTTCTCTCTCAAGAGTTTTGGCTTTTACTGAAGGAGCTGCAAGGGAAACTTGCTCAGATGCTGTAAAGATTCCCATTTCCAAGGGTGACTCTTGCTTAGAAATGTGTCTCGCCGTCGATCGGTTCCCCGAGTCGGGCAGGGGGAAGGTTCCAATGCCGCTGTCCAGCGTCCTCATCTGGCAGCAAGACTCTAAGGCACAGGAAATCAGTGTGATGGGATGGAGATAAAGGTATTTAAAGCCAGGGAAAGGATCTAGTGGGAAAAAAGGGCCTCTTCAAGGGAAGGGAAACATTTAGTGAGTGTGCTGTCAGCTGTCACTGGGATGCTTTTGACACTTTGTGTAACTGAATACAAGGAAATCCCTGTTGAGGTGCAGTGAAATTAAACATTGACACTGGCCCGCTTTGGAGCAACAGTGTGACAATGGATGAGTGGGGCAGATTCTGGAAAGCAATTACAGGTGAAATTTTAAAATAATTTCGTTTGAAAGCCCACAGAATGTCTGGAGAGTACCAGTTTGAGGGTTGGAGTAGTGCAATATATTCCTTCCAACAAAAACCCACACTCCGCGAAGGTTTGGCCTCTCCACACCTGTGTTTTGCTAACTGCTTCTCACACAAGAAAGTGTTAATCAAAATGTATGATGTATTACACAAAATTAAGGTCTACAGAATTTCTTAGAGATACCCATCTCTCAGAGCATCCTGAAAATCTTGGACAGCACAGCCCTGCCTTTGTTTACCTTGTCTCACTCTGGTCCTGCACATCCCAGTTTGGGTAAGCATCCACAATGCCAGGCATATTTAATACTTTTTTTGGAAGCACTGTGGTCCCACACAGCCCTCCAGCTTATTCATCCTATTGGAAAGATGCTGTACAAACCATGGAACAGGAACAGTGTGTGCTCACTGCTGCTATTTGAGCAACCAGCATGCACAGGCAACCCCCCTGCCCTCTCATTCTGTATCAGTTTCCAGAGAATTCCCTTTTGTTTCTAAAAGGGGAAAACAATGTTGAAGAGCCTGTGATGGCAAGGTCCTTCTGAGAGCTATAAACACCAAGGAGGGAACTTCAGCACTAATGGTTGGAAAATGAGCATAATTTAGGTTAAATGTCTGGAAACATCCCTTGACAGCAAGATCTTAGGTCTGTGGCAGACAATCCCAAAGGAAGCAGAGGAATTTGCTTTGAACAATTTAAGGCTACACTAGACTAAAGATATACTGCACTGAACAATTGCACTCTGGCAGGAGATGCAGAACATGGCTCAATATATCTTCTCCATCTCTATTTCACATGTTTCTGAGTATTGACTATTTTTTATGATATGTCCAATTGTTATTTAAGTCTGTTGAAGTTGGCAGGGCTCTCTCAAGTAATTTTCATTATTTTTTCTTCTGCAATGTTTCTAATATTCTCAAAAATTTGGAAATATTTCTCCCCTGTGGATTTTGCCTATTTGTTTTTGAACTAAGAACATTACCATAGTCATTCTTGTTAAATATCTTCATCTCAATGGGCCCTTCTTGATAACAAGTAAGAAACTACTTACAGATACATTAAATATGTATTTCTATTTCATGGTTCTTGAGAAAGGAGAAGCAGCCTATGTTTATGTGGTCCTCTTTGCCTTATCCTCATCACTCAGGATCAAAGAAGGACTGAAAGTGCTGAACCTTACGGGCCTGGCTGAGCTACAGTGGCGAATTCTCTGTGCATTGTCTTTTGAAAGGGCAGTAAGTGACTCTGATTTCCCTCACACAATTACTGCATGCCATTAATTTCTCTTCAAAGGAGATAAGTTGTGGAAGGCATGCCTAGCTAGCACCTGCATTTGCAGTCACATTTTTGAGCTAATGTGTCATAATGATTTTTGAGTTGCTGAAGCTTTTCCAGGAAGCATGAAGGAAAAAAAAGGATTATATTTGGTTTTGCTGCATCAAAAGGAGGTATCCCATCTACTGAACCTCTGATCTCAGCTATACTTCCTCTAACTTTTTGTTTGTTTGTTTGTTTTTTTGAATAGCAAAATACCCAGATAGAAGTGGGAGTGTGGAAAAGCCATTTAAAATGCCAGGTGCTGCCCTTGCCATTTTTCTGAAGATAATCAAGCTGAAACAGCATGTTAGCTCACGGACAGGCAATTCTTCAACTGAGGATTGTTGGTGAGAGAGTTAGCAAATAAAGGGAAATATGGAATAGAAAAAGATTCCTGTTATCTGCCTCTCAACCAAGAGACATCTGAGCAACCCTGGTTGTGTTGGAGAGGCAGAGAGACACAGAACAAACTGAAAACATAAAAACCACAGAAGTCTGAGGAGTGTCCCCTCTCCTCTCTGTATGGTCAGTGTGAGACCTGATTTGGAGCCCATTTCCACAGGGACTCTGAAAGATCTTTTAGTGTTGCTTCCTTTCTTACCATTCTCTAAGAAATGAAAAAGTCATTCCCTCTGAAGTGTTACAGGAAAATTAAGTAGAATCAAAATATACATCAAAAAGCAAAGCTACAGCCTATGACAAGAACTGGAAGATGGAAACTTTTATCTTCTGAGGGCATTTCCTAAAATGACATATGGATTTCTCTTGCCCACTACTATGTTGGGTACATCTAGGAATGGACCATGAAAACAATGGCAAAGAATCAAAAGAAATTAATACTGAGAGCCAGACTTGCAGACTGTACAGTCTCCTGCTGTTTCCAAAATAACTGGGAGAGTGATGAAGGAGCACACCAGTGGAACCACATTTAATTAAAAGGAAAAAAAAAGTTTTAATCAATTATATTCTTTCTTCATAGAGACTTTATCCATGATAAAGGAAATATAGCAGGTGGAAAACAGATTGTTAAAGCAGCTCACACAGCTCAATTTTTAGTTCTGAAAAACCACAAAAGGGTCTGGTTTTCAAAGTGCTCAATGCTTGGCAGCTCCCATTGCGACACTTAGAGACAGTTTTTGGAAAATTCTGTGACTCAGCTGTGTTGAACAATCCTCAAAAACATAGTCCTAAATCCAGAGGAAACCACTAAATTCTTTGTGGATTTTTATTTTTCATTGCTCAAAGTAACTAATTCACTCCTAAATCTACATAATAAAAATAAAAAAGTGTCTTTCAGAACAATTTGTATTACTGAAAGAACAGATATACATTAGCTTAGGTTTAAAAAAAAAATTTTGTGAAGCAACTGCAAAATAAAAAGTACTTTATACATGCCAGTGACAGCTTTCAAACAGCTTCATGGCCCATCTGATTTCATCAGCTGCACTGACACTTCAAATTACTGTTATCAGCAAGAGCTGCACAAGACTACATAATGAAAATATGTAAAAGTTGAATCTCTGGTGCTGAGACAGTACCACTCAGTAGATGAAAAATGACTCTGTGAAACATTAAAGTCTGGAAAGAGTTATATATGAGCTTAATTACTTTTGCTTGAGAATTCTTCCTGGCATACCAGCCAAATTCCTTGCCTGTTTCTGATTTTTTTTTCTTCCTCTTTCTTTGCCAGGGAAGAAAGAAGCTCACAGAATGGTATTGATTTTATACTGGACATCTACATTGGCTTTATAGTGAATAGACTCATCATCAGCCATTTCTCTGAATAATCAGACTGGAACCAAAAGCCTGAAATAACCCCTCGCCTCCCTTTCATCATGGGGATTTGAGCCTGGACCTAAAACAAAGTCCCTGGAAGTCCTACTGTAGAGGAACAATTCCAAACTGGAAACAGAAGCAAGGAAGAATTTCTATTTCCTGGAGGTCAAGAAACTCCTGACTGCATGGGAACCTCTTGATGACAGGGTGTTGCAAGAGCTCAGTGGAAAATTTGAGGAAGACCTTTAATGTTAAGAAGCGTCTTAACCACAGGAAAAAAAAGGAGTTATTGCATAGAAAGTTTTCTGAACTACTTCTCAGTAAATTTCAAATTTAATATTTTCACGTGCAAGACGATCCTGCAGTTCCTGTGCTCCATCAGCTGGACACCACAGCAATTTGTGCAGCTGGACAATGCTTTGCAATATTGCATCACCACTGGTGCTTCACCAACGTTTTCTGGTGTCAGTCTTCAACACAGAGTCAGCACCCAAATTAGAGGTGGAACAAAAAGGATCTGTGGAAAACTCTGCACCACTCTGAGGGTCTGCACAAGAGGAGACTAGGAAAGGGACATACACGCAGGCTGGCAGGTACCAGGAATTCTAAAAATCAGATCATCACAGGGGAAAACAACTCTAGCAGCTCATTCTGTAGGGATTTTTTTACATTTTCCTCTGAAATGCAAAAATTAAAGAGTTAGAAGTAAACACACCACACTGATAAGAACTGACAGCTTAGAATTAATTGAAGTATTTTAGGGCATTCTCCTGAGCGTAGATAATTTAAAAATGCATCTTAAATACCAGCAACAAATCATTAAACCTAATTATTCTTCAACTTTTTTTTTTTATTTCTTCTGAAACACTTGCCACAAAGATATCAGAAACACATCAGCTCCATCTCAGAAAGCATCCTTGGTACCATTCCTTGGAGACTGGAAGGGAGCACCCGGGGAAGCCGAGTGCTGACCCTGCTTTGTGTTCCCTCAGAAGTGCTGCTCTGGGTCGCTGTGAGGCTGAGAGGAGCTCTCCCTCTGAGCTGGCACCACGCTGTTCCACAGCACCCTCCTCCGCTCCTCTTTTCACACAATGCACGTGAAAGGAAAATCAATGCGGGGGGGGAAATAAAAGGAAGCATAGAACAGCTCCTGTGAAGGGAATTGCTTCCAGCACAACATAAATGTGGGTCCAGCCCTGATTGAGTTCTACACTGATGGCTGAACAATAGGGTATTAAAACAAGCAGTGGAGCAAAATACATCCCACTTTTAGATTAGGGATGTGTTAGTCTTTCTAATGTTGAACCTATGGTTGAGTCCTAGCACATAATGAAGAGGTTTTATGAATTTCATAAAGGAGAAGACATAAGATGGTGACATATCTTTTAAACAAAGCTTCTGATTACACTTTTCTTCAATAATGTGAAAAGATGCTTTTGCTAAGGGGGATATAATGCCACATGTTATTGCAAACAAACCTTTAACTGAATAACTGGGGAGTGTTTCATAATGTCTCCTCAGGTAAAGTAAAGATTCACATTCTAATAAAGTCTTTTTATGTTGCATCCTAAATGAGTTTCACAGATGCTCAGTGTATTCACAAATCACATACAAGCCCTGCTTTACATAGGGACTGTTACACTGCTGAGAATTGTATAAAATAACTCGTGGTTATTTCGACCACCTATTTAAAACAATATGTGAGTTTTTCTCTGATTTTGAAAAATCCATAAAAATCTTTACAGAAACCACAAGATGCCAAGTTTTACCCACAGAGCTAAAGTAAGACATCCATCAGCAGTTCTACTGAACAGGTATTTGTGCATAAACACTGCATCATTTGAAATGATCAGGCAATTCACCTACTTTGAATTACATAATGAGAGGAGGCATTCCTGGATGGTGGCACAGAGGAAAGGACTTCCAGGTTGGAGAGGAAATAATGACAGGTCCTGGTGTGCTGTAGCTGCAGCTCTGCCTCTCTATTTGTGCCACGAGTGACAGAAGGCAGCTGCCTCTCAGTGCTGCCTGAGGGGACTGAGAATTCCAGAATAACCTCAGCCATTCCATGAAACACACTGATGGCTACCAGATGCAATTACTGCAAACAGACCCTGTTTCTACTTCAAATGACACATAAACAGTTTCTATTGGGAGGTGGCAAAGTTACAGAAGGCTTTATGTTACTTGACTTCGATGGCCAATCTATCTTAACATTAAAAATAAACAGCAACAAAGAGGACAAATGTATTTTATGTCAGAAAGATCACAGGTAGTTCTGCTTGCATCAGGCTTTCTAGGCATACTGCTAGTAGCACAGGGACATATTTTCTTTAAAAGAAGCATCCCACCTCATGAAAAATGTGGAATCCTCCCCTGTGCTCACCACTACAGCTGGTTTGAGATATTCCTCACATAAATTTTCAAGTTTTGGCCTACAAAACAGTACATGATTGACAGAAATTTCAGCTGAAATCTTTAAGTATCCACCAGAATTCTCCACAGAAAGCAGGCATTTTCAGGAAAAAAAAAAATCAGTCAAAAATAGCTCTGTATCAAGAACAGTTTCGCTGGGAAATTTCCAGCAAGCTGTTTGCAGAAGTACAGGCTCAAGCCTTGACAGGTTTTGAGAGGTAAATAACACCGAATTGGCCTTCTTCAAGGAGTATCCAGGACATTAAAAATGGAAGGACGCAGTTTCCATCAGCAACAGAACAAACAAATTCTCACAAATCACCTTTCTTTGCATTAGAAAGTTCAAGAGTTTCCACTAAGCTGTCATGGGGAACCAGATAACATCCACTGGCTTTCTTCTGGAACACAAAGGGAGTATAGCTTCCCCTAGCATTTTGAAACATGCCAAATTAAAAATTAATCGATTTTACTTTTTTTCTTTTCAGAAGAATATTTCTAATGTTGATAGGTCCCTGCAAAATTTTTTCAGAAGTTAATAAACATCTTTAAGCTACGTGTGGCATTGGCAGGAAGAAGTTAAACTACAGATGGCAAAACAGATCTCTTTATTTGCACATCCTTCTCTTCATCTGCAATGCTAAAGCAACCACAAAAAAAAGAAAGTGCATTTCTGCCAAATCGATGTCAATTTAAAGTAGATTATTCCTTCTGGGTTTACACTATAATTTGATCCAGCTGATCAAAGATGAGTGCATTATTGTTTTATATCTAGATCTGAGGTACAATCAGTGTGCAAAATTAAAAAACCCAAAGGCTATCCAAGGTAAAACAAGAAAAGACTCAACTTTTCACAGCCCTACACTCCCATGGGATTATTTCCAACATATATTAAGGAAGAATAAATTGGAGGATGACTGTGCTGTGTATTTTCAAATGATGGAATTTCATTCATGGCTACTTGAATCTGGGATTACAATTTTTGCCTATTTATAATAACAATAAGCTAAGTAAATACAGCCTTTACCAACTTATTTAGTGTTTTTTCTATTTTCTTCCCAGTCACGCTTTATTTTGCAAAACCCACAAACTTCAATATGTCATTTATCCAATAAATTGTCAGCTGTCTTCACAGCTTTCCATGACCACAATCCCATCTGAAGTGTATTTTCTGAGTTGAAACAGATAATTGCTGCCTCATTTTAATTCCAGTCCCAGCTTAAAATACATTTCCAGTAGTAAGTCAAGATTAGCTTTAATTATTAGGGAATACTAATGATCTTGTAGTCCAATTTAGCAGTTATCTATGGACTTTTTTTTTAACAAATGCTTCCTATCCTCCTCCAGGCATTTAGGCCTGGTCCCTGCATGCTTGTAACGGTGGCAAGCTATGTGGAATTGTGTTGTTAGAGAGGATAAAATGAGCTGGAGAAGGAACTTAGATAATTTTTTAAATTTTCTACTCCACATCTCTGAGTGTCTATTAAATACGAAGGTGTACGTGCAGTTTTCCAGCTGGGGAAGTCTCACAGCCAATGGCACCTGGAATTATCTCTCTTGTATTATGCTGTGATATTTTCTTTCTAAAAATCTCCTCACTGTTCTCAGGAGACAGGATATTAGGAATAGATACTATTTTAATCCTACTAGAAAAGATATATTGAGACTTATCATTCATTTGAAGAGCAGCTTGAAGCTCTGTGTAAAAGGTAATTAAATGAAGACTGGGTGCAGCCTGGCTGTCAATGGGGCCAGCCTAGAAATTCTTTGTGGAGCTTTTCTGGTTGTATATCCCCCTTTGGCTTTACAGTAAGGCCAATCAGCCTTACAACTTCGCAACTATCTCTGAGAAAGTTACAGATGAGTAAGAGCTGAGAAGAAGGAGAAGTCCTCACATCTCAAGCAAGGTGTGAATAAGCAACAGGTCTGCTGCCATGCAGGAACGGAGCTTTCCCAGGCTTTTTCACTGAGCAGAGCCTTCTGTTTCCCTCAGAAATGTGAAGGTGGGGAGCCAGCAATTGCACAGTGTCAGGAACACCTTCCTGGGAATGGCTCATGGAAGGAATGGATGGATGCTCCCCTTCTAACAGGAGGGACACATCCCAGCTCTCAGAAATGCTGCCTGTAGCCAGCAAAGCCCAAGACAGGATGGTTTGTTCTCTACCAGGTGCTAAGGGCTGCCTCAGCCATGCCGTTCCCATGTCACCATAGGCCTTCATCTCTCTGACTTTATGCCCCAGTTCTTCACATTAAAACACAGAGCTAATCCCACTTCTCCATCCCTGGAGTGCTGCCATGAGGATAAAGGATGGGGATGTTTGGCAGTCAGAGCATTACCAACCTGCAATGCCTGCCATGAATAATGCTTGTGCACAGATACCTCCACTCAGCCTTTCTGGAGCTTGCTCAGGAATTAACAGCCAGCTGCAAAATACTTACAAGAAGCATTAAGACTGGGCTTTTGCTGGTATTATTAGAGGCAGCTGGTTTATTTTAAGAATAACTGCATTAAACCACGGTTAGAGAGGGGAAGAGGTCACACAGCATCTCGGAGACGTGGGCTGCACACAGAGCCCAGGGGAGCATTTGGCTGTTCCATGTAGGGCTGCTTTCATGGTGACTGGGCTGGAGGCATTTAAGGATAGCAGGATGGAAGCACTGATTTACTTGCTGTTAAGCAACTCTCTTATAAATTGGAGTTTGGTTTCGCTCACAGTGAGATACTTTCTTTGATTTTCTATTCCCAACAGATAGGACTAGGGATAGTGCTCTAAGCAAAAATGTTTTCTTTGGTTAACATGGACCAGTTTCTAAGTGCATAGGAAGATCTGGGTTTTGCAAATGCACTAGAGAATGTGCTATATTTATTCTGTAACATCACTGCTTTTTGTTTGTTAGTACAAAAAAATACTGAAATTAAAGCCACATGAATATTAAATGAAGATTTAAATAATTTATTTTTAGTTTTGCCCTGCAGATGGCTTTACTTAGGGGTTCTGCTAACAATCATTTAAAATATACATGCAGACCTGAAAAAAAGGATTTTATTTCTTAATTAATGAAAACTTATTAACAGTGAGAGCACAAAGCTTTAAGTAACTTTTAGGTGCACTAGAATCCTTCCATTTTGGTACCCAAGTTCAACTCCTCCAAACCAGCTGAATCAATGCAGAACTAAGTGAAGGCAAGCAGGAGTTGGTAAGAAACCATCATGATTTGAAGCCAGAAGAATGAACTCAGATTTTTTTTTTCAGAATTTTGTTTTTTTGCAAAAAATGCATGCCACGTTACGTGGTGCTACAGAAACACCATTAGGATGACAGCCCTCAAACAACATACTGAACCTCTGCTTGTTAATGAAAGGAAGAAATTATTCACTGTAAATATATTGATTGATTTCCTTTTCCTTTCCCAACAGTGAACTGTCCAAAAACTGAAAATTTGAGTTAATCCAGTATTAAAAACTATGCACTAACTGTATAGGCATTATTTCTCTCTTAGATTGATTTTTTTTGAAGAGTCTGTTTTCCTATGATCTCCAATTATGACTAATTGCATAATCATATGTCAACAATTCAGGTGTCAGACTGAAGACATGAATCAAAGCACAAACTCAATTAAAAACAGCAAAAAAATTAGCAATAGGCATCCTATCCTCAGAGTGAGAATCTGGAAAGCATATGCCAATACAGCTCAAACTTAACTGATAATTCAGGTAAAAAATATTTTTTCATAAAAGTTATACTAGATTTCATTGCAGAAAAGGAGCATAAAGTCCCTGTGAGCACAGATGAAACATGTTTAAAATAACACATCCTCACAAGAAATGCTTTTCAGTTTGCTCAGTTGTACTTCAGCTATATGAATTAATGGGAAATGCATGACTGAAGTTTCATACACACATCCGCAGATGGCCCTTGCCAGGAGCAAAAGAACATGTAAAGTAAAAAAGTTTCAAACAGAAGGACTCACACTGGTATAGAGAATACCAGTGTGTGCTATCCTGTAAGAGGCAGGATAATCAGGCACAGTCCTGATTTGAGTGATAGAAATGAATATAGATTGGGCTAGACTGTAAAATACTGTAAATCAAGACAGCAGCACCAACTTCAGAGTGGCAGAACCTCGCCATCCTGTTTAATTGGCATTTTAAGCCTGAATGAGACCAGCAGATTCTCAGTATCTTGAATAATAATTAGATTGTATCCTATATATAATGCATAAAGAGACACACTTCTCATTCTAGTGATAAAATTTGGTATTTCTGGGAGAGTAGATGTAATGACAAAGAAGGAAATTAACAGCAAATCACTGTGGCTAATAAGGAAGTGTTGAGCCAAAATATTAATTCTCTCCACAGAGGGAAGACAAGCTAGACAGTAGGCAGCAGCAGAGCTGTAGAAGAATTGGCAATTAGACAAATGCTATGTGCACTATCTTTAAAGTACAAAGAAATGATTTGTCTTTGCCAGACTCTGAAGAAGGTAAGCTGACATAAATTAGAAGACATTAATGGATGTTAGTTTCTTATTATTCACATTGGCAAGGTTCTCCATCATCTTCATGAAAATACAAGTAGCAACTAGAAAAATGCACAGAAAGTTTCACTCTGTTATCAGAGGCTCCTCCAGACCATCACTTCAAAATCAACCCCTGCAGCAATGTCCAAATGCCAAACAGGTCAAGAACACAGCACAGCTGACACTATTCATGCTGCTCCTAGTGCTCCAAACACACATAATGGCACTCCTCTCTCAGCTGTCTGCTCTGCTTGTTCACCTCCTCACCCATAAAAAAACACACACAAAAAAGCAGGCATTTATTTTAATAAAGTTCCACCGAGAATGTGCAGAGCAACTCAGTAGGAGGAAAGGATATTTAGTTATTTAGTCAGCTTTATGCACCAGGGTGAGTATTTGTGATGAGCAAGAGCTGGAATGGTAATTAAGGTGTTGCACAGTGCCCTGGAAGGCCACTCAACAGCTGGACCACACCACACCTTCAGTGACATAAATACTGCAGCAGAGCAACAGTGGGACCGCTGAACGTTCTGCAAAGTCTCCCAAAGAGATGGCACACTGGTCAGGGACAGATGTAGAACAATATTCTTGAAGATGTAAAAACTTGAGATGAGGTCCCTGAGCAGGACTTCCAGCCTAAGGGGATGTTTCTAACACAAGACAGTCAGCTGTTCTTGCAATGCCTACTAGTTATTAAACCAGATTTCCCATCAGGGCTGACTCATTTCAGCTGCTCTGGTTCAGAAATGTAAGTAAACAGCCACAGGTCATTTCAATGGTGTCGACGGATCAGAAAATGAAGATTTTGGAGTACAAAAGGGGAAGAACAGTGCTTGATAATTGCATGGAAATGTAAATGGTTTGGGGATATTACATGGAGGCAGCAAATGGAATAAATTTAGAGAGACTGAGGTATTTTGGTAAGTCAAAATACAAATGGAACTGCTTCTTATCCAGATCTCAGTTCTGTTTGTGCACATTCAAACATTCCTCCTGTCTGTACAGTGACACCATGGTAGATAAGATTGTGATGGTCTCTCCCATCCTTCAGGACACTTGTGGCATTAGTTTGAGGCTTTTTTTGTTTTGATTTTTTTTTTTAATGAACAAGTTTGGATCCCAGCATTGCTAGAGGCAAGCAATTTATTTTACTATTTATCAATTCATCATTGTTCTATGAATTGAAGCCTAGCCCTTTGGATTAACAGCCAAGGTGGAAGCTGGTTAGATATGGCAAGTGAGCAGATTTTTAAGTTGCCTGCTATGCTGAACTCCCATTTCAGGACTCTCACACTTGCAAAGCAATAAAACCAGCACCTACAGATCCAACACCAACCTCTCACCTTCCACATACACACAGGGCTTGGGAAAACAGCTTTGTAATGATGTGCAAATAAATCCATGCATCCTTGTACCATTGCTGATATAGGGGGTTCATGCAAAATCTAATACCTTATCGCAATTTGTATCAAAATGCAACATTTTGCAGATGTGAAATAGGAACAGACCCAGGCTGAAAATGGATTCAGTGATAACTGGTTTTGCTTAATGACTTTTATAGACAACCTCATGTGTAGAGACTTCTAGGCATTCCACAGCTTTGCTGAGCTGGTGATGGGGAAGATAAAGCAAACAATTTCCCTTTATCTGAAAATGTGTAAATGAATGATTCAACTGCTATATCAGTTATGATTGCTAAATGGTTCTTAACTTCTATCAATGGCCTGATGAAAGGAATTCATTCTGACAATGATAAATTGTTTTCTCAGGCATTGATACTTCATGACAAGAGAGGATTTCTTTTGAGGTGGGATGACACCATATCAGTTGAATATTGTTCCTCATTACATGCACTGGAGGCACCCAATGATTTTCTGAGCATTTAAGCAAATTGTGGCTTGTCCCTTTGCCTCTCCACAGTGATGTGGATCACCTTCCTTTACTGAATGCACAGGCTATAACACAATAAGTTGCTCACCATCTCTCCTCTGTCTTCCTGTTACATTTATCTCAGTAATCCATTACAGATCTCACGATCTGTCTCCAGGTTCTGAGGTTTCCTTAATATAAATGGGTTTGCTCAAATACATCAGACTTAATGGACATGCTTTAGGATGATGCATGTCACATTTAATGTATTTACCACATTAATCAGGCTTGTTTCCTTCACATCTATTTCAATTCCCCAGGAATGAGAAAACATGAATTTAATAGCTGTTTACTTATTACCCCAGTAAAACACCCAGTTTTAATAGTTTGCATAATGGTGGACAAAACCAAATTATTGGTTTGGCAGAGGAGGGTGTCCAGTATTTTTTTTCTCTCATTGGAAACCTGGTATAAGCTTATTACAAGCAGAGGGACTGCCATTGTTTTCAGCAAGCTTTGGTATAAGACATAGGATAATTTATATAACTAAGCACTAAGAGTATGTACATTAAATGGCACATTCAGAAATGAAATATGAAACATAATTTCTCAGTTCCAGTGTTCACCAGATCTAGATTTCAGAAAGAAACCAAGAGAAAAAAAAAAGGCAGATGGCACTGGAGCAAGGATCTGTTGGTTAGAAATGGTTCTTGGTATGGATACAGAAAGTAGTCTGGATTTGTGCTTGTCCACACAAGCAGTGATCACCAGTTTCAAATGATACAGGTGAACAAACATGAGGAGAAACATGAGAAAAGAAAATGGATCTTTTTGTTGGAAAAACACACATAAGAACCAGGAAGAAAAGAGGAGCAGAAAAAAATTTATCTGGAGCACTTCAAAGAATGCAGGCCTTTGTCATAGAAAAGTCTGCTCATGAAGTGTGTTTTCTTATTATCATATATATAATTTCACAGTATGGCTACTGGGTGCTGAATAAAACAATATCAGAATACAAAAGCCAAGGTTATCATCTTTAGTATTTGATATCAATACAAATAATTGTAATGCTCACATTTCATTTTAAGTCAAACCCACCTCTATCTGCAAAGTTACATGTTCTTTGCTATCTAGATATCTGCAAAATTGCTATCAAGGAGCTGGCAGCTTATCTATAAAACTTGCTGTGAAGGACTTTCCTGGTTTCTACTGAAAATGGGCTTTGATCACTTTGCTGCATATAAAGCTTAAAGGAGGAGATTTTAAAACACATAAAATATTAACTATACTTCTCTCTGGAACTTGAAGCATCTAAGGAATTCTACCAAATGCTCCCTAAAGAAGACAAATCTCAAAAAAGTTTCTTAAAAAAAATAAAAAAAAGTTTCTTCCTTTTTCTGACCAGATTGCCTTTAAATTACACTGCAAAACCCTTCTGAAAGGTTGTTCTTGGAAAGCAGAAAAAATGATGATCAAACCTGCCATGAGGCAGATGATTATCAAGAACTTTAATGGATTTGAGCGCTGGGCTACAGCAGAGCTACAAAAGAATCCCTTGACCTCAGTGTGTGTTTTTGTTCTGGCACAAAGCACCAAAGCCTACAGTGCACTTTTAATGTTGCTTTAATAGTGTGGAAGCCCAACCCTCTACCTAGCCAGAGACTTTTCAAAACCCTTTTAAGCCTCTGAAGACATTTGCTCTGTATTATCAAGGTTCCCATTTAACACTGGGTGAATCCATTTAGAGCAACTGACCTGGACCTCTAATGAAAATTTGACAAATATTAGTTCCAAGCCCTTCCTCAAAGTTTCAAGAATTCTGGCTACACTTCATCCTCATAATCTTTGCCCAGCTGTGAATTTCTCTTGGAATTCTCCAAACAAACAACAGGGTCAATGCACAGTTAGGTAATTTATTTCCAGGAACTGTGAATCTTTTCTGCTGTGGATTCTAACCCCAGCCTGCCTCAGGGATTTAACTCCCCACACAACCTCAGTAGGAAGTGCCTTGTGCTTCCAGGGGAGCAGGCTGTACCAAAAACCCCACATGGATTTTGGATTGCTATTACCAATTCTCCTGTTATCAAGTATTTGCTCTCTAGAGAACCCACAGGAAACTTGAGGTCTATTCAGGTTGTTAAAATCCATTTTATTCTTACCAGTGATGTTATTTTGATGAAAAAAAATCTACTTGCAGTGCTGCCCCTGATATCCAAACTCAACAGGCTTTTATTATACAATGAATCTGGCATTTTAGCTCAATCAGTGACATATTAAATATAACATTTGAAACCAGAAGCTTTCCAGTTCAATAAAACAACTCCTTCAGATGAACTGCCCATGCTTCCACTGAATTTCAGTGCTTTAGACCAGAAGAGTTTGATTCACTTATGTTGCTAAGGATGAAATGCCTGCTGGAAACCCACAATGGTAAATAAACACATTCCCACATTGAAATATCTATGACAAAAAAAGAAATCCTCTTTCTTTTTACTGAAACCTAAGTGTAAATTTAAGAACAGACTTGAAACTTTCTCAGACACTTCTCATCAGCCTATTTAAGCTGAGGCTGTGTTTTGTGTGAAGCTTGAGTATACCATTAGCAAGAAGCTTATTCCATGCTGACTTGATCTTCTAGCAAAATTTCACCCATTTGGGGTAACAGAAATGGAAACTGGACCCAGAAAAATTATTGCCATGCAACTTTCAAACTGGGGTTTGATAAATCACCAAAGTGCTGCTGTCTGAGAAAATGGCACATTCATTCTTTCCCTTCAGCCTCAGCAGAGGTTCATACCAACACTGAAGAATGATATGATTAATTACAACTAAATTTCCTGTTCATTACAGATACATTCCCAAAAAGAAAACAGCCTGTTAATTTGTGTATACTCAAAAATACTGTTGCTGCATACCCTACTATTCCCATGTGAAGTTGTCTGCAAGAATGAATTCTTCAGTAATTAGCATTTGTTTGCTTGTGCCATGGATTTTTGACTTTTCCCTTGAAGCTGTTTATCAATGAAAATTCTGAATGCATTTTAATTAATACAATCACACTTTTCCAGGAGTAGCTGCTAATTTGAAACAGTAGTTGAAATATGAAATATTGAACTTTTTATTGCTTTGTTCCTCTCAAGATGTCTAATTGTTACACTCTGTATGTAAAGGTGTCATCTGTAACTGTCTTGTAAGTTTTTGGGTCATTGTGACAATGGGGAAATTCAAGACAAACAATGACACTTCTACTCCCTTGGGGGGAACAGAATTCTTTTTCTTTGTAAAATGAAGGTACCCTTTTTTATGTTTACATGGCAGCAATACTGTCAGGAGCTTGGCACATCATCTGTGCATTCAATAAAGGGATTTTATTTATAGGAATACTTGAAGACCCTGCTGTACCTGTCTGAGCTGGGGATTCTGCCATGACATGAAGAGGAAGTCAACCTTTTCATCATGTCCCTTCCCTCTTAGGTACTTCAGCATTTTCCACTTCATCCCTCTTTCGAAACACAGCTGCTTCACTGCAAAGGGCTTGAGGGGAGAGCTCTGAGGGTGACTGGGCTTCAAAGGGATCCTCAGGGGTCCTCAGGTCTGCTCTCTGTGGGGGTGGCAGCACTGGCAGCCCCTCTGCTTCCTCACTGACACCACAGCAAAGGCACCCAGGGTGTAACGCATTTTAAAAAACCTTCAAAATGGTTTAAATGTGTTTTGAAGAACAACATAGCACAATATAATGACTGCTTGATGTGGAAATGATCGTGTGTTCCTGAGATATAAGTATATGAGGAGGGAATTTGTATTTAACTGGGCATTGTTGCTTTCCTTCAGCTGAGCAAATCTGAAGATCCAGCACAATACTTCAATTGGCTTAGACAAGGAACTGACAATTAAAAACCTAGCAACTGGTATTTTACACATTTTGTGATTCATACCCAGGGGTATCTCACTGTTAGAACGTGCTGAACCAGAGCACTGGTTATTAGTACCTTGTTTATTGGTTAACTGGGCAGGACTGCTGTCAGTTTAGTTATTTTAGTGACAGCTACAGAAACACATGCTTTTCCTGCTGCATAAAAAACATTTTCCCTGCTTAATGATAGCTTTTCTACAATACATTCAGCTCTAAGTCTGTTTTCATAAAACCCAGTAGAACAAATGCATTAAAATACAGCAAAAAACCCACAGCAAACTTTGTTTTTCTGGGGAAATGGCCTTAAGCTGATGGAGAGTGGATTCAGGAATTAGTAAGAAATTGTTTACTTATAAGGGTGGTGAGGCCATGGAACAGGTTAGTGAGAGAAGCTGTGCCTGTATAGAGTTTCAGAGGGGAAAAAATCAGTATCTTTCTATGAAAACTTTTGTATCAGAAAAATGCCAGAACCTCTATAAAGAAATTTTAAAAGCATCTGACAATCTGCCCCATAACCACTACGTCCTGTCAGAGACTTGGATTTGGTGCCTGTGGGAGGGGCAAAATATTCCTACTCTCAAAAGCCACCAGAACTATCTATTACAGGATGCAATAACAAATAAAATATCAAAATATAGCAACTAGGCATCAGCCACAATCCCCAATTACACTGATGAACAAGGATACTCTGGAGTCTTTTTACAGAAAAGAACCCCCAAAACTCTGCGAATAGTTGTTTGGGTTTTTTTGGGTTTTTTTTTTTCAGTATCTACATTAAAAAATTGAAACATTTCACATAATTCAAATTAAAAGCTTTGCGATTTTTTGTTATGGAGGCAAAGTAATTATTTCAGTACGAGGAAAAATAATTTTGAACAATCTTAGGAGAGGTATTTTCTGCTGGGCAATTCCTGGTAACAGAAAAGAAGTACTTTATGTACAGCATGAGAGACATGAATTTCGGTTTGCGAATTTCTGATTGTGCCTACCACTGACAGAATGCCCTCAGAGTCTTACACTGTACAAAGTTCTTGTTATTCAGCTGTTGTCATGGAGCCAGGTGATGGCTGAGTTCTCGGAGAGGGAAGAGTTTAGGGATCTTTCCTTCAGGTAACACAGCCAGAGTTTATTTGTCTGAATTTGGGACTGAAAGGGCTGCACAAGTCAATGAAGCATGCAAACGTTTTCCTACCGCCCCCAAAAGAAATGTGTTTTGACATGATACCTCTGCTTGGACTTGCTAGTTTGGCAGTACCAGTGAAATGAAAGAGATTCTGGCAAGAGAAAATGGAATCAGATTGTAACTTTTTAATGAAATTTTTTTACTGCAGCCTCTATCTGCAAAGGGAACTTGCTAAAGGTGAATTTTCCTTGTTCAGTCAGTTGGTTATATTGGTGAGACACTGCTCTAATACAAACCTCAGACTTCTGTTTTTTCCTCCATTGCCTATTAGATATTTTCACATGTACTGAGATTAAAAATTACTATGCACCAGTCACGAGGCAGGGTGGATGGTGCTGCCCTTCCACAGCAAAAGCAACTTTATTTTCAATTACAGCTTTAGGGTCTTTTGAACAGACATCTGTTTGCTGTTCCTTGTGGTTTAGTTTATCACAGCAATTATTCTGCTATTTAAATTTTATTCTGAATTTTCAAGGCCACATGACAGAGTTACAGTATGTCAGTATTATTCCCACTGAAAGTGCCATGCACAACATCCCTTATGTTAAACCACCGTGTGTAACCCACTGTTCTTGGAGGCTGAAATGATCTTTCATACCCCAGGCCCTCCAATCAAACATTGCATTGACCCACAATTGTAATGGTGCGTACTCATCTCATGCATTTGATGAAATCTGGCTATTTAGGAGCTAAATGAAGGCTAGAGCTGACATAAAGGGGCAAACAAACAAAGTAATGAGAATTAGACATGTCTTTTTTGCAAGTGACAGCAATAAAATCCAGTGTAAAATATAATTCTGTACCTATCACATGACTCTGACATGTAGTCCTTGTCATGGTGTCCTCCTCTTCTTCTTGCAGGTTTTCTGTGGCTACTTTAGCCTGTACACAGTGCAACACAAAAGTGAAGAACATCTGTGACTCTGTTTATGTTGCTTCATGACAACTACAGAATGTTTTGCAGAAATAAATCAGAGTAAAGTTACATGGCAGCTAAGAGTGGAATATATAACCTGTCTTAGTCTATGAATGATGTCTGACGATAACAACTTTAATTTCATTCAAAATCACAATATGCAGCAATGAAAAATACCCTGGGAAGATGCACTTCTTCAAAAGAAAAACCTAATATATGGTGTGGTATCTCCTTAGTTCAGTTTGCAAACACTGAACACTGAACTTTGGCACTTTTGTTTCCAACTCTGTTTAAAAGCATTTATTATCCAGACAGAGAGAAAAAATTCATTTATGAACACAGTGCACTCTAAGAGCCTGGCATTCAAGTTTGTGGTACTCAAATCCCTCAGCTATTATGGTTTTTTCCAAGATGTATCCTTGCCCTGTCATTCTGCACTCCCATTTCCCAGGTGCACAGACAATCTGAGTCCCTCCCTCCATCACGTGCCATCAGTGGCCACCATGCTGTTCCAAGGACATCTTTTTCTGCCATGCTCCATAAATCAAACAGGAATAAAGATACTTCCAGGGTGATGGGAGGAGGAAAGGCAGCACCACAGAAAAAATTGCTTTCAATATCTCAGGGATCTTAAATTATTTGCTAATCACTCTCTGCTGTTTTAAACTGCTTACAGCACGCTCACAGCAACAAGAGCACATTTTGTGATCTAAACCACTGGAATTTATCATCATTTACATGACATATCTTTGATCACAGTGTAAATCCTGCTGGGTGGGTTACACAAGTAACCCTGTGGACCTCTTGTGAGCAGCCTAAGTATAACACCAAAGACTTGCTCTCCAGATTTTTAAAAGTTCATTTATCATCTCTTAATCCCAGGGATTTGATTACATCTTTTCTTTCTTATGAAATGCCTCTCTTCAGGCTGTGTAAAATGAGGAGGTGAGTGCTCATTTGGCACCCAGTTCCAGGCGGAACAATTCCTCACATTTGCACAGTGCACGGCCAAGTGCTGCTGTCGCATTTCACAATATTGGGATGGATCCCTGGGTGCTCCCCAAACACACAGACTGAGCACACAGAGCGCCACACCTAAACTCCTGGTGCCTTGGGTTTGGTGCCACGTTTCTACCTCACAAAGTGAAACCCGTGGATGTTCTAAATCACACGGGGCTGCAATAAAATCACAAAGATGAAATGAAGCAGTGCAGCACAAAAATGATTGTATCTCACCTTAAGCTCCAGCCAAGGACATGAAAAAGTGCTGGAGAACATGGAATATCCTTGGTGTAGGCTGAAGTGTTATGTATTTCTGCTGGCTGGCCTTTAGAGCAAAGTGCTTTTTTGATGAACACTAACGGGAAGTGCATCCCTCTGAAGGTGAATGCACAAGGCCACCAGTGGTGGAACACTGCTTTTCCCATAAATTCAGTGGCAGTCCAGCAATAACATCCTTTGCATGAACAGAAATCAGAGGTAATTGGTGCATATGTTATGGTGTAATAGTGCCTCAAGCCTTTACCTGGCACATCACAAGAAAAGTGATTTAATCATCAAAAATTAAATAGCTTTTAAAGGAAAAGATTGTGCTAGAAAATTAATGTTAGAAACTGTTCTGGCCAGGATTTAAAGCAGCAGTATATATCTGATAAGCAGTTTGGAAATACAGCAGCTTCTGTACTGAACTGTATGACTGAGTGCACTTTGCATTGTTCAGAAAAGAAAAGAAATCTTCCTGGTTTAAGGCTTTTAAAAAGATTTATGCTGTTTTCTCCAAAAGCATTAATTTTGTCTTTTTATGAGGAAAAAAAAAGCACAACAGGCCATCCTACTGCATGTGTCTGTTTTCAGTCACAGCTATCTCCCAGCCCTTTGCAATCTGCTTCAAAGTAAGCAGACACCAAAGAATAACTGGAAATGATAGTAATAAGATTCATGAACTTTGAATTTAAAGACTTTGCTTTGTTTTTCTTTTAGAAGTTTCGAGGATAAGATGAAATACCACATATTGAGGAATCTTAAGGTATATCTCATTCATAAGTTAGCATTAATAACCGTAAGCACATTTAAAATCTTGTTATTCTGGATGTCATCAGTCTCTTGGCACTAGATATTTCTTTCAGGAATTAAGTGCCACAGAAAACACAATATGAAACTCAAAAAATTGAAACATATAAATGTAACTTAATCTTCAGAAACCACACAAAAATACTTTGTAACAAAAGAGTGTATGGTGTAGCAGAAGTAATGCCTTTTCACCATGACTGACATGTCCTTATAGCATAATTAACATTTCTCCATTATTTATGTACATTAAGAACAATCTTTGTAGTTCCTTCACAAAATGAAGTGTGTTTCTTTAAGATATACTTCAAAGACTATTATTGCAGCATTTAGAAAGACTTCACAAAATGACAGACAAAAAGCACAGCAAATTATTGCAGCATTAGAAAATAATAAGTTAGAATGAAATTGTAGCAGCAATGTGTAGAGTTTTTGTACTTCTGTACAGTGAAGAAAGCTGTCAGGACCATATTAAATGGGGCATAGTTAAACTGAGTGGCTCTGATAAGGGGCTCTGCTCTGCTATCTAAGTTCTAGATCAGTTGGATTGAATTTCCTGCATATTGCACATTTCCAGACTTTCATTCTCTCTCTTTCCTTTCAGTGACACTACAAGGACAGCCTTAGATATGCTTATAATTTGTGGTTTTATAATGCAGGAGACATCTACATTTTCAAAGAAGAGATGATACCAGAGGAGTCATGAGGAAAGTTTTCAAACACATTCATTTTGCATATGTTCCCTGTAAGTTTTTAAAAAAATGACCTTGCAGATGTTCTCAGCAAAGACGTCTGTATTAAAGTAAAAAAAGAAAAAAGGAAAAAAAAATGGCCTGAATTTGAAACTATGTATGGAATGTCTTGAAACTATGTATGGAAGGCCTCGACCTCAAGCATCTCAACATTAGCCCTAAGCTAGGAGTTTTTTCATTTCCCATTACAAAGCTTTTTGCAATGTTCCCAGAGAATTTGTATCTGAGATTCCCCCAGCTGTGTGTGCTGCACTTCAGTACTTCAGTTCTATCAGAACAACAAAAGGAACAGCCTCAGCTTCAGAGCAAGTATTATATTTGGCACAAGTTTCTAGGCTGTTTGTTACAATTGTGGTTATGGTTAATAATAATTATAATAATATGGACAAGGCAGCTATCTCAGGAATGAGGAAAGAATGCTATAGGGTTAAAGCATTTCTGTTCTCCTTGTGCTGGACTTCAAAACATCATGGGGAAGGTCCTTGCTAGGCAAGATACTGCTCATTAAATTCTAAGGTTAATTAAAGGAAGCTTCACCTGGAAGGGCACCCCTTCAGCCTGAGTTTAGGTCACGGTCCTGGACTCTGTGTGAACACTTCTCAATGCAGTAAAGTTAGTCCAGAACCAGACTCCAGCAGCTCACAGAAAACAGGGTAATTTTTCTTCTATGTTACAACATTCCTTCTCTCTGAATCAATTAAATTATCAGGTACAGTTAGTACCTTACTGAAGTATAAAGCTAACTACAGGCCCTTAACAGGGAGATTTCTAATGGCACAAAGTGAGATGCATGTCCAATGTATGTTTTTGCTTTTGAACATTCCCTCTTAAGTGACAAATATGCCCAAATGTGGTCAAATGATTTGCCTTTTCCACATCAGCAGTGTACTTTTTAGGCTTAATGACCCCTGTAATGTTCCGAGGAATGTTCAATACTGGCATGCAATTTTAAGGGAAAGAGTTAAAAATAAAATAAAAAAATAGTCCTATCATTTCACTCTACTACAGTATGATTATAGCACCATTGTTCATGCATCTTCACAGGAATTGAATTGCCAGCAGAAGCAGTAGAATCTTCATGACTATCTGTATAATGTGGCCTATGGCCAAGCTGCCAACTTTTGTATTAATTCGCAATCCTCTAGCTACACAATATCCTTCTATCTTATATATAAACAGTTATTATCCTGTTTGCCTGCAATGGCAATAAGAAACACATCCAGAAGTTAAAAAGAAGGTAATAATGTTCTCATGTACCGAAGCACTTACCAGGGTCTGATTCTGCATTTCCATATCAGCTTTTGTGTTGCTGTTTTTCCTGTGGTTTCCTTGAGAGCTGATAGAGTTGGCATGAAGAGAGGAGCCCTGGGAGCTGCCCTTCGACACACTCCTGTAGGAAACATTATTTGATCCACTTTCTGTCTGCTGAGCTGCTTTCTTATCAACTCTGCAGGTAGAGAGTGATTCCTCTGATAAATTGCATTGCCCTTCTTCAATCACTCCACTTTCCCATTCCTTTAATGTTTAAAGTAACCTCTCTGTATCTTTCTGTCTCAAGACCTTTGAGTGATAAATGTTTCTAACTAGCCTTGATCAAACCTGTCACTTGCAATTTCAGGTAGTATATCAATTTAGCCTTTCACATGTGATGATTTATATTATATTTGGGACTGCTGGGGGGCAAACGTGAAAACATAATATACCCATTGCTAAGTTCTTCTGTGACCAAAGGTTGTGAGAGCTGGAAAGGTAATTAATTCTGACAAGTTACCAAATATGTGTTTTCTGGTTACAGTACAGGAAGATGGAATACATTAAAGCACATACCTAATTACCCTCTATATTTACACACCATCTGCCTAGATTCTAGATTTCTGGAATAATTTGAGTTATCAGCTTGGATGTAACTTGCCCATCTTTATTTTCAAAGACCAATGGTTTGGTTAAAGTAACATGAACAAAATTATCATCTCATTGTGAATGTTTTTTTTTTTTTTATCCTGTAGAGAATAAAGACCAAATTGTGCACCTACTGTTTGCTACTGTGCATTCTTGGCACAAAAAGAACATACATTGAACTTCACATCTGGGCATCTGTAAAGCTACACGGACACCAACACATCCCAGATTGTGTTCTGGAGTTTTACCTGTTTAAAAGCTCTCTCATGAAGCTGTCTTTTGGGGAGTAGGCAGCTGTGGTAGAACCTCTGACTTGTTCACACTCAATCTCACCAGGAGAGTCTTGGGAAGGCTTCACAATTTTGCTCTCCATGGCTAAAATGTCACCATTGTCAGCTTTCCTGTTAATTTGATTTTCTATTTCACAGTGCTGCTCGGTTTTCTTATTTTCTTTTCTTCTCTCTAATTTTGCCTGCTTAATTCCAAATCCTGAAACTTTTGTATCCCTTTTTTCCACCTTTAGTTTTAGGAACATCAGTCTTCCTGCTACTCAGTGCTGGGAGCTTACTCTTTCGGAAGCCAAACCAACTGGCTATAGAAGGCCCAGTCTTTTGCTTAGTCTCCACAGTGGGGGATTTGGTTTGTCCCTGACCTTTTTGTGCATTTTCTTGAATGCATAACATGACTTTCTCCTCTATTGTAGGTTGCAGAGATGGAGAACTCAAAAGATCATTAACCTTCTCAGAGGTTTCTGCTAATTTTAAAGACATTTGCTGTCTTCGTGACCTTGTTGCTTCCAGTTTATGAGGACACTTTACTCCATCGAAGCTTTGGAAGGACAACATTTGTTTGGAAGACACAGTAGCCGAGGCTTCTAACTCCTGTTCTGCTGACAGAACACTTTTCTTACCTAGAGCCTCATGCTTAAAGCTTTCAGTGCTTTTCTCACTCTGCACAGATAGACTGCGTGCATCTTTCTGAGAAAATGGTTTGCTTCCATCACATTTTGAAGTGCTGTGAAACTGGTCTGTTTTTGAGATGATCTGAAGGGCAATTTGCTTGGGCTTCCATGCTGGCTACTGCAACTACTCATATTTCCAAGAGAGCCTTGTCTAGGACAGGAATTTTCTGTGGGTTTACTAGTATATAAAAGAGCTTCTGGTGTCACTGCTGTCCCAGGAGCAGCCTTGATCTGAAGCCCTTCCATGGCTGAGTTCTGCCTCGTTAGAGAATTCCCTCTGTCAGAAGTGTTTGTAATGATCTGAGTCCGTACTTTCCCGAGCCCTTCAGCCCCAGGGGCAGATGGCTTCTCCCCTGTGTGGATGCTGAAACTCTGACTGCGAGCTTTTGCTCCGTTCATGCCCAGAGCCGGCTTCAAGTGCGACTTGTTGCCAGAAGAAACAGACCTCTTAACTAATTTGTTTTCTAATCCATCTCCTCTGTCTACCACCAAGTTGCAGCTTTCATGTGAGTGAGCCGATGCTGTATCCATACTAATTCCCACAGAACAATTATTTTTTATTTCAGCATCAGACCTGGAGTCCTTCAATTCCACATCCATTGCACCTTCGCTGCCTACACACACAGACTCACTTTGCTTGTACTTACTGGAGCTCCCATTACTTTTGGAAGCTGCATTTATGCTGTCTTTTTCCTGCTTCCCTGGAACAGTAGAGCTCTTGCGGAGAAGCTGGGGAGATTTGACAAATAATTTCAGTCCTACAGGGAGACGGGTTTTCACTCCTCTCTCATTAGAGTTTTGAGAGGCGTGCGCAGCATCGCCGGCAGGATGGCGTTGACGGGAAATTGTTTACCTGAGATAGCAGAGGCTCGCTTGTGCTCGTCGTGTGACACTCAGGAGTTGTGGGGAGAATGTTTGGCATCTTTTGTAGCTGATCCAACCCACTGTCACTGGAAATATTGTTTTTTCTGGAATAGGTGTCTTGTGAAGGAGTTGTCTCCAGTGATGGACAGCCTAGAGAAAAGGACCTGGCTGTTTGAAAATCTGTGCTGGAATACTCACGATTCCTGTGGAGACCCACCTGATTAGGGGTTTTTGGGCAGACTTGCTTTGTGGAAACTTTTGAAAGTCCTTGGCATGCACTGTGGGATTGCTGAGATGTGCATTTATTTTGCATAATTCCTTCTGCATTTTCTTGAAGGTAAGATAATTCAATTTTGGCCCCAGAAGATACATTTTTTGCTTGCATTTCATGACTAGATTGATTATGAAAGCCAGAGTTCACAGTTCCTTTTAATGGAGATGATTTCAGTACATTTTTTGCTGTTTCAGTGGGACCAGCTCCTCCTAACTTTACTGCTAGAGGTGGAGAATTAGCATAATTAGGTCGAATCAACAGGGATGTTGACCTGCCTGGAGGAAGGGGTGGGGATGGAGACCGGGCTCCTACAGCAGCTGAATCACAAGGAAAGTCTCTGGTTGGAGGTTCCCCATAGCTGCTGGGCTCTATAAGGTGCTGAGGCAACAGCGGTGATGCTGGACTCTGACTCTTTGGATACTTTGCCCCATCTCCTCTGCCAGGACGTTTCAAGTCAGGCAGGGCATGGGCAGGGGGCTTTGGAACCTGAAATTCAACTTTTGAATCAAAATGACGAGGTGGGCTTTGAGCCTTTTTGAATCTTGAAAGCTTTACAGGTGGCAGAGCAGGTGATTTCTCAAGGGCTGTGGGGCCCACTGACAGAGCTACAGGTGCCTCCCCACTCTCAGACATCAGAGTTTTTTGGGGAGAAAATTTACCTCTGCTGGGTATTTTAGTGACATTTGGCTTTTGACTGATTCCTGCATGCACAGTGGAGCTTGAATTTGCCTTGTATGATGCATCATACACTGGCTTCACTAGTTTCTGTCGTGAAGCATTTTGCTGTGTCACCCTTCCACAGCGTGAAGATTCACCACAGGTCAGGGGGACAGCTGTATTTTTATTCCCTGCATTATCTTCAAGAGTATTTTTCCGAGTTTCCATCTTCCTGTCTTTCTGAAGCAGTGTAGTTTCTAGCATTGGGTCCTGGCTGCATATCAGTTCTTCCCTGAGGTATAAGTTCAGTGTATTCTGCACCGGACATAGTTTGTGGCTGGTTGATTGAAATCTCATTTCTTGTTACAGTGACAACTCCAGTTTGATGTGAGCTGAATTCAATTGGCTCACCATCCTTAGCATCATATATTACTGTAATGCACTCTTCAGAAGAGGTCTTCTTTATAACCTTCTGTTGTTTAATGAAATTACATGGCTTGGGCCTAATGTCTGGGTGAACAGGTATCTGGTTCTCTTCTTTGTCAGTAGATACAAACCGAGAATTCTCTGTGACTTTGAGCAAGTCAGAGGTCTTTGTATACTTCTCAGGAAAGGGAGTTGCTAATAAATCTGAGGGACTTTTCTCATCACTGCTTTCTATATGCAATTCATCCAAGACTTCATTGTCATCAGTGTCTGAAAGCTGAAAATTAAAGTCCTTCCAGCCTATATTAGAATGGCTTTGATTTAACTGTAACTCAGGCAGCTTTGCTCTGGTGCATGATTTTACTTCTGCCTGAAATCCACTGACAAAACTAGTCAATTTTTCAGGTCTTTCTTTTGAATTAAAAAACGGACTTCTTTCTGGCAAATGTTTCCTGTTAGGATCCCAGTCAAAGAGACTGTCAGAAATGCTATGAGTTAATTTGTTACAATAGGTCCTGCAGTCCTTGCTTGGAACTTCCTGCAGCAACAGTAAGGATGAAGAGTCATCATCTGCATCATCATGGGAATCTGAATCATAAGAGAAAGTTTTGTTGTGTTCAATGCAAACATTTCCCATTTCCATTGGCTTACAGTGAGTCTGTTCATTATGGCCACCACACTTTATTCCAGGGGAATATATTCCTTCGTTGGAGTTCATGCAATCTTTGTAACCCCATTTTGATATTACTGAAGGTGGTTCAAGTAGTATTTTTTGCTCCTGCAATTTTTTCAGCCCCTCTAAGATATGGTTTTCCTTGATACGAGTTGGAGGTAGATCATCTGCAGGACTTGAGAGGTTGCTTGGGAGCGAAGAACCAATGCTTATTCTTTTATCCCATCTCACGGATGACTGTCAAAAGAAAATAAAAATCACTTGTGTTACTCACAGGTGCTGTCAATAAAAAGTGTTTCCATTTTGGTAAAGAGATAGAGGAGTTGCATAAGGGCATTCCATTCCATTCTTTTCTATTTAAAGCAAAGTTCTTTTTTAATAAAGGATTTTACAGTGGTGTGAAGGCTGCAGTGCATTAAAAACCTGTAGGAAGAACAATATGAATGGAAGGATTAAGATAAAAAAGAAGAGCAGTTTGGAATATGAAAGCCAGGATAAATGTCTGAACAAATGAGGAGACTGTAAGTAAGCTGGAATGATAAAGGAATCACTAAAAAAATTAAATAGGGGGGTAACAGTTTAGTGACAACTGCTTTCAATATAAAAGCGAGAGGAAAGTAAAAAACTTCTGAAACAGGCAGCTTTTCAATTAATCTTGTTTCAGATTAACTTTGACGAATACATGAAGAAAATTAATTTGATTTACCCTTTTGCTTGTCTTTCCATCATTCCAAGTGTAGGAGGAACCACTGGAATATTCACTGCAAGCACTTGAGAGGGAGAGTTCACTGCTGCTGCAGCTGCTCCGAGGATACAGGCGGCTAGAGCCTGTCATATTTAATTGACTCTGGCATTTCAAGACAGGTATGCTGGATTTCACATTCTGCTGGCATTCCTAAAATATGAGAAGAAATTGAAATATCTTATGGGGAGAAAATGATCATTTAACTTCCCCTTGATTAAGAATGGCAAAGAAAAACCAAGTAAGCCACTTCTGCCTTCCTCTCATGCAATTTAGCATCTGGTGAATTTAATACCGAGAAATAAATTTAAAATTGCTAACAGTTTCATTTGTCAGGGGGAAAAAATCCACAATCCTCAGTGTTTTCTTCTTTGTTCTTGGGCTAGTATTCTGCTCTTCTTATTGTAAAGATTATTCAGAGTCTATTTGAATTATGCTTCATACATAAGCAGCATGCGACGGTAAGATACAGAAAACAAAGTTATAAGAATACAAGTACATCTTGACAACTGCATTATAGCCCCACAATGTAACAGATGAGGCTGCAGAGCCTGGACAAGGTAAATTAATTTAGTATCCTGAGCAGAATGTCCACTGAGAATGGAATCTCTCCATTACAGTCTAATTTTGGTTTCCTATCTAGTTCAAAGCTTTGTCTAAGAAACTCTCTGACGTAGGACAATCCATCTTCGTGTCGCTCGCAGACAGCTGAAGCCTCTTGCTTATGCAATTTATTGACACTTTATGGCTGCCTTTAGTACTTGTGTAGTTATCGCCCCTTTCCAAATGCAATTTCAGCTGACTGTGACTAAGTGCCAGCTTTGAGGAAGAGAGTAATGAAGAGTAGATAGCACTTTAGGTAAAATATTAAACCTCTGTAGGAGTAGCTAGGATGTCTTTAATTTGTTTTCAAACTAATATTCTTGAGCCTAACAGCATCGGAGCTTCTTTAGTGTTAAGTGCTTGTACTATTCTCCAGTTTCCTTACAGAATCAGACATCATTTTAATTACCAGGAACACCAGACATGACTACATGAAAAGAGGTTGTAATGAGGTGGGGGTCAGTCTCTTCTCCCAAGTAGAAACTGATAGAACAGGAGGAAACAGCCTCAAGTTGTGCCAGGGGATGTTGAGATTGGATATTAGGAAAAATTCCTTCACTAAAAGAGTTGTCAAGCGACGGAGCAGGGAAGTGGTTGAGTCACCATCCCTGGAGGGATTCAAAAGCTGTGTGGCAGTGGCACCTGGGGACATGGTTTAGTGGTGGATTGATCTCAAGGGACCTTTCCACCCAGTGATGGGTGAAGAGTTGGATTTGATGATCTTAAGCTTAAAGGTCTTTTCCATCCAAAGTGAATCTATAATTCTGTGCCTTCGTTTCATAAAACTTTCCCTTGGATTTCATTAAGGCAAACTGAAACAATATTTATTGATTTTTGTATGTAGATATACTTCAAATTAATTTTGCTTAAATGAAGAATTTACACTCAGGAAGGAACAAGAAATCTAAAGTTATTGTATCCATGAAAAAATTATCAAGGCTGTGTATGCCCTAGACCCCGCTTCTTCATGGAAATCTTTGGAACAACACTCAGTTTGTAGGCACTTCTCAGGCACTGACATGTTTTTTGGCCTTCTGCTAATTTCTTCCATTTATTCCCACATGCTCCTCCCATTTATTACTACTGGGGTTGAACCTTTTTTCAGCTGAATGGGAGAGAGAAGAATTTTTACTGCTGAGGAGTTCATCAGTACAGCTGTTCATGGCTCAGCTGACATCGTAATGTTCAGGTTTTGACAAACGTAACTACAGGGCAAATCATTATTCTTCATCACAGGCAAAACCTAGGAATGGGAAAATCATTTAGAGGCACCAAGAGCACATTTCACCTCTGGGAATTATTGGTGCATGTTCTCCTAGGAAGTCAAATGGATGCAAGAGGAGCAGCCTTTAAATCCAGTGGCTCTGGGAAGAATACCTCTTTCAGCATCACAGGCAGGCTGGTGCCTGTGTTTTTGGCTCTGAAGCGGATTCTGTTGTTTTGTTGAGACGGATGAGCCTTTATTTCTGACATTGTGGTTCCCCTGGGAGACCCCCTGCCATCAGCCTCCTCAGCTGTGGCAGTGTCACTCCAGGGGAGGGTGACTGCACAGAGGCCAAGGGCAGCAGCTGCTTGTTCTGGCTGTTCCCCTGCATTTTGGCATTGGGAAAACACATCGTGTGGAATTCTGCCCTTTATACTGGGCTGTGTCCCAGCCACCACAGCATTCAAGGGAAGGATGCCTGCAAACCCTCTCCTGTAAGAATCTCCTGCAGGAGGAAAGAGATCACAGCACAGTGACAAGTATTGCCTTCCTGTCATCCTCAGCTACTCTGAGAGCCTCTCCAACCTCTCACTTTGCTTCCTTTGCACCTAAGAGAGAGAAAGGCATTTGGTCCTACTGTTTCAGCAATGGGAAAAATGGAGCTATCCAAGTAAAGCAAAAGAACAGTATATTACTGCAATCATCTTTAAGAAAGGAGAAAATGTGCAAAAAATATCATGTCACTCCAGATTATGAAGTAGGGTATCTACTCAATTTCTGGATAGCATTCAGATCACTTAAGAGAGTGGAGTTTTCCCCTTCAATTTGCCTTTGTTCTCTAAATTATTCAAGAAAGTACTTTGAATAGCATGTTTATGACGCATTAATTAAATACATTTAACTTGCATATGGGTCTATTAACTGACATGGTGAAATTTTAATTTTTGTAATCATGACTTTTTAGTCATTACCTTTAATGAAATTAGAGTAAAAAGGCTTGAATGTAGTATTACAGTTTAAAAATGTAATTTTCACTAGAAATCAAAGAAAATTGAAATAATCAGACCATTAAAGACACAAAACTCTATATTAGAGCAACTTAACCTGAAGGCTTAATTAAATATAATGCAAAATGTTGTTAGCATTTTTGGGAACCTTTGAAACAATGCCTTTTCATTAAAGTAGGTATTACAAGGGAGATTACATTTTTGTTGACACTACTATACTTCAAGATCAAAGGCACAAGCAGGTTCAATGCTCTGTTCTTGTACTCTTTGTTTCCCTGCATGTGATTTTTGTTTTTTAAGCTACTTTTCTCTTTGACAATGAAACATGAAAGCCACGCTGGCGAACGTTTTGCCAAATAAGCACAAAGCTCACTCCGCCTGAAAAAAAAAAAAAAATGCAGAGCCCATGAATTTTTAAAAGTTCATACATAATATATCATAAAAGTGGGATGAATAATACGGGGCACGGGCTTTAATAAAAAGCTCCTTGACCATTTCTCAGAGATTCTGAGATGTAATCAATACCCAAAAAGGTGTATGGGGGACATTGCTAAGATTTACGCTTTTTTTGCACACAGTGACACTATCTGCTCACTATATCAACCGAGGACACAATATTGAATTTCAGAGAACAGAAGGAAGTAAAAGCATTGTTATCTGCCTCGACAGTGTTTCAATTCAGAGATCAGCTTTATGGCTCTTCCCTGAAAAGGAGGTTCCAGATGAGGGGAGCAAGGGCAGCACAAACACTCACGAGCATCTGAGCATCTGCACTTGGAGCTTGCACCAGGCCTCGGTTCCGTTCCACTTCTGAAAGCAAATCCCCAGATGAGAGGTCCAAGATGCGTGAGTGGAGTTTCTGGGGGGTGCAGAAGGGAAGGAGCAAAGCATAAGCATTTGTCAGATACTCAGCAGATCAGCATTTTTAAAATTCCAAACTCTGCTGTAGAAATTTCAAGGGAAATGAAGAGCCTGAGGTAAAAGAGGATTTGTTCTAATTTGAAATGTTGCTCTTTGTGCTTACTTTGTCCAAGACTTCCTGTCTGGAGGACAGATCATCCTTCATCCAAAACAAACTCTACTTTTTCTTCTAGTCACTGCTTTGCGACTTAGCATTACTTCACACACAACAATAACAAATGAACACGAGCCCCACCATTATCCACAGAGTTTGACAGGTTTCAGGAAAAAAGCATAAAAATGAACTAAAAAATTAACATGCAGAAATCAATCAACATGTTAATGTTGTTTTATTTACGAGCTGTTACACCTTGTGTGAATGATTGCAAAAGTGACCCTATTTTTAACCAGCATTGATCTGCTGAAGGCCTCCTCTGCACACTTTTTAACTCAAAGTCATTAATGTCATCTGTTAGGAACAATTAATGTGAATAGAAAATAATTGCATCAGGGAACTGGGGACTCAGAGGATTTTGTGCATTAATATTCACATGCTGTTGGATTATACACACAGTTTTTCTCAGTTTTGCTTGGCAGGATGGCTAAGTTTGTGCCTTTCCCCCCATGTCCACCTGTACACTAACTCTAGGGCTTTCAGTCTGCATTAAGACTGGTTTAGTTTAATTGCAGTTTCAATAAAACCCACGATTTATGTGAATGCCTCAGCTAATCACTTCAAAAGAAAAAATATCTGCAGTCTTCTTAGTCCTGGGCCAGCACACCATGTCACAGGCAGCACGGATCTGACTCCGGGTCCACTGAAATCAATGCAAATGGACTAAAAAAAAAAAAACCACCCAAGAAATAAGGACTTTGGATCTTTTCACTTCCCCATTAATTCTCCAGGCTTGCAGCCTAAGAGACCACACCTACCCCCCTCAGCCCGGAGGAACAAACGGAGCAGACCCTGGCAGGTGCTTTGCCAGAGGACTCTGTGAGGGATGCAAACCACGGAGATTTGTGGAGGCTCTGTGAGTGCCCCATCACCCTGTCCATCCAAAAAGACTGGCCACAGAGGGAAAAAGAATCTGTAGCCAGAAGAGCCTCCACAGTGTAGCATTAGCTCTGTGCAGGGCCCTGAAATGCAAGTCACACAGCATCTTACACCCAGCTGCTCCCCAGCCTGCTCTCTGGGTACCCACTGCAGAAATTAATCTGCCAGAGAACAAAGCAGGCAGCCATTCCCACAGCCTCTGTTATCTGCATGCTCTGCTTCAGGCTTCTATTACAGACAATCTAGGAAATTTTTAAAAAAACTTTTAATTATGAATTTGGGAGTCATTTCTCTAGAGTAACTTATTCATCCAGGTTTATTAAGGAGGTACTGTCTGTTACAGGAGATTATGGAAAATATTTTCAATGATCAATATTCTGTATAAATATGTATTATCCAATATATTGTTGAATAGATTAAATAAAATGTTGAAAGCACTCAGTATCCAAGATACTTTTCATTATAAATATTAACTACATCCAGGCTATGTGTTTTTAACATCAATGGTGTCTGGTTATTCAGCATGTACCTTTCAAAGTTCTACCACTAGTATTACTGTCAGCTGCTTGTTAAAGATTTAAACTCCAGGTAAAATGCCTGCCCAAAGTCACAGATTCCCTGACTTTGTACATTTGTTCCTCTTGACAATAATTCCAACTGCATCACTGACCCACCAGAGAATCCCACTGTTTTCAGAACCAAGAGTCACTAGTGCTATGAACAAGAGATTTGCAGACAAATTAATTACCTTCTCCAGGGAAACCAGTCACCTGAGATATTTTAGTGGAAGTTACAATAGTCAGATCTGTGCTTTGGAAATGATGACTGGGAACAGCTGAGTTGGATGAACACTTATTGGTGAAAATGTATTTTTTCAGAAAAAAAGGATCCTAGAAATAGTGCTAAAGGAATTTTACAATTGTAATACTGCCTTCCCATTTTTCCACTTTCCCATTTTATTACTTAAATGGGAACATATAAACATTTCAATAAGGGAGAAAAAATATTCCCCTACAACGTCATCCAATGAAATTTAGTGTTAGCTACAGAATGCAGAATCTGTGTCAGACACAAGAGCAGAGATCGGCCCAGTCAGAACAGGCAGGAATCAGAAATAATTATTGATCAGTGATCAATGACAGGCCAGCTGGAAGCAGCTCAGGGTTCTGGGGGTCTCACTGTGTTTGAGTCACCTTTGCCACTGTTAAACTCAGTGACTCTCTAAAACTGCAGTACCAAAGGCAAAGCAGCAGACTAAAATGATTAACAAAGAAGGAAAGTGTGTTCTCAAGATGTATAATGTGATTATATTTCTGTACCAAATGAGATCATCACATTGGGAATATTCCTCCCCACACATATGCAAATAAACTAACAGAGGTGGCCAGAACAATGACTAGCATTAACAAACAGCATAATAAAGTTTGAGGTCATTAATTAAATATAATCACACAGCACTGAAGCAAGCCATCCAATTACAAAAGAAAAGCCTAAGAAAAAATGTTTCTCTTTCATTTATTTTTCTTTATCCTTCTCCATTGTCTAATTAAAGAATGGGGAAAACTCTAGCATTTGTTAAAAAACCTCATTAATGATGCATTTAAAATCAAGTAACAGATTGTGCTAACTATGTATCTCGATTCTGATTTCTTCTCAGATACACAAAATGTACTGTGTCCTTTATGGGTATTTTCAGATGACAGTCACATAACTAGATCAAGGAGTTACTGCTGCCTTGAAAATTGTACAGTATTAAAATCACTGTTGATGCTATCGTGACACAATGCAACAAAAGGCAGCCACTGCACAGAATGGCTTCCATGGAAGAGATCACATCAGTTTAAATGAATATTTAACTATGAAACTGAGGAGTTACAGCCATAAATCCAAGCTATCAGCCCCATTTGTTGGTGCCTTATATAATGATAAAGGGAAAATGAGCAATATTAGAGCTGCTGGGGCCTGGACCCCTCTGGAAACAGAAAAGCATCAGGATCATTGGGCTGCAGACCTGAAAATCCATATGGAACTGAATACAGCACGGAATGGGCCAACTTCCTTGGAAAATACCCTGTACTGAGTACTACAGGGCAGGTGTGGAGTAAAAACTGTATTACATCTTAGCTTGACTGGACCCACGTCTCTCCAGAAAGGGGGTGCTGAGAACAGGGCAGAACACAGGGGTGAACCTTCTCTGCAGGTGCCTGTGACCAACAGCAGCAAAGCTCCTCCTTCACCTGTGAGATTGATGCAGAAAAGGCAGTGCCCTTTGTGGTTCAATGCCAAGATTAACTCCTGTAACCCACATGAAAAATAAAAACAAAGTAATTGATAATTTAGGTGGAAACCTGTTCTATCAAGTGCAATAGGAAATACAATTATCTGGCAGGCAGAGAACCAATCCATCAGCCAGCAGCCCAGTTCCCCTCCCACAGCAGCATTCTTATTAAGACTTTCTAGGAAGATAAAGAAAGCTACTACCTGCTGGCACCAGGCAATATTACAGAGACTCCCCTAACCATTGAGCCTCCTGACTCTATCTCTGCAGAATATCTATCAGTTCCCATCTCCTTTTTAAACATCTAATGGTCTGCAGCATTGCCAGAACAATTTTCAATGAATTATGCCAAAGAGTACACAGCTCTCCAATATTGGATGAGTTAATTGCTATTAAATCAATTGGCTTTGCTTTTCTCACATGAGCCAAAGTCTATCATTCACAAAATTCTCTCTCTAGATACCGAGGAGACATTTTCATCCTGCTGCTCCATGCCAGAGCTGGAAATGTTTGTTTGGTGTGTGTGGCCCTCTCCTGTCTTTGCTGTTTTTCAGGGCATCACAAACCTGAACAGGCACATTCTGGCCTGCTTCCCTCTGCACCCAGCCACTGAAATTGGGCTGGCAGGGAAAACCTTCTCATTTCCACTGCACCATAACGGCAGTAGGCCACAGAAGGAGAAAAAATACTATTAGGCAAAATATTTATATATTATTAGTTTATGTAGAAGCATAATGTTTCATTAAACAAAATATTGATTTTTGTAGTCCTTAGATACATTTCAGAGGGGAGGTTCAGCTGGAGATGTGAACATCCTTCACCTATCCCACCAAAAGTTACCTAGAGTAGAACATGCACTGTTCAAAAAACAAAGTGTGAATTCCTCATCCACTAAATATTCTGGAATTAAGGAGAAAATTAAGTATAGTTAAGCAAAAAATAATAAAACCTCCAAAGGTAGAAATCAACTTTTCGTTTAGACAAATAAGACTTTGGAATATATATTCTTTTTACATATGGAAATTCTGCCTTCTAAAGAGAGTAGAACAAGTGGTTGTCAACAAAACCCAGCCAAATATGAAGCAAAAGTGAAAGCTGCAAGAAGATGCTCCCAGTTTTTTAATTCTAATAATCAGCAACATAGGAAATATACTTGCAAATGCACACTGTGTACATACAGAAATGATGATGTGTTATTGCATATAATTGATATCACAAAACCAAAATTTTGTTAATTATTTTCAGCTCTGGAATTTATCTATTTAATAGAAAATTCAGAATTATTTCCTACTATTCACTTCCTATAAACAGAACTTCATGGCTAACACTGTTTAGTAAATGAAAACCAGGTCTGGTGAATGGTATCCTTATCCATGGCAGGGAGGTTGGAAAGGGATGAGCTTTTAGGTAAACAAACCAGTCCATGGATATGCCTTCTAAAAAGTTTTGTCAACAAAACCCAGCCAAATATGAAGCAAAAGTTGCAAGAAGATGCTTCCCAGTTTTTTAATTCTAATAATCAGCAACATAGGTTTGCAAATGCACACTGTGTACATACAGAAATGATGATGTGTTATTGCATATAATTGATATCACAAAACCAAAATTTTGTTAATTATTTTCAGCTCTGGAATTTATCTATTTAATAGAAAATTCAGAATTATTTCCTATTATTCACTTCCTATAAACAGAACTTCATGGCTAACACTGTTTAGTAAATGAAAACCAGGTCTGGTGAATGGTATCCTTATCCATGGCAGGGAGGTTGGAAAGGGATGAGCTTTTAGGTAACTTCCAACACAAACCAGTCCACAATTCCATGAAAATTTTTCTTTCTCTTAATGTTGGGCCACGTTTAACCATTTACAGGACTGGGGCTAAAACTGGAGTGAAAACCTAACACCCTTTGGCTGTTTAAAATGCTCCTCCCTAATAGAAAGGAATTAGACGTTCATCACTTAGACCTCTAAAAACCATAAATAAAGCTCTGCACAGGCAGGAACATCCAACTTCTGCTTGTAAAGCCAATGTACCACATTCAGCTAGCTTTTCTATTTCTCTGTTGCTACAGGGTTATTTTACAGTGCTGCTACAGGGTATTTTTGGTGGGAAGAGAGGGTTAACACACAGTAGGTGAGCCCCAGGATAACTCTTAAAGTTGGAGACTTTTATTGATCCTACCCTCAGCTCTTTAAAATACAGGAGACAACCACAAACGTGCAGTATTGCTCAGTGGTGATAGGAGGATGTGTTGTACATAAGTGAATATTAAAGGATTAACTTTAAAATGCATTTCAGCAAGCTAAATGAGTTCTTGGTACAAAATTGAAATCAGAAAAAAAAAAAAAAGGAAGTTTTCAGCTAGCCCTTAAATTTCAAGTGTGTGGATCTAAATTTTCCATTAATCTAATAAAAATACTTCCATGGAAGTTCTAATTTGGTGTTTTCCATCTGTTTTTGTTGTTTTCCCCTCCTACTAGGCTCACTTTTCTAAAAAGCCTTTACAGGAGATGCTAGACTCTAAATCCAACTCCAGAATTAACAGGGCTTTGTCAGTTTGCTGGCAAATCCTCCGGGTGAGTTTATTGAGACTAAGGCAACATCCAGGACAAAGTAAAAGGATATGATACCAGAAACATTTGTATGGAAGATTAGGGTGCTAAAACAACATCAGACAATCCTGCTAACAAGGCAATTCCAGCACAGAAAGTAAAACAAAGTTTGATTTGTTTGCAGAGTTTCCAAGCTTGCAGCTCTCTACTACTACTGAGAGATCCAGAGATGGCAAAACTCAGTGAATTAGACCCAAAGTAACTCCAAAGGCTGGAAATTTATATACTAGGGTATAAATTGGGAGGTATTAAGCAGGCATTTGATGTACAAACGCCAATAGCATAATCTCTCTGTATTCTTCAGAGAGTTGACAACATTAATGTAAGGCTAAAATTACTCCTGCTCCAAATCCTTAGTTTTATTAGTTTTTATAAACTGCTTTAAATAAAAGTTACATTGAAAGACACAAAGTAATCCCCTCTGATCCCATTTTTCATTTTATATGTCTATCTGTGTTTTCAAGCTCTGAGATTCCAAAGTGTTTTTCTCATTTTAATAGCACTATGGTAGGAGTCTGTAAATATTGCAGCAATATGAAAATGAGCTAATTTAATTTCTTAGGAAAATGCATGTATAAAGTTCCCTGTGGTTTGTAATTACTGTAAAGTCAACAGTTTACATCAATGACCCAGTAATCAGCTACTCAGAACGTGAATAATTAATGAAAAAATGTTTTCAACAAGCTTGCAAATGGAAGACTCCTTGGAGTATGGTGAAACAGCCAGTGCTGTGAGAATAGTGATGTGCGGGAGAGGAGCCTTTTATTAAGTACACATTTGTATTTTGTCTCTTATTTTTCTAAATGTCTTCCCATTGATCTAGCACTACTCAGTATGTCAGTTCCACTGTGCTAAATGAGGGCCAGCACCACGTAGGTGCTGTGAATTATGGCAACCCCAAAGAGTGAAGGGCACATTCTGCACATCCTGACACCTGCTGCTGTTACACTGTCCACAAACAAAACCATTTTGTTTTTAACACTTCAGTGTTGCCAGAAAGAACAATTTTATACTGAATTTATACTTTATACTCGGAAACAACTTTATACTGAATTCCTGCAACAGTGAAGAACTATACCATTAATCTCTTCTGGCATGTCCTACACATGCTATCTATGCTTCAGCAGTAAAAGGGGGGCTGGTTTTTTATTATTTCACTGTATTTAAGAAATGCTTTAATGTAAAAACACAGGAGAAAAGTCTCACTTCTGCAACAGTTATTGCATTATCAATCCTTTTATGATGAAAAGATACTCACTAATTTCAATATTTCATACAATGACAGCCAGTGATATTCCTGGCACTACATAACATTGGTCGTTCTTTGTGATTCCTACAGTTTAAAATCCATTTTCACATTCACTTTCTGACTATGCCCCAAAATATTCTAAAGGAATTAGGCAGACCTCAGTGAGATCTTCTTATTGACATTTATGTTGATCAATGTTGGCTCTACCAGAATTGGAATCTACAGATCAATTCCCTTATTAGATTCGTTCTCAGTGCTGCCATGATCATTTTATCACAGAAGCTGCTGCCATCAGATGCTGCTTTATCACTTTATAATGGGATAAGCTGAAGGTTTCCTCTGGCATAAAGCTGGAAATGATAACTGTCTGAAGTCTTTTCCTTTCACAGATTTTCAAAAAATGTCCAAGTTAAATGCATAAGTCTGTTTTAAACACTATTTTCAACTGAATTTAGCTAAGCAGCAATAATTTTTGTCCACAAGGAAATTCCAGTTCTCAAGGTGTTAAACAAACCCCAATGCTAACACTGGAGACTGCCTTATTAATCACTTTCTTCTTGCTGAGCCTACGAGCCAGATGACAGAAGAAAAGAGGCTCAGAATGAAGATATGACAGAAAAATAGAAATGGTCTCAGCAACAGTAGGAGTTTTATATGGACACACAAACACACGTGCAAACACTCCAAAATAGCACACACAATACATACACAAGGTTTGTCACAAGTGTTTTATCTGGTTTTGAAAATGTGCAGGGACATGGTATTTTTAGTGAGAGTGGTGTTCCAGCTCCTGTTGAGAGAGGAGTTCATCACATTAATTTAAATCTCCGATAAAATAAATTAGCTTTTTTATTGCCAGGTTGAACTACAGGGCTATGATTCTTATGTATTGCTACAATCTAAGTCTTAATGGCATTTTAGCCCTGTGGTGGTCAAACAGAAACCATTTCAAACCTTCTAAAGGCTATTAAAACATGTGCAGATGTCTGGAAAATTAATACTATTATCTAACACTAACCTTTTGCCTGTAGGAGGAAAAGGAGAGAGAGAAGGCTCAGGGAAGATGTTTTAGATCAATACCTGGCAAGCCAGGAGGGCAAGCTCTGTTTCACAGGGAAGTTCATTGGCTGTGAACAGGGGATTCAAGTGAGCAGATTCATCCTTATTTGGATTTCACTGAAATCATTCATTTACTCAAAAAAAAACCAAAACCCAAAAACTTAAAAGAGATGGGGATTGTTTTTACAATCCTTCCTCACTGCTGTTTCCCAAGGTCCAGCAATCTAGGCACTGGAAAGGTTCATTCATCTAAATGACAAGTGCACAAATTTGTCAAGGTTAATGTTGAACAAGCCATATTTTCCTTGCCTCAGTATTATGCATTAAAAAGTTACTCCATTCCTCCACCCTCCTTTTCTTTTTTTTTTTTTTTGTGTAATACTGCTGAAATGTCATGTGGATTTAAAGGAGTTTAAAAGTAGGAGGAGAGTTTCAAGAACGAACTACTTTTATTGTTAGTTTAAGGCTTTTACGTACATATTTTCTCTCCAACTCTAATGCATTGTTTTTGTCTCTGACAGAATAATTTCTAATAAGAAGAGACTTTTTTCTTGAATACCTGGATACAAGGTACTTGATTCTATTACTTTTCATCAAAGCACTTAAAAGTATGATTTAGAAAGAAGTGGGTAGATTCCCAGCTGGTAGGAATGATTGCCTTCACTTCTCCTACTGAAATGAAAGAATTTCTGCCAGGACAGGAATTACCCCATAGGCTTCCCAAACTTCTTCTGCTTTTCAGAAATAAAGCTTGTAGATGGTTATAAGTGTGCATTTCCAGTGGTCATTTTGTGGCGGTGTTCACAGGGGTCCCAGGAAGAGGGAAGAGACGAGGATCTGACTCCATGTTTCAGAAGGCTTGATTTATTATTTTATGATATATATTATATTAAAACTATACTAAAAGAATAGAAGAAAGGATTTCATCAGAAGGCTAGCTAAGAATAGAAAAGGAAGGAATGATAACAAAGGTTTGTGTCTCAGACAGAGTCTGAGCCAGCTGACTGTGATTGGCCATTAATTAGAAACATCCAACATGGGCCAATCACAGATGCACCTGTTGCATTCCACAGCAGCAGATAACCATTGTTTACATTTTGTTCCTGAGGCCTCTCAGCTTCTCAGGAGGAAAAATCCAAAGGAAAGGATTTTTCATAAAACATGTCTGTGACAGTATTTCATTCTTGGAAGTCCCAAATCTGGCCACAAGACCTCCAGATGGCACTTCAAGTTCTTCAAGGCTTATCCTGATACACCAAAGTCTCAGGGCTCGTGCAGGACCCAGCACAACTCCGGAGACCTGATGATCTCAACAAGCAGCTCAAACCTTGGCTGCAGCCTTCTGGAATTCCACCAACCCACCCTGGAGGGATGAGAAACCTTGGAATGAGCTCAGCACCAGGCTGGCCATGCAGGCCAGGTAAGGCTGAAGCCCAGAGCTGGTGCTGGTACCAGCAAGGAGGGTGCATGGCTGGCCTGAGGACACAGCCCTGCGCTGCCCATGCTCATCTGCACCTCCCTCCTGTTCCCCCAGCCAGCAGGAACACCAGGAGATGGAAAATGCCAGTCACAGCTCCTGGCAGGAAAGGCTCCATACCCTCCAAGCATTATTTAGGACCTGAACTGGCCTTGGCAGGGCTAGGGCTGGGCCTGGCATAGGATGGCAAGGAAAAATCCCCTCTCCTGGCCCAGGTTGGGAGTTGTACCTCTGGCTCAGGTGGTTCAGAGCTGCAAACCCTCTCAGCAGCTGTCTCTGCTCAGGAGAAGCTCTGACAGCCAGCTCCTGACTAGGAACCTGTGCCCTTGTGAATTGATCGCTTTCTCACTGTGGATAAAAGCAGGGCTTAAGGGGGTATTATACAGGAATTTCTAAAGGATCAGCTCCCATTTTGGCAGTAGCTACATTTTTAGAAGAGCTCAGCACAATGCCTGAGCTCTTGAAAGTCTGGTCTCATGTGAATGAAGGACCTGAAGACCTAAATGAAAGGTTAAATCCATTTGCAATTCCCCCAGGAGCAAGTACCAGGTGAAGACTGGTGACAGGGCAGAGTACACCCATATTTCTAATTATTGTCAAGATCTCCTAGGGATCATTTAGTCAAATAAATCTAAGTGAGCCTCTAGAACACAATGCTAATCTCTGATTCATGCTCACACTTGAAGTATCTATAATTCATAATAAGTGTGCCTAGATCTGTGTCTGTGCCTGCATCTACAGTACAGAAAAAGTACACAAGGCTTATTTAGAGAAAAACAGTTAATAGTAAATAACAGAAACTTAAAAAAATGATTGAACGTTTCTGCTTTTAAAATATAACTGAATATAAAAATTTAGGACCAAAACACTACAAAATTAAGTAGCTCATTTCTGAAATTGTACACCAGAAAGATGAGCTGAAGAGTGGGAGTATATTTGAGATTTTTAAAAGCACTACTATTAATTCATGATGCCATTACTTTGGCAGTCTGTTTTCCATACTTCTAATGCAGTAAGATGGAGTTTAATTCATAATGTGGAAGATGCCCTTGTGATGCACACAGGACACAGACAAATCACTGCCCCTTCCTGCACCCAGACACTGCTCGGTGACTAATGGAACACATCTAGAGAAAGGGAGGAGCAGGGATGCAGTCTAAAGATGCTAAAAATACAGAAAAACTCCAGGCTGTCAATATCACATTGTTAAAGATTTAATGACAAAGGTAACTTTTCCTTTCAGCTCGTCCTTATCAAGAGAGATTACAGATGGTAATTTAAGAGTTAAGGCACTAATGGACTCTTCAGTTTCACTGAGCACCTCGTGCTGATTTTATCTTGCAATACAGTATTTCACATTCTCAGCGAATCAACAGAGATTTAGTCAATAGTGCCGCGGCCTTTGGGTGAGAATTTGAATCTTACCAGTATCCAAACTATCATTAAAGAAGATAGGTCATTTGGGAAACAAAGGAGAGCATTAGTGAAATTCAATACTAAAAGATGGGCTTGGTTCCTTAGGTGTTTTATGATTCATTATGAGTAACATTTTATTCTAATTATCAACCCTTTCTTCTATGTGCAGTATCTGTAAGAATATATAAAAAATATAATGTATATAAGAGGAAAATTATTTTTTTCATAACAGATGGCAACAGAAAATACCTATTGAGTAACCTTATGTGCTTCAACCCACTTAGCATAATGTTAGTTTGTTTCATTTGATGAATGTGTAATTTTACATTACTAGCAATTCACACTGGCCTGATATAATCTGAACAGCTGAAATGTTATGAAGCAGATCCCTTATTGGCACACCTACTTCTCAGTAAAAGGAGCCATGATTCTGTATTGCTTCCCATCTTCAAAGTGCCACTGCACTTCAATAACAGTAACAAAACCACAGCAATAAAGTAAAATATAAATGAGGTTTTTTATGTATTGAGTGTAATAACAGAAGAAATTAATCCTTTATCTATTATTTGTTTCATATATGCTTTTGCACAGTTATCCTTTCTTTAAATCCCAAAGTTTTAAGAAAATAAAAATGAACTACATACTAAGCTCCATTAGCACAATAAAAAGAAAATCCTAGATCTATAATAATAAAGGTTATAATCCTGTTGTCCTTTAGAATTTCAATAGATTCCCATTTTACCACAAGACAGAGCCCTTTAAATCTTTGAATTAATTTTTTACATTCTTTTGGTATTCCATTTGAGAGTTACAGAGTGTGAAATATGCACCATGATGAGAAAACAATTACCTGCACACCTGTTGTTTGAGCACACATTCAAGCAGGACTAGCAGAGATTACTCTTTTATTCCACTGTGAAATCCAAAAGGAGGGAGGCTCTAAAAGCTGACCTGATGATATGAACTTGCACTTTTATATGTAACACGTGGCTTGTAGGTACCACATCACAAACTGTGATAACATTGGAACAAATCCATGCTAATTTTTGCTGTCAGAATGTCCATGATAGATTTTTTTTCCATTTGGAAAGGAAATCTGAATGAGTGACTCTTGGCTTAAATACAACAACTATATATTAAAATAAATAAATTGCAAACTGCAAAACCAGAAACATATCAGACAGCACATGGATGTGCTGTTCACACAAAACAGAAACACATGAGCAACTCAGTTTTCACTAAGATCACAACCAGTCTCTAAGCAGCCTCTGTACTTACACTTGACCATTTATGCAGGGATTCACATGGAAAGTTGCTAATAAATCTTGTTAATATATTCAACAAACAGAACAGGCTGAAAGAGCAGCCACAATTTAAGCATTACTGTGGGTTAAATATAACTGGATGGAATAAAAAAGCATGTCTTTTTAATGTTTATTAAGAGTGAAGCACAGGGCAGGTTTGGAAAGGATTACAGCAATATTCTTTCCTATTGTGGAATTCCATCCTTATTAAAATTTACTCCCATATGGAATACCTGGAATAAAGGAAAAAAACATGAACAATATTCTTGGACTTAATTACTCTGTCCACATACTTTCTTAGGGTTTCAAATGCCATATTGGATTCCTGCCATCATGTGGCTCATCACTGATAATAAAAATCTATGCATAGAGTAAAGAAAAATTGTTGGTTGACTCAGTGTCAGTTGCTTATTTTTCTTTGTCTAAAAATTGGCAGCAAAATCTCACTTTTGTTGTCCAGGCCTGTCACATCAGTACAGCCCCACCATTCTCCTGATGTGTGCTTACTCTGAAATACTCTCTTTGCTCTTGAATAATGCCTTCACATTTCTTCAAAACTTGAAAAAATATTGCTCTCCTCAGTCAAAATCATTCATAAATACTTCACCAAGGATCACTTCAGGCTTTCCTGAAGATTATTTGCTCATTTGATTTGCTGGTTTTGCTACAGCTGTAGCAATTTATTTTTATCAGGATAATGGAAATGGCTCATTTTTAGACTCAGTAGCTGAAATTTATCTATTTTAAATTGTATCACAGAATGTCATGTTTGTATTGACATTGGTTTTCTGTGGAACCTCTCCAGGCTAGTTAAAATACTTGGACAGAGGAATGCTGAGCAGCTGGGGGTAATTTTCTCTTAAATACATTATCATTCTCATCAGATCTACATGCCCTGGGAGCTTAAGTTAATGCTTTGATTTTGTATGAGAGCAAATTGGTAAGAACTGAATTGCTGAAGAAAGGGACAGCAGTCTGACAAGAAGGTAAATCACCAAAACACAAATTACTGATGGAGCAGGCCTATCAGATTGCTTGATCTAAGCCCCTGTTACTAAAATATTGTTTTCCACTGACCCTCCTACTGTGCTTTGCTTTTGTCTGGTCTGTTGTGAGGGATCTTGCCCTACCTCTCCTCTCATTCCACCATCTCTAACAAACATTTTTGTGTTCCTTTATCAGCCTGCTTATCTGGGAGCTCCTTCCAGGGCTGGCTGCATGTCAGATACGCCAACAAATTCTTTCAGGTATTGTGCTGCTGCTGTGCATTCAGAAATCATATGGCTTAGGGAGGTTAGGTTGAGTTTCTCCATAAGTGGGATGTTTCCTTTCTTTCCCTCATCACTGACTTTTTGGTCACCCATTTATCCAACCAACTGACTCTCCTAAATATTTTATCTCTGTAATATTTCTCCAGCATCTATTTGGAGCTGCAAACAGGGCAAGTAATAAATAGGGTTTATAATGTATTATTACATGTTGATGATTTAAGCTGAGATGAATTACGGACATTCAAAGTTTTATATTTCTGTCTTCTCAGATATTATTGGTGAGTGAGGACATGGAACAAATAGTAATTAGGTAACAGTTTACTGAGATAATGCAAGATTGGAAACAATGACATCACCATCCTCACATGAAGAATGTTCTTTAATTTGTTGTTAAAAGTCTCAAAAAACTGAGGGTTCCATACTAGATCACTGTCTTGATTTCTGATATACAGAAGCATTCTTACAATTTCTCATGGCTGCAAGGTTGGAGGCTCATGAAGATCCTGGGGTAGAATCTTCATGACTGTCACTGTGCAATTTGGTAGCCTTGACCTGCAGGAATTAACCCAGCAGGGCAAGGGGCCTGAAATCTTTTGAGAGCCATAAACAGAGTAAAATCCACTCTTACACTTCTGTAAAAGGGGTTCTGTTAGCAATGTAATTCTTAGATAAAGGTTAATGTACTAGTTTAAACTGAATATATCTCAAACATGCTTTACATTTATGTGATCACCTTCTTCTCTGTTGATACAGCCCTGGAGATTGTCTTAACTTGCAAGCAGTATTTAATTACTGCTGAAGAAATTAGCAGATCTGGAATTAATTTCTCCTTCAAGCCACCAGTCCTGATTTCTGAGTAAGGAAATATTCACTACAGATGCTGCCTCAACTTATTCATGTTGATATGTTTACAGAGAAGAAAAGGACAGAGCTTGTTTTGGAGCTGGAACTTTCCTGAAGATTTGCAGAAAGGAGTGCCCTGACAATCTGATGGATACAGAGGAATAAATGTGAAATAAGCAAATAAGTCAGCTGCAGGACTTTCACAACTTGAAAAACAATTTGCTGATTTGGTATCAAGTCTGCCTGCTCCCCTGAGGGCCTGCAGGCACCTGACTTCTGTGAGAAGGAAATCCTACTGCTCCCCAGCATGTAACAACACTGAAATGTACCTTGGAACGCTGACAGACTGTTCCCTAACGGTGTGTGACCATCTTTAGGTTTCATTTCAAACCCTCAACCACCTACTGTCTGAAACACTTCGATATTACACAGATCCCATTGCTGTGAAGCAGTGCAACTTCACTTTTAACCTCCTGCATTCAGACCTCATCACGCCTCTGGTGTCTGCACCAGAGGTCAGGCTCTGAGCCCAGACATTCCATCTCCTCTTGGCAGCTCTTAGGGCGATTAAGTGCCCTCTTCTTCCTCCCATATATAATAATGTCTTTGGTGCAATTTACCCCTTCCTGCTAAGCTGTGCGAGGTTCCATCACAGCCTGTACAGCCACACTCTGCCTTGTACATCAGGTTTTTAAAAGGGCTCATACCAGTGCAGTCATCACGAAGGAATTATTATTTACCTTGCCCACCTGAGAATTCAACACTCTGTGCTGTAGAAGTTTAGGCAAAATTTTAGGTGTGAAATTAAACAGTGTGGATGGTCCATGAGTAATAAATATAAGTAATTCAGCCAGAGAAACACAGGAAGAAAATAAATGCTTCAGGAGACCTCCCTGCCTGGTTCTGGGGTTGATAAAGTAGAATTTTTATGATGGAAATAAAATGGCAATGAAAATATAGTTTAAGATCAGGGATATTGTAAATCTTATTATTAGAAATATTATCTTATACTTTCCCAACTATGAAAATTTTATTACTTATTTAATCAAATAAATCAACTCAATAAATTTTGCTGCTTGCCACTTTTTTATCCCTTTCCACTGAAAAATCCTGCACAGTTTATAAAGTTCCCCTGTGACAACAACTTTCTGGGTGAAAAACGAAAGCAAGACTTCTCCCATGGGAACAATTCATCTAGCAAACATCTTGAATTTATGTAAACAGAGCTATATGATATGAAATTTTTTTAAAAAGGGATCTTTATAAGAAGGCAACCCCTGATCCCTGTCTTACTCCTTTCAGCATCCTCCTGTAAATCACTTCCACAGATTTCTCTCTTCACCTCTAATTGGTTTTCCTCTACTCAGTTTTAAATCTTTACTATTATCCCCAGCTCTTTGTCCCACTTGCAGATGAAGAACAAGGTGGGTCACTAAAATGGAGCTCCTGGTTTTCTTCCCCAGCCCCTCTTGCTATGACAGGCAGAATTTAATATCTTTTTAGCAACCACATTAACAGAGGAAAATGAAGGCTGCTTTGGTAGAATCTGCTCTTTTGTGCTAGGTTTTAACTATAACTATTGCCCTTTCTCAGATGGTGCTGACACAAAACACTTTTCCAAGGCTTCATCATTTTAAAAAAGCTGTTTCAGAGTATTACAAAATAACAATAATAAAAAAAAGGTAATCAGCCCTCTTATTTATCTATTCTAGTACTGCCTCTGTAAATCACACACTTCAGCTACAAAGAATGCCCCCAGAAAGAGAGCTCTTAAAACTGTCTACAGTATCAGAGGTGAAGAGAAAAAAGCTTGAATTATCTTTTTATCCTCCTAAAATTTTGCATCAGAGACTGCATTACTTATCTTTTTCATGACAGGAATGAGACAGCATCTGTGTCCCTCCCTGCAGGCAGCAAGAACACCAAAATTCCTGGAAGCAGAGAACTTACATGGCAATACACAATCCCAAGCTCAACACACATTGCTTCAAATTAGGGGCCTCCACTTCCTAAGCACTTAAAACTTTTGTAAATGCATGAAAAAGTAACACTTTAAATACCTTTTCTACAGTGCAGGATTCCTGAGGCAGTCATGGGAATGTACTACTAATTTTTTTTAATTGGTAGCAAAATGAGTGTTTCTTTTGAACTGTAGGAGAAGCATGAGCAAAACCAACACTGTGCAATTGGTGCAGTGTGCAGGCCAAATTTAAAAGATTTGTACCAATTCATTCACTAGAAAAAAAAAGTGAATGATCTGATATCTAAGACATATCAATCATGAATTATCTGCTTGCAATCATACACACAAAAACCTGGGGCAATAGTGAAATCTACACTTACCTTTAAATTTTGTTTTAAAAAAAGAAATCTATATTTCTCTTGAAATTTGAGAAGTCAAAATGTTTACAGTTTAAAAATAAGCTTACTCGGTAATACAAGAGTCTCCTCATGTCAAATATGGAATAATTTTATGCTAATATACAATGAAATCACAGAGGCTGATATGCAGAAAAAGTAGCTAACACTATTTATTTTTAGCTTGTGCCCTCTACCACGGCATTCTTCAAAATTTGTAGCTTTACTGAGTGTGGCTAGTCCTAGGATGAGATCAGCATTAAATAAAATTGAACTGTATTGTATCAGAGGGTACAGGAAAGGTGAGAACACCCCATGCCCCCACCCCCAGTTAGCAGAATTTGCCCATTCCCTTGACTGGGGTCGTGATCTAACAGGAATGTCCTTAAGCACATATTTATAACTTTTCTCTAGAGTGACACATTTAAACCAATATTTACCTCCTGCTCTAAATCTGGTCTGTGTGCACTTCCAAGAAGACATAATGCAAACTTTTCTTTAATTTTATGCAGGCACACAACAGTATTTGCTCAGTTTCAGTCCTAAGAAAACATCCTTCTTCAGATGTTGTCTCTCAGGCAGCAAGATCACAGACTACATGCCATTCATTTGAGTCTGGAGTATAATCAGAGGATAATTAAAATTCTGGAAACTCATGTATTTCCTGTTTGGTTTGGATTTTTTTTTTTTTTTTTTTGGTAAAAAAGGACATATGAAGAGTTTTAGCAGAAGTTCTTCCTTTTCTAACATACACTGCCACTTGTTCTCTGTTTCTTTTTTTTCACCTAGTGAGTTAAAACCTTTTGATAGCAAGAGAACAGACATAGCAGCAAATTTTGCTCCAGGGAGATCTGGACTTTCTGAATGAACTTAATTCCCTTTTGTCCTCAGCCAGTAATGACAAATCAAGCGAAAAGGGGGGAAAAAGAAAATCTATGTACATTTGTTCCTGCCAAACTGTGCAAGAACAATGATGTAAAATAATTTGAATCCCTAAGGGAAACGTGTTAGATCATTTGGTTCTTTCTTCCACCTGGTGCAGGTTCATCTCTTTCAACTTTTTTTCAGAGCTGCAGCACAATCCAGTTTCAAGGATCTCAAGTCAAAGTGTTGATCCCACCTTTCAGATGCTATCCAACACTTCTGCAGCATTCCCAGAATAACCTGGTTTTATTGTTGCCACACAAGGAACTGGGAATAGGAACTGCATCTGCAATAATGAATGTGCAGCATGTGACTTCTGTGCAATCGAACCCCAAGCTGACATCAGCTGGAGTCAGACCCTTTGGAAGCAGTAAAAAGAAAGAAAAAACCACCCCAAACTGGGAAGAAGGAGCAGTTGGTGAGACTGTCAAAAGCAGAAGGGAGCAGTGAAGATCCAGGCTGTGGTGGATGTGTCAAAACTGTGCATGGAAAAGAGAAATCAGACCTCTGTGCAGGGGTCTGTGAAGGATGAACTAGGAAAGGAAGCAGGGGACAAGGGACAGGAAACCAGGAGAGAGGAGGCCCTGACCTAGCAACACTCAAAGCAACACAAAACCAAGAGAGGAACAAGAGCCTGAGGAAAACTCAGAAACTCAGATCCCTGTGATGGTGACTGGCACCACCCTGTGCTTTAGAGCCCCTCAGCAAGTACAGTATTTGCCCTCAGCACGCAGATTCCCTTGCCTTTAGCATCAGCTGGGAGCAGACTGATGTGTTTCTGCACAAACCCAGCTCTGTGCTAGGTTTCTGTGTTTCTGCACAAAACCCAGCCCACCCTGGGCAGAGTCAGCAGCCCTCAGCTGTTGGACAACAGTGCAGGGGCCACATTTTCCTCTGAGTTACAGATACACCTGAGTTACAGGTTCAAGATACACATTTAATATCACTTATGTAGCTGACATGTCCTGCAAGTTCTAATTAGTCCTCATTTGCTGATCTCCTAGCTCATGGTCAGATCTGTTGGAACTTCTGCAAAGCAATTCTTCTACAAAAGGATGACAAAGAGATGGGCTCATTCACAATAACAGACATTGCCAAATGAAGAAGGATACTGGAACATCTCTTAGTATTCCAGAATGGCAAATGAGTGAGACATGGCTCAATTGGTTTCTCAGCTATATCCTCCCATAAAACATTGGCAAAAAAAAAAAAAACCCTAAGCCTGTGAAGATGTACTTAAACCCTTGCAAGTTAGCTGAAACCAGGACAGTATCACATATGGCAAAAGTTAAATAAATGGGCTGTCTTCTCACAGGAAATTACACTGTTCACCATCAGGCAGGATGTTAAGGAATACAAGCTTCTCCCCTGCAGAGGGATAATGAACCCATATCATTCCATTTATCATAGAGAAGAATCATCTAAAAAAGTAAGTTACTCTGCAGGTGTGCTCCTCTCTCCAGATTTCCATGCAATATCAGAGTTCACTGGCACACGTTTTCAGTTTCAATGGGATCAGAGTACAGATAACAGTTATTCTTCTAATATATTAAATCTATCAACTGTCATTTCCCACTTACTGACATAGCCTTGAAAAGAAGAGAAGTATTTTATAATTTTAAGAAATATAATGCTCATAGCTTGCTTCCTACAAAGGCCATTTCCTACCTGAAGGAGGAGGTCGGAAGCTGGTTTGACTTTCTGCTGGAAAAGCACACTTAAAGTTCGGTTCTGTTGCTCCAGATCAAAAACTCTCATTTTCAGCTTTATACATTCCTCCCTCAGACCCTGCAGCACAAGGGAAAACAATAAGATTAGAAAGCAGGTAACAGAAGCACAGAAAAACTCTAATGATATTAAGAAGAAATAAACACACAACTTTTAAAGTAGTATAAATCAGAAAAATGTGCTACTTCATTTTCTCTGGTCCTTTGATCTTCCATTATAACATTAAAGAAAATCTTGTCATGAAGAACAGCAGCTACCTGGCACCTCCTTTCAGAGTTTTCTGTTAGCATAAAAATGACTTTGCTAGCAATGTGTTCCATCCTGCAGCTGACAAAAAGCATAAAGCAGCAATTAATAGATGGATGCTGTAATAAGCATGAGCTGAGTAAAATGCATGAGCTACACCAATTGAGCTGGCAAAGGGTCTGGGGCACAAACCTGATGAGGAGCAGCTGAGGGAGCTGGGGGTGTTTAGCCTGGAAAAAACAGAGGCTCTTTTCACTCCCTACAACTCCCTCAAAGGATGTTCTAGCCAGATGGGCACTGGTCTCTTCTTCCAAGCAGCAACTGATTGACAAGAGGAAATGGCCTCTGGAATGGCCTCCAGCAGAGCTTTAGGTTGTATACTAGGAAAAATTTCTTATGGAAAGGGTTGTCAAGCACTGGAACAGGTGGTGGAGTCATCACCCCTGGAGGGATTTAAAAGCTGTGTAGATGTGGCACTTGGGGACACGGTTTGGTGGGCCTGGTACCACTGGGTTCATGGTTGGACTTGATGATCTCAAGGGTCCTTTCCAATACAAACAATTCTATGATTCTATGAAAAAGATTTAAAATTGGCCATTAGAGGCAGAGGTGGAGTGTAAAACCAGCCAAGCCAATAACGTCTTTCAGATACAGATAATATCTATATCTATCCATCTATCCATCCATCTATCTATCTATCTATCTTTCAGATATCAGATAATATCTATCTATCTATCTATCTATCTATCTATCCATCCATCCATCCATCCATCCATCCATCCATCCATCCATCCATCCATCTGTCTGTCTGTCTGTCTCTCTGTCTGTCTATCTATCTATCTATCCTCAGTGTAAAACCTGTTTTTCCAGGCCACCTGAAGGAACTCAGGATTCTGTTAGAGAGAGGATTGTGGAGACAGTGCAGAATCTGACACTGAGCTTTTCACCAATATTTTGTGCAGCTGCCCATCTTGAGGTAAGAGAGCTTCACAAACCAGGAAAGGCAGTCTCCTAATAAAGATTACATGTAAAAATAATAAGCTGCAGACATATCTCAGTTGGTTTGTTTGGTTTTTAATTTACATCTCCAAAATACTTACCATTATTTACATTTAGGCCATTTGCTGCCCTGTGGTATTGCCTAGCTCATATTACTCTCCAAGCATATGAAGGTGGAGAAAGAGGCCTCAGCACCCCCACATGCTCTCCTGTCAATACCATTAGCAACATGATGACCTGGCTTGATGAGAAAACATGTCAGAGGGGGAAATTGTATTCAGATGTAGCTTAAATTCTTGCCTACAGTTGCTCTAGTCTCTGCTCTAACCAGCACTGAGGTTATAAGAGGTGAACACACAATAAAATATGTTCATCTTGAGACTCCCAGAAAACTGTAAACATCTTTTTATGCATATGTATCAGATTTTATGAATACTGGATGAATGCAGTTGTTCTCTCCTGATGGTTTATAACATTTGTTTTAGGTGGCTGTCAAGTGGCTGTTCAGTTGAAATTGCAAGAGCCTTCCAACGCAACCCTCAAAAAATCTCGAGGCTGATGATTTCTAAAGCCCTGAAGCTTTGCTCCCTGTCAGTGAGACCTCTTATCCCTGGTCTTGCACAAGAATCTCTGTTAGTAATAGAGACTGCAAGCATCAAGACACATCATTATCTGTCTTTCACAAATCAGAGAATTTAAAGCTGAGCCTCGGCTGTTATAACAATGCTTAACATTTCAAGACTACTAAGGGCACTGGACAGGAAAAATGATTCACAGAAACTAACAGTGTAGAAAAAAATTAAATCTTAGCAAGGCCTCTGCCCAAAACCTTCCTATCTTACAGTTTTAAAACCATAAGATTTATGCTCCATACTTCAGAATTTCTGTAAAAAAGTGAAATATAAGATAGTAGATTACCCACCCAGATGCTATAAACCCTGCCAGTGGTAATGCCATACATAGCCCAGAGGAGAAATGAGGCACATAAAAGTAGCAGTATTCTGGTAAAAGAAAGCCTGAGTTTAGAAACCTGCAGTCCTAAAATTACCAATTAATACAACTATCAAATGTCTGAAGGATATAATTCCTCTCCTGTGGGCAAAACAACTAGCTATTAAGGTAGCAATCTCCCAAATATTTAAAGTACTCCTAGGGTTTCAGTACAGTGATATCTGAGCATCTCTGTGGTCTTGCTTCATCTCTTCAGTGTGAACCAGACTCATTCTTCTCCAAAATGGGATCCACTGGCCTCAGCAGGGGTTCCAGAAAAACACTGCTCTCCCTCTGAACATGCTTCTTTCTGCTTTAATTATCACTTAATTCACATATTTTTTATTTAATTGATGAAAATGGAGATATGGCTTTCAAATAGAATGCAGAATAAAAAAGTAATCTCCTGAATTCTCGCCTATGGAGGAGATTACAATGCAAGAAGTACATACACAGGTCACCAAATTATTCAATTGAATGGTTTAGCTCAAATTTCAAGCCGCTGATCCAGGTCTTACATGGAAAAAAAAATTTAAAAATCCAGTTCTCAGCAGTCCTATCAGCTCATGTTATATGACAAGTCTTTGAGTGGAAGGAAAAAGAATGGATGTTTTCAGTATTATAGCATACAGGTTTGCCTCAGTTAATTTTGTTGGATAGCTGACTTCTTAAATTTCCTAGAGGCAAAATTTTCTATCAGTAAGTGGTAGAAATCCATAGAATTTTGCTACATAAAATTGTGAAATTATGCTGCGTGGCTAACTCAGCACAAATTCAATTTAACATAGTTTCTCCAGTCACATCAAAAAAAAGTCTCTCATGTTAGAGAATTTCTATATGTATTGTAACAAATTACATACTTGAAAAGGGAACGTTTAAGACTGTAATTCCATTTCAAGGATTCAGTGACACTGACAAATCACTCAAGCTTTGCTCTCTCAATTTGTGTCACCAGAATCTCTCAGTGGGATCGCAGACTTTGCACATCCCTGCAAGCACACAGTGCTTTACTCCTTCCATTACAGCTTGTACTTCATTTAAGTGAAAATTAGTCCTTGAGGGATGATTTCAGATCCACAGCCGAGCCCACGCAGCGTGTGCTACTGTACAAAATCACTCTTCTCCCTTTTGTGAAAGCTCTCAGCTCTTCTCCATGCCTTGCTCTGCTCCTGCCGCGTGTTATCTCTCAGTGGCATGACTGACTCTGCCTCACTGCTCAGCTGCATGAAGGTAGATTTATCTGTTTACCAGCCACTATTTGGGTTCTGATATCTACCCTTTGGGGACTGCTGTGAGCAGTGCAATTTCCTCTTCATTGTACACTATTGTGTTCCTGTCTTTTCTTATAAAAGGACTTGTATGAACGGTGTCAGGAGCACTATACATTTAATATTCATTAGCATTTAGAAAAGTACCCTCTTTCCTTTCTATGGATATTAAATTAGCTGTTATTACTCAGTAATAGGTAAGCAGCTGTTAAATCCCATCAACCCTAAGTAAATCACTTTATTAAATGTATTTGGATCTGGTTTTATTGTATCCTTAGGAACTCCTTGGTTCCTATGGGCTTGGAAGGATTAATTATTGAGGAAGTATGTAGTCATCAAAATGTCTGACACCTTTGCAAAGCTCCTCTCTCCATTTGGGAAACCATCAAAATATTCCCAAACTAGAGATTAATACATTGAGATTAACCCTCTGGTGAGTATTTCACCACATATGATTTTATAACACAAAATGTGTATGAGGTTTTTGTGTATATTAACATGAAAAAATACCTCCATTTCCATTTAAACTGTACTGAAACACATATTTGGGATTTTTTTAGAAAATACCTCAAGTTATATTTCTAGCAGGTGTCACAGGAACAGCTCTGCAGTCCTCTGATGATGCACAGACCCTACTCCTATGTGTAAACAGAGAAACAGCACAGACAGCAGCAGGGCCAACTTCCCTGGATGTTGTGGCTTGCACAAATCACCTCTGAGCTGCGCCTTCCAGCTGCTGGAAGGCAGCATCCCTCTTCCAGAGTAAAAACCTTTGTTGTGCATCTAAAAACCATGGGATGACAGTGATATTTTCAACCCAGCCTGTCCCCTCTGCCACCACTCTTCCCTTGGCAGGGAATTCTGAATGCTGTCCTGCTGGGCAGAATGATGCCCATAAAGGGAGGCTTGGGGGTAAAACCTATTTGCATCTAGAACACTTTTGTGCGTGTGGCAAGAGTTTTTTTTGATTATTTTAACTTTGTGTTTCGTGCTGCATTTTAAGAACATTATTACTTGTCCTGTCATTAAGTGTAGACAAGACAGTTTATATTCTCCTTTGCACTATCTGCTTTCAAAGACTGCATTTATGTCTCTTTCCGAATCATCTTTTTACAACTAAATGATCCAAAGCATTTTAATAATGCCACATCCATCAAGTGGTCTAGACTTCACAAAGAATCATTCCATGAATATTGAAATGCTCACAGCTTATTGTTATATTTTGTTTGTCTTTCCCTCTTTCTCTCCCTGACAGAATGAAATCACGGAATCATGTTTAACTCAAAGACCACTTCAGAAAAGTGGAATTTCAGACATGACTTCATGCAGAACAGATCTCTGTAGAAGCTACAGTGAATCTTTTCATTGTGCCAGGTTTGCAATTATCCTACAAGTATTTTTCTTGTGCAGTACTTCCCCTGCTTACTGAATGTGTGAACATAGTTTAAAAATGTATACTAGTTAAGAATATATACATATCTCTCAAATAAACAATGAATATCTGCAAGCTTTAAGTTACACTGAAAATACCCAAATCACAACTTACCTTTTGAGTAAGTAGAGCCTGAACAACCTGATTAGCCACCTGAAAAAGTAAACAAATTTACATATGTTATCATGTGTGTGTATGCAAACCATTTTCTTTTGTGGCCTGTCCTGGTTTTCAGCTAGGGCAGGGTTTATTTCCTCTCAGTAGCTGTTACAGTGCTGTGGTTTGGATTCAGAATGAGAATGGTGTTGATAACACACTGATGTTTTGGTTTTTTGCTAAGTTGGGTTCATCCTAAGTCAAGGACCATTTTTTTATCTTATCTCATGCTCTGCCAGTGAGGATGTTCACAAAAGAAACTGGGAGGGAGCATTGCTGGGACAGGTGACCCAAACTGGCCAAAGGGAAATTCCACACCACAGAACATCATGTGATATAAACTGGGGGAGTTGCCAGGAGGGAAACTGTTCCTGTCTCAACATACAAGTTTTATGTTGATTCTTCTCCCCATCCTATTGGATCTGAGCAAGCAGCTGTGTGGTCCTTCATCTCCATACAGGCTTAAAACCATGACAGTCCTTTTTTGGCACTCAATGTGAAGCCCAAAGGGTTAAGGACAGATCAGACCAGAGTGAGTTAAAAGATTGTTATAAACATTCATTGCATGGCTTTCACTGTTGCCAGAGGCTTTATACTCCATCTCCCATCTACAACCACCACCATTTCTAGCATTTTCCTTATTTCAATCAGATAATACCAGTCAGAATACATGAAATTCACATCAACTACTTCTGTGCTAGTCCTTATTATAAGCAAATGTGCACTGTATCAATTGCAGTGTGACATGAAGGGCATTCTGTCATCTCTTCTTTGCAGTAGATGAAATTCCCACAGTTCTGGATGTGGCTGTTGTGCATCAGCATGGATTGACTGCATTCACTGGAGCAGATTTTTACCAGCCAAGGATGGAAGCCAGAATGTTTTCATGAAGTTTAATTGTTTCTTGATTAAATATTGACAAAATGGTACATCTGTCATGACAAGCAGGAACCATAAAGTGGCACAGAGAATTAAAGTACCTACTGTCATCGAAATGTGGCTGGAAAGCGTTCACCCCACACAGCACAATTGACTTGAATGAGATTACACACCATTGATTAGCAAAACTACATATTCAACTGGGAATTTATGAAGTTATTTATTTTATACATCCTTTCTAATTTATCTTTACCAGCAAGGATAGGGGGAGTGAGGAGGAAGAAGGAGGGAGAGAAAGACTGAGGTAAGATCTTCTGTTGGCGCTAACTTGAGGGTTCAACACCATGCATGCAGATCTTATCACACAATGTGCTGACTTATCATTTTGGTCCTGCATTTAGGCAGAGCAAGTAGAGATGTCTCTCTTAGAAAGAAGAGATTTTTGATTTAGTTTTGGTTTACAGAAATTACAGTAAAAATTTATGCAGGTATCACTAAATAATCTGCATTGATTGTTGTTACTCTTGGCAAATTAAATAAAACCCCCATCAACACCAATGTAAACTCAGTGGGGAGCAAAGAGCTGCAGCAGCTAATTCACTTCTGTAAATAATTTACTTTTGCTAGATACAAAAACTGCCTAGTATCAATTTTTTTTCCCAAACTAACTTCAAGCAGCCTGTGGAACAACGCTCCAAAAGAACAGCTCTCTACATGATTTAACAGAAGACACAGACTAATATTAGAACAGTAATAACCAACAGAAGTAAACATGGTAGGGTTTGAAAGCCCATGTGCCTTGCCCTGCAGGCTCTCAGGCTCTCCACTGACACTGCTCCTTCTGGCAGGTACTTTAAGGGCTGTTTGCTCTACCTGAAAATTGAACAAACCATAGAGAATACATTATTCCTTTACTTTCTGACACAGAGTTACTTTACCAAGGAAGAACTAAAAGGTTCTTTGAAGTGTGCACTAGTCACTCACAACAGCATAGCCTACAAAATGACTCCTACAGCTTTACATATTGTACAGAGGAGTGTAAATGGCATAATATTCCAAATGGGAAAAAAACTGAACCTGCTGATGCATTTATGACAAACTTTGCAGCTTTTGAGTGAAGATAGGTATCTAAATGGAAGTACCTGCCAGTGATCCATAGCTCCCATGGAACTCAATAAGAAAGATATGTAACCAGGTTCTTTAGAAAAATGTGGCTATTTTTCTTCTATTATCTAGCAAATATCTTGGCAAACTGTGTTGTTGTTACCATTCAAGATTTTCAGGTCTGTATTTTTGGTATTCAGCAGGAACAGAGGTGGGAAGCCTTCAGTGAAATGTTCTGCAGTTACTAAAATTAATTTAGCACTCAATAAGTGGAATCATAGCCAAATGTTTGCATTTCAAATGAGGTTGCCATTCTACTCCTACAGCATATGGAAATAAGCTGCTAAACTCACCAGTCTACTTCATTTTAACTTACAGGTATCAGGAGACACCATGGATGTGAATGAACAACATGAACCAGTTCCACAAAACTGATAGTCACAACTACCAAAAACTGGGGCAACTGAGATCATTGGAGGCAGAGGAATTGACTTCTGAGATGCAGAAAATGTGAAAATGTGAAGTTCTCACTTGAATGAGATATAACAGTGGCCCAATCCCAGCAAAAATCAGGCTGTAAAAGCACTTGACCTGTGATAACTGCAGTTAATCAAGGTGAAACAAGGAGCAGAACAGAGCTGGCTGGTTCCTTGCTCTGCTGTTCTGCAGGAGGTGACACTCCTTCCTTTCACACTACCTGCCTCTCCTCTGAACTTAATAGCCAGGATCTTTAGGTGATGATTCCTTTTTGGGATTGCAATAAAAGAGATAAAAGATCCAGCTTCACTATTTCCTTAGGCAATTATGTTTACAAATATATGTCATAAAGTGGTCTTAATAGAAAAGGTATAAAAAAGAATGAATCAAAGAAAAGAGACCCTAATGCAACATCTGTTATGCCTTTTACAAGTACTGAGATTTTACACAGCTGCCTTTAATGTATAATTCCATATGCACTAAGACATTTCAAGTGTACTAAATCAAAAGATTTATCTTTTATTCAAATCTTAAAAACAGAATGCCTTTTTAAAAAATAATCCTGCATTTTTGATTAGTTAATTCTTAAAACATCAGCAAAAATATCAACTACCCCAAGTTGCATAATTTCCTGCATGTGAATATGGTGAAGCTTTGACAGAAATCTCAGTTGGCACAGTGATGTGAATAACCTTGACATTGCCACCTACCAGTAAACTGACAGCTGAATTTCACAATAGGAAACTGAGATTAAGCATGTTAACCTCAAAGCCCAAAGGTACAGGAAGACAATCCTGGGTTTTGCATTAAATTTTTCAGCAACAGAAAGATACATTTATGGAGTATGTCTGAATTTAAATAAGCTCTTTTCTTATTTATCAAGTACTGGAACATTTCAATGACACCTTTTTCCAAATACTGTTCCAAGTTTTTTTTACATTTACACTTCAGAGATGTACAATTATTTTAAAATCAGTGAATAATTGTTAAAATTCATAAAGGACTCTGCTCAGCATGACCCATATGCTTTTCAGATTTAATCTCTCTGAACATTTGAGTTTCAATGAATTTTACCATGAAAATGATTACAGAGCATGCATTTTTATGTCACAGTTGCAGGCATTTATACAATATTAAATGTAGGGCATTATATGAATGAAAAATATGTAAAATAACTGATTTAAAAAAAAAGAAAAATGAGAGAAAATAATGGCTAGCATAGCTTTAAAAACTCAGCTCTGGTATATCTTTGCTGCAGACAGACAGAAAAAATCACAATGGTTATTTTTACTTTCTTCATATTCAGCTTAATGGCCACCAGCAGCTGAGCAGAGAGCACCCTGTGCCCTGCAGGTGTCACTTGGCTGTGCCCCCGAGGGGGCAGGCAGGTGCCATTGCCAGGGTGGCCAGGCTAAATGGGGCTGGAGTGCCCAGGGCACAGGAGCTGCACTCTGAGGTTCTGAGTGAGGAGGGAGAGATGGCAGAGCTCTCCCAATAGCTATCAAATGATACTATAGTTACCAAATATATGATATAAATATACCAAATATATGATATAAATAGTTACCAAATGATGTTCCTGCAATTCCTCAGGGGCTGTCCAGCCTCCCAGACACGGAACAGCCAGGATGGCCAGGTGGGGGCTTGGGAGGGAAGCACTCCTTGTGAGAAGCTCATTGCACTCACAGCTAATTTGACTACAGAGGCAAAATTTAAAAAATTAAAACCACGGTTGTGGTGGTTGCTCAGATGTTTCCGTGGCAGCCCCAGGTGTCTCAGGCTGGGGTGTGATCCCAGCCCTGTGCTCCCAGAACAGCTCTGCTCCTCACTCCAAACCCGCCAGGTGCCCCTGAGGCAAAGGGGGCTGCAGCACACACAGATACAGGCTGCTCCTGAAATACATCTGCTCCTAAAACCAGGAACAGGTTCTGAGAGCCACACTAGGGAAGGGCTGAAGAAATTCTCACTTTCAAGAAGAGGGGCTGGTGGAAGATGAGGTATGAACAGAGCAATCATTAGACCTAAAGCCCTTAAGAAATTTTACAATGGAAACATTTTCAAGTATTTTCAATTTTTTAAAACAATCTCTATGGAAAGTATTTTATTTGCTTAAGATCAACAATAACAATCCTGTCTGGAAAGGAATTTTTGTTATTAACTAATTAAATTTCTGTCTCATCTCCTATTCTCTTTACTGTTACCCTAAAGAAAGAGGGTGAGGATGTGTGATTTCTTGGGCAGCTCCACCAAAGGAATGTGCTCAGATGAACACTGACCCAGGACTCCTGCAAAATTTGCAACTCCTAAATGAGGTTTTCTTGCCTCAGTCATGGGCAACAACTTCTTCACCCCAGTGACCAGAAGGCATTAGGTCCAACTTGTGTCAGCTGAAACAATGCTGGTTACAATGCCTCTGCCAAAGCATTGTGAAACACACAAAAAAAAGAATGAGATGAACAGAAAAAGAAAAAAATAAAACAGAGAAGCCCCAACCCACAGGTGGTGAGAAGCACTTTCTCCTGGAAAAGTTGACACAGTGAGAGAAGATGGAGACAGCTGTGATAATACAGAAGAAGTGAAAACAGCCAACATAATGTTGAAGATAATAAAGTTGAGAGTTTGATTTAATTATATGATCTTCAAACTGAAACAGTGTGTGAAAAACAATCCCGGGTCAGAAATCCACTATCCTACTTCAAACAGGATAAAAGCATGTTTTCTGTCTTTATAATCTGCAAGGAGTGTTTTGCTGAAATGGACAGTTACAGTGCTTCACTCATTTTCAAAACTAATTATGTAAGCAGATTTTGTCCTAGACAATCAGAAAATAATTTTAAGTCAGGCTCTGTAATTTAAAATGAAGTTAGCAATTATATGGTAATTTCATCCTTATCACCAAGATATCCATGGATGGTTTGAGTGTGCACTGAGGGTGACCCAGGCCACTGCAGACAAAAGCTCTGTTGGACCCCAGAGCCCCAGAAAGGGCAGAGCATACCCAGGGGGAAAGGTGTATCTGCAAATTCCCTGACAAAAACCTGCCACAGTGGCAAAAGGGAGGATTTGCTGATGAAAATCTGCACTAAACTGGAGGTTTCTTGTATCAGAGTTGTATTGCTCAGGCTTCTAGCACTTCAGCAAACGCCAATTAAAAATTAAAAAGCTGCAGTGAAGACTGGAGTTGTCATCTGCCCTGGGTGGTTTGCTTGCTCACGCACTCTTTTCTCCAAGGTACAGCTGGAGTTCTTGTTTTGTTTGCATGGCAGTTAATTACTTATGCCATGACACATCTTTATTATGGAATGGGTAAATGATTTCTACCAAGCAACTCTTGGAGCCACTAAGAGCTTTCAAACTGCTTTAAACTCTGAGCCATGCTGGAGAGCCTTATTGGGAGGAGCAAGTGAGCATCAGTACTTGTGTGCAGAAAGCTCCATGCAACAGGAGACAGGAGGCACTGCTGGAATGAAGGCATTGCTGCACTGCTCAGACAGTAAGGGAGGGGTGAGTTATATTCCAGCTGTAACTGGAGGCTCTGATCAAGCCAGCAGCTAGGAAAAAAAAAAAACAGCATTAAAAGCTGTGTATGTAACCCTAAGGGGGAGCTGAGAGACTCAGTTGTGGGGTTATGGAATGGATCACATGGGAATGCTGAGGGATTCCTGATCCACACGTGTTCCACTTGACAGAAAAGGAGTGCTCAGCACCTAACAGGCAAATTATAATCTCCTCCTCCTCCTCATGAAAGCAAGCCAGTTCTATGTATTGGTCACAGGGATATCAACTTTTCAGTGAAGAGCTGTGGTCAAAACAGGATTTACAGCAGAGGTCACGGAGAACAACACCTTTGACTGCCAGACACATGTTCTTGGAATTAATTAGAATGAGGTAATATGAAAATTGCAGAACAATGTCAGCCTTCTAAGAGAGGCAGAGATTAATTTGTATTAATTTAATTATAGTAGCAGGTAAGAACAACCTTTTTATCCACCTTACCTCATCGAGACATCTTTCATACTGTTCTCTCTGATTTTCATTTTCCAGAGCCAGAGCTGAATTCTCTGCCTACAGTAAAAGGGAATAAATAAGTAAATATGTAAATTTAGCAAACGATATCTTTCACCACGTGACAGTTCATAAAAATCCTCAGGGGGCTTACCAACCATACTTCTTCAAGATCCAGAATAAAACGCACTGTACAATTTATTTTGCTGCAGGTTGGTCCTTTGAGTAAAACCAGAAGTGACATTCATTTATGAGATTATTCACACCCTGCATTACAATTTAGAACAATATCATAGCAGATATTCCATGTATGTCCACCATCTCACCTTGTCAGGTGCAATAGAGTTGGTAATGAAACACTATCAAAGATACTGACATATCTTTTTCTCTCCCTCTCCCTTTTCAGTTTAAAGGGAACTTTTTACTGAAGAACCACTTGGACACAAACAGAGACAGCCACTAACATAGAAACAAAAGCCAACATCATGTCAACTTTCAGCTGTGCCAGCCCCTCACAAGCCTGGCTCTGCAGTGGGGAACCCCACACACAGGTCATTCTACAGCTAATTGGTGAATTATTACATCCTTTAACTGACCCTGATAAATTTAACGGCCTTTACTTACATCAAATATTGATTATTTCAAGAGTGAGAGGTATTTTGCTACATCTAAACCTAGTCCTGAAGTCAGACTTTTTGTCTCCCACACATGTAATTTTAAATATGATAACAATTCATGTGCAATAGAGTCTTTCATCTGTCTTTAGTTTTCATTATGCTCATATTTTTGCATAGTGAAAACTTAAAAATAGGACAATCTGGTAAGTAAATCACAGTAAACTAAAGTATTTTTCTCTATAGATCTATTTGACTTTAAGAATTCCTACAGTATGGGAAGAAGAAAATCTCTAAAGTGTGATGCAGTTTCATCAGAGCAAGTTTCAACTAGTCTTCTCTTAGAGACTGAGAAACTAAAACAAAATATATAAAAATCTGTGAGTGAAAACTGGCTCTAGAAATCTCTCTGCCTCCCATGCATAACTTCCCATCACATAACTGTAACACCAAAATCAATACCTTCCCATAATTACAACTATTATGCAATTTACAGTACTTGCATTACTTTAACCTTCTTCTATAAAACTTAAGCAAGTGCTGTTTCAATGGAATTGTGGTTACACAAAACAACAGTGATAAATACAGTTAACATTTGCAGTTTTAGGGGAAAATTATTGTAATGTGCTGTATGGAAAGACTGTGAAAGATGCACAGTTGCATCTTCTTTGATAAAAAAAGTCAATGAATCAACAAAATTAGAATCCCAAAGTCTATTAAATTGATTCATTAATAAAAATTTCAAATTCAGCTGAATCATAAAAGCAAGGCTAGGAAGCAAAAGCAAATGTACACTATTAGCCAGCATCTTGAAAGAGATTGAAGAGTAAAAATGTGGTAAGAAACAAGGGCATATAGAGTTTACTTATTTAAAAGTCTAAATAAGCAAGTGTAGAGAATCTGTGCTTTATCTCCAGGGTACAATTAAAGCCAGCAAAGGTGGTAAAATGCTCTGCATCATATTTTCACAATGTCACCTATGGATGGGTTCAACATAAGGCTATAAAAAGTCTATGGGTGATCCTGCAGAGAGCACTGTGAGATGAGGCAGCAAAAAGTGGCAGATGCAGAAGGAGCAAAGTAGAAGAAGAAGCTGAAAAAGCAGCAGTAAAAAATCAGAAGCTGGAGGGTAAATAGGCCTCCAGACTGAAGAGGCCATAGTTTGCTTTTACAGACATATTTTTGCAGATTGATTGATAAAATAAAAAGATGTTTGTTACATAAAATATTCCTGAGTTAAAGATTTTCAGGCATCTTCTCTATGAATATCCCCCTAAACTGCCACCCAAAGGAAATTCTTACTGTTTTGAAGCAATCACTAAAGGATTAGTCTGCACAGACTTCCACTCACACATATTGATATATTTATGGATTTTATTTTTAATTTTCATTTTTATTAACATAAAAAGACACAGTATGATTTTATCCTAAAATAAAGCAGTTTGGGCAGACTGCTTACACACAGAAATCTGTAAAAGCACACCCTTGTACTATGTGAAATATACAGAAGCTCCTGCTTCTCTTACTCCATGGTTTGGAATGCTATAAAATGGAATGTTAAATCTTCCTGGATCTGTTCATTGAACCTGATTTCAGCAAGCTATTCCATTTCAAACAGGCTACCAAAATTAGGAAATCTAAACCTGACAGCATTATAAATAAATGCTACATTTCAGCTCTTATCAATCCACAGTGGAAACATCTGTATAATAAAACCTGTTCTCACACCACTGGTTTTAAAATTGCAGTGAATGTAGGATGTAAGGCAGTCAATGTTAGCTTGACTTTTGTGCTTCTTGATTGCCAAGCAAATCATGCCTATTTATTTGGCATTTTTGTAATAAGGACTAGACTAGAAGGGAACACTTGACTGACTTTGCTTTAGAATCTGTGCCACTTCCCACAACATGTGAAAACCAGTACTTGATATATTAAATCACTCTACAGTGCAACCAAATACTTGATTATAATCCTCATTCCCCGAAAGTGTTCATTTGGAAATTGTAATAGCACTTACAGTCTCAAAACCCTGCCTTCTAATCCAAACCTTCATTTATTTAACAGAAATCACTGGGTTTTGATGTTATTGTAAAGGCTGCTCAATTTTGCTTTCCTCTCGTATTTTATATTCTGGGCATCCTTCGCCAGTTAAGCAGAGTACATCTCCTTGAAGGAAACTGCTATTAATTCCATTTTATCTCCAGGGTACAATTAAAGCCAGCAAAGGTGGTAAAATGCTCTGCATCATATTTTCACAATGTCACCTATGGATGGGTTCAACATAAGGCTATAAAAAGTCTATGGGTGATCCTGCAGAGAGCACTGTGAGATGAGGCAGCAAAAAGTGGCAGATGCAGAAGGAGCAAAGTAGAAGAAGAAGCTGAAAAAGCAGCAGTAAAAAATCAGAAGCTGGAGGGTAAATAGGCCTCCAAACTGAAGAGGCCATAGTTTGATTTTACAGACATATTTTTGCAGATTGATTGATAAAATAAAAAGATGTTTGTTACATAAAATATTCCTGAGTTAAAGATTTTCAGGCATCTTCTCTATGAATATCCCCCTAAACTGCCACCCAAAGGAAATTCTTACTGTTTTGAAGCAATCACTAAAGGATTAGTCTGCACAGACTTCCACTCACACATATTGATATATTTATGGATTTTATTTTTAATTTTCATTTTTATTAACATAAAAAGACATAGTATGATTTTATCCTAAAATAAAGCAGTTTGGGCAGACTGCTTACACACAGAAATCTGTAAAAGCACACCCTTGTACTATGTGAAATATACAGAAGCTCCTGCTTCTCTTACTCCATGCTTTGGAATGCTATAAAATGGAATGTTAAATCTTCCTGGATCTGTTCATTGAACCTCATTTCAGCAAGCTATTCCACTACAAACAGGCTACCAAAATTAGGAAATCTAAACCTGACAGCATTATAAATATATGCTACATTTCATCTCTTATCATTCCACAGTGGAAACATCTGTATAATAAAACCTGTTCTCACACCACTGGTTTTAAAATTGCAGTGAATGTAGGATGTAAGGCAGTCAATGTTAGCTTGACTTTTGTGCTTCTTGATTGCCAAGCAAATCATGCCTATTTATTTGGCATTTTTGTAATAAGGACTAGACTAGAAGGGAACACTTGACTGACTTTGCTTTAGAATCTGTGCCACTTCCCACAACATGTGAAAACCAGTACTTGATATATTAAATCACTCTACAGTGCAACCAAATACTTGATTATAATCCTCATTCCCCCGAAAGTGTTCATTTGGAAAATTTGTAATAGCACTTACAGTCTCAAAACCCTGCCTTCTAATCCAAACCTTCATTTATTTAACAGAAATCACTGGGTTTTGATGTTATTGTAAGGCTGCTCAATTTTTGCTTTCCTCTCGTATTTTATATTCTGGGCATCCTTTGCCAGTTAAGCAGAGTACATCTCCTTGAAGGAAACTGCTATTAAATTTCCATTTTTATTTTCAGGCCACACTTGGAGAAGGCTCAGCTGCAGGAAGGGGCCTCTCTCTATTCTCACAGCTGGAAAGGTTTTGCACCCTTGCAGGCACCTGGGGCAGTGACAGTTCTGACCCCAGCTCTAATCCCGCCCGTGACCTGGCAGGGACTGTGCAGGGAAAACTGAACTTGCTGACAAAAAGCAGCTGAGAGTCCTGAGAGCAGCACTTTCTGACACAGCCTCTGATTAGTGATTCCTAGTTGAGGCACAGCTGTCCTCTAGGAATTTATGTATATTTTATGTCGCACCTAGAAATGAACAATCATTCTCTGGCCCTCAGCCTTGCTAACACGAAAAGTGATGCAGCCCAGCAAAGATGAGCACTCAGTGCCTGCCACCAGCACCTCAGGCACACACATTGGTTTCTGGGGGACAGCTCACAAAGCACAGCAGCATTCAGTCAGCCAAAAGGAACTGTGGCACAACTCACCACTAAATGCAACACCAGTACCTGCTGCTTTTGGATCATTGCAGACTCAAGGATCCAAAAATGTCAACATAGATGCCCCTCCCAATTCTGATTTTGAAAGTACTTTGCACTAGAGTCTCTCCCAACATTGGAAAATTTAAAGATGACTTGGATAATGCTAAGCAGCCCTCAACTTCCTGAATTAAAGACCATGTGTTTCTGAATTGTGAGATGGAGTTTGAAAGGTAAAACTTCAGACTGCTTTAACAAAACAGGCTGCCTTGAATTGGTACCATTGCTAACATACCATTATCAGAGACTTTGTAAATTGATTTTGATTCCTTCCTCAGGACAAAAAAAACCCCATAGCCCTGGTAATGATAAAACTTCTTTGGGTCAGTAAAATTCTCTTTCTCCCACAGATATTTCCTCCTGTGGGGCAGCTGTTTGCACAGTTTCAAAGTTAATAAAAGGCTACACACCTGGTGCTCCAACAGACTATCCTCTGCACTTTTATAATGACAATGAAATTAATTAAAACTATTAATTCACTATTAAAATTAATTGCATTTTCTACTAGAATGCACAAATAAAAGAGAAGTATGACTAAAAGAGAATTATGTACAAGACAGTTTTCCTTACTCAACTTTTGTCTCAGAGTTGAGACAAAACAAAAGGATGGGAGGGGGAAGAAAGAAGAAAGCAGGGAATGATATGCATTTTGCACTAAGGGAAGAGGAGATCATAGAACCATAGGCTGGTTTGGATCAGAAAGGACCTTTAAAGATCACCCAGTCATGGGCAGGAGATGAAGGTCTAAAGGTTGCACATCTAGTTAGCAGCTCAGCATGCTCTGAAGGTATCATCAATAAAGGTCAAGGGGAACAAAGTTATGACAGTGAACTTTAAAATCCCTGGCAGAATGCTACCCCACAGTTACCGTGTGCACTCCTTTGTTATTCACACTAAACCATTTGTCCATTTATAGAAAGCTTTATTGATTTACACAGACATTCATTTGTCATGCCCACTGCAGTGTATTAAGAGCTGTCCAAGCACTTCAAATGTACTCAGCAATTTTTTCCTGCTTTCAGCCTCTGATTTTGTATATTTCTGTGGTCACAGCTTCCTACAGCACATGAGGGGTCAAACCCTGTTGTGGGCAAAGTAAGAAGTGATGCTGTTGCACTTTTCCCTTAGGTCCTTGGAGCATTTTTGGTAAATTTCTGTTCTAGGAGGAGTCTACCACTTGAACCACCTCTGTGCCTTTGGTCACAGGGAGCTTCTTGCATTTTTCTGTCCCTGCTATGCAGAGAATTTGTCCTTTGAAAGACTAATCCAACAAATTGTCAGAGAAAAGTTTAACACCATACTTAGGCTGGTCAGAAGAGCTGAAAATCACATTTTTGCTTTTAAATCAATGTAATTGTAGCAACAAAAGCCTTAATTTAATTCTAGCACTATAAGAGCATTTCCACTGGCCACCTTCCAGTGCCTTTTATATTAGTAAAGACAGCTAATTTTACTCTTTGCTGGGAGTAAGATGAGAACTGCACCTCAAGGCCACCTGTCAACATTTGGATGTTTCCACCTTGTCCTTTACACTTTTTCCACAACAGATCAAAGCATGGGCAGCCTTGGAGCATCTCCCTGCTGAACAGCTCTGCTCCCCAGCCCTGCATCCTCAGGACACTGAGACTGGGCACTGTTACCCACTGATGAAATAATCAGTGAATTTAGTGGAAAAATACTTAAATAAAGTGCTTTTTTATTTAAATGTCCCAGCCTTAACTATTTCTTCTGGATCACGGAGATGGGAGAAAAAAAGCAAAACACCAAAAAGAACAAATCAGTGATATGATGACAGCCAGGCTTCTCACCCTTGCTTCAAAACACTTAGCCTCCTCAGCAGCATCATTTTCTGTGTTATTTTTTAATGGCCTGTTGTATTTAACCCCACTTAAAACATTTGCCATATTTTATCTGAAATACTCAGCCAGTGCTTAATTCCCATTCACTTAAAACATGGCATGGAAGTAATACATATGTGATGTTAAATAATAAAACACAGAACCATACAAGTGTCAATTATAATTCTGTCTATAAAAAGGCCCTTATTGGGCAGCACTGGTGGGGATCCTTCTTGCAATTCACAACTTCAACTATGGTTTTAAAAATTTTTTTACTGGTACAAAACTATATTAAACCTCAAAAGCAGTGTATCTCCCAGGACATGCTCTGCTATAGCTGTGCTACCCATGGGTTTGTAGACTCACAGAAAGCAGTACAACCTTCTGATGTATGCTAGAAATCAAAATATATTTATTCAACATCAGGAAAAGAACCACTTAAGGTTACAAAAACCCCTTGGGTTTTAATGTTGTGAGCAAAAAGCAGCCCAAGGTCTGTGCAGCTTCCTATGATGCCTCACCAATTATTGATGAGCAGATTCATGTATTTAAACATGAACTTACAGCAGAAATTATGTAACAGGTTTAAAATTTGTGTGGATTTCACGCTGTCAAAGATCAGAACACAGAACTTGCTCATTTATTCAGATTTTTAGCAGTTTGCAGGGAGAGACTCCCACCCACAGTCCTGGATGGGGCTCATAACCACAGAAAGCTTTTCCTGTCTGCTGAGCATTTCCCAGCTCACACCAGAGGAAACAATGGGTGTCCAACCTAAATGAGGAAGCCTCCCTTTGGAGAGAAGAGTGCAACTAGAATTTATTCCTCCAAATTTACTTATATTGGATGAATGTACAAACTTCAGGATTCAAATCCAACAAACCAGAACCAAATAGAGAGATTCATACACTGCTGATGAAGCTGTGCTCTAAAAATGACTAAAGCAAAACTCATATTCCTGGGAATTCCTCTGTGAAATACCTGGGTTATTTTTTTTTTTCCCAGAATTTGGGGCTGAACATTTTCAACTGGTTCAAGAATGGCAATATTTGTCTTTTTATCCTTTTGGTTAACTCTAAAGTAACTAAGAATGACAAGCCTTTTAAAACCTTCAACATTTTCCCTTCTGACACCACAGAAATGTTTGGAGTTGACATTTTAAGAAGGTTGGGAATAAATCTAACAAAACAGACTGCATTATAAAGTACAGGCTTATCTTCAAGCAAATAATCACCTAGGCTGCTGCTAAAAGATATATCAATAATAGAGTTGTATGTTTACCTGCATGCAAATGGTAGAAAACAGCAAATTCTACCAGTATTTACAGAGATAATATTAGACTCTCAACATTTCCACTGGCAAAGAGCTGTCAATACAGGCCTTTGTACAAATGGGTTAAAATTATGAAGGATGCCTTTTTTATTCCCCAAAATATTCTTCAAAATGATCCCATATAAAACACTTCTTGAGCATGAGGAGTAAAAGAGATCTGAAGAAGCAGAGACAGCCAGCATACAACTGTATTTCCTAAAGACATGGTCTATATAACACATGTGCACTTGATAAAGCATAGAGGTATAAGGAAGGAGAGCCAAAAGCCCCACCAAGATTCCCATCCCGTTCTTTTTTTCCCCCCTCCCTTCTTGTTTTAAGTGATTTGTTCCCTTATGGAATTGCTCTCCTTAAGAACTGAGTGCATTTCACACTGACAGACTTACTGTGCTTCCCCATGTAATATTCACAGGCAGTTATTTCTTCCATCAAAGAAATAAAAATCCCTGGTCCATGAAAAAAGCTCTGAGATCCTGAAATTCTAAGTCAAACTAAGATTCTTACAATTACAGACAGATAAAGGGAAATGGTGAAGATTTGATTAATCCAAAATGGCATTTTGTGTTTAATATCAACTTGCATGTGACACATACCTAAGTATTTTTGCATTGAAAACTCTTATAGGAGACAATTATATCAGATTTGGTCAGTTGCATCTGTTTTAATTTTTCTTGCCAAGCAAAATTCTAACTCTTTGGAATAGTAAATTATTTGAAATTAATAAAGATTAGTTGAAAACCATTGACTATCTGTTAACCCAGTGCTGAAGCTCAATAAAAAACTGTTGGTGCAGTCATTTTCAAAGAAAATATTTGCTTTGCTTTGCAAGGAAACATTTTGGAGAAGACTTATCCAATTTAGGAGTGACACTGAAACCAGTAGCTAAATTTTGGGTTTGAATCCTTCTGAAACTATACATATGGCAACCCTTAAAAAAAAGTTTTCAAAAGGTAGTTTTTATTTTCCCTTTTTTAAAAAACTTTCAGATCTTGAAGAAAATAATGTATTTTAAGACAGTTTTTCAAGCAATAAGAGAGAGCACTTCAGAATTTACTGTAAATGAGTTATCCTTCAAAGCTGGGTAATTTTGACCATGAGCTCACTGACACTGTGACAGTTTTGTACTTGCTGTGATTTCATTATCCACACCTGAGTAGCACACAAAGCTTCAAGGTTCATCTAATGTGGAAGGCTGAAAAGAACAGGGCATTTCAGATCTGTGTATGAAAATTAATGTTTGGGCCACTTCAAACACTTCTTAATTTTCCCCCTCTTGTCTCTGAGACATTCAGAGAAAATATGGAAATACTACTGCTCATTCTTGGCACTGGGAAGTGGATATGAAAAAAAAAAGCAGGGGACAAACTGTCTTCACAGGTAGAAAACCTTGAAATTAAGTAACAGGAAGACAAGGATTACATAAAGTATATTCAGGATTTTTTTTTTTAATTTCTAGAAATTCTATCTATCAAGAACAGCTCTTCTCCTCTAAAGTAGCTTTTCTATGTTTTTTTTTTCTAATAACATTGGACTGAAAATAAAATATAATTTCACAGGTCAATGCGAAAAAAATTGCTTTAATGCCTGAACTGGTGCTTCCAGGCTGCTCAATGCACCTGAACTGAAGGGCTGCTATTAAATTACAGTAAACAGTAAAAATCTGGAGCTCAATTTGGTACCATCTTCAAGGGACAGCAACACCAACCTCCTCCCCACTTACCCATTCCACTCCCCCAAGGAAATTCCAATTGAGTTTGCTCATGGGAGCTGATGATAGAAACAAAATATTCAGACTTTACTGCCTTCCTGCTTATTGTCCCCTCATTTAATGCATAACCTACAGCACAAATGTATCCCACACCCAATTATTTTGGATCTCACTGGAAGGTAAAACAACAGATGTTTTGCTCTGACTTCAGAGAAAGGAAATGTTGAATATTTATCAAGAAATATTGTTTCCTAATTATTTATCCAAGTTCCTTCATTTAGTTTGAACATTATGAAATTATGAAATAAAATGACTTAAACTGACAGTCTGGAAAACACTGATTCCATTTGCTTGAATGTCACACTCACTGGCTGGGTGATGGGAAACTCATACCAGTTCTCTGCTATGCAAGTGGGAAAATATTTCTTTTTTTTTTTTTTTTTTCCTATTTCCAACAAAACATGTATGAGTTTTTCTGAAATGGAAAAAATAAAATACACAACTGGTTTTCCACTTTAAAAACCATCCCTTGAGCTTCTTTTAATTTGAATTCCAAAAAGAATGGCTTTTCTTTGTTGCACTATGCAATAGATTTAAAAATTATTTGATGATGTAACTGATACTGCCACATAATAAAATATATTCTTTTCCTCCTCCTGTGCTGAATCATTTTACTTTGTTTCTTTAAAGACTTCAAGTTAAAAGCTCTCCACCACAATAAGCTATTAATGTCGCCTGTTTCACAGTTCCCCACATAAATTTATAACAAGTTTTTCTGTTTTAACTACATGGGAGCACTGAGTTATTCCTGAAGGCAACGTTTCCTGCAATTCCACTCTCTCCATCAGAAGTCACCCATAAGTCAACCTCCCCAGGTATTTCAGAATGAACTTCTCTTGATGGCTTCAGTTATTTCTGTCCCTCCCAGCTAAGGAGCTGTGAAACCAAGTGGAGCAGGACAGGCATTGGTGCTGGGCTGTGGAAAGCATCAAATGCCACAAAATGTGCAGCAATTGTTTTGTAGCCACTAGCCAGCTCCTAATAACTGAATCACAAAATTACTGCTCATTTCTTGCTAGCTGAAATGAAACTCTATTTGCAAACATCACCCTGTTTCTCCTGAGAGCTCTGGACGTTTTTCTCTTTTGTTCTTACAGGCACACAGCAAGAATTGGGCAATGCCCCTTGCTCCACACAGCGACACGTGGCTTCTGCACTGACATTTGTTAAATTGAAGGTTCTGATTCATTTCATTTTTAATCTTTTAGAGTGAATTTGCAGAGTAGCTGTATTTGGCCTGGAAGAACAAAAGCTCAGGTCTCAAATTCTGTCTTTTAAAAGATTCAGCAGAGTACAGGGTTTTTATTGGTTTTTATTATTTATTGGTTTGGGTTTTTCTTCTGCCCTGTGCAGAATGTGCTCACTTAGAGAAGATGGGATAAGGACCCCTTGGAAGCTGTGTGACGTGGCAGCATCACATTATGATCCTAACTAGTGATAGGAAATGTCTCCTCCTGAGCTGGCTGACCTCAGGCCCATCCACACTGGCTTTTTGGCTTGTATAAGGATGGAGAGCCTTAGATATTTATTCAACATCAGATATTTGTTGATGAGCTGTGAGTGTCCTCATCTCCAGTGATTTTTCTGATCACCACACTGACCAGGCTACAGCTCACACCGTGGTGTGGCCTTGGATCCAAGGGTTTCTTTTACAGGAAATGGGAACAGGAACTGCAGCTGCTGCAGGGCTCACCTGGAGTCACAGTGACTCCCCAAAAGCACAAGCCTGAGGATCTGCTCCTGTTACACCACTCCCAAGGCACACACAATTATAACAGGGTATCTTCCAACATTAATAGGGAAGCCCTAAGAAATTCCCTAAGGAATTCGACTGCCAGGGCAAAAATGTATCCCACAATACCAAAATAAAAGAGAAGCCTGTTGGGAACTTTTTCCTGCACACAAGAGAGATGTGCCAGAGCAGTTTTTCTACTTGCATATTTTTATAGCTTTGTACATTATGAAAACAGAAAATAAAAACCTGTACAGAAATATATACATTCAAGCCAGCTACATTGAATCAAATTCCATTGTAATTATATATTAAGTGCCACTGTGTTATATTAAACTCTTTCTCAATTATTAACTTAACCTTGCTCTTCAGCATATAAAATTTGTCTCAGATTTTGTTCTTTGTACTTGCATTTGTTGGCAAAGTACATTCCAGGAGGTCCAAGAAATGCCTTAGACCACAACTTTTAGAGGATGCTGCAAACCAAAAGTCCTTAAAAAAACAAGGTTTGGCTGAAAATGGCAGTCCCATATGGCACACACTTCATGTCAAAGGTGATGGGGTTCAGGGGTGCCCCAGTAAGAAGCTCGGGTGTGAAAAGCACAGCAGCAGACCAGCCCTGATCTGCAGAATGAGCCAAATTCACATCACACATAATTAAACACAGCTCAAGTGCAGCCACTGGAGCTGCACCCACCTCCACATGTCTGAATTTGATAGCCAAATAAAATAACATTAGTATCAAAGATGTGGAAATGTTGCTGTTATCTTATTCCAAGCTCCTGTTCAAGAGCAGGATCAGTGATTAATCAATTGGCCTAAAGGGAAAATGCAGAGAAAAGAACAAAAATAAATCAATGTATGAAATACTATGCAATGTCACATTTACCAAGAGATGATCACATTACTGCTCTGTCAGATTGGCCTGCAACTGGGAAATATTCCTGCCTGGCAGATGTCACCAGAGAGGCAAATCACTTGTTCAAAAAAAGAGAAGCAATTCAATCTCTTATTTCTATTCAACATCTTTGTGAAAAATACAGGTTTAGCCTAATACTATCAAAGTTCTTTTTTACAATTAACTAATACCTGTTTTTACTCATCTAAAGGGGTAAAATTTTGAATAGTTGCCCTGGGGTCACTGCAAAGGGCAAAATATTTGAGAAAAAGAGTAAAAAGACAACCATCACTGGAATGGAAAAAACCTATATTATGCCACAGCAAGAGGAGCCAAGAGGAAGAGTGTTTCCCTAAAAGTGAAGTTATGTCAACACTGCAAAGATCTGCTAAAGCTGGCTCAGGTTGTTCCTGCATTGTTCTTTGGGGCCAGTGCTCTGGGTCTCAGGAAGAGTTAATTAGCTGAGATGAAAGCTGTTCCATGCAATTACACTGCTTCTGCTACCTGAACTACTTTGCATGGCAGAAAATTATATAAAAAGAAGATGCTGTTTATAAAGCTTGCAACAGAGCCTTTTTCTCTGTTTCACACCTCCTACCTTAATTGAATCAAATTTATGCATGTATGTGTGTAACAGTAATCTCTGCACAGCACTGGGGAGACACTACAATGTGTTACAAAATCCTTTTTATGAGACACAGATCAGACTTAACTTACAGAAAGCACACTCATTGTTATTTAATAAAAAGAATATTATAATGGTCATTATTGGTAACAGCAGCTGAAGTATAATGACATGAAATAGGACTGGAGGAAATTACCAAGGAGGGTGCAAGAGACTTTTCTCTGACACATCTAAGGCCTGAATGAGCAAACTCTGTAAGGTTCAAAAGATGAAAAAGGAGGAGCTATTGGAGGCAATTAAGGAGAAACTTCAGCTGTTTCAGCCCCATGACCTCAATGCTGGGAAGCCTCCACTCATTTCCAGATTACCATTAACTGTGAAGAGAAATGTTAACCAAGTCTTGCAGCAGGACAGATGCAATAGCAGAAAATACTTTAACTCCTGTTTAAACCCAGCAGTCTCACATAATGCATGACCCTCACACCCATTCTCAGCTGATCTGAAACTGTTGCTGCAATAACTTTACAGAGGATTTTTTCTAGCAAAGTAGCCAATGTGTAAGTCCTTAGAGTTTAATAAAATGCTGATTGAAAAAATTCAGATCTTACTTTCTTCCTCTATTTAAAATAACTTTTTCCTGAAGAACTTAAATGATAAGACCCAGAACACAAAATCAGAAGGGTTTTTATGGAGGAACAGATCATTTGACTGAAGACAAGAAAGAAACCTGCAGGCTTATTAAAGGGAAACAGCTGTAATCGCCAATTGAGCACTTCTAAATAATTTCCAAGTCTTGGCCTTGTCTGAGTACAAATACCCAGAAGAGGAATAGAAAACCCATGAATCACAAAGATGAAGAGCACTGTCACCTCAGGTGATGGAAGAGGGCCAGCAGGGATCCCAGGTATTCCTGTGGAAAGGGGAGAAGCTGTGCCCTCTAGATGGCATTATGTGCCTGTAGATCCCAGATGGAGCTGGGAGCCCTGCCAGGCGCGGTGACCACATCTCCACCTGCACAGGAAACCTGGGCCCAGGGATCAGGAAGGGAAGATCACCTTCCCTTCCGTGTGGGAAGGTGAGAACTGCACATTCCCGAAGGGCAGAGCAGGGGCACAGACCTGGTTTGGCCATGCGGGAAGCACAGGAATGGTGCTCAGCCTAAGGTGAAGAAAAAGGGAGGATCTGACCCCATATGGGGAAAGGCAACTTAACTGGGCAATATGTGAAAACGTATAATAAAAACCAAAAACGAACAAAAAAAAAAAGATTGTCCTTATAAATAAACAAAACTCTCCTTGACATTTAATAGCTTCTGAAACAGACAATGTACACTAAAATGTGCAGTTTATCCACATCCATGCACATGAGGCTATAATGCATCCATGTGCAGCTTTTTTGACTCTACACTGAAAGTTAACACTTAGTGATAATCAGGTATCTACAGAACCATCAGCAAAAATCAGTTTCATGCATAATGGACCAATGTCAGACTATTCCACATTTGATTTATCTATCCTCTCTATATATTTATAACTAATCTTAAAATCTGTGCTTGTCACCATGACAGATTAAGCAGACTTAAAAATAATCGTTTGGGTATTTTCTGCTGTGGACAATCAAATTAGCTGCATAATAAAGCCAGTGAATATTGAATTTCAAGAATATGTTAATCATGCAGATTTCACATGTGTAGTTAAGCATTTCCTAACACAGGAGCCAACCCTTACAGGCTAGAATTCAGCACAGTGCCCCTAATTCCAGTGTATGGGTGTAAATATACCTGCCCAGAATCCCTTCTATAATCTCCAATGCTGTATTTCTACAAGACGAACAAAAAAGAAATCACTATCAAATTAAGAAAAAGGGCATCACCATGAGACATCAATACTGTTGAAGCATTTTCAAGGTTAGTAAGGAGAAATTAAAAGATAAATTATTTTACTATGTTGTAAATAAAGAGTTGTAAGGGATTCAGCTCAAACAGCTGAAAATTAAATTAATTGGGATTTCCTGTGCAGCCAGTGGAGAACATCCATAGAATACTGGGATTTTTAAAATAATGTTAGCTTGAAATGAACTGCAACTATTTATTTAGTTTATGAACTGTAGAACTGTCATTGCTGTCAGCCAAATTGCATGCATTAGTATGTAAATTAAAAATATAGGGCGTGATTCTAAAAATCTCTGTCACATAGAAGCTTTCCTCCGAAACAAGTGCCACTGTAATGAGTAATGAGCAGGCTCACGGAAAGGGCTTGTGGAGAGCCAGGCCCAGAGTGCACAGCTCAGAGAAACTATTTAAAAAAATTACTGAGTCTCACTCTCTGAAATGATGGATGTGTGGGGATAAACACAGCCACCTAGATCTATAGCACAGTGCTGGAAAACCTCATTCCATTCCACGGGGAGAGTGGAGTCTCAGTTCTAGCACACGCCTGATTGCTGAAAAAGGTAAGTTACAGTAAATGCTGATTATCTGCAAGAAGGCACCACACTTGGAAAGAAGGGTACTGAAAAACTATCATTAGATTATAAAAGGCAGACAGAAATAGCAGATTCCTTCACTGCAGCTTAACAAGGACTGTGTGCAGAATACAGTTAACATTCATTACGATAGAGAAAATCTGACAGGTTTAATAAAACCGAGATGATTTTCCTTGACTTCTGTGACTCACCTTTTCTTCACTGACTACACCTATTCCTCAGACCTTCTGGCACCAAATCATTATTCTTGTGGCCATACTCAATACTCTGAACTATTTAAAGACTGCTGTTATGTCAGCCAGCTAAGTACCACAGAGTTTTTGTGTGGCACACAGCTGTAAGAAAAGTGTCATTGGACTGGAACTCAGAAAATCCTAGAAAACAATTCATTTACTACCTGCTTTTTAAAGGAAATATATGTAATTTCATTTGGCTGTGGCAAAATGAACATTAAATGCTTATCTATGATCTTATTTGTTTCAATAAAATTTCCAGATCTCAATCTATTGTCTTGAGGATTCTACAGGATAACTATAATTTTTACAACTGCATGCACCAAAACTTAGGAAAAAAAATCACCACTGTAGGTGAACTAAAGGATATGCTAAACAGCACCCTGACTAAAATATTAATGTGAATTTAAAAAATTGCATATAAGACATATGCATACATTGCATTTTCTCCCCCTGCAAGATTGACAGATTAAGCAGACTTAAAAATAATCGTTTGGGTATTTTCTGCTGTGGACAATCAAATTAGCTGCATAATAAAGCCAGTGAATATTGAATTTCAAGAATATGTTAATCATATAGATTTCACATGTGTAGTTAAGCATTTCCTAACACAGGAGCCAACCCTTACAGGCTAGAATTCAGCACAGTGCCCCTAATTCCAGTGTATGGGTGTAAATATACCTGCCCAGAATCCCTTCTCTAATCTCCAATGCTGTATTTCTACAAGATGAACAAAAAAGAAATCACTATCAAATTAAGAAAAAGGGCATCACCATGAGACATCAATACTGTTGAAGCATTTTCAAGGTTAGTAAGGAGAAATTAAAAGATAAATTATTTTACTATGTTGTAAATAAAGAGTTGTAAGGGATTCAGCTCAAACAGCTGAAAATTAAATTAATTGGGATTTCCTGTGCAGCCAGTGGAGAACATCCATAGAATACTGGGATTTTTAAAATAATGTTAGCTTGAAATGAACTGCAACTATTTATTTAGTTTATGAACTGTAGAACTGTCATTGCTGTCAGCCAAATTGCATGCATTAGTATGTAAATTAAAAATATAGGGCGTGATTCTAAAAATCTCTGTCACATAGAAGCTTTCCTCCGAAACAAGTGCCACTGTAATGAGTAATGAGCAGGCTCACAGAAAGGGCTTGTGGAGAGCCAGGCCCAGAGTGCACAGCTCAGAGAAACTATTTAAAAAAATTACTGAGTCTCACTCTCTGAAATGATGGATGTGTGGGGATAAACACAGCCACCTAGATCTATAGCACAGTGCTGGAAAGCCTCATTCCATTCCACGGGGAGAGTGGAGTCTCAATTGTAGAGCACGCCTGATTGCTGAAAAAGGTAAGTTACAGTAAATGCTGATTATCTGCAAGAAGGCACCACACTTGGAAAGAAGGGTACTGAAAAACTATCATTAGATTATAAAAGGCAGACAAATAGCAGATTCCTTCACTGCAGCTTAACAAGGACTGTGTGCAGAATACAGTTAACATTCATTACGATAGAGAAAATCTGACAGGTTTAATAAAACCGAGATGATTTTCCTTGACTTCTGTGACTCACCTTTTCTTCACTGACTACACCTATTCCTCAGACCTTCTGGCACCAAATCATTATTCTTGTGGCCATACTCAATACTCGGAACTATTTAAAGACTGCTGTTATGTCAGCCAGCTAAGTACCACAGAGTTTTTGTGTGGCACACAGCTGTAAGAAAAGTACCATTGGACTGGAACTCAGAAAATCCTAGAAAACAATTCATTTACTACCTGCTTTTTACAGGAAATATATGTAATTTCATTTGGCTGTGGCAAAATGAACATTAAATGCTTATCTATGATCTTATTTGTTTCAATAAAATTTCCAGATCTCAATCTATTGTCTTGAGGATTCTACAGGATAACTATAATTTTTACAACTGCATGCACCAAAACTTAGGAAAAAAAATCACCACTGTAGGTGAACTAAAGGATATGCTAAACAGCACCCTGACTAAAATATTAATGTGAATTTAAAAAATTGCATATAAGACATATGCATACATTGCATTTTCTCCCCCCTGCAAGATGTCGCATTCACTGTCCTGGAAAAGAGCATTTTATATCATTCTGCCTTGAGAAGGAAGAAATCAGGAAGATTTCTATGTGCCTTGTACCTCACTGGGATACACTGGTGTGTGTGATGAGCGCTGAAGCTGGGAAGCAACTTTCATTAAAACCTGTTTACTGCATGAGCAGGCTAAAGGAGAAAAATCCTGATACGCAGCAAAATTCACAGGTAGTCGATGGGGTATGACACAATGAGAAGCCTAAAACAATTAAACGCTGGTCTAAGACACAGCAGAACAGGAATAAGAGTTGAAGCATACTCTGTTGAGCACTTGGTTGAATTAGCTTACTTCAATATATTACTGCTTTGTGGGTATGTCAGAGTACAAAACAGAGCTGATCTGGAAGCTTTTGCCTTTTCAACATGTGCTAAACCCTCAGAAGCTCTGCATGTTGTGAAAACATTCAACTTCTGAACCACTGCCATGATTGGTCATAGGAGATGCAATTCCACATTCTTTTATTTTCCCTTAGACTCAATCAGAACAGAAAATAATACTTTTTGTAACTCAGACTAAAATTCCCAGGAGGCATCACAGTTGATTTTAGAAAGCATTTGAAGCTTTTGTTGAACTGAATAGTGAGAAAAATGCAGATAAGCATGGCCTTCTCTTGGACCACGGAGACAACCACCTAATGTACAGTAATTTTTATCCAGGCACTCTCCCATTTCAGGAGATGGAGCTGTTTGGTGAACAGTGGATCAGAAATCTGTCTCTGATGATGGCAGGAAATGGTTACAGCAACGACAGAGTAAATCTGAACAGCTCTTCTTACATCCAGTGGGCAGAGCTATTTTCAACATCCCTGTTGTAAATTCACATCCCTACTAGATCATCCTGATTTTTCTATGCCAAAAGAGAAATTGGCATGAATTTCAACTGGCTTAGGGGAAAAAAAATAAAAGGAGGGAGAAAAATAGAAAGATAAATATTTTACATGTCTGCAGGAAATACATCCTCTTCTCTTAAATACTCACCACATTCTAACTGAATTGAACTGTCTGCCCAGGAGAGGTTTCTATTAATCCTCATCCATATGAGGACATTATTTCCAGTAACATCCCAACAGATAACTCTGTGCCAGCTATGGAGCCTCACACCCCCGTGGGATGGCTGGAAAAGCCATGGTGGAAGATGTGAGCTGGCAGGAGGGGAACAAACAGCTGGGAAGGATGAGATTTTTGAGGACATCAGCCAGAGCAGGGGAGGACAGACAGCAGGAGGAAAGCAACCCAGGGCACAAAGGCAAGGAGAAACAGGTTCCAGCCATGAGATTTGCTTCCCAAAGAACAGCTGAGCCACTGAGGACCTCCAGCAGATGAGCTCAAGCATCAACAATCAAAAAGTTACAGAAAACATTCAGCTTCATGGCACTTGTTTGGTTTTAATTTAAAATTTACCCATTTATTGGAAAGTTGAAACTTGTGCCAATACTGTTATCTGGAAGGAGCTGGAATAAACTGGGCTGGTTTTGAAACCAGTGATGCAATTCTGTGCTGATTCACCACTGTGTAAGGTGGGAAATAAGACTTTCCTGCCTCATTGTCTGATCCCTTGCTATAAAAAACCACAGAGTTCTTAGGCACAGTTCAGAAAACGAATTATAGAAGGCTCCTACTGAAAAGATTTAAAAGTAAAATCATCCAATAATTAGAATTAAGTAGGTTGGTCTTCAGTGAGAAATCAGCAGAATGGATCAAGTTGTGTGGATGGCCAAGGCATTGGACTAAGAAGAAGTTTCTGGATGAATCATAATAAACACATTGGCTGGAATAAGACAGGTTGCTACAAAATTTTTAGAATGTTGCTACAAGATATTTCAAAGTTTCATGATTTTTCTATGCATCAAGTCAAGTGATTCACATTTCCTATACAGCAGTGAATCAGCTGACTTTCAATAAACAAGAAATCTTTCCTCACTGATATTTTCAGAAACTTGGGTTCTTCGCCACTGCATGGTGTGTTTCTTTCCATGGAAAAGAAAATAATTGTTAGTTTTCTTCCCATTTTACCCTGCAGTACATGGAAAATCATTCAAATCAAAACAAAGAAGAGAAAAAAAAATAATGAGCAAAATAAAAACCAGCAGCATCCCATTCAAAGTTATCCTCTCAATCCACCCAGAGGAATTATGAACCCTTCTCATATTTCTATTTTATAGTTCATAGTTCATTGCTATCATGTCTTTCTTCCTCTGCAGAGTAGTAAAAACATAATATCGGAAATACTTGACATACTTCCTCATTTGTTTAATGGTGATGATAAAAGGGAAATGACTCCTCTAATATGTTTGAACACTTAGCTTATTATCCTGAGTGAGTTTTCTCCCAAAGCTCAATTTATTAAAACAAAACACATCTTTCTGTGCTGAACTGCAAAGGGTAAGAGGGCAAAATTCTTTAATTAAAATTGGAGTGGTTTGATGATTCTACCCCAGCAGATACTTCTTCCACTGCAGCTTGGTTTACTGAAACCTTCATTGAGTCTCACTCACCCGCGAGCAATGAGATTTTCACACATGAATTAGGCTTTTCATTCAATAACTCCAAGGTTACAATCTAACGCTACCCCAGTGCTTTGCTGAAAAATGCAAGGTTGGGAGCAGCCCTCAATCAGTATTTTTGAGGCCAAAAGAATCCGTGCCCATTGCAGATGGGGACGCAGACACTTAGCAAACCAGGGAACCTCCTCTTTGTTGCCCACGTTTATTTAATTTTGAATGCAAATACTGTGGTTTTAACAAGGTGTTAGCTGTGCTCTGTCCCAGTCACTTCACGAGCAGCCAAAAGCAAATCTTTCTAAGCAAGCTGCACTACTGCAGTTGCAGAGAAGGACATTCAAAAGAGCTGGAACATTTCACAGAGTCAGACACACTTAATTCATACTGAATTACCCTCTCTGCATAAATGTCTCTGCAAATGACAGACTTTAATAAGCCTTCAAAGCTGACACAGTATTTATCACTGATTAAATTTTTTAAATCAAAGTAACTATAGCTTTTACAGACATGTTTAGATTAAGACTGACATTAATGCCGTAGATCAGTTTAAATCACTTGCAATTATGCAGGTGCTTGGTGCTTGTATTTCAGTCATTTGAGGCTACATTGGGGCAGAGAACCCATGGCTCCATATTGGATAACAAAGCTTTGGGACACTCTCGGGGCTTTTACAGACACTGTTTGTCTAATACAGAATATTCTTAAAGCTTTCTTCTGTGGACTGTAAATGTGTAAATTGTTCTTGCCGGAAAAAAGAAATAGTAGAAAATCTTGAAATGAAAATCCATATAACACCTAACATACCCAGGAGAGCAAATTAAGGCTTTGTGAAAAATCTCTAACTTGTATCTATGTGACTTTGGAAATATAATATTCGTGTTTTACTGTAATTGAAAATGGTGAAAAAATCTGGAACTGCTGTATGGGGGTTGATGCTTGTCCAGAATAAATTATACTTTTTGTATATTCCTGGCTACAATTAAAAAAATGCAATTATTCTGGTGATGAAAACAGAATTTAAAAAAGGAAAATCCACCATGGAGTTCATATGTTATTAACCATATTTCATTAATATTTCATTTTTTGCAGCACTCCAGATACACAGAGAAGATATCAGAGAATGGTTTTTTTTACTCTGTAAGAGCTAGAAGGCATTTGATCATAACTACTGAAGTAAATTAAATGGCATTTCAAGAGCAGCCAACTAAAAATGCTGAAGGCATAAAGGAATTTTGATATCCAGGAAATCACAATTAATTTCAACTATGTAAAATGGGACACAAGATGGTGTGAACCATTTTTTATTTGTCATCTGTTCCATTTGATTAGAAACTTATGGTATTTATCAGTCAGTAAAGTGGAAATAGAATTTGCTGTGAATGATAAAGGATGCAAAAAAAATTATAGGCAAAAGGAGCAATGGGAGAATATGTGTAGATATCTCTTATCAAAGTATATGATAGCTTTCACTTGGGCTGGCTACAAAGATACTTTATTATACTGATTTGTACTGTTCAGTGAGAAAATTTCTAGGATAAACAGCAGTTAATAAAACATAAAAGGTATTATTGAAATTTATTTGGCCATACAATTGACAGCAAAAAAAAAGAAGACATTTTAAACACAGCTCCCATGACATGGAAGCTATTCAAATAAAGTTTCCTGTGAAAATGAAGCCTTGCCCCTTTCCTTATTCTTAGATTTCCTGCTGCAGATCCAGGGACCAGGATGACTACAGGTTTTTTCCCATCCACAGAAACTCCTGAAGGAAACCACCACGCACCTCACATCTACAAGGTCAGTCGCCCAGGAAGGGCACAAACAATTTGCTCTATGTATGGAACAGGAATTATTTTCCCATACAGACATTCCAAACAAAAGAAACTAAATAATCTGTTATATTGTACAAATATCTGGAGGAGCTACTCATTTATCCCTGAGCTGGTAGATAGCCTTTCTCTTTTGGTACTTCATTCACTGGAAAATTAGCTCAGATTTACCCAATTTTTGTCTAAGCAGCCAGGAGAAGGTATTAACCAGAAAAAAAATACCTGCTGGATGTAAACTTCTATAGAATAAAAACGTCACACCATTTGTGCAGGCTCTTCCTTAGATATGCACTGTCAAATACATCTATATACATGTGTATAAATGCAAATTTATAATATATGTGCCAAGCAGCAGGCCAGTGAACACAGTTGAGGAGGAAGAGGATGAAATCATTCTACAATGCCCCAACAGACCAGCTTGTCACGTGCTACAGTTGAGGAACAAACAAATAGGAAGAGACATCAAAAGCTTTCTTACCAGTGATGATATTAATGAAATGATATTAATAGGCATTAATGGATTAGGTGACACACTCTGACTATTACTTTTAACAGCTTCTGTTTATAGGCAGTGTTCAGACTCGGGAGGACAGATGGAGAACCAATTCTAGTAAACACTTTATTAGCCCTTCTGATTTCATTAATTCAGTAACATCTAATAATGTAAAGTAAGATTAAAGATCCTGACACCCACAGCACAAAAAACTAACAAACAGTAATTTTTTGTTCCTTTCTAGATAGACTAATAAAATATTTAGAATAATTAGTCTTAAAATAGTAAAGAATTAGAGCATCTAATTGCATACAACTTTTAAAAAGTCTCTTAATTAATAAACCCTACAGTCTTTGACACTACAATTTATATTCTTCAAGAGAAAAATACAGCAAAAATACATAATGTTAAACAACACACAGTTAACAACACTTTGTTTTGATGATATTGGATCACAATTAATGTTGGCCCTGGAGTTCATCTTTCTCCTTTGACAGCTCCTTACACTCCATGAGTAGATTAACCCCTGGAGTACCGGCATTCTCTAGCACGTGGTTTTGAGCAAGGCACTGCACAGCACTCACACCAGTGAGGAGAGGTCTCCACTGCCCGTCCTGAACCGGGTCCTGCCTGTCCTTAGTGCTAAATTCTCTATCAATTTGCCACAACTGATAAGGGCTGTGACATTTCTGAACACCTCCCTACCAGCTGAGGGCATAAAGAACTGCAAATGTCATGCAGGCTGGTTAAGGATGAGGCAAAGCAAACAGGAATCATGCATGTTTTGGAAATAAAAGACCACAAGGAACCTACAGTTATTCTCCATCAACAGATGAAGCAAGACTAAATTAATCTGTACACTTCTTTAGAGTTTTACTGTCTTAAACACTTAGTAGCATGTGGTTTTTATCCCCAGGGTGAAATTAGAGTTATTTAATATTACATGTGTTTATTTTACAAACAGTCTAAGCCTTTAAAGTAAAATTAAAGAAACTGCCTACCTTTGAGATTTCAGATCCTGTATTTAGATCTAAACAGGACTGGTTGTGACTGTTTATATTTTACTTTTAACAAAGTCCTCAAGAACAAAAACCAGAGTCTTAATCTATCAGAGTAGAACCCAAAAATTTTCATGTAAAAGGGCCTTCACACTTAAACAAAATGTATAGAGATGGTGATAAATCTATTGTCTACCAACACCCTACACAGGCAAAATGTCACTCAGATCATTCTAAGGCATTCAGTAACCCATACCTATAATGTTACATAAATGCTTGAATAGAAGAGAAGGGAGGAACCACTAGAAAGGTGAAAAATGCACTTTGTAGTAGCTAAAAATTAGATTTAAATATGCAGTCTTATTTTTTCATAGACATTGAAATTCATGCTTCTATCAAGGAGCACAAAATAAGTTCATGTAAATTGTGGTCAAAGTTTTACTTGCACTTTGTCCATGGCTGTCTTAGAAAACTTTGAAACTTCTCCTCCAGTTAGAAGCTCCCACAAGCTGCACTATTTTGCAGATCCTAATTTTCCAGAAATGCACTCAAAATGTAGAGTGTGCAGTTCTCCATGAGGTCTACAAGGAAATAGATTTTCCACAGCCTGGTAGTAAAAAGGCCTGAGCTCTCCCAAGCAAGCAGTCCAGCAATTAAAAATTGAGCAATAAACTACACTGGAGCAAAACTAGTTTTATGACAGTTGTTAAACCACCTATATTAGTCTTGCAATATTAATAATTGAAACAAAACGAGTAAAAGCAATTTTTCTTATTAAATGGTCTCAAAGGAATTAAAATAATGTATTAAATTCCTTTCAAAGATATGTGATGCTCAGCATTAGAGAGGGATCCTTTTAGTGGTTCTAAGCTTCCTGTTCACCCTTGGTAAATGAATTGTGAAAAAAATACCCCATAACATGAAATCAGGTGAACTGTGAAAGATTAGATTAATACTACAGGGTGATTCAGTGCCAATAAATGAATGAGGCAGGGGGAAGGGTGGTCTTTTATGTGTGAAACTCTTATGCTTCTTACCTCCAGAGCTTTCAAACGCTCCAAGAGCAATTTTGTTTTTCTCTTTCCTCCTCAGTGCTGCTGCTTTCACTTCTTGAATCTTCATCTGCCTGTGTGCGAATTTTTTCCATGCCTTCTTTACATCTCCTACTGTCTTCTGACAGCTTTTCCTGCAAAGATTTTTTTAAAATGTCATTACTCACAGGTGCAAATGAAGTTAACTATGCAAATATCTCCAATCCTCCCTTGTATATGAATGAAAAAAAGACAGAGGAAGTTGCTAGTGACATGATTAAAGTGCTAAATAAGTGGAGTCATGAAGGCTCTGTGACACATGCTATGCCAATTCTGCCAGTGTGTGCACAACTTCACTGCTACTTCCACTTCAGATTTTTAAACTCAGAACTTGTCATTTCTTTAATAACTTCCATTTTCTTCTTTAAAAGTTGCAATGAACACTGAACATACCAGCTTTCAGAGGCAGCTTTTTGCCACTGAGAGATAAAGCAGTTTATGGAGGAAAAGCTAACATATGTTCACGCCTAATGTCCTTCACCTTTCTTCATCTAGAGCTAATATTTGAATTATTAAATAATGGGCTGAGAATCAAGCTGCTACCAGATGAATACTGATTTAAGATCTGCTCTAACATATAACTGGAGAGAATGAGAGTGACAACAAAACTTTCAGAAGTGCCCAGTCTCTTTCCAGTGAGTCAGCCTGAGCTGTTGCCAGCTGCAGCTGCTGAGAGGCTGCTGAGTTTTACCAGAGCTCTGCAGAAATCATAGGATTGAACAGTGAATCCTGCTAACTCCAATAATTATCTGTCCAAGCTCTCTGTTCACAGAGTGAGACAGAGAAAGAAAACACCAAGACTACAAGCAAGCAATGTAAAACATTGCCCAAAATGACAATGCAAGCATAAGGGGAGAAAAGAGAACTTGACAGATGTTGAGAGTGACCCATCATCAGAGCACAGCACAGGAGGGACTGGCTCTACCTTGCAAACCACCTTCTCTACCTGCATGAGCAGATGCAGACTGACAACTCACCAGCAGCTTGAGAATGGAAAATGTGAGGTAAATCAACATTAAATACTGGATGTCAGAACAACTCTGGAGAATTCCTTCAATGAGCATCTAGTCTTTGTGTGCCTTTCTGATAATTATGTACAAAAGCTCAGACATTCATGATCTTTGAGTTACCCCAGAATTGAGATGCTTTCCCCATAAATACTACACAACCCACACTCTGTCTAAGCATAAAAGTGTGCATTTTCATGAAGAACTGATCCTGCTTGAATAATGTGCAAATGCAACTGTTTGAGAGTTAACAGCAAGGCATTATCTTAACTAAACCCCATACAGGTAACTGGATTAAAAATCAGCAGTCTGGATCACATTCACAACAATGTCGTTTTAAAATATTAACTAGCTTAGAAATTGACTATTACTATGTTAAAACTTTAATCAAGAATTAGTTTTAAATGATATGGGCTTAATTAATAAACACCCTTACACAAACCATGAAGCAAATATCTCCTTCTGAGCCCCAAAACACAGATGTCAAAGAGCCATTCTATCAGGTTTCCAGCATTACTGCTACCCTGATCACAAAGGAATCATAAATACAATACTTGGGCTTTGGTTTTTTTGTGCTTGCTACCCACTGATGCAACAATCAAGTATCTGTAAAAGAGCCATTAAACCATTTTTGCTTCAAGTTGCCCTAAGGAGTGCATTGAGATAAAACACTTCAATGAGCTCGGGGGAAAGAAATGACAAAGGTATATCTCTGATGCATTTCAAATACAAACTATTATTTTTAGGAGCGGATGTGACATGAATTGGATGTGGCTAACAATAGTAAGAAAACATAAACATATGCACAGGGTCACCTTTCCTGCACAAACTCAGGGCAGCAATTTCAAAGGACAAGTAGAAGAAAGCCCAGGTTATGGCATTTCATTACAGAAAGTGGAATAATGCAGCTTCTCATAGAGTATATCCAAGCCACATAAAAAAATGACCTATTCATCTTTTAATTACAAAATTAGATGAGCTTTGCACACTAGTGGCATAATCAGAACACACATCTTGTTTTATTCTGATGTGCATTTGAATACCTCATGACACTTACTGCTGTTACCCCTGCCTGAGTGTTGAAGTACAGCTCAAATAGTTCCAAAGTAGTTATTACTGAGCAATAATAAATGAGTTCCAGCATTCCAGCCATGGAAAAGGTGCAGAACAGAGGAAAAAACTTCTAACCTTAGAAACTGTGCTTAGACATGCCATGTGCTGAGGGGACTGCCCCATCACATGCACCAGTTCCACCTGGGCTGGTGTCCAGTGAGGGCAGAGTGGAAAATCCCCACTCCAGAAAGCAAGCAGGGATTTGTAAAGCACCCTTAGTGCTAAAAGTCAAATCCCTAAAGTGACAAAGGCGTTTGGAATGACAGAAACCTCTTGAGTGTGCAAAATGTGTTACTCTGAAAGGCAGCTGAGTGCTGGGGGAGGAAGGAAGGGGCAGAGAGCTGCAGAGGAAATGTGCAGCTGCTGGGGATGCTGGACCAATCCTACAGAGGGCTCTGCAGTGAGCATGCTGAAGGCAGCAGACAATGGGGTAAAGCAGCTTACTCCTTTTGTTGCCTGAAGTCCTACCCTTCTGGTGTTATCTCAAATAAAGAGCATCTTTTGCCACTCCTGAGCAGTCTCTGCTCATGCCCCACATAATGCACAGTCACGGGCAAGCTGTGTTCAAACTGAATAACAAAATCCTCCCCAGGTGCAAAGCCCAGCAAAGGCAGAGTAAGTGCTGTCCTGCTGATCAGTGCAGTTTAATTTCTGGGAAAAGGTAACAGTTGGAAATGGTGTTCTGGGAGTAAAACAGTTTAAAAAAAAAAAAAAAGGAAGAAAAAGCAATAACTCCACTCTGGGTCTCCCCAGATCAATGAGTTTAAGATACATGCTTGTACCATGAGAGGATGCAAACACAGCAGCCTGATGAGAATTCTGCAGTAAAGGCTCATCTACTTCTCTAATGCTCTGTGTCAACAAAGAGAAAATAAAAATATTAAAAATTCAAATCTTACAAAAACTAGGATTATGCTGCTCACTGTAGACCCTTTCTCACAGAAATTAATGAGAAACTTACAATGGAGTCCCACCTTGTGTAAGCTCCTCAGGCTGGTTTAGACTGTCATTGCTCTTCTGAAACCAACAGCATTTTGCAAATCATAAATGACATCCTGCCCTGACCATTATTCCTAAGTATTCAGTTTGCTCCATAAATCAAACAAGCAGTCCAGTGATGATGAACCCTTGGATGAAACACCACGGGCCCCATGGCCCATAGAAAACAAGGGATGGAAACAGTCCCTGCAGCCCAGGAATGGCAACCATGACCCAGGATCAATGGAAAGATATGAATCACTAAAGACATTGATCTATGAAGCTGGACAATGCAGTGGCACGACTGAGACTTACCAGAAAGCTGGATTTCAGTTAGCTGAACTAGGAAAGAGCAGTATAACATTCCCTCTTCCCACTAATAAATAAAGTAAGAACAATAAATTAAGACAGCAGGAAATCCACCTGAAATTGCAAATGATAATTTACTGGAAACTGTGGAATGTAAAGCCAATTTTCTCTTTTCTCTCTTCCATCTACCTTTCAGAATATTGAACAAGAAAGTGTTTTCACCGTTGATAAACAGGGAGTAACTACAGTGATGGAAAAGATCATAGAGAAGCTTTCAGAAGATAAGAGAACAAACCGCCTGTTTCAGAAATTACCTCTTTCTTCATCCCAAGAAAGGCAAAAGGCTGCTAACCCTAACAATTAGTCATTGGGATGTCTTTCCTCTGAGAACTGTCACCTTTTCAAGGAAGAGAGAAGTGTTAAAGGGATACTTAGCCAGCTATTTCTTAACTATTATTTCAGAAATTATGTTACTTTAGAAGTTTTATTGGTAGTACCATCAGCCCTTTCTTCTTTCTAAGATGCTTTCTAGGAATAACACTACACACATGGAAAAAGGAGAAGGAAAAAAAGAGAGCTCACTTAAAAATATTTCAATTTGCAGCTACAAAATTTCAAACCAAGGAGAGTAAATGTCAAAAGACAAAAAAAAAAAAAAAAAGAAGTAGCTGGCAAAGATTATTCTAGAATTTATTTGTACAGTGAAAACTATGATTAGGCACTGGACAAGTGGCTATAATAATACAAGATAGCATAATCTAATACTGATATAACTGGATCTGGGATCTAAAGCACTGATTATAAACAAGCACACGTGACAAAAACCTGATTGAACTAAAAAAGAATTAAAAAATCAACACCTTTGAAATGCTGATTTTCCCAGAAAGTGTTGGATGACATGAACTGCTTGTCTGGAAAGTGATAAGTAATAATTAGAAATGACATCTTTGCTTGTAGAAGCTAAAGATCATTTTCATGTGCTAAGCACAGGTCCTTGAGAGAAGTGAAGTTTTTCAGATGCAATGCAGTAAGGATCCCTCAGATACAAAAGATCTCTATTTCAATTTTGGGTGTCACATTGTGATGCCTGAGTGGGATCTTCTTTTCTGAATTCCTTTTAATTCTTCAACTGTGAAATTTATTAGAGACAAAGGCTTTACAATGGTAGCAAATTCAAATTCTTCTGAGAGTCATGCCTGCAATTTTCCAAAACCATACTTTAATCACACATTAATCGACCAAGAATAAAATATATGTAGGATATATAATTAAATAGTGCTTATGATTGCTCATATCTACTTAACTGAGGAAAAAAACCAAAAATATTCACAATGAAGCTGTTCTTATAGAGAGGCAGTGGTAGCAGGCATCCAAGAATGCAGTCTATGTGGAACCCAAACTATGCTGATAACACCTCAAAACACTTCTGTGCTTTCTGTGGTGTGCCCAGAGCTTCCACAGGACCTTCTAAATAAGATATTTATTGCACAGATATCTCAGATTTCAGGGACTGACTGTGGTGATCTGAGTACACTACACCACACTCTAACACTTTCTACAATCAAGGCAGATCTCCCTCCAAACCCAAACTGCAACTGACAATCCACACACAGAATTGTTTGTGTTTGCACTGCTTTTGGCTGGGGTACAGCTCCTTTTTCTCACAGTAGCTGCTGTGTTTTGGATTTGTGCTGCAAACAGTGCTGACAACACCAAGAGATCTCATTCCTGCCGAGCAGTGCCTGCATGGACCCAAGGGCTTTTGTGTTCCTCACCCCATCAGGGACGGGCTGGGGGTGCACAGGGAGCTGGGAGGGGACACAGCAGGGACAGCTGACCCCAGGTGACCCAAGGGATGTCCCAGAGCAGATGGCATCCTGCTCAGCCCTACAGGGGCAGGGCTCCACTGCTCAGCGACTGCCGGACACCAGGGAGTGAGCAGCTGCTTACATTTGCATCACTTCTCCTTCCTGAGGTTTATTTATCTTTGATATTTTCCTTTCCATTACAATTTGTTGCTTTAACATTTTTGTTGTTTTAACATGTCCATTACTAAAATTATTATTTTCTCAACCTATGAGCAGTGGCAGAGCAGTGTCCAGGAGCTCCTTTGTTCCTGCTTCCTTCTCAAAATGAAAAGCTTCAGTTACACTGATTAGCAAAGTTACGAGCAGGAAAAAGAACATTTCTAAGAAGCTGTCCTTTCTTCTTCTATCTAGATAAGGTAATAGGAGAATAATATTCAGCATGATTTTTCATGCAGATAGTGAGAGCTGTCTCACTTTTACCCTCCTGATTTTCTTCTCCATATCCTGCTGGAGCGGGGCGTGGGGCTTGGTTACCAGCTGCAGTCAAACCACAACTGTGTATTTATAAAATGTGAATGCTTTTCCTTGCAAGACCATTCTATAGCCTGGATGCATTCTCAGATGATGTCTTTTCAGCACTGTTTCCAGTGCAGACCTCCTAGTGCTGAACACCATTCACTGTGAGCACTACAAAATAAGAATTTCTAGACTGCTGATGAAGATAAAAGCTGTAGATGAGGGTTTATTTGTACTTTCATTAAGAAAGCAGCCTCAAGCTATGCACAAATAGCTCAGTCTGACTGCACAAGCTGAAAAAAGGCAGAAATCGCTCCAAGCACCACAGACTTAACATTCCAACAAGTTTAAATTTGTTTTCCAGTGTCACCTTGTTCCTCTTTCTCCCTCACCGGGCCCCTTTTTCCTAAATACACCCTTTGAAAATTCGCAGTATCTTCTGATATGCTTTATAACCGATTTTATTTAGCAAAACCTGAGATGTGTAAAAGACACACACGTTAAGTCTAAGGTGAAGTAAGTGTGTCCTGCAGGATTCTCAGTACAGGAGTAACCAGAGATACCTCTGTGATCTGAATACATTTTTTCCATATGCAACTTAAAATTTTTTTTTCTTTATTTCCTAATGAGAATCCAAACACAATAACCCAGGCCTGAAAAAAACCACAAACCAAATCAGAACTGAACGAACAAAATACAATATGAAAAAAAAAGGAATGCAACTAAAATTATATGCAATTGGAATTATCTTTGAGTATAAGGCTACAAATATTACTTCTGCTTTACCTTCCTTGCTTTTATCTATATATTCAGCTGTTTTCTCTCGCTTTCTTTTCTCCCAGTGGAAGGAGAAACTAAAATATAGCTTTGCTTTAGACAGCACATCAGTAAGTGTAATAATAATATATTTTTGTTTAGCTAACAGCTTTTGTTCAGAACAAGCTGACCAAAATTGAAGGAAAACAAAGGAATGCAACATATCACAAAAGTTTACAGAAACATCCCAAATTGTTCATGATTTAACATTACCCTTGTCAGAAAAACATATTAGATTCTTCTTTTTCATCTCTGGATTTCACTTCCAAAGTAAGCAGAGCGAGCAGCAGCGTTCCCTAGATTAAACACTTGTGATGGATAAGAGGAGCAAGTTCATACTTTATGTTTCTGATATGTGCCTCCCTCCACCCCTGTATCAATCTAAATGTTCTCCACATTTTTCTCCACTCAGAACACTCCCCACCAGTACAAGCTATCATCCCCCTGAACAGCTCTGCAGCAGCACTAATAAATTTCCCAATGATGCTTTTATTGGCCGCTCCATGCATCACAAACATAATTCTTTTGAAAAAGTTCAGATTGGAAAAGAGCAAAAAACCTTCAGAGCGCACTTGAGGATGGAGTGTGCTCCTCAGATCAGCAGGAGGAGATGGAATTTCTTGTCCCCAGGTCCCAGTGCCAGCTCCCATCCTTAGAGAATGGATTTTCCCATCACCAGAGAATGGACATTGCCACCCCCGACAGCCACCTCTGGCACTGCCAGAGCAGGAACCAGGACTGTCCCTTCTGCCAGGCCAGGGTTCAGGCTCAGCAGGGGCAGGGCAGTGCCCAGGAGCTCCTGTGCTCCTGGGTCCTGCTCAAAAGGGAAACCTTCAGTCACATTTGGGAGTTCCTGCTCAAAAGGGAAACCTTCAGCCACATTCAAGAGTTCCTGCTCAAAAGGGAAACCTTCAGTCACATTCAAGAGTTCCTGCTCAAAAGGGAAACCTTCAGCCACATTCAAGAGTTCCTGCTCAAAGGAAACCTTCATCAAGAGTTCCTGCTCAAAAGGGAAACCTTCAGCCACATTCAAGAGTTCCTGCTCAAAAAGGAAACCTTCAGTCACATTCAAGAGTTCCTGCTCAAAAGGGAAACCTTCAGTCACACTGATTAGCAAAGTTACCAGCAGGAAAAAAGGAACCTTTCTAAGCAGCTGCTCCTTCTTCACGTATCTAGATAAGGTAATAGGAGAATAATATTCAGCATGATTTTTCATGCAGATAGTGAGAAGCTGTCTCATTTTTACCCTCCTGATTTTCTTCTCCATATCCTGCTGGATTGGGGCGTGGGGCTTGGTTACCAGCTGCAGTCAAACCACAACTGTGTATTTATAAAATGTGAATGCTTTTCCTTGCAAGACCATTCTATAGCCTGGATGCATTCTCAGATGATGTCTTTTCAGCACTGTTTCCAGTGCAGACCTCCTAGTGCTGAACACCATTCACTGTGAGCACTACAAAATAAGAATTTCTAGACTGCTGATGAAGATAAAAGCTGTAGATGAGGTTTTATTTGTACTTTCATTAAGAAAGCAGCCTCAAGCTATGCACAAATAGCTCAGTCTGACTAAGCACAATTGCTGAAAAAAGGCAGAAATCGCTCCAAGCACCACAGACTTAACATTCCAACAAGTTTAAATTTGTTTTCCAGTGTCACCTTGTTCCTCTTTCTCCCTCACGGGCCCCTTTTTTCCTAAATACACCCTTTGAAAATTCGCAGTATCTTCTGATATGCTTTATAACCGATTTTATTTAGCAAAACCTGAGATGTGTAAAAGACACACACGTTAAGTCTAAGGTGAAGTAAGTGTGTCCTGCAGGATTCTCAGTACAGGAGTAACCAGAGATATCTCTGTGATCTGAATACATTTTTTTCCATATGCAACTTAAAATTTTTTTTTTTCTTTATTTCCTAATGAGAATCCAAACACAATAACCCAGGCCTGAAAAAAAACCACAAACCAAATCAGAACTGAACGAACAAAAATACAATATGAAAAAAAAAAGGAATGCAACTAAAATTATATGCAATTGGAATTATCTTTGAGTATAAGGCTACAAATATTACTTCTGCTTTACCTTCCTTGCTTTTTATCTATATATTCAGCTGTTTTCTCTCAGCTTTCTTTTCTCCCAGTGGAAGGAGAAACTAAAATATAGCTTTGCTTTAGACAGCACATCAGTAAGTGTAATAATAATATATTTTGTTATCCTTAACAGCTTTTGTTCAGAACAAGCTGACCAAAATTGAAGGAAAACAAAGGAATGCAACATATCACAAAAGTTTACAGAAACATCCCAAATTGTTCATGATTTAACATTACCCTTGTCAGAAAAACATATTAGATTCTTCTTTTTCATCTCTGGATTTCACTTCCAAAGTAAGCAGAGCGAGCAGCAGCGTTCCCTAGATTAAACACTTGTGATGGATAAGAGGAGCAAGTTCATACTTTATGTTTCTGATATGTGCCTCCCTCCACCCCTGTATCAATCTAAATGTTCTCCACATTATTCTCCACTCAGAACACTCCCCACCAGTACAAGCTATCATCCCCCTGAACAGCTCTGCAGCAGCACTAATACATTTCCCAATGATGCTTTTATTGGCCGCTCCATGCATCACAAACATAATTCTTTTGAAAAAGTTCAGATTGGAAAAGAGCAGAAAACCTTCAGAGTGCACTTGAGGGTGGAGTGTGCTCCTCAGATCAGCAGGAGGAGATGGAATTTCTTGTCCCCAGGTCCCAGTGCCAGCTCCTGTCCTTAGAGAATGGATATTGCCACCCCCGACAGCCACCTCTGGCACTGCCAGAGCAGGAACCAGGACTGACCCTTCTGCCAGGCCAGCGTTCAGGCTCAGGACTGCCCAGGAGCTCCTGTGCCCTGGGTCCTGCTCAAAAGGGAAACCTTCAGTCGTTTTGGGAGTTCCTGCTCAAAAGGGAAACCTTCAGCCACATTCAAGAGTTCCTGCTCAGGGGAAACCTTCAGTCACATTCAAGAGTTCCTGGGAAACCTTCAGCCACATTCAAGAGTTCCTGCTCAAAAGGGAAACCTTCAGTCACATTCAAGAGTTCCTGCTCAAAAGGGAAACCTTCAGCCACATTCAAGAGTTCCTGCTCAAAAGGAAACCTTCAGTCACATTCAAGAGTTCCTGCTCAAAAGGGAAACCTTCAGTCACACTGATTAGCAAAGTTACCAGCAGGAAAAAAGGAACCTTTCTAAGCAGCTGCTCCTTCTTCATGTATCTAGATAAGGTAATAGGAGAATAATATTCAGCATGATTTTTCACACAGATATTCTCTTAGAAATTGGTTCATTATACTATCATACTTAAAGTAATAATCTTTCCTTCAGGAAAAGCTGTATGTAGCATTTAAACTTTTGTGAAGGGGTTTGTAGGTATTATAGTGACTACACTTGACTAAAGCTACAGTATTAAAATACCTTCCTTTGACTGAACTAGAAATAAGCCAAACTATTCTGAAATTCAAATTCAGTAAATTTTATGTAACAGCAATTCAGGAAAAAAAAAAAAATCCTCTGGATTTAAGTTGCTAGAAATAAGCCAATTTTCCTTCCATCGTATTTTGGAATGAGATCAGTGTATTAACTGACTAGTTCTCACATAAGCACAATTGCAGAAGCTGACCTAAGAAGTTACCTGTGGGATTAGGAAGAAAAAACCTGGTATATTATTCCATTACCAGGTAATTTTTTCGTAAGTGCCAGGGAACAGTTTCACACCTCCCAGCCGTGTAAGGAAAACTTCTGAAAGTAAATCAGAATTCATCTTCATGCAAAAATAAGATGCAGGAACAATCATTCCAGAACAGATCAAAACTTCAACTTTTCGAGTACGTTATTGGAATTCAGATTAACTATCTTAACTTTTTCTGATCAAGAGAGCACTTTCTTTCCAAAATAAATTTACTGGTGTACTGCTAAGTGAGTGCATTTGTTAAAATAATTTTCAAAGACAGAATGATTATGAATTCAGCAAACTCACCCTTTTTTTTTTGCCTTAGAAAATAAGCAAAATTTTAGATTTTTTTCAGCTTTTTAAAATTTAATAACTAGTTCTGCTTTCTGCTGGTTGGAAAATAAATAATGTCAAAATGCAGAATGAACAGTATCTTTTATGGAGATGGGGAAGTAGGGAGAGAGCAATCCACTTGACCATATATAAATTCATCCATTTGGGGAAAATGAAACATTCATGTTCAGGCAATGGGTGACTTTTGTGGATTCATTCCCAAAGTTAGAACAAGAAGATACAGCAAAAGATAGAAATACTATATAGAAGAGGGAATAAACTAGAATTATAGTTGGTATAATACCATATAATACCATCAAATCAGTCAATCTGGGCCTTTGACACTGTTGATATCTAGAGGATGTGGGATGGATTAAAGTGGTAACATAATGGCACCTGTGCACTGTGAAAATGTAGATCTGTATCTCTCCAGGTCCTCCTCTATCCTTCACCAAACTTGGTACTTCAAGGATTGGCATTGCATTCTCAACTCCTGATGGCAAGAGTCAGGCAAAAACTGTGGGTGATGGGATATAATCAAATATGTGGATAACTCTTGTGCAAGTACAGGACATCCTTGTTTCCTTTCTCTTTAATTTGGTAGTTCTTTGCTCTGAGATGTAGCCAAGGCCAGCTCGGATGGGCACTGGAACAACCTGTCTAGTGGAAGGTTGTTGAAGGTGGAATGAGATGATCCTTAAGGTTCCAACACAAAAAAATGTTGTGACTCCACAATTCTGGGAAGGAAAGAACAGCCTGTTTTCTGATAAACAGGCACACAAATGGCACATTTCACTTATGAGACTTTGCTGTGTTGAACACAACTCCATTGCTGTGCTTCGGTATCACAAACAAGCAAAAAAGGGAAACTCTTTTCAACAAAACTGAAATTTTGAACAGTGCCTCAGGAGCACAATCATCCTCTTTTGGGGGTAGAGAATCCAACATCATTTTGGTTAAATATTTGCCAAATTCTTTGCATAATGGTGCGAACCTACAAAAAGCCATAAGGTATTAAATTGTTACTGAGCAAGCCCTGGATTTCTCTGCATGGAAAAGCAGCCCAACAGCAAATGCTTGCATCCTTGATGTCCCAGGATTTCCAGTGGAGCTCCCAAGAGTGAGGATGGCTCCTCTCTGCCCTTCTCTGTGAGACACAAATCCCCTAATATTTGCCTAGTAATGTACCCCCTAGCAGTTTAGGAGGCTTGGCTCATGCAGTCCCCTGAGGGCACTTCCACTCTAGAGACAGATGTTTAAGAATACACATCCTCTTTCTGCAATAGAAGTTAGCATTAAAAATCCTACATGGATTTTAGTTAGGGAATTCAACTAGTGCCTTTTTTTCAATTCATGGCTATGCCCCTATCTGTAAAATGGTCCATATCAATGGCCTGAACAATAAGCTTGTATAATTTTGTGTTAAGATAAAATTATATTGCCAATGGTTACAGTTTTTCCTCTTGTGAAAGAGCTGTTGACACCAACGGCTGTGCAAATTAGAAGTGACAGCCACAACAACCGTTCCACATTTGAGTAACACAAAAGCATGCAGACAAAAAATGGGGTTGATGTGGCCAACAATGCCACCTGAAATGTGCCTGTATCACTTGTGAATGTTTTTACCTCCCCAATGTGACTGTACCATGTCCTTCCTGAGCTTTAGTGCTCACGTGGGCAATTTCAGAATGATGTTAAATCGTGAACTTATAACAAATTCTCTTCCTCATCTATTTCAATCACTGTACACTGACATAAAGTCAAAATGAGTTAAAAACCCCTTCAAATCTTTGAGTGATCTGTAATCAGGGAAGACTCTACTTCAAGTACCCAGGACTGTGATCAAACAGAAAAGTTTTTTGAAATCCAAATCTCAAGGGCAAACTCAGGAAGGAAAATCTGTGGGGTGCTTGGTTTAAAGTCTGGGGTTCAAGAACTGCACAAAGTTATTTCTGGGGAATACATGAGCTCTTGGTTTGGCCTTTCATGATCTTATTTTTAGGTGGTGAATGTCTCTTGGAAACACCATAAAGCTAATGCATAGTAGAGTCTTTTAGTCAAATAAAATTTAAAGTAAGAAATATGGTGGTTAAGGCTATTCAAATAACATGCATTCTTGTCTACATTTATGCAAGCATTCATTACAATTTTTCCATTTATTATTATGTAAAATTATAACAAAGGAGAATTTTATTTACAATCCTGCTTCTTAATTCATTTACCTAAAAGAAATCACATAACTCATCTGTAAGTCCAGCAAATTAAAATCCCATAGGGCATCTAGCTCTATGGAAAGAGTTAGAAAATTTTGCTGTAAGTAAGAATACTGGCAAGACCTAACAAAATATTGCAATAACACTGCATGCTTTAGGCTTCACCTTCTTATTGTTATTATTCTAACATTATCACTATGCAACATTTAAAGTTCATTAGCAAGAATATTTATTCTGGAGTCAAGCATACTGGTACTAAAATAATAATTCAATTTCATACATCCCAGAACAATAATTATATTTGTTAAAAAAAACCCTATATAGACAATGTTCAGTAGATCAAAAGCATTTCTTGTGCACAGTTATCTTTTATGATATTCAGATATTTACTTCAACAAACTTCACTAAGCCACCATGTCAAAGACTATGGGACATATGTTGGTAAGTCACACTGGAAATCACCTCATTTGTCCCCATTTGTCATGAAATACAGAGTTGTGAATCTGCACTAAAATCCCTTACTCTACTGAGCCAACTGATCATACAGTTTTGATGATATCACTCTAATCACAGAGAAAATGTGAGGTTCAGGATATGTTCCATAAGGTAACTGATTGCAGAGGATGGTTTTCAGAACAATGTTAGTAGTTATACATTCAATAAGGTTTCTGTATGCATATGAATATAACATAAAAATTCCATTTAAACTTCCTTCACAAATATAGGTTGATAATACAGTTATCATGTTCCCAAAAACCTGAATATATCAGTGCTTTTAAGGAACATTACCTGGGTTTTACATTTGGTGTTTTTAAGGAACATTACCTGGATTTTACATTTCAGGTTCTATTCTTATTTGTGAATTATGCTCATAAATATATCAAAAAACTGCCTGAGTCCATTTGGAGGAATACAAACGAAATGTCTTTGTTGCAATATTGATGTATCTTGCTGAATTTGGACACAGCACTTATTTAAGATTCATCATCTGTTTAAATGGTATGTTTGTCCATGATTTCCACACAGCTGGTTTCAGTAACATATTAACAATTCACAGAAAGCTTCATTAATATGTTTCTCGATATTAAAATGCTTTGTAAACATTCCAGACCAGAGATTCTTTGCCAAGTACGTGTTTGGAGGAGCCTTTCAGGTACGAGCTGTGGCTGTGACTCGTGGTCACTGCCCAGCTTTCACTGTGTGACTGAAACAAGCACACACCCAGTGACCCCATCTCTGACCTATATCCTGGGGCATGGCAATGCAGCCATTCCTCAAAATTCCTAGGAAAAAAAGCCATTTGTTCCCATTTTTCATAAAAGTGAACAAAAGGGATCTGAGGAAGGATGACTCAGAAAGACATCCAGAAAAAGAAACCCACAATGCTCACAACACAATTATAAATGCTCAGCATTTCTGACCTGTTTTACCAGCCACGGACTGGTGTATGATGCAGCAGCCTAGCTATTTCTCCAGGAGAGGAAAAGCCATTGCTTCTGAGTCATGGATGAGGAGAGGAAATTCCTAAGCAAAGAAGATTGCATACCGGCAATATTCAAGGAATGAAAGTGGCTAAAAAGCAAGCTGAGAGATATCATGAGTGAAAATGTTCCTGGGAACAAGAAGAGACTGGAAGGGAAGGAAGCTGTTATGCACTAAAATAGTCCCAGAGATACTGGAATATGGGTGTTTTAAGGCCCTGGGACAGAAACAGCTTCCCTCTGAAAGAAAGCAAAGCTCCAGTTTGAGGAATTTGCCCAAAGTACCACCCATCAAATTCAAACAAAACCTTGAGTCCTGAAAGAAGGGAACTGAAGGCATCCATTTGCTAGAGCTGAAGGAAAATGAAGAACTGTTCTTGCATCTGGGCACAACTGCCTTGTTCTTTTGCTGATCAGAAAATAAACCTTGTGAGATTTTACACAAAACACACCGCTATGAATATCTATATCAGTGTGGCCCAGAAGGAGAAGAAAACCCAAAATCATACTCAAATTCTCTTTTTTTTTTTCTAAAAAATTAAGAACAAAATAAAGATAGTGAAAAAAACTACACAGAAATATACAAGCACCAAAATTGGAATGACTGGCTTATCTCCCCTCTAGGAAAGCAGCACTCAAAATCTCCAATTTCAAAGACCACACAGCTAATTTTTTTCCAGTTTTGTGCCCAAAAGAAAAATAAAGAACCCTCAAACCCTCAGTTCTATGAAACAAAACTGCAGTATTTTTTTTCTTTATTTCTTGAGAGTTCAAAAGCAAAACCAAAAGAAGCTGAAACCTAATTGTGGCACCACCTTACTGGGGTTTCCACAGCAAGACAGCACAGAGGAAAGCACATAATAAAATCATCCTGGATGTCTGTTATGAATAGACAGGGGCAGACAAGTAATCCACCTTGAAGACAGACTGACATCAAGCCCTCTTCAGAACCACCACTGTGCGGTGACAGGAGTGAGCAGCATGTATGGATTTAAACCCATAAAGAAATAAGAGAAGGGAACTGAGTTTCAATTTTGCACCCCAAAAAGATAGTGCATAAAATAGAGATGCCTTTGTCAACAGTTTCTAAAAGAACTATGTTCTATTATAACTTCAACAAAAAAATTTAATTTGTCCTGAAATTAAATTTTACAGGCTATCATTTTAACAAGAAAATTTGATTATGTTGAAGGTTAAACTAAAAGATTCCTTTCTCTTCAACCCAAGCTTAAAATGAAAATGTAATTACAGTGATAAATACTCTTTAATATACATTTTTGTTTAGCTATACTGCTGTATTTCTGATTCATCAGCTGTAAGAATGAACTAATATAAGTCAAAATTTTGAAAAGTGTTTTATCTGATGGATCACTACCTGGTATAGACTTTAATATATTATTTCAGTATTTTATAAGAATGCTTATTCTGTTTAGAAAGATACAGCTCAGGACTGACTTCATTAAGTAGAAGTGATATTTTTAAGAATTCATGTGCCTGATATTTGATTAACTGAGATGTATCTTACTCCTGTTTCCAGACTCTTAAATTAAAAGGTTTTCCACGACCTTAGGTTCACTGTTTCCAGAATGCAACAGTCTGTTAGGGAAATGTAAAACTCTTCTGTCTTATAAACAGACCTGGTTCCCTTTGAAAAACCTCTAAAATCTTTCTCTCCTAAACTCTGTCCTGAGACACCCTCTCTCTCTCTACCCCTGGTGAGGGTGATAAAATGCACCTGCCACAAGCAGGGATATGAAGCTGTGAAGCTTGATAGGGATCCCCTCACCCAATAAGAACATGAGTGGTAAAATTATCCATCACAATCTGAAGGTCAAGTTGTCAAAACCACCCATGTTTACTAGAAATGCTGCAACATATGACTTAAAATATTAAGTGCTTTAATAAAGGCTTCAAAACTAGCTTCTTTGTCCTCTGTGAACTATGAGGAACAACAACAGCAGATAACACAAGGACAATAAAAGTGAAAAACATTCAAGTCTGCTGAGAGAACACCTGGGAAAATGTAGGTTGAACCAACTACCACTTACAAGTATTCATAATTAATAAACAAACAGAGGAAACAATGCCAGATATTTGTTTCAGTAGTGGGATTTTTGTTTTGAAGAACTTTTCTACCACAAGAAAACAGGTAATAAGTCACTAATACCTGATATACCTTCATGATATTGACAGTTCCTTCTCCATGCTGGCCTGGGGATCCTTGGCTCTGCAGCAGATTTCTCACTGTCTCCTCCATTCTAGAGAATAAAAATATTTAGAAAAGTCAACTGCATGGAAAAAATTTAAGAGTTGCATTCAGTGTTTTTGCTCTTTACAAGAGCCTAATGCATCCATGGCTACCATGAAATTAATATTTAAAGACAATCCTAGCCTTATAATGTTCTCATGCTCCATGTTATGAATAACACATTAAGGGCACTCTTTTATCTTTTGCATATGCACAGTAATTAGCTGTATTGTTTAAATCCTCCCCAAGCTCTGTCACTAAACTAAAACCAAGTGTGTGCAAAAGACGTCACCTTGTTAACAGTGCAAACAACACCACAGTGAGATTATTGCCTTTTAGGAGCAGTCAGGTTGAAAACCCCAGCCACAGCTGTGTTCTGAGCCAACAGGGGGGTCTGTGCAGCTCGGACAGGCTGTCCAAGGCATCTCTACCTATCACTGCGCTATGGGGCAGCCTGAGGCACTGCCTTGGCTCACAGGGGCACAGCAGCTCAACACCTTCACCTTCTCTGCCCTTTCAAACAGGTGCAAAAAGCCAGTGCAGCTCCAGTCTGGCACCACCACCTCAGGACAGTGCAATCAGCTTCAGCTCCATCACCCATTCTGTTTTAGATGTTGTTAATAGGCACCATCAAAAGTCATCTTTGCTCTACACACATTCATCAAGAATGTTGAACTGATGATAAAACCAACCTTGCTGAATGGAGCCTGCTCAGGAAAAGGAGTTCAATTCCTTTCCACTATAGGGGGAGAAAGGGAAGCCACCTATGAAACACTGCCCCATTCAAGGTGGGTCAGAAATTAAATCCCACAGGCTTAGATGTCATGAGGCTGATCACAAATAGCAGGGCTGGGAGTAGGGCTGGTTGCAGCTGTGGGCAAGAGGAGGAAAAGGATCAAAACCAGAGGGGCAGTGATGGACAACAAGGACACTGCGTTTCACAACTAAAAACGGTGAAAATTTCAGCCAAAGTTCCTCTCACACTTCTCCCCACTCCCCATGCCCCACACAGATTCTCACCCCAGTAAAGCCTCTCCTTCAGCTGTGCTGCAACAGTTTTTCTCTCTCCCTTTCAGATTTTCTGCTCTTTTCCTTCCAAGCAGTCTCAGTCCCTTGAGATAGTTGGAAAAACAGCCCAGATGGAATAGGGGCTGGAGAAGGGAAAACTGCTGTGGCACAGGCATAAGGGTGATGCAAAGGCAGGAGAGAGAAATACCTTCGCTCATACTGCCAGACACACTGTATATTAAAACAGTGACCTTGAAGAAGGTGCCAGCATTCCTGGGCATATCAGACCAGCAACTGCCTGCTGTTGTTTATTTCTACTGTGTTTAGAGAAACATGACTTTTTTTGTGTAGTATTCTTTCCAAATGAAATTGAGCAGAAGAATTATTCACAGAGTATCTTTTTTATATTTGTTCATTTCTAAGGTAACAATTCAGCAAGACAGAAAATATTAGCTAACTGCTCTGGCCAAAGGCCAACAGCATTATCTTTTATATGAGCCTCATGGTCTTTCTGTTCTTTCAATCTTATCACAATGAATGGCATTGGCTAATTAAGCAACAATGTGATGTTATTCCAGGTTTTCTCCTTCCAAGTCAGCCCACTACACTACTTTTCAAGAAGCTGACACTGGGTGCTCATTCTGCTCAGATGAACACTGACATTCTACTTATTCCTGTGATGTTTTTTTGTCATTGATGTGCAGACTTCTACACTGCCAGAATGCCCACAGAATAGTTTGACCATCTGTTGACCAAATGTGCATAAAATCAAGCCAGCTCTAATCTCTAGTGCAGACAGTGGTGCAGTTTTTCAGTTGCAGATTGGAACCATTTCTGCTCATAGGCTGACCTTAATCAGATGCCTTTTACATGAAAGAACAAATCATTTTGGTTCACACCATAAATTCCTGTGCAGTCCTCACAGAAAGATTTAATTTCCTAACATGCCCACCATTTCATTTTTAAATTAATGGTGTAATAGCATTCTTAATTATGGTGTTTATCTATGCAAATGCAGTTCCACTGCTAGTCCTCCACAACATTCTTCCAAATTAATAAACAAACAAAAATGGGAGAAAGAATAGATTCAACCAGCACTAAATCACGGTTTTTCAATTTAGAGCCAAGAGTATTAATGAAATAAAGTCTAGTTGCATATTACTATGATCACTTAAACCAGCTCAGGAAAATTATGAATTCTTAAATTCAATAGGTCCTTTAATCTTCAGTCCAAATCAGATAATCTATTTTAGACCACAGGCCTGCCTTGTTGAACAGCTTTATAGGGGCAGGTGAGCACTCAACTTCTTGTGGCAATCAGAAACACGTCCCATCAGCACTCAGATTTCTAAGCAATAGGGTAATTTCTGCAACATGACCAAGAGCTCAGTTAAAGACAATTGAAACTTCTGTGGTTTTGCTGTTTGCAGCTACTACAAAAGTCTGTAAGAGCTGACAGACATTAAGTTGAATCACAGACATCACAGACTGTGTGGTCACATCCCAATCAAACCAGCCCTGGGAGGATATTACAAGCTTTGGGTAGCCATGGAATATCTGAAAAAGAAGAAAAAACTGGGAGAAAACAGGGAGGTGAATTATGCTTGCGGTCAAATTCACTGCAAAGCTCTGCTGGCCAGTGCTCCTGCAGTTTGTGAGCTGCTGCTTCTCCACTCACATCCCAGTTGTCCATGTTTAGGTCCAAATATGGTACAGGAGAATAATCGAGACTTGTTTCTTATGACTGAGAGTTTTTGATGCATGAATTAATGGTACCTTAATTGAAAAGCTATTGTCACCTTATGATCTATAAAACTCTCCTCAGTGACAACACTTGCCACAGCAATTTACTACAAATCCTAGGTACAGAATGCAAAAATAATGGAGCCTCTATAAATTCAGCTTGGGATCCCACGTTCTGCTCCCTGAACAAGGCCACCAAAGGGGATGAAAATTTTGGAAGTGAAGCAGAAAAATTATGAGCTTTATGAAAGACTGTTTCTACACATTGACCTATATTTTTCCCCTTCTGGTAACCACAAAAGGTTATCTGCTCTTGGTTTTGATTCTAATATCTCAGCTGGACCCAATCCAACATCCAGCACTTCCAGATTATTTTAGGATAGTTATCCCCACATGTGTATTCTGCCTTCTTGCTGGACTGCTTTGCCAAGGATTCTCTATATCTTATGTAACTAGCAAGCTGTTAAAATCTGAAAAATCAGCCCCTAAAACTCATCACTTCTGAGTCCACATTCTTCAAGCACTATTTAAGAACACTTATTTTCCCCTTTCTTTTGTACTTTATTTTCTGTCTATTCATCTGAAGCATCTTGCATAGCGCCATTAAATTTTCTGTTACATCTGTCATTTGAATTGTCATTTTCTTAAAACTCAAGTGTTCCTTTCAACTTCTCTTTTTTAATAATCTAAAATAAATCTATGGGGGTTTTTTTTAGGGGAAAAGTAAATGAAAACCATGTTCAACACAAACTCCCTAAGTTTCCTGGCAAAATGCCATTTCAGTGTAGGGGAGCAGGTCTTCACCAGTCCTAAGCTAAGGATAAATGTCTCAAAGCACAAAACAGAAGAAGAAATGAGGCATTCAGAAACCAGAATCTGTTCTTGAACTATAAGAATTTAGGTAACATAAAATATTAATGCTGCTGTGGAAAGCACTGTCAAGATTCCATGTGGAAGATATTTACAATTACAACCACAAGTGCTCAGGAGTGGTTTATCCAGAGAGGATTCCACAAAAGGGATTGCTCTGAAGCTGTTGAAATGACAATGTGTGCCACAAGAAGAGACTAAACAACTTGCTAAACTTAAGAGACCGAGGGTTTAAGCAGCCAGGTCTGACTTATACAAGATAATCAGTGGGAAAAAGTAAAGTGTGAAAGAAAACTACATCAACCTAAGGCAGATGCTTGAAAAACAAGTTGTATTTCATGGTTAGAAATACATCTAGGCTGGAATTAGGATGTTTTTAATAATTTAAAAAGTGAGACACTGAACCAGCCTGCCAGGTAGAGTAACAGGATGAGAAATACAAACAGTTTCAAGCCACAATTGATTCATTTACGAAATTAATTACACATCATGTCAAGAGCTGAGGACTTGAATTTATGATCCACAGGTTCTTGCTGCTATTCCTCCTGAACCAAAATCCCTCCTAAACTTAAAATATGCAGTTTGTCCTGTGCTGTTGAGGGAATACCAGGAAATTACTCCAATTGCAATGGACAGCAATTTATTTTGTTTTGTTTTTTTTTTTCCCCTGAGTGTGTTTCTGGGCAAGGGGAAGACAGGAACCTATGGAAAGGAGGAAACACCATTCCCTGCCCAGGGAGCAGCCCAGAGCACACAGATCTCACGTGTCCAAGGCTGCAGGAGGAAGCTCCTGTGCATTTTTGCTGGAGACTCGTTTTTAATGGTTCTCAGTGACTGTTTCTGACAGCTCTGCTGCCTCCCTCTCCTGCCTGGCCCTGCTGGCTCCACTCCCTGCAAGAGCCAGAGCACAGCTTCAGCCAGGCCAGGCCTGGGCAGACCCTGCTGAGGTTGATGCATCAGTACAGGGCAATAAAGCTCCTAAATTCCCTACCAGTTTTCTCAGGACCATCACTTGCACAGGCAGGCACGTCCTTTGTGCCATCCCACAGCAATGCCATGGTCAGAAATCCTGCTTTGTGCCTCTGCCATAAATAAACACTCTCCCCAGCCGCGTCCCACACTCAGCTCTCTCTCCAAGGGACAGGCAGCACGGAGCTGTTCAGCACTGGAAGGTCAGTGACAGATTCAACCCCTTCCCCCCCGACCTATTTCCTTCCAGATTGCCACAGGCTGGCAGCTGCCTTTTGCTGGGTGCTATCACCTTCCCTCCTCATCATCCTCAAGCTTTTCTTGGTGGTTATTTCAAATGTATGTCACAAGAATCCCTTCAGCTTGATTCTGACTTAGTCTTACAGAGATGTATCCAAAGGTTTTTACAGAATCCCACTGCAGCTGCTGAGCTTTATATTTCAGCTTTTTCTTTCTTATGTCATGCAAGGTGCAGGATAATTTTTTATTCTTAGAGAAAAATATCAATAACAGATCTTTCTCTAGCTTCAGCTTGTTACTTCAGTGTAGTTAAAATCCTCAGGAGGATATTTTTTTCCAGCTCTTATCTGTGAAAGAGTGAAGCTTCCTGTCTCTCTCCTATTTAAGTCTCCCAATTTCTCTTTTTAGTTACGGCTTTCCTGGAGATGTGCTCTGGGTTTTAGCTCCTTGAGCTGTCTCAGCCCTTCCTACCACCTGACCACAGACAAAGGAGCAGGTTCCCATGTGGTTTCTCAGCTCTTTTAGCTCCTGTTCACCTGTGAACCAGCTGGTATTTTCACCAGCTGGACTTCTGCTTGTCTCTCTGGAGACTGCATTCTGTCTGGCACTGTCACAGAACTCTGTGCCTCTGCCCGAGCTTCCCAGCCCCCTCTTCAAGTCTCATAATCCAACCAACCAAAGAGCTTCTCTTAGATCCCAAACAAATCTGTTTCCTTACTTGTTAGTAATTTTGAACTTCAGGTTTGGGGTTACCTGCATCTCACTTCCCTCACCAATCCATTCAAAGCTTTGCAATGGACCAGCTTAAACAGGGAAAATATCAAAGTGGCTTTACAAGATGTAACAGAAGAAACAAAAGCTCATCACCAGCAGCTCCTGTTCACTGCATCCTTGCAGGAATGTCTCTCCTTCTGCCTGGTTTCAATTAAATTAGTGGCTGTGTGCTCTGTCTCCAGGGATTCCCATCAGGAGCAGACATGGCTGTCTGCTCTCCTCAGCCCTGCAGGCTCCTCTCCAGACTGTGCAGTGTCCTGCAGCCACCCCAAGAGCCCCATGTGTGAGCCATGGTGGTCCCCAGGATGAGCCATCCCCGTGGTGGTCCCCAGGATGGCCATCCCCATGGTGGTCCCCAGGATGGGCCATCCCCATGGTGGTCCCCAGGATGAGCCATCCCCATGGTGGTCCCCAGGATGAGCCATCCCCATGGTGGTCCCCAGGATGGGCCATCCCCATGGTGGTCCCCAGGATGAGCCATCCCCATGGTGGTCCCAGCTCTGCTGTCCCCCGTGCCCCTGCAGCCAGCTGTGAGCCCATGGCTTCAGGGGCTGGGGCCCAGGAGACAAACACAACCTTCTACAAAGAATTTAGATATTGGAAATGGATTAAAAAGAGAGAGAGAAGTGCAAATGGGTATGTGATAAACTTAAAAAGAGAACTGACAGATGGGAAATGCTGGGGCTTTAAACCCCAAGGGGTTTTCAGCTCTGCTTAGGATACAGCACTGGTACAAGCCTGATAGCAGTGAGCTGGGCTAAGCAGAATGCTCAATATCCCCATTTAATATTTCAGTTGGAAAATAAAGTAATAACATCCTTCATAACAGCAGCAGAAAGATGCACGCGTAATGTATAATTTATATTTATTCTTTCTGTTCATCAGCACAGGTGCTTATCAATCCAGAAATACCCAGGCAAATCCTTCTCCTGCAGCACCATTACCACCCTTTCCCCACCACAGCCCTGTGGCATTTCCAAACCATACAAGCCAGGCAGTTTTCACATATTCACACAAACCCCTCTTTCCAAAACACACTCAAAGCATATTTGACCTGTTGCCCAAAGGGCACTCTGAGGATGAGGAGCATCACCAGTATCTTGTGCATGATGAAGGCAATGCCTGCATGGCCATGCTGAGGTGAAACAGGCCTTGAGCTCCATTCAGAGAGTAGAGGAGGATCCTCTGCTCAGTCAGAGAATCCTCTACTCAGTTGAGACAACCTGATCAGGTTCTCTGTCCCCTGGACCACGCCAACCCTCCAAATTACACAGAACTGAGAAACTGAGCACAACTTTAACTGTGTTGAGCCACTGGCCATTGATCCCAGTGGAAATTTTCAAGGTATCCTTAAAATAACAGGAATTTTTTGAGCATCAGATAAGTAGGGTAGGATTGTGAAAGACCTCAGCATTGGCACATCACTGCTCCCACACAAGTCTGAATTTTGTTATCACGAATGACATTTCTCTGAAACTGCTCTAACCGCCATCTGAGCCAGGAAATGTTGGAAGTGTTTCCATTGTCTCTCTCAGTCATATGGATTTCACTCATCAAACTTATAGCTACAGCAAAAAGCTTCTGAACAGCAATAGAACTCAGTGGTAATGTTTATTTCTGTGTTGACAGATAGACAAATGCCATATGGGCTGCATGGGTGTCTTCCATCACCAGCTCTGTATATGATTTTGGAAGTTACAGGCATGGAGGAACAAAATCCAGCCCAAGACTAAGCCTTGCAGAAAAACTGCTCATCAGCAATTGAAAGGATTTTCCAACTGCAAGGACTGTCCCTCCTACAGGTCCCCAGTAGCATATTTGGGACTTTAGGACAGGAGATATTTTCATTAACTATGAGTGGATAGAACCAGGCACACACAGAAAGTTAACTGTTGTGTCATCTTAAACATATGTTCATAAGTTCAAACTATATTCATGCTGGAGGCACCAGGAATAGTCACAAGTAAAAGCTCCAGAAAAAATTGCAGGCAGCTATACAAACAGACTGCAAATATTTCCAATTTCAAATAATGGTAGCGGTTTACTTTTTTTCCCCCCCTACATTTTAAACAAATATTTGTTTTGCCATATTTGCAAATGTTTAGCTGGATGGAAAGATATATCTACCAGTTCCTCCAAATACTCATATTTCGTTTTGCATACCAGGACCCTGATGCAGACCAACCACTATTGTTTTAAGTTACTTACAGAATTGTACAGCCACTCAAAATTAAAAAGCCCTTGTTCATATCTGTCACAGCTTCAAGGTGGTACCAAGACCATCCTCACACAGCTGCAAAAATTTCTGCATTATGTCACAATGCTATTTGTGAATTTAAGGACTTTGAAAAACTAACTACCAATGGAGTCAACGGTTCTCTAAAGAAAAATAAAAGATAAATTCAAGAAACTGTTCCTAGTTTGGTTCAATAACCTAAATTTCACATCAAAAATCAAATTCACACGGCAGTTCTAGCCCCTTCCTGACATTGTACAGCCAACTGCAAAGGCCCAAACTCCTGCTCATGTCACTACACAAGACCCAGCTATGAGAGGAAATTTCCCACCTTGAACTTAGATTCCTCCAAAATGGGTCACCTCTGATGTTCACAAAGAACATCAGGAAATGACGCTCAGGCTTCCAACCATGAGATTTGCTTAAAAGTACTTTTAAAGAGACAATAGGCAGTCTTAATAAATATAAATTCTTTTCAATTTTTGGACTTTTGCCTTTCCAAATTTCAGCTCTAAAAGACTACAATAAAGAAAGTAAAAAATTGAGATTTTCTCATCATCTGTAATTTCCCGAAAAACTCTAGAAATAAGATCAGCAAAGACAGATGAAATGTGTAGGAATACTCCAAATGATGTTTGCATTACAAATAATGATATGGTATTTTAATTCCAAGGGGGTTCTTGTGCTGCTGTAGGTATATCTAATATTTGTCTTTCCTTTCTTCTCCTCAGCAGAGAGCTTGCTTTGGATCTTCAGGCATATTCCAAACAGAGGGTATGGGGCAGCTCTGGGCTGGCCAGCTGTGATCAGGAGCAGCTGATGTCCTGATGTCCCCTCTGTGTGACTGGAACCTCCTCACACAACAAATCCTCCTCATTTCACTCTCCAAATTACCAAGTTATGGAATGAAAAATATATAAATAAAATGCTTCCAACATGTTTTGCCCCAAAGTAGATCCAAAGTGACTGCCAGGAGAGTGAATGCCAAGTATCTTCCCCTGAGCATAAGGAATGCCTTCTTCCAGGCAGGTTTCCTGCAGCACTGCCTGGAACAACACAGATTCCTATTCCACTGGTGCCCAGCTCAAAGGGAGTTTATCCTCCTGCAGGACAGATGCACTAAGCAGCAATACAGATCTGCTTTAAAAGAAACCTCAGATGTACAAATAATTACCCTTGCAGTCTAATGTTCAGGTGGTTAGAGAACACCCACAAGAGCAGGTCATGTCAGAGATGTCAGAACAAAAGCCTTGTGGCTTTAGATTTCCAAACCACAGCAGCAGAGCAAACCAGCCTAAACAAGTAATAGATGGTCAGAATAATGGTCTCCAAGGGCTTAATTACCTGTGTCATTAGGTAGTGGTAGCCTCTCTAAAATTATATTGACAGCTTTTCTACGACCAAGCAGCTGATAATGAGGCAATAAAAATACATGACAGTGCACACAGAAGAGTGCTGCAGCAGTGTCATAAACAGCACCATCAGCTTTGATACCAACAAACAAGAGCTGCACGAAACTAATTGTGAGCTGCTCACAAAAAATCAAGGATATGTATTTTGTCATTAATAACTTTTCATGTTCTCCCCTTCTGTATGTGTGCAAGCCTGTCCAAAGCAAAAGGAGATAAGAAGGGAAAAAGAATAATATCAAGATACAAATAAAATGCAAAAGGAAAAAAGGAACAGCTGCATTAAAACAAACAAACAAAAAAGGCAGGGACAGTTTTATGCCTCCAAGTTAGTTTCCATAAAGCACTCCACCATCTTTCCAAACACAGTATTCTGTCACAGCCACTATCCATTGTATGATGTAACAAAAGGAGTACACAGCTTGAAAATGCCAAATTTGACCTATTGAAGCTCTTCTCTTTAAATTGGATTATCCTGGAGACGAACAGGGCAAATGCAGGGAAACGTTTCTGTATGTAGGATTTGCACTGAAATGCACAGAAATATTTGCTGCATGGATGGGCTTCCACAACTGCCTGCTCCCATTTGAAGAAAGCGAGGAGAGAATTGAGAGGAAGAGAACAATACAAGACATGAGGATCAGAAATAAAGACAACATGGCATAAAAGAACTTTGAGAACAAAAAAAAAAAAAGACATGAAAAATTTAAGCAAGAAGTAAGAAGGCAGAAAAAGAAAAAGTTTAAAGGAAACTTAAATGTAAAGAGAAGAGAAGTGAAAGGATGTCTAGACATCTCTAAGGCGCAAATGTTTAACCATTTGTACTGTATTGGTATTTCTTTTGAGAAACAGGAGATCATTTAAGAAGGGCTTAGAGAAAGATTTTCAGTCCAACTACAGCCCTAAGTGGAGAATCACAACATCACTCCCTCCTCCACTCTCAAGCACTCATTCTTTAATCATTTATCCTCAGCACAGCACGGGATCCATTTTCAAACAGCTCTGCAGGATTTTAGCCACACGGCTCCCATTGTGTTTAATGGGAATCCTGTGGGCACAGCTCAGTATGAGGCTTTCTAAATGTACACCAAAAATCTCTAAATAATGCACTAGTTGAACATTACCCTGTTTACTTCTCATAGGACATGACTATAATGAAGCAAAGGTTAGGTCATTTGTAAAAGCAATATTTATTGCAAAGCTCATTAATATTTCCTATAGGGATTTTTTTTTCCACTGTAAAAATATTTAGCATAACTATTTAGGATTCTTTTTTTTCATCATATCTAAAGCAGAGAACAAAATCAACTCAAACCTCATTTGCTTCAGAAAGGAAGATCCTGCAGTTAACATATCATTCTATGCTTCAAGAAGCCTCTTTTCAAGGCTTCCCACTGTCATAGGATACCTCTGTGGCTTTGTTTCAGAATTTCCCTCTGAAAATTGAGTTAACAGTTTCTATTTCATAACAGCTTTATGAGGATTATAAATACCAGTGAAGCACTAATCAAAGATTCATCAGAAAAAAGCCTCAATATGAACTCCCTTCTCTCCCTTCAAGAGGAAGGCTGTTTCCATGATCAGGTCTGACATCACTTGAAAGCTTTGAGAAATGCAAATCTTTTCCATCCAGCTCTATAAAGACAAGAGCTGCATTTCTGTGCTTTCACCTTTCACAAGCAGCATTCGGAACAGATCCATGAACAAACAACTTTAATCAACTTTCACGGACCCAAACAGCAGATCATATTCCATCATCCCTTGGAATAAAAACCACAGAAAGTTTCAGGGACTTCCATTTCAGGGGACAGATCCTCAGACTTTTGAACATGTGCTGAAGTGGAACAGCTCTGCTGGAAAGGCTGATACGTTCACTAGGTAAAAGTTTAACCAAGGAACAGCAAAAGGAGCATATTTAACCCATATTTCTAGCTCCAGAAATTAATATTAGATGCAATATTAACATCACAAGTCTACTACAAACTGTCACCTTATCCTTAAAAGTTGTGCTACCTCAAAAATGTAGGATCACCACAGGAATAAACACATTTATGTTAAGATACCTCAAAATCTGACTCAGCAAATAAAATCCTTATGTTAAGAACTAGATTAGCACTCTTTTTCCTGGATACACAAGAACTGATACCAGATACGGCAGTCTAATATGAAAACCTCAAGAAGTATCTGTAAAACACGAGGTTCAGCATTTTGCAAGGTTCTGAGTTTATGTCAGAGGAATTCAGAAAAATTAGATGACTCTAGAAACTACTGTGTCTTCCAGTTTCAAACTGTAGCAGCATGAATTATTGCAAAATTGCCTAACTTTGAGCACAAGTCATTCCACTGAACTCAACAGTTCATTCCATAGAGTCAGAGCCTTTGTGACTTAAGTGAACAGCCAGGCTGTGTTTTAGCTGATCTGGTGGAGGCAAAGCCTCACAAGCCTGCCTTGCTAAGAAATTATTTAGTGGTTCTCCTGAGGGACTTCTTTTCCCCTCTAAGCAAGAACCAACACAAAGAAAAAGATCCCTTTGAATCCTTAATTAAATATTACAAAAAGTTGAAAGAAAACTATCATTATCTTATAACACACCATTACCATGCTGGAGACTGATTTCTAGCAAATCATTTTAGATATCTATGTCCAGGAGGGGAAAAGGGCAATAACAAAAAAAAGTCACAGTGGTACAGGAAAGAGAGGCTGGGCTGGACATGTTGGGAATGAATGTCAAGCACTGAACAGCAGCACCTCACAGTGCTAAAACTTTAAATATTCCATTTATTCTCCAGAAACAAAGGACCATTTGCCTTCATCATTAGCAAAAATGCTGCATAGGGCAAGACCTCTTGTGCATGACAGGGGAATTGCCACAATGGGAGAAGAAGGTTTGTCAGGTCCTTTTATATCCATGGCTGGGTGTGGCATTCACATTCTCTGAAAAAAATCCCTTTGCGCAGGATTTTTCTCCTGGGAAGCTGAGAAGCCTCAGAGAAAAGGAAAACAATTCTTGTCTCATTTGCTTCTCCTGGGTTTTGCTCCCTTGGAATGTGTTTGGAGTTTGTTTACCCACAGGTGATTGTTCTGCTGTGAGTTGTTTTGGCTCATTGGCCAATCAGTGCCAAGCTGTGTCAGACTCTGGAAAGAGTCAACGATTTTTCATTATTATCTTTTTAGCATTATATCATTTCTGTATTCTATAGTATAGTATTCTTTAATATAATAAAGTGTTATAAAGTAATAAATTAGCCTTCTGATAAGATGGAGTCAGATGCATCATTCCTGCCTTCCTCAGGGCTTCCCTGCAAATGCAATACCTGGGCAGGTGGAAAAGCTGGACCCTCAGGAAATTACACAAAAACAATCCAAGTTGTGGGCTTGGGAGACATCTCAGACTCCTGCTTGCTCTGTTAATTTAGGGTCTCTTTTATGACACAATTATAATAATTCGCTCAGGTTTCAAAGTTCTGTAGTTATAAGGAAAAAGAGATTTTTTTGTGCCCTGGAGAGGCCAAGGTGGGCAGGGAGGGCAGGGTGGGCTCAGGGAACAGAACCCAGGATGGGTCAGACTCAGACCTCCCTATGGGGGCTGCACTCAGGGCAACTCAGATCTTGCCAGCCTAGGTGCCTTGAGAGAGATGTCAGCCAAAAGGAGGCAAAGGGAAGAATAAAGCAAGTGGGCAAAAATCCCATCCCTGCAAGAAGCCACATCCAGAGCAGTGGTTGCAGAGTGGGACAACCTGCCTTCACAGCAGAGACAGCCCTGCCTGGCACAAATGCAAGCAATGTCATCTTGCAGAACATCCAATGCTGACACGGAGTGTTAAACTAAAATGAAACTGAATTACTTTAAATCACCCACATTCACTTTATTTTTAAAATAACTGCTCTAATAGCAATTTGTAAATTATCCATATTTATCTATTTTGTCTGTTCATATTTGTTTGTATTAGTGTGTTCTAAACAGCATTTTTATTTCAAGATTCTTCTAAAATAAGGATGCTGACAATCTTTTTTTATTAGCACATTAGCACAGTATTTTTATACCTTTGTTAAGCGCATTGCTAATGATTTACTTCAAAGTAATTTCAGAACACTACAATAAAGTGTAATAGATTTCCTTAATTTTCATGATCTCAAACCCCAATTCACTGCTGAAGCCACTAAAGACATAGCATGTTCTGCGAAATTGCTTGGTTGAAATGGCACAAACATAACCTGCTAAAAAAACAAACTTACTCTTTGGAAATGCAAAAATTATAAATCCAACAATTTGTGGAATTGCTGAAGGAATATGGTAACTCATTTTACAATAAAGGCCACGTTCTTCTTCACACAGGCTTTTTTTGTTTTGATATTTACACTGATGCATTTGCAAATGAGAAACAGTCTTATGGGAGGAGAAGAAACAAATCCTTAACTGCTGGGGTGATCACTTACACTGTTTGACTCCTAACACTGTTTGATAAAGGCAAATCTTCTAGAATTTGAGCAAATACATCTTGATTTCAAAGTTTACACATTAACACCAAGCTAATGAACAGATTATATCCACAACTCTTTGAACAAGTGGAAAGCTTCTGGATTTTTAACTCATTTGGGAACAAGACTTTCAGTCTCTCACTGATGAAAAATTAAAGTGAGAGAAAAAAGCTATTAGTTTAAAACATAAGCAATCAACTCATTTTACTAGTGAGTATTATTTTTATTTATCAGAAGTTGCTGTTGTCAAGAGAGTTGTTCCAAGCACCTGCTTACAAACATTATCAAAACACATACAAACTGGAGGAATTTAAATGTCAGCATTAAGGGCTGAAGAATGGTTAACAGACCTAAGAGATGGTGTATTAACAGTAATCTGAAGAGAGAATGTACCTTCAGCACAAACACGCCTTTAAAAAACAGCATTTTTCAACTGTGATAAAAATCCCATTTTCCTATATTCTGTAGAATACCTGACAGTATTAATGCCTTAATGTTGGACAACCAAAAAAAAATTACATCCAAAATCATTTGGCACTTCCTACATTCTGTATTTTGTTCTAAAACTTTATCATTTTTGGTAAAAATAAAAGGCACAGGAAAAGTGGATAACTTGCCCAGAGTCAGTCAGCCAGAAGGGTTCAAACTTCCTCTTAGATTGCAGTGAAAGCAATACCTGGATGGGTTAATAATTTAGTCAGAACAAAACCAAGCATCCCAGTTCAGTCTTTTGTTACCAAACCACACCAAGTATACTAAGCCTCCTACTTTCTTCAATAATGTAAAGGCATTGTTTTACATCTGAGTGCTTTATTTAGACACAATACAAACTCCCTGGTTTGCTTTAAACTTTGCTCTGTAATCCCAATATTTAAAATACAATTATTCTCCAGTAAGTTAATACAGAATCATCAACCATGATTGTTAGGGAGAAAAAAATTATCATCTGCTTCTGACCTGAGCTTTGAAAAATTATAATAAGTGTGGATCTAAGATACTGACTATTTTATGATGTAATATTATATTGGGTTTAAAATGCTTGCATTTTCACAGAATCACAGAATCAGAGAATTTCTAGGTTGGAAGAGACCTTCAAGATCATCGAGTCCAACCCATTTTAATATAAGCAAAAAAATTTCACTTTTTAACAATCATAAAGATATTTCATTTGGCAGTAGAAATGAACAGGTTACCTTCACAGTCCAAACATGCATATAGGAAATCATATATAAAGTTTGTATTTTAAAATATTTTTTAAATATTATTACTCATTCCATATGAATGTCTAGTAATACATAAATGTGGAAGTATTATAAATGTGCAAGTCTGATTTTAAAGAAAAATATTCTTAAAATTGCAATCTATTCAAGTTACTAAAGTTGAACTTAAACTTTGCTAGAGGACAGCCAGTTCCAACTGTTAATTATTTTTAAAATACCATGGGAAAAAATTTATCGATGTCTATTTTTTCACTCATGTTTACTTTGGGATGAAAAATTTTGCTTGAGGTTTTCAAGCCATGCAGACTGCACAGATTACACTGAATTACAACACTCGTGCTTTATTAAAACTCTCAAGTATATATACTAATGAATGTCATCTCATATAAAATTTATATAATTCTGCCCACACATTGCATAAAATTGAGATAAAATGCCAAATATATAAACGATTGATAGCTAAAGTTTTATGAACTACAAACACAAGGTCAGTAGTGCTTCACTTCTGCAAGATAAATTTGACATCTGGGCAGCACTGTGAATCACAACCAGAACTGCAATGGCCAGGGAATTTAAACTGCCTATTAAAAAAATAAACAAAAAATACAGCAAATCACTCTTGCATGGACTTCTCAAAACACTGTACCACCAGAAGCAAATGCTTCTTTCAGCTGCTGCTGAAACTGCTCCATCCTCCAAAGAAGCATGAAATCCTCCTCTGAGCCAAGGGCTTTCAATAGAATTTCCAATCCTGTTTGTATACAGACTTTTTGTGTGACCTAGTAATATGAATAAGCAGGAATTCACCCAGTGATGTCCATTTCTGTCACTTTTCTTCATTTCGGCAGGTACCTGTGCTCAGCAGCATAAGATGACATGCCTTCCTGTGCCAGTGTAAAATAATTCCACCATCCATGGCATATATCAAAACTGACAGAAAAATTCATTCAGAAAAAAATTTACTTAAAAATAAAATTGATTTATTTCCACTAAATAGATTTAATTTTTTGTTTTACTTTTTTTTGGTGAGCATCTCGGCATTCGGGTCATTGAATTTCACCATGCAACAAGAATAACAGAGAGAGAAAGCCACTCATTATGGTTTTTAATGTAATTGCTTAATTCAGGCTACCTCCTAGAACACAAATCTCAGAAAAGCTCAGATCACATCCTCAACTTTCTTACATGGGAAAATGTTCAAAGCTAGAGCTGGATGATTGTATGGGTCCAGTTTGGTGGCATTTGAGCAGAGTTTGGAGATAGTGGGTTGTGCTTTCATTTTATTTTGTTTTGTTTTTCTAAAGAAGAATGTTTCCACTTTACCTGTGCTACTATCAAGTTCAATTGTCATTTTGACTGAATTTTACTTACTCCACTACATGTGCACATAACCAGTGTGGCTCCAGAGCTTCCTCCTTGGTGCCTTATTTTTAAATCTCTGCAGAAGCTCAGTCCTGTGCTAGATTATGTCCAGTGCTGATGATGCCAACAGACATGATAGGCAGATTTCATCTACTCATATCCAGATCAATCCCAAATTTTTGTGTGAACTTAATATTCAATTAAAGGAAAAAATAGGAAAAGAATTTGAAAAAATTCTGCTGGACAGTTTTCCTTAAATATTTTGGCTGCTTCTATTTCAACAGTTAAGAAAATGGTATCTCAGAGAATTAGCATTACTTTTACAAGAACTTATTGCTGCACTTTCTTTTTAACTGAATTACTAAAAGCATATTCACCACTATAAAAAGCACGATTGGGGATCTTAATGCCGTGTTTTTCTAACTTTAGAACCAGATAATGCACACACATGTTACTTAGGAAGACTTAATAAAAATCTATTAATAGACTTCAGTAACATATTCTCCAGAAAATGCTCTGATGGCCTATTCTGCATTATCCTAAAGTTTTACTTTGAATATCATTTTGTTGATCACTGTATTATTATGGGTCCAGTTCAACTACTGGTAAAGTACAAATTTTCAAAGTTTACATATTCACACCAATTTATCAACAATTCACAGGAGTTTAACAGTAATTTACAACTTTTTATATTGAGAGCCTTCTTTAACCTCTGACTTGTTCCATATGTTCCATTTTGAACAGAAACATGCAGATATTACCCATAAAGGAGCCCTGCAGAAGCGATGACCAATACAAAAATGCACTAGGAGGGTGATTCCTTTTCTTCTCTGTTCAGCTTTCACTCTTTTAAGCGAATACTGATTTATTGAATAGTAAGGGAAAAAATACTAAAAATGTTTAGGATCTCAAATGCAAGAGGAAAAAACTGCCTGATGTTGGTCCATCCCCAGTCTGCAGTCAGAGGTTGCTACACAACCTTCCCCAGGCCCACTGTACAAAAACACCCTCAGAAAAGAAGAAACAGGATCTGGAATTAAGCCAAAAACTATGATAAAAGATGCCATAAGCGCTCCATAAACACTTCCAATATCATTAATTTTCCAAAACTCACAATTAACAGAGACATAACAACTACAAACCTGCAAGAAGCTTTAAAATTACTGAAACCTTTTGTATCTACCTTCCTTGTGGGGAACATAATCAAATAAATTCTCTTGTAATTACATAGGACTCATATTCAATTTAATTCAATTATTTGGAACGTGGGCACAGTGCAGGACAGCCTCATTAAGATGGCTCAGCAGTTTGTTTTCAAATGGGACCTGTAAGTCAACATTTACGATGAGGCACCACAAAGGCTGCCCATCCACCCCAAGGGTTCAGAATAATCAGTTATTACAGCCAATTCTAAACACTGCAGAACTGTGAATAAAACTGGTCTGCAGCTGTTTGTCAGGAAGATCTGATCTTCCAAGCAAGAGAAAGACACTGCTGGCAATTTTTGTTTCCTTTCCTGCCTCCTCCTTGTCATTCAGAATAGCACATTACCTTCTAGGGATGCTATCCCCACTGTCTTCCTCAAAGAAAATGAACTTTTTAAGTTCTCTGGATTGCTACAAGAAGCAGATTACTGCAATAAAGAAGAAAAAGATGTTTTGACCTCAACATCAACAGGTTGGCTTTGGTTTACTGCCTATGTGCAATACATTAAACAGCAATGTCTTTCTTACTCTAAGCAAGAATACAATCAAATGTTGTTCACAACAAAATTCTTCATGCATGTTGGTTATATTTTCCTCTTCTCCCCTTCCACATCTTCCTCTCCCTAACATAAACACTGTTTCTCTTTTTCTCTCTGTTTCTCTCTTAATTCCTGTAACATAGGAACAAACTGCTACAGAATAAACAGCAAGTGGTTTTGACACCTAATGTGATTAAGGGAAAATTTTCAGCGCTTTTATGGATTTTTTTTTTTCACTTCATCTTGGTACCTGAAGAGGCAAAATATGCTTCTTTTTCCACTACTAGGGATGTCTTTGGAACATCACAATCATTACCATATTAAATCTGCTGGTTCAATGACAGCAATTGTAATGAGACCTGAGGCACGAGCAGGAGCCCATTGTACAAAAGCACATCTGTGAAGTCAGACAGCTAAATCCTGGGGTTCAGTGGCAGGCAGCACAGAGCTCTTTCCACTCCAAGGAAACAATTGAAAAAGAAATCAGCAATATCTGGAAACCTTGTTTTTAATCCTTATTTAAAACGCAGTGTTAGTAACGCCAACTTTTTAATGGGAATTCTCCCTCAGAGAAGCATCACCAACAGCACTGCCCATGTGTTGTGCTTCCCTAAATTAGGTGCAACAAACACTTCCCAAAAAATTATTCATCTATTCAGCTATAAGGAAATTTCACTTTAAAAAACCCAAGAAGAACAGTTATTTTATTTTCAGACTAATATTCATATAGCAGTAAGACAAAACTATCCCAGAATATTTCACTCTTATTATTTGGTCACCATCTCCTCCAAATCATCAATGCCCACATGCTGCATAACCCAGCCCCTAGATCTCAATTTGGCCAGCACTTGTCTGGAAGTTCTCAGCTCATTTTCCTACCCTCAATTTTCACTTTTTATTAGTTGAGTCATTGGCATAGGAGCTGTTACTGAAGTTCTATTTTTGCCATTTCCTGCTGAAGTGTCAGGGAGGCATTTGGTTTCCACAAGAGTGGCTGCCCTGCCACTCCTTTTTCCATGGAAAAGTCTTTTCCATGGAAAAGACACTGAGAGCAGGTGAGGAAACTGTGGGGGTCTGACTGAGTTCAGTGGGACACAACCAGGCTGAGGTTGATGCTTCAAGTGATGTAACCTCACTACCAAGGCAAATATCTTGCAACAGCAAGAATTTCTACTTGAAAGGTGATATGAGTTTGTCTTTCAACTTACAAATTTTTTTTAAAAAGTATTTTAGAAAGGCAACATAGTTACAGCCATTTCTCCACTGTTCATGGGCAGAAATTCAGACATTGAGTCTTCCCCAATGACATGGGGAGTTATGAGGAACAGTAACAGATCGCAAGTTCAAAAAATGCTCCCAGATCTACATCGCTGCTACACAGGGAAACTTTGTAATTCTTTTTGAAAGCAACACACTGCCAAGGAGAAACACAACAGCTTTAATTTTGTTTGATGGCTGAGCGTACCCAAGTAAGGTTTTGTGAAGCTCTAACATTACCCCCAGTAACAACCTGTGAGACAATAAGGAGATGCTAACCAAGCACCTGCCCCAGGAATACTGTAACATACATAGTTAATGCGGTTCAGTGGGTGAGCAGAACACTTATCTCCTCCCTGCACCTATCATCTCTTGTTACTATTCATGTCATTACTTAGCTGTAGGTCACTCAAATTCATTTTCCCAGGGTAATACCATAACCTTGCAGGTATTTGAAGCAGACATACTAAAACAAAAAGGTTAATTGTGCATTCTGTCAGGACCACGTGGCATCAGGCCATGACCATCAATTGCCTGGTAAATCTTATCTCAGTTTTCTGTGCTATTTAAACTCTCCCTGGCTGAATGATAATTTTTCATTGTCTAAGCTGTCTAAAGGGTAGGTTTCAAAATAAAATTTCAAATTCTTTTGCTCATACCTTGTTTTAACATTCTAAAAGTCTTCATTTTGGTAATGCTTTGTATACTCTTACAGATTATTCATTTCCTAATAATTTAATACTATTTGCTTTTGCAGTTTAAATGTATTATAAGACTAGTCTCCCTTAGTACATGGCTACAATTGAATGCATAAACCATCTTAATAAGCCATAATGATAACAACTTAGAAAAAGGTGTTCCTTGCTATCAGCAGAATGAGGCTTATACACAATAATACAGAAGGCTGGAACACTATAGCAATTTTTTTTACACCTCTGGCCAAATTCAACTCATAGAGGAGAAAGTTCAGCCATGCCAAGGACAATTTAGAACCTCATCAGCAGACCATTGTGAGCTGGATTCATAAGTGAGCACCCAAGACAGAGCTGAGTGTGATTTTAGAAGGGCGGAGAGCAGCACTAGAGGCATCAAACTCTGGTGGGTGCACTTTGAATACAACTGTCACCTCTGCCAAGGACTGAAAGCATCCTAAATCATGGTCACAACAACCACCTGGTGTGAGGAGAGAAAGGTGATGCTGACCTTTTGTGCTGGAGCTCTGAAGCTGGAACTTGGCTGGCCATGGCCACTGTGAAGAACAAGAATCTCAAAACTGACATCTGCAGCAGAGACATGGGGAAATTCTTTTTCCAGCGACTGCACAGTTGACTGCAAAAGGAACTAATTCAAGAAGGACACAAAATTTAGGGGAAAAGAGAATATTCCCATGAGGAGGCCATTCATGCACCACTCAGGGACACCGTCCTGAAGGACAGCAGAGCAGCCAGACAGCCTCACCCAAAGCCTTGTGTGGATACTGCGTCTTCAAGCTCTGACTCAGGGGCTGCTTTCATTGAGGGGTCTGAAGAGGCCATCATTTCTACACCATCATTTCTTCTTCCAAACAGTTAAAAGACAAATTCTGAGCAGTTCACTCTGGCACTCATTTACACACACGAGCTCTATGAAGTGACACAGTCTGACCCCCAGCTCTGGCTGCCTTCTCACTCAGCATGAAGACCTTTTTAATCACCCTTCAGAAGCACCTTTCTCATAGTGGAAACTTGTGCACCTAATTATGGGGGTGTTTTTTGCCCTCTGCAGTTATATTTTTATTTCACTAGAAATTCCTTTACATTTTTATATTAAATTCCAACTACACAACAGACTTACAAAGTCCAGAGAAAGTGGAACAAATTCATGCCGGTGTTCCTTAAAGACAAAACGTTTTCTTACTGCATTTAATACGATACTGCACACGCAGGAGCAGCCAGGCAAAGGTATTAATATTATCACTCTGTGCCAGTAATTAATAGCAACTCCCTTCACAGCTCTGATAAGCTGGGAAATACATTTCATTTCTTTTCCTTTCCTGCTCATGAAATGCTAATGGAAGAGGAATGGGTCCAGGACTCGTGCAGTGACCTTGTGTTAGGACTGCAACTCCTTCAGACTGACCCAGAGACACCATGGAGCCTTTGGGAGTTTCCAGCAGTAAATGGGATGGGACACTCGCTAAAAATTGAGAGAGCATGCAGCTTAGTGAGGCATTTCAGTTCTATCACAACACATTATTAATGTCAATTATGGCATGAAAGATGCTGGTGTGAGGTTCTTCATAGAGCAGGCAAAAACCACTGATCAGTTCTAGAGATAAGGTTTGTCTGAGTTACCAGGTTCCATGCCCAAGCACACATTGATCTGCTGAAATTTTGCAACCTGTTTCTTTCCCTGTCACTTTCAGAGGTTCCTAGAGCTGTTAAAATGGAAAACTAGGCTCAACCTTCCGTCTCCAGAAGAATAAAGAGCTAATAAATAGGATAAAGACTCAAAGTTACTATTGTAGACATATTTTCATATGTAATTTGCATAACTTTGCTTACCCTTGTATGGAAGAATGACACACAAATCCATGTGGAACTTGGAGAGGGGTCTGGAAAAGGCAAGATGGTTGTGCTAAGACACTGCTGGCTGGAGAGATACTAATAAAGTGTCCATAAAGCAAAAGGAGAGTGTGTGGAGAACAAGGTTTATCTAGGACTGCAAAAGGCACAAACCTCTCTTCAGATGCTGGCAGAGTTTGTGGAAAGAAATACACTTGTTACATGCTAGATCTACACATCCCCAGAAGATAGGACATGAAATTTTGGGGTATCTTAAGAAAATTGTCACTAGCCCAATACACATGAAGATCACATAATAAAGTAACAAAGCTCAGTAGCACATGTTCAGTAGTAAAACCAAGTTAATAAAGTAGAATTTTGTTTTATGTTGGTCTATTACTAAACAGCATCATATGAAATGATGAGCTTAAGACTAAAGTTCTCCCAGGAGTGTATTTTTATGCTTTGTTCAGTTTGTTTTTAAGCATGGAGATGCTGTTCATCAGTATGCAACTTAAAGGATGAATGAAAAAAAAAAGGATTTTAAAAGGAAAAGCAAAGCATTTAAAATTTAAGAAGCAAATGATGATATTAGAAAGAACATGCTGAGTAAAAACACGCTTGACTACCACGTGTTCTCTTGGTGTTTATTTTGCTGGGGATTTCTGCTGTATAGGAGCCATCACTAGTAAATTAATCATATCAGATTTCTAAGAGGATAAATTGTCCTCTTCCAACGAAAGCAAAGAGAAGTTCTCATTAAAAAGCAAACCAAGAAAATAGGGTTTACTTTCTCCCTACATAACTATATTGCCATCCCATGGAACAGACCCAGTGGCAGAGGCATTGGGCCTGAACTACAATGAGCAAATCCAGGTCACTGGAAGAGATCTTACCCCAGTACTTGGCTGTCATAAGGAATATGAGATCAAAAAGCTGCTGAAAATCTTTTAAATGGCCAATTTGAAAGTTTTTTAAATGGCAAATTTGAGTAAAAGCAATTATTGTAATTTTAATTATACCAGCAAGATGGTTACAAGTTTAACCAGCCAAGGAGAAGAATTTGCACAAGACAAATATGAACTCTGCTGAAATCAGTGGGAGGTTTTTCACAACAGAAAAAAAAATGAAGAATATCAGATATTTAGTACTGATACCAGGCTCATGTGCAGAATCACAAGAAATATTTGAGATATGACTTTTTTTGTTCAGGGCAAAGCTTTTGCTTAAGAACCCCTAACAGAATGACAGCAGGCAGCAAATTAAATGTTAACTATGTATTAACATAACTTACTCCAACATCAGCTGCCACATTCATCCTCAGCTGGAAGACATCTACTTTCCCACTTGCAACTTCCTCTCTTCAGCCATAGCCACAGGGACTGTTACAATCTATATTCACATATGTCTTTCAGCACAAAGACAGGATTCTGAAGTATTATGAAAGGTTGGTTTATGTGCATGTTAATGTATGCCCATGAATTATGTAAGCGCAAAGAGAGCCAAAAAATATATCATAGAATATCTACCTACCTCTATTCACATTCTATGAATGTGAAGCCACATTCAGTGTGGCTTCACAGGAGAGAGGTGACAGCCACAATTCACACATTTTAGGTTTTGACTGCTCTTGAGTAGCTTCACATCTTTTTGCTTTTATGTGGCTGTTGGCAAAAGAGGTTTGTCCTCCACTACAGGAGGATTTTCAATCTAGATTAATTACTTATCAGATCCATAAGAGCAAAACTACAAGAAAAAAGCTCCTTTTGAAATGTGGGATAGCAGTATTTGCTCGTTAAGAATCTTGGTTTATTTTTCTCCAGTGGTGCTGTGATTCTATCATTCATTTCCTTTATCAACAAATAACTTCACTGTGTATTTCTTCTTGGAAACCATACATAAAGCAGATTCCATTTTTAATTTCACAGGGTTTCAGTAACAGATGCAGGCATATACCTGCCTTTGGACAAGTTGATAATCCTCCACAAAATCTGAGTATGTCAGGACTCTCCCCATCTACACTCCACTAACCCTAAAACTCACAGTTTAGAATCACAGGCAGAATATTTACCTGCAGAACTGCAACAAAGGCTTCTTCTTGCATTTCTCTATATTGATAGGAAATTTGATGAAAAACTTTATAGCAGTAAAAAAAATATTTTTACTTTTTTCACTCATAAGAGGAAGTTGGGAATTATATGCACAAACAGTACTGTCAAACTTTTTCCTTTTTTTTCTCATGTGCATTTTTCAGCTATTAGAAGTTACAGGTGTCATATACCCAGGCATGGAAAAAAAATGTGATATTTGACATTTGCTTTTGGTTTGTGGCTTTTAACCTTCCAATTAAAATAGTTCTCCAAAGACGCCTCTACTAGCTATGCCTTTTAGAGTCATAGAAGCAGACTTCCTGAATAACTGGGAAAGATTTTGTATGACTAATTGGATAAATTTGGATTTCCCCTATATAGTCTCCTCATTTCTGGAGCTGAAAAGCATCAGTTGTGTTTTGACAGAGGCTTATGGTCAATGAAGAATCTCCTGAGCACAGCACTGCGCTATGCATTGCTTAAACACCAGATTTTATACATGGTAGCTCCTCTTCAAGAACAAAAGATATTCGTGATATTTTAAGCACAAGAAAATTTATCGAGGGAATTAGGTTTAGAAATGAGTAATTTTCATGCAGGCTTCAATAATGATTGAGATAACAGACTGCAAAAAACTGAAATGCAAACTTGAAACACCAAAACCCAGAAAATTCATAAAATAGCCTTAGAATGGTGGCATCTGTCCTATTTATATGTCCTTGAGTTGTAAATACAGATAAGTTCTTTAAAGTCTGACATGTGAAAGCTTAACACATGAGAGCTCAAACTGAAGAAAACAAGCCTACATAGTGATTCCTGTCAGAAACCATTAACTTCGCCTGCCAAGAAAAGCCACTGTTGCTGCTGAAACAATCCCCAGGAATACAGTTCACCAGTTATAAAGAAGGCTGCACACTTAGCACAGAATTTCTCTGTTAGGTCTTTCAGCAGTGCTGAGACACACAGAAATGCCTGTAGAGAAATATTCCCATTTTAGTGCTGCATTACACGAAGTGGGTGGAACGTACCCATGTCAGCAGCACGGTTAGAGCTGCTCTGTGACCAAAATTGCCTTTAGTATTAAATTAACTGCACAAGTTGTACTTGAAGGGGCTGATGGAGGAGAATATAATTCCTGGAATTAAAAGTCTTATTATGTATTTGTACATCAAAACCTGCCTAATAAATGGAAAAAACTTCAGCCTGTCTAAAACTTCTCACCATCTTGCAGGATAACATGTGTAAGACATAAATAAAAGATGCAAACTATTTTCAATATCCCTAGATATTCTATATGCCCAAAGTTTGGCATGGTTTGGGGTTTAAAAAAAAAAAAAAAAAGATGCTTAACCTAGCAAGACAAAGAAAGGAAATACCCCAAACCTTTGCATCAATCTTTTCTCCCAGAATACTGGCAGTAGACTGAAAGAAGGATAAAGAGACAAGTGCTCACAAAAACGTGTGGAAAACATTCCTGGTGTGATCACCAGGAAAATACAAACACAGATAGATAGATAGATAGATAGATAGATAGAGATAGATAGATAGATAGATAGATAGATAGATAGATAGATAGATAGACAGACAGATAGACAGACAGACAGACAGATGTCTTCATTTGGCTGATGTAACCAGAAGGAAATTCTGCAGTTCACAGCTCATTGCAAATCAAACTGATCTATAGAAAACAAGCAGTCTACAAAACGTTAGATTGGCCTAAAAATTAATTACACCCAGCAGGAAGAATTTGATTTATCCAGATTAGTTACTAAAATGCCCACAGGGGGCAGATATAATCTTTCCTTAGAAATGAATTAAAGATCCGATTCCAAGTGTCATGCTTTGAACATATAATCAATACTCCCATTACTGAAATTTCCACTGTGAACTTCCTTAAAATGATATCAGCCAGCATAATTTTGAAACCTGAAAGAAGAGCTGACAAGAGGAAAGCCTGCAGTTTTACACAACAAAGGCACTCAGTTCACCCCAATGGATGTAACTCCATTGCAGCATGCACACATTTTCCAGCCCCCTCTTAGGAGTTACATGCCATGGGAGCACGCTGAAGCTCCAACAGACAGAGACACAGCCAGGTGTATCACCTGCAAATATGAACGCTTTCATTTCATGGACAGAATGTTCTACAATAAGAAATGCCCACAAGGACCCTTCAAAGATATTTAAGTTATTGCCTTTTGCAACATCAATGCATAAAAAATTTGATTAACAAACTGACAACATGCAATCCACTACTTTAAAATCATACTTTTAAAAAAAATTCATCTATTTATGTCTTTTTCATGAGGCATCCATCCAAAAGGTGCTAGAGAAGCCAAATACGTAAAATCATAATGATGACTTCATATCTGACCCTGAATATAGTTTTAATTAGTATTGCAATTTAGGATTTATGGTATATTTGGGCTAGAAATTTAACCTGCTTGAAAAATACAAAAATTACAAGCCAACAGATTTTCTGTTTTTTACAGAGATAGCACTGCACTGTATCAAGAACTTCTCATTTTCTAGTAATCCTTCCATACATTTTAAAAACCTGTGCACTGTCTCATCCTATACACCAAGGGTCTTTCCTGATATCAAAGCTTAAAAACTCAGGGACTTAACTGCACAAAAAGAATTCTGCAATTCTATTCTCCTCCTGTGATGACTAAACTGAGAAACTTAGACAGTGGAAACTAGAAATTAAAAAAGAAAGAAGACAAAAGATGCCTAATACTGGGTTTATGAGCAAAGTTTTCCTCCAACTGTTTACAGGTATGTTCTCTCTTTCTTCTTTGTTCTAAATGCTAGTCCTCAATAGAGCAATTTGTAATTGAGCAGCAAAAACTCTAAAGAATGTAAATATAACAGTAAGAGCAAAAACACCTTTATAAGATAGATGGTTAATGACAACTATAAATTTGTCTCTAAAGAAGACAAACCTTCAAAGATCCAGTCTGAGATGCACATGAGACAGATGTGGTCCATGTGCAGTCAGTTCTCAGAAGTCATTGCTGTGACAGGTTTGTAAGTTATGGAAATTTTAAAAATTGAACTAAAATGGTGAGGAAGGAAAGACAGAAGATGCCTAAAACTTGGATATTAGTTTTTAAGTCAACAATAGCATTATCACAACTTGTAAATGAGATTAAGAAAGCTGTCACAACACTTTTGATGCAGCGGAACTAGCCCATGATAAATCTATGAAATTATCATAATAAAAGTATCTAAATCATGGGTAAACTTAATTTGTGGCTTGCATAAATCACACATTGCTACATATCAGAGTTATGTGCTTTCCATGGCATGAAAAATTATGAGATTTCACATAAAAAACTAAAAGAAGGAACAGCTCCCTTGACCAACATTCCAAGTTCTCCAAAAGGGGTCTAAAGACCTCCTAAAATTGATTGCACACAAGTATGAACTCTATCAGTATATAATCAGCTTTACGAATTTTACTGTATCATTCATCTTAAATCCTCTCAGACTTAAGACAATCAATAAGAAAAGTTTCTCCAGAAAGATGCAATACCTGCAAACAGCCTCTCTTAGCATGAAATTAAAGTCAGGCTCCAGTGAACAGGCTCTGCTGGGCACTCTCCTCTGGTGCACATTCCGGAACATTGCTGGTTCCTTTTTCTGACTTGGACAAATGACTGCTCACAAAGGGCTACTCAGCAACTGAGCTGCTTCCTAAAACAGCATCAGCGTGGCCCCACACTGAGCAGAGACTCTTCTGCATGAAGCCTTCATTACTCATACGTTTCAAATCGGTTGCATTAGCACACGGGACATCAGAGCCACTCATTCTGTCTGGTGCTCTGTCCCAAAGCCAGCAGAGCTCCTGTTCCCTCTTGCTGCTGGGGAAATCAGGCTTTTTCTTCACCACATGTTAGCCAGTGTCTGACCTACATCAGGAAGAAGAATGAATCTTCCACTAATCCACATCCTAATAGCCAGACTTTCTTAAACCCCAAACAGGAAAGCCAGGCATGTGACAAGAAGCGTTATTCCTGCCCCCACCTTTCATTAATATTCTTGTTCTTCAACTTCTTTTTTTCATATCCTTTTTTTCCTCTTTGCAAAAATACATCAGAGCAAATTAATGACATTTATAATCATTTACTGTGTTCAGAAATTAAAAAGATACAATCTGCCATTACTCTGTTTGTCAGGAAGTGAGGTATCTCTGTTGCAGTATTTAATACAATAAACCTTTTAAATCAGCTTTAAAGAACTCAATCAGAACGTGCTTGCAGTGAGTAATATTCTGTATTGGACCTGCAAGTTGTTTATTGACATAGCATCATCTATGCCACATTGAATTTTGAAACCCAAACTTACACAGTGGATTGATTTTTTTTTCCCTCTCCAAAGGTTCTTAATCCGATTTGGAAGCCTGCAGACTCAGACCAGGTAAGCAGAGCTTTCATCTTCTCGATTTCTGAGAAAACTGGTGCTGACTGAAAACTTCACTACACTGGACAGGCACCTTTGGAAATGTGTGTCAGGTATTTTTCAATTTAGGGTCTTAAAATGTATTTGTAAAAGGTCTTATATAATCAGTAGCATACTGGTGGTTAGACCATGGAGCTTGGAAATTCAGATTGAAAAACATTTTCCTGACATCCAATGCTGTTCTCTCCCATCTACCTCCTTTTTCATGTTTGGTTTTAATATTTTTTAGTATTTTTTAATATTAATTCAATGCTGCTTAATAGGCTTGATCGACTTTGTTTTTCAGGAAAGCATTCAATGCCTGATGAAGAACTCAATCCTATTACACACCTTATGAAGTTCATCAGACTCAAGATTGGGCTCTTGTGTCTCAGATGTGACATTTCTTTACTAAAAAAAATTTTACTTTGCAAAAAACAGTGAATTCTACAGATGAGAAGCCTCATGTTTAAAAATTTACATACATGTATGACAAACAAATTTGGTTTCCTTTACTAGTAGTTTCTTTGGCTGCCTCCACAGGATATATGGAGATGGGGACTGGAATCCCCATCTCAGGAATTGGGTTATTTGGCTCTCAGCTACCCAGAGCAGCTGCTGGTGAGGCCCCAGGGACACCTCCTGCATCACAAACCCACGCAAGGGAGGCCCTCAGTCAACGCTGTAAAGAAATCAAGACTTTTCTCTCAACCCTGCACTGCACTCATAAAAAAGGTGGCAAAATGAAACCTTCTGTTCTGCCACCCCCCTCAAAAATAAACACACAGATTTATCAGGTGGCCTGTTTACGAGGTTATTTTCTTGAAGGAGAGGAGCTGTTTCTACCCACATCCTACTGGGGAATTTAGTTTTCTTATAAAACTCCTGAGGAAGCACTTCTGTCTCTGTTCTGAACATCTCAAATCTGAAAGAACCCTCAAAACCCCAAAAATCCTGTAATAAATGTTTCAAATGTGCTTTTAAAAATATCATTTAAAATTCTTGACAAGAAGCACTGCAGTATTTCCTTCCTCACTAAGCACACGTTACCTGAATTTCCCATTCTTGATTCTGGAAAAGGAGACAAGACAAAAGGAGCTGTCACTTTCCCTGCTCAGCTCCTCAGCACTGGCTGCTGTGGATCCATTTTAAGGGGAGCTGGTTGGCTGGGTCAGAGCAAAGGCACAAACTTGCTATAATCGCTGTCTCTGCCCACAGATCCCATTTCAGACCATAGCTGCACAATTTTGATTAGTCACACCAGATTCAGGTGGACTGTGCTCTTTGTTACTCACTCATTATTGGGAACACAACACCAAAGCACCACAGGCTGGATTACCCCAGAGGTCCACAAGGCAGATTTTATGTAAGCATCCATGTACAACTGCTCTGGAAGACATCAGGTCTGATGATCAGCCACTGAGCACGGGGTTAGAAATAATGGGGTCAGTAGCCACTTGAAACATTTTTATGGCTTCCATTAAATGCAATCTGTCTGTGAAAGACTCGACATCTGTTTAGAGTTCATTTCTGTCCTTTTCATTTGTACATATTTTTTTTCACCTGGTAGATGGACCAGATTTTCAGTTATCAAGGTTTTCTTTCACTGTTTAAATACTTTCCATCCTATTTCTTAATTCCATATATCATTTCACAGCAATATTAGTCAGTGAATGGTTCAGAATTTGTCTGTTTGTTTAGCTGTGAAACGTCACTATTTTCATTTAGAAGACAACAGAAAAACAAATCCCAAGAGATTTTGAATCATTTTCATAATCTTCTTTTAAAGCCAACTGATTTAGGAACAGAAAAATAAAGGGTGAAACATGCTTACACAGATATTTCTTCAGGTCAGAAACAGAAAATTTTAACCTATGAATACTCTGAATTATTAGATCATATTGTTTATTACACTTGTATCAGCTTCTGTAACACAAAACACAACCAATCTTTAAAAATCTCTATTTCCATGAACCAGGGGGGCAATGAAGCTATTATTACCATTTATTAATTTTTTTTTTCAAATGTAGATTTTAGATTTCAGAAAGTGAGATGATCTCTCCTTGAAAGCACTGCTTTTCTTCCCAACATGCTTTGCTGAATGTCATTTCTGCAGGATATGCATCCTCCTCATCAAAGTGTGCTGCAGCTCAAACAGCCAAGGAGCTGGTGTCCATCCTGACCAGCAGCTCTGCACTGAGGAGCTCCCTGCAGCCCAGGGAATATTCCCTGGGGGAGCAGGGGATGGAGGATGCACTGATGCAGGCACCAGTTCTGGCGCTGTGTTACTCAATGAACACTCACACATCAGCTACCGCCCCAATCTGGACTCACCCTGAAATATTTTGGTGGGAGGAGTGTTGTTTTTCTTTTTAATTTGTCTCTGCAGCTTCACAGGCTATTAGCTAACTGTAAAACCTGCACTTGTCTTGGAAAGTTATAACAAAGCAGGTAAATCAAGTAAACTCTCAGAATACCTAAAATGCACTCTTGTGCTTACTATTACTGGTATGCACACATAACACACAATAGCAGATGCATTTGGAGGTTTAACTAAAAAGTTTGAATACAAAAAATTAGGAAATAAAAGATGATACTCATTTGTTTTTTTAAATTTAATCCCAATGCATTTATGAAATCAAGAGCAATATAACTTACAAAATAACCAGCACTGTTTTGGGTTTGTCTGTGCAGCAGAAATAAGCAGAACTAGCACAAGAATTGGCTGGCACTCTTTAAACATTAAATTAATCTCAATACTAGAGACATAAATTTCTGTTAGAATTATATAAGAATATACAGAGACTAAACAAGATGCTTAAAATAAAATATATTCTTATCTACTATATTTATGGGATTAAAAAACCACTGGCCCACTTCAACTTAAGCATCAGAATGAAATCACATCCTCAAAGGAATTAGTTAAACAGTCCTAATCCTTCATCTTCTAAATCCAGCACTAACTCTCAGAGTTTATACTGTTTAATCTGAACAGTGAAGGGGACCATCATCTAGTTCCCTGAACAACATGATGATTAACCCTTCAAAATGAGAATCAAGGCACAGACCAAAGATTCAAGATGAAGCTTCCAAGATTCCAATACCGCTTCAGTACATTTAAGCAGAAACATGACTAATCACATGAGCCCTCCCAAACAGCACAAACTCAGCAAATATCAGTCTGTTCTCAATGCAAGAATTAGAAAAATGGCCATTCACAAACTCTGCTGGGTGTTAGTCAATATATATTTGTAAAAAGAACCTGAGATAAGAGCAAAAACGGAGCAGTATTTATGTGTGCCACAAATAGGAGGAGCTCAGTACAGGACAGGTGTGCAACAGCAACAGCTGGACACAAATATTCCACAGTGGGCATAGTGAGACCATGAAGGAGTATGTGCCACAATTACTCCTGACAAGGTGAAGATTTTTGACTTAATTTTAGGCATAAAAATTTCTGGGCAACAAATACCTATCAAATAAGTAGAGTAAGTCAAGAAAATACAGAAAGTGAACTAAATTACCTGGTTTTAGTATGAATTACAAATTGTTCTCCACCACAGGCACGTTGGTTTGTATTTGTAACTAGATTAATATCCACATTAAAATGCCAGATTATTGTAAACAGAGGCTGTATCTTTTAGATTCAAAACATTATTAACTACTCAATAACTTTCATAAATGGAGGGGGGGAGGTTTGAAGAACACAGACAAAATAATGAAGCAGTGAATTTTTCTCACAGCAACGTATTTCATTTCATTAGGACTCCATCAATGCCAATACCGTTCCATAGCATGTGCCAACCTAATGATAAAAGGTTATTTCAAATTTTCATATACTCCAGATGGCAATGATTCAGAAAGAATCTCACTCTTTATTTCAGCAGGATTAGGAAACCTCTTATGTCAGCCTCAATTGACATTTCTCATCCTGCCAGCACTACAATGGATCTTGGTGCCTGTGTTCCACATTGCTGTTGCCAGTATAATTGTATTATTACACACTGCTTGAGAATACACATATAGCACTGCAATAAACACTAAATATGTCACAAAAGATGCAGCACAGGGCTCACAGTGAAACGCAGGCAAGTCTAGAACAGGAAATTATCATTCATTATTTTGCAATGCTATAAATTTCAGCTGAATGAGACCCAGACTATTTTAAATATTTTCACAAGGACACTCACTAAGTACAAAACTAGTGAAACCAGAGACCCATTATTCTCCCCAGCACACACTAAAATTGTCAACAAATATTTCGGAAACAAATCCTAATGGCCTGTTTGAAACTCAGCATTTTTTTAACATTCTACAGTAAATTCACACCAATATAAGAGACCCTCCCACTACACACTACTGCCTAGGCTTAGACAAAAGAAGCTCTTTTCTCAGTGAATGGCTGAGACCATGAAGTAAGAATAGAATTTGAGAGACATTTGCATCTTAAGGAAGACATTGACAGCTGGATTGTTCTGTGGCTTTTCTCTGCACAGTTTGAGAATAAAAGCATAGCAGCAGCAGACATTTGCAGTACTGGAGAAGATGAAGAAACACTTTGCCTTTAACAGAATTCATAAGATGAGATACACTTGTACTTAACAGAATTCATAAGATGAGATTCACTTGCACTCAACAAGCCAATGGGAGGGATCTCCACTGCAGACCACTTTTAACACAAATGCACTTTGATGTGCTGTAATCGTGACTGTAATTAAATCAGTCAAGTCCCTGGCTTTTTAAGCTACTGATTACCTTGCTCTGCCTCTACCTGCCTTTCATAAAGTAGTAGTGCTGGTCAGAACTTTGTTTTGTTACTGATTTTTCCAGTAAAAAGCAATACACACAAGGGCATTGTTACTTGCTTATAATCCATACGTGAGCTATAAAGGATCAGCTTTCTCATGGTTAGTAGACACAACCTGGAAGGAATCTTCCAGATGAAGACAAACAGTGCACAGCAATAAAAGCACAATCAACTCAGTGCCTACAAAAAGGCTTTAGGAGGAAGGATGAAAATTACAGCTAAAGACAGAAAAATTTTTAGTTTCCTTCTGATCAGGTGAGGCAATGTCTCAACTCATGCCACATTCATTCAATTAATAGACTGCAGGTTGCAGACACTAATAAGGATACTACAGTTTAATAAACTAATCTGCATTCCTAGAGAATGAAGGCTCACAGTTCAAAACACACAACTGGCTTGGATTTCCAGTTTTGGCACGATGCTCACCTTTCTCTGCTGTGTACTGACATGGAAAAATGGACAGTTAAATCCCACAGATATCGAAGAACACAAACACTTGCAGAAAAAGGTATGTCAGCTTCTAAAATGCAGCACAACCTCCTGTGCCAAACAAGACTACAGAAATCCCTGTTCCTGGCAGTATTAAGTCTCATGATCTCACATCTCACAAAGACCTAACCACTTTTCTCATGACAAATGCAGCTCTTCCCTTGCACGCCACTTCCTTCCTATCTGGAGTGGTGGTGAGAACCAAGAGTAAAATCCCTTATCTTCCTCGAAAGCAATTGAACTGGGATTCAATTATCATGGAACAGAATGAAGTAAAAGAAAAATCTTCCCTAAGGTAAAACGTAAACTAAGAGTGTGCAACAACATCCTGAAGGGCTAAAAGTGATTTCTACAATGTGACTTGTTCTGAACTGCATTTGCAATTTCTCTGCATCCTTTTGCAGAATATCCCTAATTATCTGGTTGTGACAAGAGGAGCTCATTGTTTGATGCAATACAATATTCTACTGACATCCTTTTGACAATGTTTTCAGGATAATCTATCTGTAGTTATTACACTGCATGATTAGAAGATGGATGTTTTCTGAAATACATATTTAATTAATGATACTTAACACACAGCTTGACTGAAGGGTAGTAGTGCCCAATTGGTAAAATTTGAGATTTGGGGGCGGGCACTACACACAGAATTAAAACCACATTAAACTGAAACCATCATTCAAATCAACCTACATTTGCTTACAGTGTCTGCAAACTGAAGCACACATTACGACCAAAGATAATCACATTAAGATTTTTGGCAATGCTCTACAATAGAAGCTATCTGAAATAGAAGACAGTAATTGTTACTAAATTGTGACAGAATCCCTGTAGAGTTAGGAGTTATAACAATATTAGTTATGTAAGTTCAGGATGATTAATGATAGTGCAAAAATGATCAAGACTGTAGCAATTACCCTTTTACAGGCAAAGCCCACAGTAATTACTGAGATGCCTTTCCGCCATAAGCCAGACATACCTTACTCTCATTGTTACATTTTTGGTGCAATTTGGCACCTTTCAGGACCTGGTGGGGATCTGGTCCACCAATTTTCCTTAATTGTTTGAATAATGTCAGATGACTTAAAACTGTTCAATTTGTCCTTCAGTGTTTTATTCTAAAGAAGGGAAATGCCTGTTCCGAAATTTCCAAGGGACATTCTCTCTGCTAAGTGTAGATCTAAACCTGTGGAGAATCACAAGAAGGACCTCACAGCTATCCTTGCTGATACTGTTGGACTAAAATCAAGCATCTTTTCTTTTTTAAAACCCATTTTTTCTTCTGCGTGATATATGTCAAGAAAACAAACAAGCAACATCCATGCAGCTGAAACAAACTCCTAATGCATTCAGGAGGCAAATCCCTGAGGACAGACTTGTAGAGTAACTATGAAAATGTAGTATCAGAGTAAGGCATGAATAATCAGAAGACCTAGGTCTATAAGCCAATAAATATAAGAAAAAAATTCCATCCTGTTCTCTTAATGTTGATCATTGAAAAGCAAAACTCCACTAAAGTGTGCATCTGGTACAATAGCTTTTCAGTTTTAACTATAGTCACTGCAACCTTTAATAATGATATTTGAAATGTGTGCATAGAGGCAAACACACCTAAAATGTTTTGGTAAAAGAATAAGATTAAAACTAAATTTTTAAGTTGCCCTGTCCAAATTTGAGCACTTAAAAACAAATGAACTGCTGCACCATCTGTTACCTTAGAACAATACTGTGGAATAATTACAAGTTCTAAGATAAAATTAAAATTACCATAATAATTCTCCTGTGAAACAATCCAATCTATGCAGACTACGAATTGCTACTTGGTTGAAAAAATGCATTACCACCTCAAGTCAGGCAGATAAATAATTCTATTTTCATTACTTAGTGGAGATACTTAAAAGGTTACGCAGAGCAGGATGAAAAACTGATTATATTTGCAAATTATGTATTGGTCACATTCAAGGACCAGCTCTTTACCAGCATTAGAAAGCCAGCTATGCAAACTGTAGTAAAGATATGATTCCACAGAAGTTTCTTGCCAAGGAGAGCATCAGTCCCAATCTACAGAGCCCACCTCAGGGTTACAACAGGTGGTATCCAGACAGCGACATCTTTATGCCCATTTTTCTGTGCTGTTCTTGTACCACTTCCTTTAGAGCACTTTTATGAAAGGCCTTTTCTCCTTCCTGCCTCATATATACTCCAAAACCTTGCTTTAAATCGAGACAAAACTAACTATTCCTCTATTATTCTACTCAGAGAGACAACAGTCAGGATTTCATGATCTTCTCCTCTTTTCCACAAATCTGTATCTTTCTACTATTTAAGGTACTAAACTGCCAAAAGTACTTGGAACACTCTTCCTTCTGCCCTCAATGAGAGGTGAGTCATAGAATGGTTTGGGTTGGAAAGGACTTTAGAAATCATCTACTCCCAAGTCCTCCACCATGGACAGGGACACCACCCACTAGATCAGTTTTCATAGAAGTCACCCCAGAATCTTAAAAAGGATGAGCACTTTTCAGGATCAGATTTTTATCTGGTTGCAATTAAAATGGGAATGTAGGCTCCCTGGTTTAGTTTGATGTAAAACTGTAATGGTAAAACATGGACTCAGTCAACCAATGAACCTTTGAAGATTCCAATCATGTTCATAAAAGAGAAGTATAACTATGAAGATCATTTGACTTTATGTCAGTTTTTTAATCATATTATTCACTCATGGTTTAATTTGCTCTGTGCCTACCACCATCAATCTGAATGCACACCACTGCCCATTAATGTTACATTTACATTTTACAAGTTTTATAGTACAGAAAAATTACTAATACAAGCTACCTCAAGCATTGAGCAGGAAAACAACCATAAAAACTGTAATCATGAATTCACATTTCTCTCTGATCCATTAGTAAAGAGGAACAGTCTATAATCTGCCAATTTCACATTGAGCATGGGTTTTCAATCATTTGACGAAAGAAACCACAAGTCTGAGAGGATCAGTAAACTAAACTGGGATGAATCCATGTTGTTTGGGTAGCAATTAAAGGTAATCATGAAATCAGAGGATCAGTCTTATTGATATTGATTTTAAATGTGTGTGCCTTTCTGACTCCCCGGGGCAAATACTCACTTTGAAGAAATCAAAGTGTGGACACAGAAATCAAAGTGTGGACATCTCATGTGTGACTTAGTGGAGCACAGGGAAGACCACAGGCTGTGCACTGGAGGTTTGAAAACTGCCCCATAATCTCCCTATCAGAAGGGGATCATTAATCAAAAGTGCCATTGTACGACAGGTTAGGATAAGAAGTCAAAGAGACATGGAATTACTGGGTTGGTGTAAGAAAAAACTCTGCTGGACAAACCTGGAGCTCAAACCAGACTGATAATTTTAAAAAACAAACAGCCTTTCAGCAGAGTATCCATGACAGAACCTAAGAGCACACTTGTTCTTTGCTGGCCTTTTTCTCACCTGTTCTTACCTTAGTTTAAATCTAATCAATTTATGGGGATGTCATTTCTACTTACACATTGCTGGATTCAAAAGGTAAATGAAAACACAGTTTTAAAACGTGACTTGCTATAATATTATTCCACTGTAAAGATTTAAGGTTTTTATCACCACACTGTCTGGGTATTTCCTCCATTTCCTCTTTAATATTCTTTGCTATACAGATATTATGAAATGTAGATAATTTTTAAAATACAAAGTTACACAAACAACCTGAAGTATGGAATTTCCCATGTTCAGGTTCAGAAAGATGGATCTGATTTTTACACGAATAAACTACACTTGAAGATCTCTATCCCAATTAAACAGGAAGCAGAATATCATTTCATGTCGGAGAAATCAGTAAAAGGCAATAGATGCAAACTTGCAGAAATATGAGTATGATGCATCCTGTGAGCACACAGACAAACAAACCAGACACAGGATTTCCTGAGCACACAGATCACCATGCTTTTGCCTCTGGAGGATAAAGTTACCAATTTCCCTGGTCCCCATGCAAGAAGCTTTCAGCAGCTAAGGGCTGCTGTCGTGAAACATCACACATGATTTACCAGTGCACTGGGTACTGAAATAGGGCTGGCTCTTCACGTAGCCTCAGTGCCTTCAGAGTCCACAGAAAATGGAGAAATGCATGTCCCTTCCTGTGCATCTTGAATAACACCTGGAGCAAAGCAATCCTTTGCTCTCTGAAAGTGCTACACAAGTCAATATACTTCAGGCAATAAAATCTGGTATAATTTCTGGTCCTGGCATGAGTGTTTCAAGTTTACCCTGGTTCTTCAGTTGCTCTCTGCAGTCACTCTGAGCTCATTGCTTTTGTTCTTTCTCAGCTTCAGTATGAAAATATTATTTCAAGCAGATGGTTTCTAATATGAGAATGACAATTTTGTTTTTGAAGAAAACTGAGCCACCACACTCATTGAAGGTATTTCTCATGTGCGTGTACTTTCAAAACCATCATATTCATACACTGAACTAAAGGGTGGAAAAAAATGGGTCTAGTATCAAAAATGACAAAATTTCCATTTTACTTTTTCTTGGTAAAACAACAGGAAACCAGCAAATTTAGTACAAAGCAGCCCAAAAACTGAGTGGGATAAAACTCCATAAAAACTTCAGGCAATCTCCTCTTTGGGCATGAGTTTAGTAAAGACATTCCTTTATTTTCTGTCAGATGAAAACTATTCACACAAAAGCTCCTGGATGTTAGAATGGCTCCTGACAGTTCTGAGTAACTATTAAAGATTAAATATGTACCTAAGTGTTGTAGGTGCACATAAATAAAAATGCAATGTACTCACCCCAACATTGTCAATCTAAAAAAAACTTCATCCTTTAACTCTGTCAATTCTAATCAGAAGGTGAGATCAATACCCTAAGCAATAGCAAAGCAGCACTCACACCATATCCTGGGGCTTGTAGAGCTCAGCAGCTTCCCCCACAACCCTGACACCCACCCTGCTGCTCAGGTGGAAGAGTCAAGAGTGAAGGAATGAAGTTGAGCGTGGCAAGAAGCTATGGGTGGGAATAAGTGTTTTTAGCTTTGTCATTGTTTTTTGCTACCATACACTATATTTAATTAGCAATAAATTAAATTAATCTTTAACAAGTCAAATCTTTCCCCTTCATGGTAACTGGTGAGTGAGCTCCTGTTCTTAATCCATGAGGGCTTTTCTTGCTATTCTTTGCTCTCCCAGCCCTCTTGAAGACAGCGAGTGAGGGAGTGGCTGGGTGGGCACCTGGCAGCCACTCAGGGTCAACATTCCCCATGTTTGGCAGTGCCCATTCTGCAGCTGGCAGCAAGGCAGGAGAAGATAAACAGGAGAGCCACCCCGGACATGGAGAACCCACTTGTGTGTGACACTCATTCACCAGTTCTCCTCCTCAAGACACTGCATGCAGCATCAGCTCATAAAATCCAGGGGTACCTAAAACCACAGGGCAGGATGAGAAGGTCAGCCTTTGCTACAGACTCCATCTCTGGGCCAACCTGTCCCCTACAACACCCCTACACACAGGCCATGCAGGGAGAATGACAGCAGGTCACTGCAGAGCTACACAAAGGAGAATTGCAGACAACTTCCTCTGCAATCTCCCTCTGAGAAAAGGACAGAGCCCCTTACTCACCTCTGCTACGACAGAATCAAAGGAATGCCATCCATAGCTGCCAGGAGAGCACTTTAATCTCCCCAGAAATTAGATTCAAATGTTATTAATGGTTGACCTTAGGGAAAGTGACCAAACACAGGGCCAGCTGAGCTGGTGTGCACCTCCCAGAGATGGCCTCAGCTGGATGGGGTTACCAGCCATGGCAGTGAGGCCACGCAGGTGAAAGCAGGTGTGACCTCTAGATCGAGCAAACCTTGGAAATTACAACGCAATGTCTCCACATCAACATGCTGATGCAATGCATAAAAATCTCCTTATCACAGCTGCAAGGAAAACAGTTATTATTCTCACTCACCTGTTGACAAGACAGAGTGGAGCTGGGGAATTACAAAAATTGGAAAATACATGAAGGATGTGCCTAAACCTACAACCACACTGTTCTTTTATGCCAAGTGTTGTAGCAGTCATTTTTTCTCTTGTCAGAAGGAACAGGCTTAACCCTACAGTCAATACTAAAGGGAGGAGAATATACAGTCCAATGAGAATTGCACTCATGCCATTCACAGGACCCTGGCAGATCAAACAAGGACCATTTCCTACTTTTCCAATAACATCTAAAAGCCTGAGGCAATTTTCCAGTCACAGACATTGGTACCAATAAACAACACAACTTTAACTGAAATAGTTTTTGAAATTTACCCTAAAAGGGATTTTAAGATTTGATAATGGGGTCTTCAATTACTGTTTCCAGATACACTTTATAATAGTGTTGATTGAACTTGTTTCATTCAGACCAAAATAGTGATCGAAGTAACTTAAGTAAAGCTACTTCTTTTACTGCTTTAACATTTAATCACAGTTTAGTCACCTGAACTGTATGCATTCCACAGACAACAAGTTCTATTGCTTACTGATGTACAGCAGGGAAATGCAATCAATTTATATTGTGTCTATTAGTGTGCTTTTTACAATGATACCATAAATCACACCTACTGCTGTGGGCAGAGTTGCTGCATTTCTGTTCCTACTATTGTAGGAAAATGCTGAAAGCAGGAAAAGCACAGCTGAAACCAACAGCAAGGAGGTAAATGAGACAGTGTACAACAGCAAAAATGGGAAACACAGACTGCATGGCCCTGTCTTGGAAGAAACTGGGCTGATTTCTTTTTATGGGGTAGGTCTCTGTGCATTTGAGAACTGTGCAGCCATACAATGCCATGCCAAAAAGAGCCTTATGGAATTTAACAGCTGCAGCAAAACAACAGATCTCAGTGGGTTTAACAAAGAAAACATCAAGTATTTCAACTCAAGGTGAGATTATACTACAGCAATGGAAAGATAACAGCATCCAACTACAGTGTAAAAACCCAACTTGAGTATTAAGTATTTTCCCTGCAATGTTTTTCCACACCTCAAACATATTTCAAACTAATAAAACTAATAAAATTAAAACGCAGATTTAAAAGTACATGGACACATGCTACAATTCTGGAAAAGAAACTTCAGTTTAAAAGCTCTTTCAGCAGGTATCACATATTTATCAAACTAACTACTGTGTCACATTAAGGCTCTGGCAGATTTATGCAGGTGTTAAGAAAGAGAACTTCGATTTATTTCAGACTACTAGGCTGAAATATTGCTTACTTGGTAACAACAGAAACTTCATTCAATAAGAAACCCCTCACCTTCTGAAGTCCTCCATCTCAAACCATATGCTTATATGACAGATCAGAGTTTCCCCACAATTTCATTTAGGAATAGGGAGCATTGCTCTCCTGATTACAAAGGTCAACTTACAGATTACCACCAACTATTATATTTCATTCTTTCCATCATGCAAAGAAAATAGTTTGCTATGTAAAGAAATATATGTAGAAATGACTAAGTAAATCCTCTCAGTTCAGGAATTACACATACTTAAAAGATTTATGCTGTAGTATCTGTTCTTACATATCCACATCTGAAAGATAGAATGTTTGAGTCCAAAATATTATTCTCTAGTCATCTTATTCACTTGGTTTTAACATTTCCTCCAATCATCATTTGCCCTGTTTAATTGTGTTCAAATTAAGCAAAAGTTGCAAATCCTTCAAACAATACAGAATCTCTAGGCAGCACGAGATTATCCAGCTTCCAGTTCCATTGTTTGTTCAAACAGGATAAGAAAAAATACACTCATTTAGAGAGAAAGCCTGTTTGTGTAAGCAAATATCTTAATATTCTACTAAATATCAGCAAAAATAACCCTTAATATTCATCATAACAAAATGATGTAAAATAAAATATTTAAGTGACACATTCTCTTCCTAGGATCTGGCCTACACTAAAATAAAGCCACAGCCTGATGAGGCCAGCAGGAGTTTTCCTCACAGGAATAACATGGCTAACCAAGTTGCCATTAGTGAAAAATGATATTTAAGTTTGCCTTCAAACAGTTTAGCCAATGTGCAGACAGCCTTAAAAAGCACATAATGCTGATTTAGAGGGCCTTCACCTTTATCTAAATCAGAGGGACAGACATAAAGAGACAAACAACTTTAATTCAAAGAACTTGTGTCCCTCTGCTTCTTGATAGACCCAAGCACGCTCAACTGCAAATAGAAGTGAAAGAAAAAGAATGGATTAATTTGAAGATAGTGGACTTCAGGGATCCTGACTAATAAAATAGTTTTTCTTTTCAGAAACATGGTAGAAATGAATCAGACTACTGCAGTTCCACAGGAATAATGAAGAGCTCTCTTGAAAAGATCTGAATATGCATCAGTTAAAATTTTATGAAGGTACAGGGAGCATCACTCTGGAGACTGGCTCCCCCTCACCCCTTCTTTTCTTAACCATGGCTCCATCACCTTCAAAGTTAATTTCACAGGTGTCTAGCTATTGCAGCAATAATACTGTTCTAAAATCAGGACCTCAGGAAACTCTTCCTTAGACAAAGATTAATATACTATAGAGCAAAATATTCTAACCAGGAATACTCATGGGGTGTATTTATTTTGTGTATATTACTCCAGGAGTCCCATCAGAATAAGTAAAATTGAAACCGAGGATCAATGAAGAGGAACAACAGAAAACTAAAAATGAAATATCCTTAGCATTTTTAATGGAGAGTTCAGAATTAACTGAACACTTAATGATTTTTGAAATAGTTTTTTTGAATTCTGCAGAGAATTAATGCAAATTTTTCCAAACACAAAATAACAGAGGAGAACAAATTTTATTAATGCTGTCAATGGTTTTTGCAGTGTTGCCTAGAAACCCAGATTCAAATAAGAGGAGCAGCATGGCAAACACCAAGGAAATAAGAAAAAAACCACAAAAAATGCCCAAAACAGACAACTCTAAAACCCCCAAGAAACCTAACCAATAATAAAAGAAAAAACCCTCCAGGTTTTTTTCACCTTATTGAACTGAACTTGAGCTTTTAACAATTCAGTGCTAAGGGAAGGAGTTAATATTCAGCCTTGATGGAAAATATACATGAAATTCCATTGTCTCTTTTGATTTTTTGGATTGTTTTGTTTCTGTGCACATGACAAAAACAATGAAAAAATTCTGTTTGCTGTACAAGAGCTCATCATGCATCATGAAAACAATAAATAACCCAAATCCTTACTCTTATCGTACGAATGGTTTGTGTTAATCTCTGCTCTAAGCTGGTTCTCTTGTAAATGGAGCTCTGCTCTAGCCCAAAGCTTTGGCCCAGGAAGATGCAGGAAAAGATTTGAAGCAGGTCCAAGCAGGATGAGCTTGCCCAAAGGCTTTACTTTTTCTTCCTCTCTTTATTCAGATTGATCAAACCTATTCTTGCTTACAAGACACAAACAGCCACATACTCACTCACCAGTGGCATGCACCTCTTGAGAAGTGAAGACCTACACTTAGAAAATCATTGGGAATTCTAGCAAACACAAAATCCCTAGAAATTAAAATTTTCACGACCCCATAAAATGAAGGCATAAAACTTTTAAGTATCCCAACAATCAATTAGCCAAGAGCCTGTGGTGTTTATGGAATTTCCCAGGGCGAGCAGATTTTGCCTTGGATTAGATCCATTTGAGTTACCAACAGGTCTGGACAAAGGATGTTTCTGCCATAGAAAAGCAGAAACCATCTGCACCAAAGGATGCTTTTTGCCATATCTGGGATGCAGTTTACTGGTGGTACATACCTGGAAAACTGTTCCTGCAGCCCCCGCATCTGGGCTCTGCTCCGCTCCGACTCCAGCGTCACCTCCCGTAACCTTTTCTCACTCTCAAGTCTCAAATGTCTTTCTTCCTCCAACTCATGTATCAGCTTCTCACGCTGAAATACCATAAAAATGTATTCATTAATTTTACACAAATTACACTTTTAGGAAAAATATGAGATTTTATTTGGGAAAAAATCATCATAAAATCAAAACAATCTCCCTACGAACCCAGTGCCATCTTTATTGCACAGCAATGTTATGGAGAGAAGAATTTTTTCAGAATATCCCACCACACTGAGCTACCCTTCCTCAGGTCACTCATGGATGACATCATATTGAAAAATAAACACCCATCCTCTCCTTCAAAGTGCTTTTCCTTTACCTCCATTCAAAATAAATGCAAAAAACTATATTTGAGATCTGTGACCCATCTTGCTTGAATGCAGACATGGGAAGAATGAAACAAATCAAGAGGTCAACTTGTCATCCCTGAATGTTTCAACCTCTCAAGGAGGAAATGAACCTGATTCTGCAGCCACTGGTTTTCTTGTTTTGGCTGTGAGGAGGACCCCTATCAGCAGAACAGAGTTTATTTGAATTTACTTAGTGAAATACTATGATAATGAATATGTTTTTAAAATCTGAGTACAAATTAAACCAATACAAGAGTGATGAAAGTGTCACTAATGTTACTAACAGCTCTCAATGGCAAGTAGGACATGGGTTTTGCTGATTCTTAAAACGTAGGACCCAAAAACGCAAACCACACCATCCTAAATCTACATGTGCCATGGCCTAACTCTTTTTAAAAAAAAAAAAAACAAACAAACAAACAAAACAAAACTCAAAAACAAACAAACAAAAACCCCAAACAAACAAACAAAAAACCAAAAAACCCCCAGAACATCATATAAAGGGTACCTAAAGATTCTAAAATCTTAATTCAATAGTGACTAAATATTATTTAAGAGAAGCAGAAAAATTAACCTAAAATTATTAAAAATGTTACTTCAATTTTTAAAAATGTATTTACAGGCTTTTCCATATGACCCCTGCTAAATAGAAATGAAATTAAATTAAATGTCCTCCTAGTGAGTTTAAATGAGAAAACAAATCAATAAAACCCCGAAGGATTTTACGTGGCACTACATTATTCTCTGTCAGTGGTGGGGTTCCCATGCCTAGGAACAGCTTAGGTCACTGTAAAGCTACAGTGGGTTCCCCACCCGTCTGCTTTGTGCCTATGGTGCAGGGAGATTTGCAGCCTGATGTAATTCCATGTCTGACCTAAATTTTCATGGCATACCTGCAAAAACGTATATAAAAATTATCCATACAGTTTCATTAGTAAATAACAGAGGTAACTTAGAGATAAGCCATTAAATGGGGGAGACAGGCTATTTGTACAAATCTCACAGCTATAAATCTTACTGGATAATAATTTACAATAGCAGTAACCAGGGAACCAAAAATATGAACATTGCCAAGTGGAAAACGGATCTTAAAGACAGTGATAAATAAGCAGATGCCACAAAGGGAGGCTGCAAAGGTTTAAATGAAATATCTATATGCTTGTGAAAAAATAGGGGGAATTACTCAGAGAACAGAGTGGTTCTGCCTGGTCGGCCATATGTAATGCGTGGAAAATGGAAAACTGCACAAAAAGAAACAAATTACTGGCAAATAAATACATTGTTGTAACTGAATTGTCTAATCACCGTCCTCAGTGTTACATAGCCATGTCCTGCCAGGTGCTGAGTAATCCTCACTTTCTGCAGAGAGTTCAGCACCAGGCAGAAGACAGCACTTGGCTCACAGAGGATAACTCAGGTTAATGATATGGGAGGAATATTCACAGCAGTCACTATTGCTCCAGCTTAGATCCCATCAATGCCAACTTCAAAATGATCCTGCTCCAGGAACTCTTGCTGAATGCTGTTGCCATCTTCTCTTGTAGGGAAGTTTCACTGCTGCTAAAGGGGCGTCTAGGACCTCCCAAGTCAGTGGGCAACAAGGAAAATGACATAAAAGAAATATAAAACTACCACCTAGGACTTAAGAAAAGCTTTCAGAAGATATTGGTGTCTCCAGAAACTGGGCTTAAAACCAAATATGTAGCTGTTCCTTCAGGAACTGAGAAGCCACCTTGGAGGAAACTCAGGTGCTACTATGAACACCTGAGTGGCCAAGCTGACCCAAGGCTGTGCCTGAGCTACCTGACACAGTAATGCTAAACTACAACAATGGGCTGCAAACCAGAGACTCAGCCACACCTTCAAGGCTTAGTCAGCATCACAACAGCCACAATGATCTTATTCTGATACAGCAATGTCACAGCACAGGCCACAGTCAAGGCAGCAATGATACACAAAGCATCATCATACAGTTTCAGAAGGCTTTAAGCATTCCCCCAAACAGAGTAACACCATACCACATCAGAAAGCTTCAAGCATCTGTCCTTCTTGTTCTTTAGCCCAACTTTTTGTACCCCTCATGTTTGCATTGCACCTGTGTGCCCTCTGTTCCCTTTGGTGGTTGGTCAGCGCCCCCGGGCACGCCATGGCTCATTGCTGTCAGTGCTGTTCTTTGCTTTTCACAGCTGTAAAACCATGTTTTACATGGTTTACAGACAAGGCTGGGGCTGAGGCTGGGCCAGCCCCACTCCCAATTACCACAAAGTGAGCACCTACACAGCAACTACCTCTGCATGTCTGCTATGCTGACCATGCTCCGGTCCCCAAATGAATCTTCCCGCATGATGTACAAAGCCAGACCTCCACAGGGAGGACAGACAAAAAGTGACACTCTAAAAAGCAGATGAGTTTCCTGTTCTCCTGTCCTGCAGAAGGTCTGAGCTGTACCTGCAGCCACGCTCCTGCTCATCACAAACCCTCACCTTCTGGAAGAGAAGTGCATAGACAGCACAGATCCACAAACCCAAACTTCTGCCTACAGATCAAAGAGCTGTACAAGCTATTTCTAAGTTTCATTTACCTCTTGCTGATAGGTCAGAAAATGCTGTTGCTGCCATTTACTCCTTCTGTTCACATGGGGAAGGCTGTGTGATAACACGCATCCTACACAAAGAGATCAGCAAATCCACACGGGGACTTTTTTCTTAAGAAGAAAGAACTTAGGAATTACTTTAAGAAAAGTACTTTTAAATGAGCAACACTTGTGCATTACAAGAACAATAACATCTCAGGAATGAAATCCCTAAACGTTAGGAAATTCTGAAATGAGTCCAGTTCCAATTCAGCCACCTCATGGGCAAGAATTACAACACATTATTAGTTACACGAGCACGTACTGTTGCTGTACAGAACTCCTGCTCCTTTCAGGTTTGGGGATGAACAACAAACCAGTCACAAGGCTACGAGACCAGAAACAACAGCACTGACCTATGGCCCTGAAATTCTGAGTTCTCTTCCTAGCTACCAAAACCCTCCTGTATGAATGGGGCCAAGACTTGCCTACAGGACATCTGCGCAGCAACAACACCATCAGCCCTCACTGATTCTTCACAGGAATTTATTGGCAACCTTGCAGCACTTCTGCCATTTCTTGCAGGCAGAAAGCAGATCTGCTTTCAGCCAGATCACAGACAGTAAATACTGTGAAGTGGGGAGAAAAAGGTGCAAGAGACCACCCACACTTGGGAAGTTTTCAGTCTGCAGGACACAAAACACTGAAGTATACTACAAACAGAAAGTAGCTCCCAGCAGTAGTGACCTTATCCACCAGAAAAGAGAACTAGATTTTTATTCAAACTCAGAAAATCCATAATGAAGTGTCAGAAGAGAGAAGTGAGCCTAACATACAGAAAGGCCAGGATTAAAAAGAGATTTTTTAGATTTTTTTTTGTCTCCTGGAAGAAGAAAAAATATCCCTGAACATTGCAGGAATTTTGTGCTGACATAATGCACTTTATAGGCTCCTCTGTGCTAACCCCACTTTATTCCTTGGCAAAAAAAAAAAGATGTGTGAGAAGAAATAAACAGAACTGGTTAAAGGTTTTATAGTGAATATAAGTTTAATAGAAAGAAATAGAATTAGCATGCTATGTGAAGAAAAGGCTGAATTTAAAAAGTGTCATGTGAAATGCTTCAGTACATTTTAACACTAGAAAAATCACTGCCATCTTCCAATGAAGTTATGTATTCCCACTTGCCTATTCCTCTTTAACTGCAGATTCTTCTCTCCACCAGCTCTGTATTTTTCCCTGCTTCCTCTCCTTGCCTTCTGCAGCACAGCTGTACCCTTCCCTTCTTAGAAGCATAACCTTTACTTGATTCTTGCTTCCCCTTTTCAGCCTCCCCAGAGAGCCTGACTTTCATCACACCACCGAGTCAAATTCCTGATAGCATTCCAAACAGGCAAAAAATTCATGTGAACAAACTAGAGTGAAAGACAGTGTTAGCAAACTCTACTGATACTTTCCTGCAAGTACTGGAATATTTTAGCACAGAACAAAGTTTCAGGGGCTGCTCATTATGCTCCTGAGCCAGAGCCGGCACTTCAGCAAGCTCCTTCTTGTGTAGCTGTGGAAATGTTCGTGTCAAAATGTTTCATTCCTCAGCCAGGCAGGGACATGCACCTCATGTTAAGTCATCTTCTAAAAGTTAAGGAAGGAATCCAATCTGAGCTACTCGCGATCAAAACAAAACGCATGGAAACTATTTATAACTAGATTGGAAAGAACGCGTGTGTTTGACAGAAAAATGTGATTTGTTCTTCAGCACTCCATGGAGAGACCAAGAGGCACCATTTATTCTCAGAGTCACTGGTTAATAGCTGTGGTCACAGTCTAAGTGTAACCCTGGGCAGCCACACAAGCTGCCAAGAGGAGCTCAACCATTTGTGTCTCCCTTAATTACCTGGGGAAGTGCCACAAATGTCAGCACCCAGTTCCTTCACGTTCCACCCAAGTGCCAGTGTCTGGTGCGTTGAGTGACAAAGTGTGAGTGGGGATGGGGCAGGTGGCAGCCTGGAAGGCAGACAGGCCCAGGTGCTGTGGGGTGAGGGATGCACAACAGGTCCTTTGCTTCTGAACAGCCTGACACCAGCACACAGAGGGAATGTGTGGCACGGCGGGGAGTGGCGAAGAAATGCTGACGCCTTAACTCTTTTTCATTTCAGGGCTATTTCAACATTAACTTTAAATCTAGACATGGATGACACTAAAGCCTTCCAAGTCAGGGACTTGAAGTTTTACCTCCTTTACCTGTTACTGCAGGTAAATTCATCAAATGTCTCATCAGAATGACAGGACCAACCTCATGAAAATACTTCTCAGAGAAGTGCTTGGTGATTCCTCCTCATTAGGGTCAAGCATTTTAGTAACTCAAGCAGATTTCTCATTCTTCATCTCCCTATCTTGGTGTGCAATCTTTTTTTTGAAACTTTTGTACCCACATCCTGCTGAAGATGGGACATAGAAGCAAAGGCTGAGGTCAGCCTACCACATCAGAGCATTTTCTTTTTAAAATTGTTAATTTATCTTTCACATTAAAAAATCATTCCATCACAATCAATACTTTTATCTATATGTTAAAGAAAAACGTGTCTGTGTGTCAAGATGTGGTGTGGGGTAGCACACACGCTATGCAGGCTGCACAGGGCATTGTTATCCATCAGGGACAGCCCACCACTTCCATTAGGAACTGCTCCCTCCTCCTTCTGTTTAGCTTATCCTTGGGTCTTATGAAAAGCAGCTCTTCAGAACAGCTAGACATAACCTGACTGATTAGTTCAAATATCAAAAATGTCTTAAAAGGGGCACACATGAAATTTCATCATTAAGGTTATATTATAAGCAGGGGAAAGAGCTACTGATTAAGTAGAAATAAGAATCCTCTAGTATTGAATTTTTTCTTTGCTTCCCCTGTGCATCATAAGAAAGGGTTTACTATGGTGCTGCTAATTAATGCAAACATGGGACCAATATTTTGTCAAAAAAAGTCTACATGACAATATTTAGCACAGGCTTAATGTTGCCCAAAATCAGGCTAATAACCTTTACATTAAATTTTTAACAACTACTTTAAAGCATTTGCTAAAGAGGGTCACAATTTCTGTGTAATTAATATTGATTTCAAACAGATACTTTGCAATGAATTTAAATGATGGGAAGAAAAGATTAAAATATTTTTTGGTTTAGAGTTTGAAGAACAATTAAGTCATTGCAAACCCAAACTGAGTTTTTATGTATTTATTTTTAATGCATTTTTTGATGCTGTTCCTCTGATACCTTGCCATAAAAGTCATAAATAACAGACTCATAGCCTGGTTTACAACACAACATCCCACGAGCCAGAGAGAATGTAGACACAGAGTAGACAACAAAGACAACTGAATGAAGCAAACAAATAGCAGCTACTAGAAGCACACTAAAATAAGTGTTTTCTAGCAAAGTCAATGCCCAATACTCTTATGAATAAATGTGCACATTCAATGTATCCAAGCCCACTATTTTATCACCCTTGTATGGCCTTTTGAAAGACTGCTGCAGGCAGGAGCCATAGAAAAGCCTGGGACAAGAGATGAGAGAGGGATGGTGAAGCAGTTCCATTTTTCAATAATCAATTATTAAATATTAATTGAAATATAACCTGGGATTTGCAACTTGGTCTCCCAGTTGGTTTAACAAAGTAACTCATTCTTTCTGATGCAATGAATCTTTAACTCTCCCAACAAAACGCCTGGTGATCAAATGGTATTTGTTCAAGTGCCACAAAACACACCTGACTCCCAGGTGCTCACGGCCCAGGCAGCTGGGGAAAGGGAAGCACAAGTGTTCCCTGTGTTACAGGTATTTTGTGAGAGCTTGTGTTTGGGCCTCGCAAATCAAACAGACCAAGGTGGTTCTCCCTCATCTCTCTTACACAGAAGGTGGGTGGAATCTCTTTGGTGAGATTTTCCCCTCTCTCCAGAGGCAGGTGGACCTGCTTGTCACCCTCCTGCAAAGCCCAGTGCTCTCCCCACAAACTCCTCACATGGAACCTGGTCCCAAATCCAGCACACAGGATATTGCAGGCCCCTATCTGAACCTATCTCACTCACAAATGACAGGAAAGAAATGTGATTAAAAACCAGAGACCATATACCATTTTTTATCTCATCACAAATTGCACTGGGTACTGTATTTTTGTTCAAATTAAAATGAGTCAAACTTCAGTGTCCTTTGTTTGCCACTCATCGATCCCTGTTAAACCAAATGTTTCTCATTCTGTAATCAATACTTCTCTGCAAAAATAAACCCAGGCACTGACAAACAACTTTGCAGAACATTGCAGCATTCCTTGTAGCGGACTTTGGCAGCATGAAAAAACATTCCCCCATAGAATGGGGAGAAAAGAAGTGCACTGCTTATTGTGCTTATTACAACTTTTACAGACTGCTTAAAGTTGAATTATTTTACTGAAGAAAGACTGATTAAATTAATCAGCTATTGAAGGCAGGGCTTTCCAACAGTGGCAGTTAATATGCCTTTGTCCCTCATTACCTTTTTCAGCTACACTGGGAATACTGACAAATACACTGAAACATCCAAAGCCTGACCAGGGATGAACTTACAGGTGTATTTAAAGCACAGTGAAGGACTGAAGTGAAAACAGCAATAACATAAGCACTTGGAGGGTTCATGGAAGAAGAGGTAGCTTTACTCCACGTCTCTTCAAAATAAGAAAGTTAATGGTGAGGATCTGTGGCTGATTTGCAATCAAAATGAATTTTTTCATTTCACCTTTCACCTAACAGACTTGTATTACAGAGGTCTAAAGAAGACATTGCCTTGGTTTATATTAAATCTCTACTTTTTCCCCCAATTACTTTATGATGTAACCATTTTCCTTAAACTTATTCCTGCTACAGCTTTGCAACAGTAAGATATAAATAGTATAAAAAGCAGTATCCTAATTTTAGGCTGGTATCTTCTAGCTTTTTCATACCAGTAAGAAAAAATTATGGCTCTTGAGAACAGCATCCTGCTCCAAAAGTGACAGGCTGCCCAAAAAAAAAACAGAGGAAAATCTGACATTAAATAATTTGTTTCAGAATTTTCCAAAAATGCCTTGAAACCAGCTAAAATTAAATAACTTGAAGCAAATCATGCATTTTCCACTATGAAACTTCTTTATGCTAGCACATCTGTCTCTTTAGCTTCATCTCAGACTAGCACAGGAATCCCATGACTTTCAGATGTAAACCTCAAGCTTTTCTTACCTCTATAATGGACAACAAAGCAGGAAATGCTCATTATTATTATTATTAGTGATATTTGGTGACAGCAATTTACATACTTCATATCGTTGGGGGATAAAGCTGCTCCAGAGCCATTCAAGGAAATTAGAAACTGTTTCTTGGTGTAGTTACTCCTTCTGAACAAAATAAGATGCTAGATTTCATTGTGCACTAGCTCAAAATTGCCACCATGTGGAGGGACAGCAACTTAATTTAGCATTATTTATACTGCATTGATATGGTTTTAATTGCATCTGTGCGACAGAATAACTGCTGTGCTGAAGCTCCTTTATCATTGCAAGCCTACAATTAATCTGAATTAGGCAGGCTATTACCCCAGCAGTACTGTATATATAGCTGGAGTTGTGATAACATTTATTTTACAAGGAAAAAAAAAATTAAATAGCTCATAAAACCTTTTGGCTGAGAGCTGGATGGTGAGCACCAGTGCCTGCCCGTCCCCTCCAGGAGCTGTGGTGAACAGCCACTGCTCCAAAAGGGAGCTCTGACTGCCCAGCAGCTCTTGAATCCTGCGAAACACCCAATGACAGGCCAGCAAATATCAGAGTCACCTTGGGAAAAGAGATTAAATAGCAAAACATGCCCCTCACAGTCTTTGAGGAATTAGCAGACTGAGGTGAGCTCTGCGTCCTGGGGACACAGGTGCAGACACAGCCCCTGGCAGCAGCAGAGGCACAGGCAGGCTCCGCACAGCTGGAACACCTGCACTCAGCACCCATCATCCTCTCAGCTCCTCAAAGCTCTGCTCAGTCATATTTGCAGTGGGGAATGGAGGCAAGCAATGCATATCATTATAACACACATTCTATTATATATTTGTTATATATTTATATATTATAGAATCATTATATATAAATACATCTATATATAAATATGATATATTATATATCATCTATAAATATATTTTATATATAGATATATAATAAATACATTTTGATATAGAAATATTACATATTATGTATATTATTACATATAAAAACTATAATACATATTTTGAAAATCTTGTCTCCCTACTAAAACTATTGCTATTTACTCAAATTCACAATTGCTAGCCCAATTTTGAAGGCTTGCTTCAGTTCTCAGCATAATTCATGTCTCCATTTTAAACATTATTTTCTTACAGTTTGAAGGGTGTAGAGAGAATATTATTAGTAAACTTGAAGTCCCACACAGTCAGGTCATGATTATTTTTTTTTTAAATTAGTAATCTTTAAATGATAACACTTTTAATAATGAATTTGCAAATGTAATTGAGCTTCTAATAGCTTCTACAGACAGCAATTAAAGAAATCTCATTTCTCTAAATTAAACATAATGAAATATTTTTCAAGTTCAAATAAAAACTTGCAAACTGTATTAAGATAGATATAATCCATAAGAACACCTAGTATTCAAAAGTGTGAAGTAAAAAACTCTGTCAATAACAAAATTAGAAAGAGTGGCATTGCTAAGGAAAAAAAAAAATCCTGTGCAGGGATGTGTTACAGGGGGTAATTATAATTTCAAGCCTTTGCTACATGTTTTTTTGTAAGGTGACTTGCATTACATTAAGATTTCTAACCAGGAATAAAGTTGTTCAGGTTTTTTTTATACCAGGTATATACAACACCTGCTTATTAGAACCAATGTTAGATAATCAAGGTGACCAGTTTACAAAGAGCCCTGTCTATTTCAACTGCAAACAAGCAAAAATCCCCAGTCTCTGCTTATGTTTCCCACTTGTTTGACTCCAGAAGTGTTATAATAATGGTGTTTGAACCATAAAACAGCACAAAGGAGTGTGTGTAGAGAGCAACTAGCAAGAGCCAACCCACCTGGGCCAGCAGTGTCAGTTGTTTGATTCAGTGTCAGTTGTTTGATTCTCCTACAATTTTGTATCAGATCTGCAACTCTCAAACATTTCCTGAAGGGATATCAACGTAGCAACACAGAAAACAGAAGGTAAAATGTTGTCTGGCAAAACAAATGCTCCAGCTCACAGAAATAGAACTGAGGTTTTGGAACTTGAGTTTATCCTAAGAACAAAACTGTACCTGTGAATAAATAAAACTGGCACCAAAACATGAACTATAACACAGGTATAGCCTGAATTTGCACATCTAAATGCTCACAAACTGAGAGTTCAGAGCTGAATGTTCTGCTGGTGACAGACTGCAGGCTTCCCAGCCACTTCCTCGTGGATTTATTAGAACAAACAGGCCATGGAATGAACTCCCCACTCACAAAGGTAAGAAATAAATTAACCCAAAGATAAGAAATAAATGATCCAAGAAGGATGCAGGTTCAAGAACATGCCTGATCTCATGGGACACTGTCTACATTTGGCAGGCAGACACTCCCTCTCGGATCAGAAGTCTTGCAGCGAGGGCCAGAAGATTTGTGTGAAGTTCTCTCAAGTACGAGTCCTGTGCACTTTTTGTGACCTAGAGCAACAGCTGTGCTCTGTGTAGGTGCACGAGATGAGCCTCAGGCCGCATGATTTACGGTAATTTCCACACTTGCACTTGCTGAGGTTACATTTAATTTTTGATGTGGCACTGGTTTCTTTTATAGTTAAGTAAGAGGTATTTGCTGTCAGTTTGATGAAATTTCGGCCTAGACATAGACCTCAGGAGGAAGGAGTGAAGAGAATCCTTGAGGTCTGAAAACCAGGGTATCCCACAGTGTTTTTAAAAATTCATGTATTTTCCAGGTCCTGTCTTCATTGTTTGGAGTGTCTATAGAAGACAGTTCCATGAACTGAGACAAACAGTGGTCAGCTCAGACTCAGAAGCCTTTTATATGGGACACTGGTTACTTTTGGCAGGCAGACACTCCCTCTTGGATCAGAAGTCTTGCAGCGAGGGCCAGAAGATTTGTGTGAAATGAGTCCTGTGCACTTTTTGTGACCTAGAGCAACAGCTGTGCTCTGTGTAGGTGCACGAGATGAGCCTCAGGCCGCATGATTTAGGGTAATTTCCACACTTGCACTTGCTGAGGTTACATTTAATTTTTGATGTGGCACTGGTTTTTTTTTATAAGAGGTATTTGCTGTCAGTTTGATGAAATTTCGGCCTAGACATAGACCTCAGGAGGAAGGAGTGAAGAGAATCCTTGAGGTCTGAAAACCAGGGTATCCCACAGTGTTTTTAAAAATTCATGTATTTTCCAGGTCCTGTCTTCATTGTTTGGAGTGTCTATAGAAGACAGTTCCATGAACTGAGACAAACAGTGGTCAGCTCAGACTCAGAAGACTTATTTAAACTCCTTTTAACCAGGTTTATTTTGGTAAGCCACCATGTAAACATTACCACAGAAGAGTATTTTTTGCATACTTGCAAATGGCTGTGAAGACTGAACAGCATAGGGGGAGAGAAGTGCATTGAAGACTATGAATTCATAGTCATGCTGGACTTTGATTCCTCAAAAATTGATCCTGTCAATTTAAAAGAACTTGTTACAGTGGAAGCTGATTTAGGAAAGGTCATGAAATACAGAGGACATTATTGAGAGACAGATGGAACTAGAAACAATTTTCAACAAGTTTCAAAATCTGGCATTGCAAAAATACTAGATATTTTAGAGAATTAGAACTGTGAAAGATGCATTGTAGTAGGACCACATGGGGTCAAAATATAGGTGATTAGTGTTAGAAGTAATAGCAGCATTGTGTGGCAAAGGCTAATAGGCTGAAAAACAATTATAATGCATTGTAATCAGGAAATAGGTTGGCTTCTGATGGAATGGCATTGAGCCTTACACCTCTTATGTCTCACCCTTCATTGAGACTGACAATAGAATAAAATCTTTTAAAACACCTCTCATCTGCCCTACAGAATAGTGCCCAGCAGAAATAAAACACAATTTGTGAAAGGGCAGAAGAGAAGGGACAGGTAAAAAAGTCAAAGAAAGGTGCTGTGTCACTCACACTACACTTGCACACCTGGGCTGGATTTTAACCAATGGAATCCACATGAAGCAATGCAGGATTTCCTGCACACCCTGCAGGGAGGGGACACAGACCCAGGGCACGAGCCCCAAGGAGGGCCCAGCCACCAGGCAGACCCAGCTGTGCTGGTAGCCAAGGTCCCTGCCCCAGACTGATCCCTCCTGACGGCACCTGGAGGCCACCAGGCTCCCCAGCCAGCAGAGAATTGCCTGAGGCTCAGCACAGGAACAAGGCTAGGCTTAGCTGAGCCCCCAGCAGGGCTTTGAAGTAAGCTGGGATGAAGCAGGAGGAGCAGCAGCACAATCCCAGCCCACTCAGCTGGGGTGACAGTAACCCCCAGCAGGGACACAGCCACATCCTAAATGCCCCCTGCCTATCTGCAGTGCCTCCTCTGCCGCTGGCCAAGGTGGCCTTCAGATGATAGAAATGCTTCCTTTGCCAAAGGATGAATGCTCACACAACAAACGGGCACGGGGCTGAATCGAGGGTTTCCCGCTTGGATCTGTGCTCCTGAGATAGGAGTTAAGGCAGCAGGATAAAATCAGGAAAAAACACACTTCTGAGAGTTGTATTTGGTTTGAACAGATTGGTCAGTGGAGCTCTGCTGCTCCAGGGAGCTCTGGGATTTACCCACAGGCGAGGATAGTGTGTGGTATTTTGCCCTGGTGCTGGGGAGTGTTCAGGCTTCTTCACTTTCTGCACTTGTCATTCATGTGTTTGTATTTCCTGCTAGTAAATAGGATGTCAAGGAGTTAATTGAAATACATCTAAGGTTAAAGAAAATTTATGAAGCTGCGAGAAGTAGAACTTAACCATGCCAGTGAGAGAGCAGCTCAGAGCAGTCAGCAGTGCCATCAGACCCCCACAGATCTGGGATAAAACAATAATTTCATTTTCACACACACTCTTCTATTTGCCTTTCTCAGCTGACACATTCAACACCTCAGGCATCACTACTTTGCTGCTGCCTTTCCATACAGCATTTCTTTTCCTCAGGCTCTTTAGAGCATTCCTCATGAGCATGTCAGATTTTATTACAGTTTTTCTGTGTCCACTTGCAGAGCCCATTTATGGTTGGTAAGTAACTGCAAAAAAAGGTGCCTTATTTACTCAACTGTTCCTTGCATTGATTCCAGAGTCCTACTGTTTTCATTTTCTGACAAATGTGTCTGTTTTCCATATTTACCCCTCCAGCACTGCAGGCACTGCCATAGGCAGTAGGGAAATGCTGTGGTTTTTCTGTTAGCTGGCACATCTTCTATGGTATTTTTAACAAAGCTGCCACTAGAAAATCTTTATAAGTGCTGACAACACAGACACTCAAAAGAACTGACTCAACTTTCAGGGGCCAGCCTGAGTTTAAAGGTCTGGTACCTGGCAGAACATGAAAAAAACAAAACCCAAGCAATTTTTCATGCAGTTTTTAATTCATTTGCTGGTAAAAATGAAATAATTAAAAGACTTTTTCTCCACCTGATATAATTTTGCACTATCAGTTTTTAGTAATAGGTCCATTTGAATTTCTGTTTGTGTTTCCAGAGACCAAATTCAGCTCACCTCTAAGTGCCAGCCTTTAGAGGCTCTACTCCTTTAGTCCCATTTATTACGAGAACAAGTAGCCTGGATACACTTGAAGGTCAGAAACAGACATAAAAACTCTGACACTTACTTCTCTGGTCTTCATTACCACAATAATCTTTTTATGCAGGATTATCTGTTTTATTGGATTTAACCCTAGTTTATCCTCATCTATTAACTGCACATAGTCATGTACACATCTCATTTAAGACATAAAATAACAATCTGGCTTTTTTCAACTTAATAGTGTGTGTTGACAGTTTTAAGTGTTAGCTTGATATTCCTGAAGAGAAAAAATATGCTTCCTTTTCTACAGAAAAAACTAACTACTAGAACCAAGTAGTGCATGTCTATCCTCTTCTGCTACTTCCACCTTCAGCACTTAGCTGAAAAAAAATCAGCAGCTATTAGACTGAGCAGAAGTTCTGCTCCTGGACAATAAAACACATAATCACATAATTAAAACTCAGGACTTTGCATGAACATTTTCTACCATGCAGAGCACTGAAACAGGAGTCAGGAGAGTCATTCTGAATTTTTTAGTACCTTTTGGCCAGCACTCTAAATTTGCAGATCCTTTCCACACGTAGCTCCCTTGTCTTTCACTGGGGCAGAAACTTCAAAAGCAAGAGAGTGACCCCTTTGCCCTGAATCAGGGCAGCCCAGTGAGGCTTTAGAGGCTTCCTGAATCCCAGCCATGCCAGTTTGGGTACAGCCCACTGGGCACAACGAACAGTGGGTTAGCAAACTCTTTGTAATTATACAGTCTTTCAGTTTTGGCAAGAAATAAATTCTGCTGCACATTTAGAGAACAGGAAATATGCTCTTCCCCAGTGCTTCTGGGGACTCCTGCAATATATCACTAAAACAAACAACTCCTGTCACTCACTCAAGCCATCAAGTTTGACATCAAATTCAATACAGGAGAATTATGAACAAAGTTGTCTAAATGGGGCTGAGAAGAACCACCCACACTGTAAATGACCATGCGAGCAGAGCTGGGTTCCTGGGAATCAGGTGCACAAGGGCTTGGTTCAGCTTCAGCTGCTGTGGGTTTGTGGGGACCAATGCCACAGAGCACTGCTGGTCCTGCTCCTGCCCAGGCACTCAGCTGTAAGCCAGTAGCTACACGGAGAGAGCTAAAAGTAAGAAAAGTTTCTCCTTCCTGTCTCCCTTTACACATTAAACACATTTCCAGAGCTGATATTCTTGTTTCTTGTGGTTCACAAGAGTATTTCTGCTCACCTGCTCATGTTTCTTCTCAAGCTCTTCCTTCTGATGTGTGTTAGATCACTTGCAGTCTTCACACCTTCACTTCCACTTATCTCCTCCCACTTTCCCACTTTTGTGTGAACAGGTTTCCCTTATCCACTGATGGAAGATACAAGCACTGTACACCTGCCTTTAGACTATGAGAGATGGCAACTCTCAAAGGCTAGTTGTAGTATGAAAATAATTTTCAACTTCTCACTCAGTGCATGTATTTTCTGACGATATCCCCTACATCACAGGTTTTCCCTTTTTGGGTGGTTAATTAAGAATGACATCAGGAAGCAGTACACAACTCAAGATTTCCAACAAGCACCTGGAAATTCTGACCTGCTCCTCTAGAGACATCCATGGAAAAAGCTTCTTAAATGGAAAACTGTGCCAGCCACTGCCACAGGGCACTTTTTAATACTTACCACCAGGAAGAGGAGGTTCCCAAGAGATAATGATTTTTCCCCAACACTCAGAAAGTATTTCTAAATAAGCAATGTCACCATGGATGCCAATCACAATGTGCATCATAAAGATGTAATTACACAATGACAGTGGTGTGAACAGCACACACTGAGCCAAATCCCTTCTCACTATTCATTCCAAGCCCCTGGGCTGTGACTGCTCATGGCACACCAGCACTCCAGGACCCAAGCATCAACCAGCACTATTTAGAAGACCCTGCCTCTTCCCTAAAGACTTCACTACCCACACAGGCAAAGAGCAGAAGAGTCAGAGCAAAGCCTGTTTTGCAAATTAGATCAGAAATTTAATATTTTCCACGATTATAAAGGATTTAGGTGGCAAAGGTAATTACAGGCCTTGTAGGACACCAAAGTTAAAGAACATGACCATTAATGAATGTAGTGAAGAAGGGTTTTAAGCACCTGGTTATTTACAGTCACACTGTAAGGTACTACAGGGAAAGCACAACTTTTCTATGTAGTTTGGAGAAGGAAGAAAAGCCACTTCACAGCCAGGTAAGGCCCTGCACCAGGCCTGGCACTGTCATTAATTTCCAGACTAACTACAGAGTGCATCATGCCAAGCGGTATGGAAATAACACAATCCAAACATCAGAGTCATTCCCACAGTCTAGACAGTCTCCTCTTGCAGGACATGCAAGCAAGTCTGATCACCAGCTCCAGACTTGGAAAACTCTGTCATGAGCTCTTCATTATGAAAATCCCGTAGAATATCAAAAGATGCCTTATCACAATGCGATGGACACGGAGCCAAAACCAACAGAAAGTATGGAAAAGCAAATTCCTGACAAAGCAAAAACTGAATTAAAGTTTATGAGAACTGGACTTGGGAGGGAAAGGACAGGAAGAATCACAGTTGCCCAAATTATATGAACCTGTACAAAGCTAAATAGGTTTAGTACAGGAAGACATTACTTCCTTACTACATTTTAATATTTCTTTTAAATCTTGGAGAGAAGTTGCAGAGAGATGAGATTATGCTCTGCCAAGAGAAAAACAACAAAAAAGCCCAGGGGACTTAATGGCACAAAGAATATTGTCCAAAATATAAAGTCCAAATCTTTTTCAGATGAGCTGTAAATTTTTTTCCTGTCTACTTGTAAAGTGTTCAGTGGACAGAAATGGGCCAAGAGTTTTCCTCAGTTTCTGCTGTCTCTCTTTTATTCACCCTCAGCAGATTATTTTCTATATACCTATGTTGTGTCACTGCCCAGAGGGAGCTGACAAGCCAGCAGAACCTTGCCCTGCTCTCCTGGTGCTGTGGAGCAGTTACGGATCAGGGCTCCCTGGGCTGGATGCTGAACAAAGACTTGTTGCAGTAAGGAGTTTGTACTCTCACATGCAATTTAAAGCATTGCAATTTAAAGCACTGCTTGAGCTGATTCGTTCCAAGGGTCAGCACTGACTTCACAGAACAAGCTCCAAGAACACGGCATGAATTTAAATAAACGGGAAATTAATAGAAGCAGCACAACTGAGAGACTCTTGGTATATAAATTTTGTCCTTCCTTGAACAGGAACTTGTACAGGAACTTTCCTCTCCTGGGAAACCTTTTCTGCCCCATGCAGAGAAAAAAAAAAATCAGAACCTTTAATTTAAAAAAGTATTAAAAGAAATCTTAAGAAGATAAATTAATGGATTTCTCTCTGTTCCACAAATTAACAACAGAAACACACCTTTTAGAGAAGTAATTGCTGGTATTATAAATTCCACAGTAATAGTTTAACTACTGGCCACCAAAAAATAAACCAAACAAACCAAGCCCCAAAAAGCTCTAGCAACTTCTTTTGCTTCTTGTAACACACTAATTTCCCCAGAAACTTCAAGAACAAAGTTGCAACACCAAGTGTACCACAGCAGTTTCACTACAATTAATCTGTATAAATTTACCTTCCTAGTTTGCATAAAATTAAAACTGTTGGCCCAGTGCACACATTCACCTTTCCTGTTCCTCATCCTTAGATGTTGTGACTAATTCAGTCCTACCTGAGGTCCCTTTTTTGCATGACCTAAATCCAGAGCAGAAATGTTCTGCTGTTTCCAGCCTGCAGATTGGTGGCCCTGTTCAGGTCACCCTTGCAAAAACATTAATCCAGAGAGTGTGTGGCTTACTTGAGTCAACTCCTGCCATTGCCTGGAGGAGCTCAGGATTGCAGAGCTTAACCTTTGATATGAAAATGTCCACAATTCACTATTATTAGTGCATGGGCACATCACTCCCATTAGGCAGTGAGGTATTGCCTAGAGCAGGATCCATCTGCTCCCAGTCATAAGGCAGGATTTGCTTCACGCTGGAGCCAAGTGCCACTCCAATGCTGTGTCCATCCATGGATGCTCTGAGACTGCCCCTGCCCTTTCTGTACTGCACATCCCCTGCCTTTGTTATCTAAAAATGGCAATTTCTACTGGAGGGCACTTTAGCCAACATGACATGCTTTCTACACATTGCTTCTGTTTTACTTCCAGACCTTATATAAATGCATTTTGATGTTGTATTTTTTTTTCCGTGTTCACTGATTTTTACATAACTCTGTTTGACTTTTTTTTTTACGTTGACTAAATACTTGCTGAAGAGTGAGAGACACCACTTCGGTGAGCTCCAGCTGAAGGGGAAAAGCTCATTTCTGCATTTCTGTGTGCATTGGGCGCTGGTCTTTCCGCGCCGGTGATTCCGGAGGGAGCCCCGCTGCCTTTGGAACGGCGGGATCCAAGCGCAGCCCGGGAATTCCGGGCGCGCCTTTCCCGTGGCTGCAGCGCCCTCTCCTGGCGGGAGCGGGGAGCGCCCGGCCGGCCCCGATCCATGGGAATCGCTCTCCAGCGCGGGGCCCGCGGATAAACCGCGCTCCGGAAATCATCGCCAGCCCCAGAGCGGCCCTTGCTTGGAACGGCGGCCGGTTCTGAGCAGAGGCAATCGGGCTCTCGTTGGAAAATGACTGCTGAAAGTGTCAGCAACTTAAATCATAGACAATAGCTAAATTCATAATGCCTTTAAAATATAGAATTTCAAAATATCCACATATTTGCAAATTTGTAGCAAACAACAAAAGGTACCCGGGACATAAGGGTGTATGTCCTGGGTAAAGGTATACAGGATATAAGGGTTTTTATTTTAAAACCACTGAAGATAAAACTGCAAAGTTGTGAATGAGGGCATTTGGCCTAATGAAGTATGAAAAACTAATGAGGTCCAGGAGCATTAAACCAGGCTTGTAAAGAATTTCAATAATCATTATTGATGCTAAAGCTGCTACTAGTGTCACTGAGCTTCCATGAGGGCTGCATGATGGAGTTTCTGAGAAAAGGGAGCCAGACAGCAGGGCTATCTGTGCATAAATACACAGCTTCACAGGGAGGGCAGCTCAAGGGTCAGATTGCTTCTTTCTGGCTTAGGATATTTTATATTCAATGAGACATTTCAAAACAGCTACTTGTGCTCTCTCTCTGCTACTTTCTAATTAAAGCACAGATAGATGCTTTCCTAGAACATAAGGACCCAGAAGGTGGGAAGAAAACATTTAGCCTTTTGTACCTCATCTTTAACACTTCATTTATTACTAAATATCCTCTATTTTTAAATGACCTGGGTGCTGCTGTTAGAGCAGCCTCCCCCACGGCCGGAGGGGATGGCAGGATTCATCACACCGGCGACAGCGAGCACCTCTGTGCTCAGGGCAGGACATTCTGCTGTCATCTGCAACACCCTGGCTCCAGAGCAGCCTGAGCATTCCCCTCCTCCCTAAAAGCCTGGCGTGTAGTGCAGATGTTGGGAGCTGGGGCTCTGGGCACGCTGACCCTGCAGCTGATGAACGGGGCAGCACCAAGGTCAGAGCTGAGCACCAGGAGGGGTAAATGCAGCTCCCAGGAGAGACACAATTTCCTACAGTCATGGGCTGCCTCTCCTGCTGTGCATTTTCAGCTTCCTACAAGGAATTAAAAAAAAAATATTTCTTTCCATCTTCATTTCACCCACAGCACCATCAAGCTGAGGTATGGTCTCTTTCTTCTCACCAAAAAACTAGCACCCATGCTAAAAGCCTGAACAGGACTAAAGATCAAACAACTGGAAATGCATACAAACTCCCAGGTAATTTGGGAAAGCTGAGAACACAGTCAAACTTTCAACTGATTTTAATGCAATTTCAGTCAAGACCTTTTCTGCACTTCAACAAATCCATCTCCGTGTGAACGCTCCAGTTTGGCAGTGCTTGATGAGAAGAGGCAGATCTTCTCAAAGCTGATTACAATTTACGTTTCAATCTGGCAACCAGAGTGGTTTGCACTTCCCGTGGTTTTTGAAGAGACTGTTACATATATCTAAATCCACCACATTTAAGAAAGTTGTAACAAGCAGAAGTGACTCAGTTCCTTACAATAATGGGACATGTTACTGACTCTGCTAGTTTTTTTAAGCCTTTTTTATTTCTTCCACTCTTTTTTTAAGAACTTGCAGTCTCCACTGTTTTACTGCAAAAACTGTTTGTAAAGCAAGAATTGTGCTGATCGCATCAAAACTCATTAATATAACTTGTTTTTCCATTATTAGCACCATCTGAGCCTGTTGAAAGCCTTAACCAGGGCTTTAATTTTTCCACAGAGAGCTTTAAATTAATTAGTGGTTTACATGCTAACAAAGAATCTGATACATTCATAAATCAATCTAATGCAGAAGGATTACCAGAGGGTGGAAACCTATTCAGTGGGGAGCTCACATTCACTTAACATGGTGTGTTTTCAACAAAAGGGTGCAGGTGTGCGATGGATGGGCACCAGGAAGAGCCCATGATAATCACTTTGCATCACTTAAAGGCGCAGCAGGACACATGGTAAATCAGAGCCTAGGGCCCACCCTAAGTGAAATCCATGTAGATATAAAAGGCAGTAGCATCCCACTTTAACCTTCACAGCTAAATTGGTGGTACAATTTCTTTTATGTAGGTTACAGGCCACTGAACTAATGGAAAACAGAGTTGAACTAAAGGACTTGGATGGAAAGAACAAACCAACACAACTGTATAGCATAAATACAAATAAAACTATCAAATAAAAAATGTAACTTTTTTCTGGGTAATTATTAAACCTATTCAAGTTATCAAAATGTAATTGTATATCCTTTTGTTTCATTTTAGGCTTTTAAACTAGTTTCTGCTAAAACAACACTCCCACAAGAACTCTACTGTTACTGTTCTCATATTTTTCCTATCCTGGCACTGTTCACTGTTAAGGAAATTTCCCAATGAACACTTTTCCTGCTCATGTTTTGTGTCCAAAGGTGAAAATTCATGCACTTCAAAGATACAAAAAATACTTTGATGACTAACGTGGTTTTCAGTCTTCAGAATGTTTTGAAATAAACTTGTGATTTGCTTTGAAAGCTGCTTATTTTAAAAATGGGATCTCTGTCACTACAGACACCTGCACAGTCCCCATCAAATGCAGTGAGAAGTGTACACAGATGAACTGATCATCTCAATTTCCTTTACAAAGAGTCATCCTTGATGAGTCAGAAGAGACATGACTAAGAAAATTGTGAACATGCACACTATGAAATAAAAGACTACGAGTGACAGGAAGAGCCAAACAATCCTGGGTCAGCGCTGCTGGAACTTTCAAGGGATGGATTTGCAATAATTCCACATTTTGATAGTGAACAATCAATATTTACTGATGGTAGTTCATAAAATAAAGAAACGTGAAAATTGTCAGGTATTCAGATTCAGTTCACAATTAAAGTAAGCCATAAATCCACATCATCCAATATACGAGGTATCAGATTTTCCATACAAACATATGGAAAAAAATATATTACAAGATTACTTGTATGGTTTTGGTGATGTTTGTCTTGAAATGAAGCATCTTCATTCCATCTTCTGCAGTACCTTCCAGTATCAAATCAGTCAGGAAAGGTGTAAATCTGGGACATATCAAAAGCCCAGTTATTTGGGGATCACTGTGAGTCCCAACATGCTGATACCACATAGCACACACTGACTGACCTTCAGCCTCAGGAAAACCTCTCCTTGCGTACATCCATTCCATCACCACTCACCCCATGTTTAGAGATGCACAGACCCATTTTGTGAGCACATCTAGCACAATGTAAGCAGCTTCTACAGCACATGCTTTGTGTTTATTAGTCACTGGTTTTATGTACGCCCTTTTACGTCCACCTTGCTGTGGGTTCCTGGGTGTTGGGTGAACCCCAGTGGGAAGGACAGGGAACACCCACTGCACCATGTCCTTCCAGCACCCACAGGGACAGGGCACACATTCCCTGCTCCCTGACTCTGCTCACCCTTACAGAATCCCAGAATCACAGAATAATGAGGTTGGAAGAGACCTCTAAGATCATCAAGTCCAACCTATGCCCTAACACCTCAACTAGACCATAGCACCAAGTGCCATGTCCAGTCTTTTTTCAAACACATCCAGAGATGGTGATTTTACCACCTCCTTGGGAAGAGCATTCCAGTACTTTATTATTCTTTCGGTGAAAAATTTTTTCCTAATATCCAACCTATCCCTTCCCTGATGTACCTTGAGACTGTGTCCTCTGGTTCTGCCAGTGCTGCCCGATGGAAGAGACCAACCCCACCTGTCTGCTGCCTCCCCTCAGGGAGTTGTACAGAGCAATAAGGTCACCCCTAAGCCTCCTCTTCTCCAGGCTAAACAGCCCCAGTTCCTTCAAACACTCTTCACAGGGCTTGTGTTCCAAGCTTGTTGCCTCCTCTGGACACGCTCAAGCATCTCAACATCCTTCCCAAACTGAGGGCTCAGAACTGGACACAGCACTGCAGGTGTGCCCTCAGCAAGGGCAGGGGAAGAATGGCCTCCCTGCTCCTGCTGGCCACACAATTCCTAACCCAGGCCAGGAACCATCGGCCTTCTTGGCCACCAAGGCACACTGCTGGCTCATGTTCCAGCGGCTGTCACCTGCACCCCCAGGTCCCTTTCTGCCTGAGCACTGTCCAGCCAGTGAGCCTTACAAACACACACCCTTATGTGTTTTACATAAAGTGGGCACTTCTTACCCTCCTGACCTACCTGTGCCAGCAAAACCCAAACAATTGGGTTTTTTAAAAAGCAGAAAACACTAGTGGGTACTACATGAGGTGCCAGCCTGCCAAAGGCTTGTGTGATGCCCTGCACAGCTCTCAGGATGCAGGGCAGCTCCCTGTGCTCCCTGCCTTGCCTCCCACTGCAAGAAATGCCTTCCATGAGACCCAGCGAGGCACTGGAGGTGCCACTAAAAGCGCCACATGCTGTCACCTGCGCCCTTCCCGAACGAAGGAGCTGCTTCCATGAAAACCTCCACGCCTATCTCACCAGCACAACAAACGAAGAGCAAATGGGAGCGAGTAAAGGCGATTAGCTAATTAGTGATTAAATAAAGCCATGGCCTGTCGCTGGCAGGGAGGCTGCAGCGATGCCATTGCTTTGATCCCGGTGACAGCAGGGCCAGGCCCTCGGGCGCCCTGTGGCTGGCTGGTGGCCCTGCCCAGCCTGCTGTCCCCGGGGGGAACAGAGCAGCACACGGGCTGGGCACCCCGCAGGCAGGCTGCTGGCAGCCAGTGCTGCTCAGGAGGGAGCCCCCTGCTTGCCAAGGGCTTGCTGGCTCACAGTCCCTCGCTGAAATTTGGCTATGAAGGCTTGGAAAGGATCTGCTCCAAAGCCAGGATGCGCTGCCGGCTCCTCGCCCTGGGAACGCGGCTCCATGACTTTCTTAATCCCTGGCCTCCCCTGGGCTCAAATGCTCCAGCCCTTGGACCCTCGCTGCTCTCACACTGCTCACAGCCCTGCAAGTTCATTAATGTTAATTAATGACTGCTGTGTTTCATATTAAAATCACCAGCTCTGAGACACAAAGAACTTTCCATACATCAACTGCTTCAAAGCAATCGTCTCTACAGGCGCTGGCTCCCGGCTCTAGCTCAGGATAATTGTGCATATCACCCTCAGGGAAGAGGGAAAAAACGACCCAGTATTTACCTTGGGGGAAGACTGCACCCCCGGAGAGCTACCTGTCAGCTCCTAATGGGTTACAACACTTGGTCTCTCAACAAATTATTCAAAATTACACCCTGGTTACAGAGAGAAGTGATCCACAAACCCACGGTGAAAGGCATAAGAAGTGTCTGACAGGCAAGAGAGGAGCCCACAACGGGGTGCACATACCAAAAGCCTTAGCAGCTCTAGAAGGTTAATCAGTATTGCTCATTTCATACAGTCTGGGATTATCCCACTAAGTATATTTTACACTCAATATATTATATTACTGCTATGCCTCCAAGGGAATGCTAGTTTTAAAAAAAATAAAGGAAATATTTCAAATAGAGTAAACAGCTCTTCCCAGATTTTGACATTTATTTACACTGAAAACTAAAATGCAATTGCAAATCCAATGCCTGATCTTTGCCATTCTTCCTGAGGCAAAATTTCTCCCAGAGGCAGCAGGAGTTTTATCTCAGTCATGGACTCCTGGGTTGCAACTTTACCTGATAAAAGTTTGTTCCTCAGTTCCTCCAGGACTTCTGTGCCCATTCTCATAAATTACCCACGGGCCAGGCTTCCCAACTTCTTAAAGCCCATCTCAAAGTCTCCTTGTGGCCAGCCCAGCCACGCTGCAGACCCCAAGGGCAGGAACATGGGGGTGGTGTTGGGATGGGAGAGGGCAGAGGCTGGGCACATCTGTGGCCATGGTGAGAGCAATAAACCTGGAGATTGTTTCTCCCACCTGGCACTTAGGTCCCTCCAAACCTCACCTCACCATGTGAATCACTGAAGGTTTATAAATGGCAGGCACTGGAGGCAGCTGGGATTTTAAGGACCCTGCATCCCACAGTTCACAGAGCATCCCCTCCCTAGAGACCTGCTACAGCTGCTCCCCATGAAGTTAAACAAACTTGGGACCACCAAAGCCTTTCACAGCCAACTGTGCAATCACTCAGATCACTGGCGCTTCCACATATGTTCAAGGGGATAGTTTGGGTTTTAAGGTTTTGAACAAGTCTGCTTTATCCCATGGAAGCTTAAGACATTTTATCTGAAGACAGGGACAAACAAACTCCTTAACAGATGGAAACAGTTCCTCAGATATTAAGTAATTAAGCACACTCAGCACATGTTGGCTCCCAAAGAAAATTGTTTTGAAGAGATAAGGCACTCTATAAATTGAGGTTTGTGGTCAACTAAAAATCTGCCATTTCATCTTTTGCTCACAAGGCTAATCTCATGAATTGGTACATGAAAATGAAGATACAAGGAGCATTACATGATTTACAAAATTATCAGATTGAGGGGTTTTTCTAAGCTTCCATGCTTGTGTTCTTTCATTTTTCCTGTGGTTAGCTAAGATTTAACAGGCAAGTAAATCTACTGCTTTTTGATCTTAAATTGCCTTTCTGTGCTTGCCTTGCTTCTAATTCCTGTGAGGAATGGAAGCAGCTTTTCCCTCCCGTGGCTTTTCCAAGGAAAGCAAGCCTTGAGTTTCCCCACATTTATGAATATTTTCCTCAGATTTGTGCCAATTTATGCCATAAATTGGCAACCCTTTGTTGTGTCCAAGACATGGACGCTCTGGTGACCACCTTCAGCCAGACCAGACGTGCGCGAGACGAGGATTGCAAAGCAGCGAGCAGGCACAGCTTACCATGGCTCCTTCGCTCTTACTCTGGGCAACCTCCCGCTGCAGCCGAGCCACACACAGCTTCTCCCTGAGGAAAGAAAAGCCTGTGAGCAGCAGTTCATTCTCCCCTGGCTCCCCCATTCCTGCCTGTGCATTCCTGCACATCGCTGGGGTAACCCCCGGCAGGCCCCGCTCTCCTCCCTGTGCTCCCCTGCAGTATCTGGTGGTTGTGTTATTATTTCATTTTGTGGCAGTCTGACAGAGCTGTCAATAAATCACCTGAATCCAAACATCATTTGCTTCATTCAAACAACAAAGCAGCTCATCATGCTGGTGATATGGAAACAGACTGTGCAAATCAGATTGTGTTATTTATTTTCCTATAGCCCTGCACATCAGCTTTATTCTGCACCATATTAACACATGCCAGAAGGCTGTTGCATCATCAATAAATATATGCATAAAATTGAAATTAAAACCATCTATTCTATATATAAACACACTGTGATGCATTTTGCAACTACTGAATTATTAGATTTTTTTTAATTAGCCTTTTTTCATGTAAGATCCTTATACAAATATTTGGCTCGACTCAACTAATAGTTAATTTGTTTAATTAAGGATTTGGCAACCACAACACATTTTCAAGTACACTGAAAAGAAAGAAGAAAGAAATGAAAAGTAGTGATTAGCATACATAGAAAAGGAAAGATAATTTCCCATTGTATGGCCTGGGGAAACTCCATCTCCCAAAAACCCCCAAAAGTGCCAAGCCAGGGCAGAAGTAGGACCCAGGCTTGGAAAATGCTCCTATCATTGACTGAGTCAGTGTCATCCAACATGAAAAACTAACTACTCTATGGTATTTCATTCCCAAACTTGCAGGAAAAAAGTAGCCTTTAAACCATTTCTCAAGAACCATTCCTGATGAGGAAAATCTGCACGCGCCTGCCTAATTCCTGTGGAATGACAGCTCTCCTGTCACTCAGCCACAGCTCAGAGCATGCCTGGGTCACTGCACCAGGCCCCCTCTCCATTTCAGCAGAAGATGTGGTGCTTAAGCTGAGTCTCTGTCGCTGAGCCCCGCTCAGCATCCCTCATACAGCCAACAACTGTGGGCATCAGATTAGCACCAGGCACTGCCAAAAAATCCTGATCTGTACACAGGGATGATATTTCTCAAGAACCATTCCTGATGAGGAAAATCTGCACGCGCCTGCCTAATTCCTGTGGAATGACAGCTCTCCTGTCACTCAGCCACAGCTCAGAGCATGCCTGGGTCACTGCACCAGGCCCCCTCTCCATTTCAGCAGAAGATGTGGTGCTTAAGCTGAGTCTCTGTCACTTGAGCCCCGCTCAGCATCCCTCATACAGCCAACAACTGTGGGCATCAGATTAGCACCAGGCACTGCCAAAATCCTGATCTGTACACAGGGATGATGCTGAAACCACTGAATATCAGCAAAAGTTAAAGATGACACAGCCACGGCCCTGTAGAAATTGTGTTTGTGCTCTCCAGCGTGATATCACGACCTTCTTTGGCAAATGTGAGAAATCATGGAAAATTGAGAAGTGCCATTAGTCAAGAGCCTTGACATAGGTGTCCTAAACTCATCTTCTAAAAGACACACACTACTTCCCCCCTTCCTTGCTCAGATACCATCACAGGCAAATTATAAAACTGGTTAATCCTATTTTTAGGGTTTAGTTCATCTGCTGGAAATAGCCCCTTGCATTTTTGCACTGCTTCAGTGCCCTAATATGTTCTAGTGGAAAAAGCAAGTATTCCCTTTGAGGAGGTTTTGACCTTTTAATTGCAAAACAAATGCCTAAAGATATTTTATGAGAAAATATGTGGGGGGTGGCGGAAAAATAAACAAACCCCCCCACAAACCACTCTTCCATACACTTCCTGCCAGTGGTCTGGAGAGATTTATTTAGCTATGTCTCCTACATCAGGAATACTCCTACTTCTCTCACTCCATGTTAATTCCAACATGGAATCAAATACACATTTCTGGAATTTTATGAGAATAAATTTCACTTAAGGTCCATTTACACAGGAGGCTCCTCCATTAATGCCAGGTATTCCCTGTCTGGGTGAAGATCCTGGCTGACACTCCCAAAGGGTTTTCTTAGCAATTTTCCCAGTGAAGGACAGCAAAGCATTCTCTTAACTTTTTTTATAGTATTGCTGCGTTAGGAACAAAACCACTTTTACATAGCAGAAAATGAAAAAGAAATTGACCGTTATGTAGAAGAGGGAAAAAAAAAATTGTCATAGTGGGTATACAGAAGAGACACTTTTCCAACAGTATCTTCAAATAGTCAGCTTTGAGACGAGCAAACTTTGTGCTCCTGTTTCCCCTCTCCCACCTGCGCTCCCCCGGTGAAGGAGCTGCGGACTCACAGCCAGACCATCAGATGCTTTCCCTCCTCTGGGCAGGATGAGTGGCAGAAGCTCAGCATGCCTGCGGACCACAGGCATCCCTGGGGCTGTTCCTGAGCTTTGTCAGGGATGAGCTTTGCCCACTGCCTGCTGTGAGCCATTCCCCACCACCTCCACACAAACACGCCGGTGTGCGGGGCAAGGAACGTGCTCAGACTCCCTGCACAAGCCAACAGCATTTGGAACTAATTTGCAGCGTTGGAAGTTTCCATATGAGATAGATGATGGGAAAAAACAAGGGCCTTCATGTCTAAGGATGACCAAATAAACCCTGTGGTTATTATCCACCATCTCAGTCAGTTCTGATTAAGGCAGCACCTTCAGTGACTACCCTCAGCCCCCATTTTTAACATGGTGTTACGACTGAATAAACATTTTGCTATGATTGAGTTGCAAAAACCATAAGATTTTAGCTGCTTTAGCCTTTCAGATGTTTCAAATGCAAAGAACATTTGACATGCAGCTTCAAAGTTAATCTTGTTTTTTAATCTTAGCTTTAAAATAGGAAAAAACAGTAGCATCACTTTGTTGCTATATGGTTTTATTTATTTTTAATCAAGCATGTTTCATCCCTATAGCATGTTTAATTAACAAAGTTAATTAGCAACTAAAGCCAACCTGCAAGGAAACAAAATCTTCTCTGGGGATTTAAAAAATTAAAACATGTTAATTGAGGAGGTCTCATGTTCTCTTTTGAAAAACCTCCAAATGATAAAAGGTTTACAAAAATGCTCTTTGAAAGCACAGTTTATGCTCTTAGGTTTGAATATTTGTATTGTAAGTGGCAAAATTCCCAGCCAAGGACTTTGCAAAGAAATAATTAAAGAAGCCAAACAAGGATTGAATTATATCCTTTCCAGATGGAACCAAGCACAAAAGTAGTCAGTGTGTGCATGGAAGAAAGATACATTTCAAATCCCAGTATCACTGGTAGATATTGCAGTAGCTTGTTCTAAAAAACAACAGTTTGAGGAAAGCCCGTTTAGTCCAAGAAAAACACAAATGTGCTAAATAATTATGCATATTCAGAACTCTTCTTAGACTGAAATTCCTTCTTTACTCTCCTTTCCCACCAGGTTCGGCTCATTCAACTGCCAGACAAAAGAAACCCTGGATCAGGTGGCAGTAACAGCTCAGGGCTCCGCCACAGAGCTGCTCTGCTCCAGCTCCTCCCCATCCACCGGGACAGAGGCTGGGAAGCCAAGGCAGGCACAAGCCCCTACCTAATTATGAGAATTACCAGAATTATCTCCTGATTCTGAACAAATGCTGATGCTCCTCCTGATGCGGTAACACGTTTCCTCAGATCAAGCACCACAGTAAAAGCCACACTGGGTCCATGAAAGGCTCCATTTTTCTCAGTTGTTCTTTTTGTATTGCTTCTGTACACTGATACAATAAACCCAAAAACTCTAGCAGTGTACTTCAGCTTCCCAAACTTTGATCTTCATTTTTATTTGGAAACCTCAGATGCAGAAACTGCCCAATATAGGGCTTTGCACCTCCATCTAACAAAGAAAGATATTACTTAAATTAGCTCCTGAATAAAGTAAAATTGTGATTAAATATATCCATTTGCCAAGACCTAAGCTATAGAGAACCAAGACATACTTTCAGTGGTAAATAGTAAAAAAGTAATTAAGTACTGTTTTAATGATGAAATGTAATTTTATCTTTAATGAAGAACAGAGTCGAGACTCAAAAAGAATGGGAAATATTTTAGAAACATCATCTGAAACTTAAGTTAATGCTTCAGCAAACTTTAAGCCCCATGATCCCCTGGGAGAAGGGCTCCATCCACCCTGACACTGTCCTTTCCTGTCCTGATCAGCCCCAAACCCTTCCAGCATGCATTGACAGCTCTTACATTTTCAACAAGTGTCAACATTGATGAAGATTTCCAACTTTTCCTATTTTCTAAATAAATTATTACTTCTCTGTACAACCAAATTCAATAGGTATGAAGTTTTCAAGTGACTAATTTGTTTCGCTACCCACCTTTTTTTATTCAAGAACAGGAATGTGTTTTATTCGTGTTTCATCCTGTCTTGGAATTTTTCACTCTGAGGCAATTTCATTTAGAAGCATCATACACCACAAAGTGAAGCCCACCCTTCCTTGTCATTTTATAACTTTCACTATTTGAAAAGCCATAAAATCACCAATGACAAAGTCAAGCTTTGAAAATACAACGGACATTTGTTTTATTGATGGTGACTGTGGCCAAGCACAGCGGCCAAACCATATTCCAGCGAGTCCTTCCACACCTTCTGGAGGCTATTTCGGAGCAGAGAAACCCCAACCAACTTTCCACTCAGCACTATTGCAGTGAGATTCAGAAGGTGAATAAATACTTTGTTCTCATGGAGAAAAAGCTAACAGAAGACTGGCAGAGACTTAGAACCCGAATTTGCGAAGCCTCCTTGTGCCTCGGAACCACTCCTTATCTGCCACCTATCAAAATTACTTCTCCTTAACTTCCCTCCCCCGTATCATGATTTATAGCCGCAGCATTGTTTTTCCAATGAACCAGAAAAAAACCCACAACTAAACCCCATCAAACACAGGTTAATCATAGCACGGTGCTAACAGCTCACCCAGGGGCAGGGCGCTGCTTTGTGCAGAGAGATGCAGTTTGCGCCCAGCCTCCCTCAGCTCTTGGTTTTCCAGGGAATTTCCCATCTGAGAGCTGACCAGGTTTGAAACGCCATGGGATGGATGAGATGGGACAGGGGAAGAGCTGAGGGTGGAATGGCTGCAGTGAACCCCGCGCCTCTTTCAGCTCCGACTGCGGGCGCGGCGCTCGCCGAGGCTCCTTCCTCGCTGCTCCCTCAATGTCAGAGCATTGTGGAACTGGGGTCCAGAGCCTCAGTGCCTTAGCCAGGTCTGCCAATAAAGGAGTCATCCCCAACAAAAAGATATTCATTGCAAATTTAAAGCTGAGCGAAGTACGGGCTTTATTTAACTGCTCTTACAATAATCGCAGGGACCGGAGTTACAATAATGGAAGCACTAATGCTGTCAGGCAGAAGCAGGAAAGATAGGATGAGCCACCAGCAAGGAGCAGCTCCTATTCACTGCTAACTTATTGGTAATAAAAGATAAGCCTACAGAAAATACAATTTACATTAAATTTCTCTTCTATAAGACATGATTCTGTCAAATCCGGACAAGCAAAACAGGTAGTAACTTATTTAAACTGTATTTTATTTGGGTGACAACAGCAAGGAAAAAGAAAATTATAACTATAATCTAAAATAAGGATCAGCAATCCTCATGGGGTCCTCACCAATTTCCAGTGGATTTTCATGCACATTAATCTGAAGAAGTTCAAAGACAACCATCTAGTCACTTTCCAGAAGCATCCAAACAAGACACCAAATACAAAAGAAATTTCATGGAAGAAATCATGGCAGAACAGGTCAGAAAGGGGGAGGCAAAGAGAGGAACATCATGAGGGCAGAGCCTTCATAATAAAAGCAAAAACATTGTCTTTGGCTAAAAAGTGAGACAGTTATAGTAAAGAAATTAGAAAGGAAAGGTTATCAGGAGTCCATGGCAGATGATCCCCGAATTGTTTCCATGACAAATTGCTCTCCCAGCACGAGCACCTGAGCAGGGAAATCCCCCTCCTCTGAGCATGAGCATGGGAACAGGCAGCAATGCATTTTTAACACAAGCATCCTCTCTCACACTAGCAATCTTTATTGTTTCATTGATATTTAGGTTTTTCAGCATTGAAATTATGAGTGCAAGGCAGCAAACTTTAATGATTTGTTGGTATTTCGGACAAAATTTTAAATATATCTATTATTCTATAAATATCTCTATTTATCTATTTATTAATGTTGGAGGGTCTTCTCTCATTATTGGCACTGACTCCACAATACTGCCCACCTTCAAAGTTTGTACCTATTTTGCCAAAAAAAAACCAGGTCTAGACCAAAAGTGTAAAATTTTTTTTTTCTTTTGAATATTGAAATGGTTTTTAACCTTGCTGATGCAGAAAAAACATCAAATGAAGAGCAAAAGCTTTATAACTAACTTTATAAATAACCTTCATTAGTAACTGTAAAATAATTAGAATGACAGGAAATAGAGCCATCAAGACATGGGTGTGGTATCAACCATCACAATGAAGGCAGATTCTTGACTAAGAAAAAAATAGGAAGAAAAAGTGATTTCCCCCCCCTCCCATTATGCACATATTCAGTTGGAGGATAAAAGATTAATGTCTGTGTGATACAATGCCAAATCATTGAGATAATTACAAATTATCTCAAGCAATCATTTTACAAATCTCCTGGAACGTCTCACTTTATGACCATTATTCATGAGATTATGCATTCAACTGCAATTCTTTTTTCAGATATATTCCACTGAAGCCTTTCTTTTGGTCAGAGATTCCAGAGCAAAAAAAAAAAATGAGTTTTTCTAGAAATATAAAAATTGAGGGAATACCCCCCATTTTTCTAACCATCTCTAGTCTGCAGAGAGTCGTGAGAGATACTCAGTGAATTTTAATAAACAGCCCCAACACAGAGCAGTAAATTGCAGGCAAGGGAGTTACACCTGGCTATCAACTTGAATGCAACCTCCTCAAGTATGAAACATCAAAACCCAAGTGCCGAGAAACACCAAGTAAACAGCACCAGAATACTGAACTCTGAAATACATATAAAGTACAAGTTTTCACATTATAAATTAAATAGTCCATGATTTATGCAAACCTTGCATTTACCAGAAAGCAAAGTTAAGGTTTTAGCAGGGCCAATTTTGCATGGATTTGCTCCCTGTTTAAACCTCTTGATTCAATATGTTCCAGCAAAACTACTAAAACTCACGGCTAAAAATAAATGGGCACTGGATCCATCACACAAAATTTGTTATTATTAAAAGTGATACATTAACTATAAAACTTTTTGTTTCTGTTCTGAGATACACACCTTAAAGTATAGAGAAAAAGCAATTTGACAAATTCACACTGATGTAGTTTGGAATTTTTTGACATAAGTGACTGATTTATCAATTCTAATGCTACGTATACAGTAATATTTATATTTAATGCTGTATTATTTCTGCCAATAAGTTGCAATCCAAGAAGCATACAGTGGGAACTTGTACAATTAGACAAGCTGCCAAGTTCTCAAAGAATTATCATCACTGAAAACCTCAGGATTCAAAAAGAAAAAAAAGAAGGAAAGGACTAATAGAAGATAGTCAGGACTATTAATTCAGCAAAAGAAAACTTTACATCACAATATAGGCAGCTGTTGCACAGAAATCCCCATTCTTTTCTAAGGGAATTACTGCTTGCTCTTTGTCTCAGGTGCTACTTTTAAAAATATTTTACACTAATGAAAACATGCTTAATCAAAGCACTTAAATGGTACCAAATTTCTTCCTGAGAATCCTTTCACAGCACAAGGTCTTCAGTTTGCACTTTTCTAATTAAATCATATTGTAGTGTTTATCTGATTTTTGATGGCATCCTCAGAGCCACCACATTATTCTTAAGACTTTCTTCAGTACAGGTGAGTGTGAAAAGCAAATTGTCCTTCTGGTACATGACTAATTCACCTGATCCTCCCTCAGCAGTACATGGTCCAGGAGCTCCAGCTCTTGAAGTGGGATGATAAGACCACAGAGGTTGTTCCAAACTTCCCAGTTTAACTTGATTGTGCAGTTGAGTTCAGAGTGGGTTAAGAAAGAAGCACAGGGTCATTGCTACATGGAAGTCTGGCCCATGGGGACAGACAACAGTGTAAGTCACCACCTTCTAATCCCTCTTATTCCCAACACACACAAACTGACACTCCTCATTTTACATGCCCACAAGATGCTTTTTTTGGTCCTAATCCCCAAACACCTGCTCTCTTTGCTGGAAATGCCAAAGCTGGTGACAGTGGGCTGTTCAGTAGAGCTGACATGGGCCTGGGGACACATCAGCCACCAACACAAGGAAGGTGCTGCTGAAGCAGATGTTGCTTTTAGATGAGGCACACTTTTATTTCTGTGTCTTGGTGACACTGAAAGCCACAGCAGATATGTGAACGGAGAAGCTCTGCCCACAGAGCTATCAAAAGATTATTTTTTTAATGCATATTTTTTAATGCACATTCAGGAAAGAAGAGACAGAGCAAGGACCAGATAGCAACCACTCTGTGTAAGGGCAGCTGTCCCATCTTGCCTGCCCTGAGCACACCATTCAGCACTTCTGCTCTACTCCAGATTTCAAACCAGCCTACAGCCGCAGGTCGCGCACAGAACTCCTGTTAGGGCAAGCAAAGCTGTTCCTCCTCAGTGCCATTGCTCTCAGCAGTGTCTCCCAGCTTGTGAGTGTGTAAATTCTCATCTCTCTGTCTGCTGTTCAGTTTTAATCTGGGTCAAGCCTTTCTCTAGACCAGATAGAGTCTCAGTCCTTGTGTTTCTGGTTGGGGTGTTATGGATAGTTTGCAGTATCAGATCCTTAGAGCATACAGATTTATACCATTTTTACTGTATGGTTTACTTATGCTTTGGGGCTTTTTTCTTAAGTAGCTATTTAGAATCCAGAAGATATCCATCCTGCAATATGCGAAATCTTTGGTTTGTGACCCAAACTCCTTCAGCCATTTCTAGCAGAAGTGAATTATTTTTTTCACTGAGCCTAGATACAAGATGACCTTGGAAAATGAAAAACAAAGGAAGAAACAAGCAAACAAGGTTTTCTTATTGCAAAGGACTCGGAAGTTGAGCTAACAAATTCTCCCAATCACTTTTCCTCATATAAATTTTTTCTCTGGAGATTTGTCACATGGAGATGATGTGCTGTGGAAATTCTTTTGAAAGGACATGCATTTCCCTAAGGGGTTTTTAATGAGAATTTATTGCTCATGAAAGATTCAGGATTGGCAGCACTTCAGTCTTCAGTTAATGATCTTTTGTTTATTAACATAAAATGCATCACACTTAACAGGAGTGTAACTTTCCCAACCAATGCATCAAAGCACGGAAGAATTCTCACCCCTTCTCCCCTGAGGCTGTCTGAGAGGGTGTTAGCTGAAATTTATATGGTTGTCCTCTATGAAAATGAAGTCAGAACTCTTGTTCCACATAAAGCTGAAAATCATGGAAACATTTTTTCATAAACTAACAGCAAGAAATGTCAGTACACTGCTGTGACTTCTCACAGCACCTATTCCTTCCACACAAACCTTTTACCAGAACTAGAAAGTATTTGCCTGGTCCTAATCTAAATTGCTTTTACATTCTGTGGGTAACATTCATGCAAAGTACTGATTCCACATCCTGGTAGTAAATTCCTATCTTTAGAAAATCAACAAATTCCTGAAGAGTGATGAAGACTACAGGCAACTGGGTCTATAAACCAGAGATCCCAGAAACACACCCCTCAGCCACCTCTTGTATTTTAAGGAAATAAAGGCAGAAATACATTTTTTACACAAAAAAAAAAAAAAAAAAAAAAAGGATGAAACCCAACACTGAAGGAAAATGGGTGTAAGGCACAAACCCCAAATTCATTGTGTTGGATACTAAGCTCAACCAAACTTTTAGATCCCACTGCTTTCTTCATAACTAGCTTTCCTTTGGCTCTGCCCAAGAGATACACCCAGTTCTCATTTGTTTGTGAGAATGCTCGGAAAGATTTTCCTCCCTGCTCTCTACAAAGCTTTTCACTTTTGCTGTTACAGTTCAAAGAAGATACCTCATTTTGCTTCATTACTGGCTGACCTCTTACCACTGTTTTCCACTCCTTTGTTCCCAGATCATCACAACAATTCCTGGTATCCTTTGTAATCTCTTTCTAAAGGAAGGTGTTACACAGTGTGATGTGTTTCTATCCATGCAGAAAGCCCACAGCACGAGGACTTAGGGTTTTCTTAACAGGCTGCATTTGCTATATCTTTTTTCTCTCTGAGCTGTATTTATTGCAAACTCTATAACCTTCTGGATGTCACTCATGTCCTGTTCTAAATGAACACTGAAATACCTTGTAAAAACCATGTGGATAAGAAACAAGACCAAAGTGTTTTATGTTGCTGTGCTCACTTTGCTCACAACCCTTTCTCTTGACCTTTTTGTGTTCACACAATTGTTCAATACTTACATATTTTGGTATAAATCACTAACAAATCTGCAATGACCTTCCACTCACAGAGAAAATACAAAAAAGGATCAAACCTGGTCAGAAAGAGTAATTTTCTTTACTTGTTGTTTTCTTTCTTGTAATCTCATTTTGCCCCCTCAAGAATACTGTTCTGGTATGACCCAGAAATCCTGTTCACTCAGGGGACAGGTTTCTGCTGGGAACTGTCTGCATTTTAAGGCCAAAGGAGCTGAAACTCAGATCAGGCCCCTGGAGCAGTGTTTTCTGTTGTAACCCATCCCTGCTCTTCTCTACCAACCCACCTGAGATACAAGAGAATTTTTTTCTCACATCATTATACAGAAAATTAAATAACCTGAACACTGAGATTACACTTTTGGATACAGCACTTTTGATACAGCCCCTGCAGGTACCTTCCAATAGGATTCTCAGCAAGTGACAGATGAAATAAATGAAATAATTATTTTCTGAGAGCACTCCTTAATAGTCTACATCAAATATATTAAAGATTTACCAACGGGCAATAATTGCCACTTAGTTTTCAGTTTCAGGAATGTGATCCTGTTTATTGAACACAAAGATTTCAAAAGAGAAAGAAATTCAGACTTTTGTATAAATTTCTGTGGACTTGGATAAGCTATAGTTTTGTGAAGAGAAAAACAGATGAAAGCTAATAAGAAGGATTTAATTTTTTTTAATTTAAAGTGATGCTGTAACACAAACTTCCTTGGAAAAAGTTATAAACTTCTGGACTTGCCACTGTCCCCCCCAGACTAAGAAACGTGTTTTACTGTGCCTTAAAAAAAAATATTCTCTACACCACATCTCACCAGGCCAGAACGAAAACAAGCAGTATGCTGAAAATCACTTTGAAGTAACCCAACACACAAATTCATATTCATGCAGCCTTATAGCAATAAAATCAGTTCCATGCTAATGAAATAATTGTTTCTTCTATCATTCTGTCTATAAAAGAACACTAGATAAAGTCAAAGGCAGTGGCCTCTGGCTGATTACGTGTTTTGGCAAATTAGATGATTAACTGAAACCTCAAACCCAAGCTTTGCTGTCTCAGTAGACCTAGAAGAGGAGAAAAAAAGCTTTGCTTTTGAAAGGACATGGCTCTACAGGGAGCTCAGCCCAGCCTGAGAGCACTCCTCAAAGAGCAGTGTTTGTAGTGAGCACACAGCCCTGCACACAGCCTAATTCCACCAGAGAAATTACAGCTGTCACTTTAAATAATGGAAGCAGCATATGGCAATATATGCAAAACACTTCCCAACATGTTCAAGTAGAGATGGAGAAACTAAGTTATCAATGACAGTTTTACCACACAATATACCAGTGTAACACTTAACAACACTGAAAATGAAATCCAGACTTATCAGTGGGGCGATGGCAGTATTCCTATATTTATGAAGGTGTTTAAATTCACATACTGTCAAATCACAACTAGGAATAAAACAGGGAAGACTGAATAGCAACAGGCAAAACAGGCACAAAGATCCACTTATGTTGTTCAAGTTGTTTTACTGAGCTCAGTTAAAAAATTCAGCATGTGGTACCCTGAATTTGCTTCAGTACATCTCAAGCTCTGCTCTCTGAATATTAAATGACAAAACATTATCAGATGAAAGCCCAGTACTGTCTGTCTTTCCAGCTAGTAGCTCAACAAAGCTGGGCCAGAACTGTTACTTGGAACTTTTTCAGTTATTTGTGATGTGACTGAAAATGCTATTACAAAAGAGTGTACTGTCATCCTTTTACATGTAAACACAATCTTTAAAAAAGGCTTTCTGTTTATAACCCGAATCAGGGAAGCAAACACCTTCAAGAAAGCCCAGACAAATGAAACCCTCTTGGGGCATTTTAAATCATTTTCCCCAAAGACAGCAGCCAGCTCTGCTCTGTGAGTGAGGCTGGCTTCTCAGAGCTCAAATAGCATCAACTTCAAGGGAAGTTCAACTTCAGCAAACAAAACAAGTCATTTAAAAGATACGGATGAATAAGGATTAAGATGTGTGAGTGTTCAGGCATTTCCAAACATATTAAATGTATATTAAGAAATACTAACTGTCTGAAGTATTAAAATGGAAATGCTTTCAGCAGTTCAAATGTCAACCAGACATTTAGGCAATTCCACATTTCTCCAGTTTCAGCAAAAAAAGCATGTTTTGAAATCATCTGATGTTTGAATAAAGCTCTTTGCCATTTTCCACAGCAGATGCATTGTATCTGGGTAATGAACTGTGCTCTGAAATAACTTATTACAGTCATCACCACAGCCAGCTACATCACCTTTGGCAGAAAGCAAAATAAAAATCACACAGCACTCACACAGCATCACCACAAGGATTACTTCATTTACAGAATCAGGAAAAGCTCCATTTCAAATCAAGGTATTGATTATTTCAGAATTTAATCCCACAGTCAAAAGCTGTAACAAGAAAATAAATCCAATAAAGCGCATTTTCCAATTAAGTAAGTGACCCTAATCTTGATTTTAAATTTCTTTGATATTAGAGATCATAAAGTAGAACTACACTTTAAGTATCCAGGTTATTAGAGTAGGAATTAAAACAGACACATATAAAACAGGTAATTAATTTTATAGGTAAATCTCCCACATCATGGCCATGCCTTTAGTAGGTAAGATCAAAACAGCTGAGACAAAATTCATACATTGGTACCTTGAGGTTTTTCTGCTTAAACCTAAGCTTACCTTCATTTCCTTACCTTATTTTAACAATAAAAGGGTCAGAATGAGGCTGCAACCAGCACCTACTTTAACATCCACTCCCAATAACCAGCAATTGTCTTAGAGAAAATCAACAGGAGCAAACTCCTCCATTCCCTGGGTTCATTAGCAAACTGTGGCTTTTCGCAGGGATTTACAAGAGTGCAAAAAGAGCTGGAAGCTCTTGTCTGTACAGAATATATGTTACTAATGGTCTAAGTTGTTATAGAGGTGGTCAGAGTTCAGGGGATCAATATCCAAGATGTTTGGGTTCACTTTCCTCCCCAAAAGTCCCCAAAGCAAAATAGAATTGCTTCTCCTTTTTCACCAGGCTGCGAGAACCAGCAGACTTTGATAGGCTGAGACACTTCCATGTTGACATATCTTCCTTAACAAGATATTGTCTTAATTAGTTTCATCTGCCATTTGGAGGTTATCTAGAAGACAAGTTAAGGATTTTTTTAGTGAAGCAGAAAAAGCCCATATGTTTTTAGGTTGTGTATTATACCTATTATACCTGCTCATTACTGCACATCCCACAAAAACAGTTTTCACAGCTGACACTGAAAGCTGTTATCATCTAATTTCACATGGAAATGAAATGCTAGCATATCTTTCTGCACAAAATACCCACATATTCATCCCTTCATCAAACATTTTTGGTGAGCAGGCATGACCCAGACACAGAGGTGTTGCCTTGCCCTAAACCAAAGTCTTTACCCTACAAAAGTAAAGCCAGCACCAGCAGCACTTCCCTGGCCTCTGCAAAGCTCTTGGCATCAACGCAACGTCCCAGTGTGCTAGATGTCAATAAAGCCACATGCTAAATTCAAAATTATTTTAGTTAGCATACTGCTGCTTTTTTCCCAGTCTCAGATAAAGATAAGGAAAGGACAGAAAAGGATAAACTCTCAATTTATATGATGTTATCAACAGGTACTTTCCCCCAGCATTGTCTTGTGAAACCATTATGAAAAATGGTACCTACATATAGACAGTGCTTCTGTATGCATCTATAAAAACTACAGCTTTGTTTAAAAGCCCTGAGCTTCCAATTTCTCAGAGTTGCAGGTGACCGCTAGAGAAAACAATTTATTTTCTAGATAGGCAGGGAATAATTTCTCTTTTCCCCTATACACAAACCACAGTCTACAGAGTTTCCCAAAGACATACTTTGTTTAAAAGCAGCAATATTTTTGGAGCATTACCTGCAACAATGCCAATCAACTTTTCTACTACGAGGAAAATGTTTCTCAGTGCAGACAAGTACTGATAGTCAAAAGTATATTAATGAAGAAGAGTATTTAAGACCACTAGAAAATGATGCCCATGATACCAAGCAGTAATTTAACGCTTTAAACAGGCAGCCAGATGGCTGGTTTCAGTCAGCCCATTTCCACTGACATGTATTTAATCAGCTGAGTTACCCCAGACAAACAAGCAGCATGGATTTCCAAGGGCAGGACAATGATGGAGTGGGATAACTGGAGCTGGAGATCAGCAGGGTTTAGAAATTACTTCAGGCTGGGGCTCACCAGCCCTTGGCAGGCCAGAGGCTCAGTCCTGCTCCCTGTGCCAGCAGGACAACTCAGGCACCTGCTGGAAGCCCCAGGGGCTCAGCAGGACCTGCAGGACATTCCTCCAGGACCAGCCACAATCGCCCAGATGGGCTTTTAATGACAGCCCCTCTGCTCCACCGCCTCCTGCCACCCTGGAGGGCACACACCCCTCTGCCAGGGCCCAGCTGGCCCGGCAAAAGCCACACAGGGAGAGATCTGCTCCAAAGGGAGGGGAATAAAACCCTGTGCTGTGTCCCTGCCACAAAGCAAAATTCCCTCTGACTCTTCAGACTTTTAGCCTATTCAGTAGAGACCTCCAGCCACTGTCACACTCTGGCTGGACTTTTTCATTTAGGTTATCAATCTGCTCCTTCCTCAATGGTCAGAGGAATTCCCTGGCCAGCCACCAAACAGTCCCACTAAAGAGCCATGCTTTGACTATTTATTAACTGTACCCCTCAATGCCCATCCTCTCTGTACCTGTTTTAATTCCCTCCACATCCTCTCCTCCTGTATTCCCACAAAACACTCTGCTTTTCACCAGGGTTTTAACACTGCTGAAGTCAATGAGTTCTCACCAGCTCTAATACGTTTGTTTTGGTGCTGGTTCTCCTAAGCAAACTTGGTTTGATCCTGAAGTCAACGATTATGGACAGAGCCATTCAGGAACATCTGTGTACTGTCCCTGGACATCACAGAAGAGGACAAACCTGGGGAGAGCCAACATTACAATCTCTGAAGAGGTTAAAGCAGCAGGACCAGTAATTGCAGAGAGCTGACAGAGCCCCTCCTGTCATTTTACACAAAATGAAAAAAGGTGTCGTAAATTTTCACAAATGGCACAAATATTACAATTTGAGTACTCAAACACTTATTTCTACCTCAGCACTCCACAGGAAATGTGCAGTTTGAGGTGGTAATGGAACCACATCAATGACTCCCAGAACCAGCCCAACTTTCAAACAACGTGCCTTGAGCCTCACTGCAGAAAGAAATGAAGACATTACCCATGCCAACCACAAGAAATAATCTCATACTTAGTGCTCACTGTTACACACCATACTGCTCTATTTATGCCCTTTTTATGCTCTTCTATGCACAGAAGTACATAACATTGTCTTTATTTTAAACCAGGCAAAGTTTGAGAGCTTTCCTGAGAGGCAAGCATTTTGTTTTTCATTTCATTTTTAAAAGGAATTTAAAATCTTGATCATAACATCCAACAACAAACAACAGTGGAAGTCAGTGCCAGGCTTGCTTATTTTCAGAAATAAAGTTGAACAGTCTCAGGACCTTGTCATTTGAGCATAGATTGCATTTTGGCATATCAGATGCTGCAGTAATGGGATTTTGTAAATCTGAAATGCATTCATATTGTGTACATAAAGAAATCTCTTGATGTTTTACTTAGTTCAATGCTCTTTTTCATCATATGTACCAACCCATGCCCCCCTGCGTTCAAAAGCTAATAACCAATACATCTGATGAAAATTAATTGTCTTGACAGCTTGCATAAAAACTATAAAGGTGCAAAGGAAAAATGCTGTGGCAGCATTTTCTTTCTCTGTAGGACAGTAGCTATGGAAACTATCTTCAGAGGCCAACTGGCCGCCATCCCAGTGCACCACAAAAAAATCAAAATGCTACTTTTAGAGGGTTAGTCAGTGGCACCAGTCATAATTATCAACATCTATGATGTTGCTGCACAATAGCCACAGCAAAATATTGGTTGATGTTGTTGGGAGCAAAGCTGATATTAGAGCACTATTACAGACCTGGATAACACAGAGCCTTATAAACTGTCCTCATACTGATTATGACAACCTGTCAAAAATTGCATAAAAACATCTAAAAATAGCTGTCTAAAATATCAATGTGAAAACCATCCAATCTCCTAACAGAAAATATTTTATTACTTATTATGATTTAAATACTCAGGTAAATACTTGCAGATGAAGAGGAAATCTCTAATGATGCTATTTAACTGTCACATTTCATTAACTGAAACTTCTCCTTTCCTGAAGGGTTTTATCCCATATAGCTAGCATGAACAAAAGCTGTGATTTCTAATACAGTCTGAAAAAATCATCATTTTTATGAATGTTGAGAGATTATGAAGGATTTTCCCCTAAAAAGATAAGACACAAAGGAGCCAGAGGTTCATAATTGCAAATGCACGTGGCAACTTTCACTGCCTGCCACGGAAGAGTTCCTGTGGAAATGTAGTCACAGGTCACTGATGAGACTCAAACCTTTGAAGAAATGTGTCTTCCAGCCAGAACAGAACTCAAAAAGCAGGAAGATTTCAGTCAATAAGAAACTCACTTATAAGGAAGAAAGCTTGAGTATAAATACACATCAAGTATATACACAGAGGTTGGTATTTCACTCAACCACACAATTTTGTGACTCTGTGGCATTCTCTAGGGGGTAATTTCTCTCCCTGTGGATATCTTTCTCCAGTTTCTCTGCAAAACTCCTGCTCTGACACCAGCAATTCTTATTTAAAAGGCTTATGGAGACTCCCCAGGAAGGGCAGAGTTATACAGAGCAGGTTTATGCCCAGTCAAAAGCCAAATTCTCCCCAGTGCCACCCTGCACTGGCTGGGTCTGCTGGGGGCTGTGCAAATGGAACCTCTCGAAGGATCTGACTTGAAACCTTGGGACCTTGACATGCACTACAAAACCAAACACGAGTCTGCTGAGGCACTGGGCTGTTATCATAGTAACCTCTGAGCAGCCACAAATCAATGATGGCCTCATTCAAAAAAGTCTACGCCTCTGGGCAGAAAATAAAAAATAAGGCATGTACTAAACTACAGGTCATTTAGACAACTTTAAAATTCAATTTAGCTCACAGATTCAATCGCTGTTATCCACCTATGTCTGCATCCCCATGCTGCTGCTTTCACTGAGGAGCTGTGATCCATCTCCTCCTCAGCTCACCAGGATCTGCCTCTAAGAGCTGGGACCCAGCTGCGTTCACAGCAGCCTGTGCCGCTGCAGCCCCATTTTGCCTGCTGGAGATCCTCTAACCCAACCACTCCACTGGCCAGATCACTCCAAATTCAAGCAAAGTGAGTGATTTCCAGGCTTTTAAACCAATGTGAATTACTATAAATAACAAGTAGGTCAAGACCATGTTCTCTCTTGCACACAACAAATGATCCAATTCTGACCCCTGCAGGTCCCTCCTCAGGGTGGTACAGCCTCCCCTTTGGGGATCACTGGGTGAGGTGGCACAGGGGCAGCTCCAGGGAAAACCCAAATATTCTATTCCAGTCACCCTGGTCTGTCTCCTTGTATTAGTCACAACCTTCAACAATTCTGCAAGTGCTGTATGATTTTCCACAGGTGAAAGGTTTCTTTCTCTAATAGAGGAAAGATGTCTAAGCTGTGGGGTTTTTTTACAGATCTAACATGCCTGTTCCTTATTTTTAATAAATTAGCAGTGTTGAGCAGCTTTCTTTATAAAGCAGCAGATGCAGTCTCTCAGAAATACTTACTTACTTACACTACCTATTAGACAGTCAAAGAAATAAATTAAGACCTTCAATGCAGTCTTAATCCAAACTATTTCACTGATTGACTGAGTAGCTCACCATTTGGAAAAGGAGCTTTCTCTCTTCCTATCCCGACCTCACTGATGGGATAATTTGGAATAGCACTGTAAAAGAAAAACAATAACCCCACAACAAAAAGGGGAAACTTTTCTGCAGGCAGAGGGAAATTCACTACTGCTTTAAATGGGAAGAGAAACCCAGATGCAGGGCTGTGATTGCATCCTGTCATGTAGGAGCTCTGCATCTGACATATTGATTGGGGTAACTGGAGGGAGGAGGATCATGCCATGCCTAGATTCCCCCAGTGCCATCAATAAATCTCCATCTGACTGGAACTGTGGGTTATATCTTAGATCTAACAACAGCTCTCATTAATTCACCTGTTACCTTTACATGGTTATATCAGCAGAAAACTGCAGCAAAACAGACCAGAACTATTTGTTACATGCCTCACACTTGGTTTGATCCAGCTACTACTAAACAAACCAAGTTATGGTTCAGCTAACTTGGATCTGAGTCAAAAATATGTGGTCCATGCTGCCACCAGAAAAGAGGAGATTAACAGAACTGAAAGGAGGGACAATAGGGTTTGTGTGCCAAAAGCCTGAATCTTTTCCTCTGTTAATCCCATCAGAGACACCCATGACTGAAAACCTCATCTTGCCTACCGTCCTTAAGACTATCACAGCTACACGCTGCCGAGTGAAGATGTTAAGGAGATTAATCCAGACTTTAATAATATTTATCTAAGTATTGCTAAAAATATCTCCCTTAGAAAAGCCTTAACATGACAAGGGAGAGATAAACTCACATATTGATACATCCCGAACTATCCAACCTCCACCCTTGCACAAAACCCAGAATCAGACAAAAAATACACAATAAATAATAAAGCATGTTTTCATTACTCTAGGAAGTAAATCCATCAGGGACCACTGTCCCATATGCTTTAACAGCCCAAACTACACCAATAAGTTAAGAGCACTGGCTTTTAACAAAAAAATATTTAAGTAGTTATGAAAAATCTGATCCTTTCTTTGACACAAGTAGTTCTACCCTAGAAAACAAGTCTCAGTAAAATAAAAGATTTCTAACACCTGTTAATGCCACACTTACTCTCCTACAGTTTTATGGTTTGGTTTCACCCCTCACTCAAATGCATGCTGTTGCAGATCTTAGTATCTTTCTCCACACCTTCTGTCACACCTTTCAACACCTGTATCACGAATCTCAAGACTGAACAGGTTGTTCCACTGCATTTCTTTTATTCCTTTCATTCTGACACTTTTCTAACTCACCTTTTCAAACTTAATAGAATCTCCCTTTGCAGTTAAGTATTTTCTGCCTTTGATTAACTCATGCAAACCTGCAGTTCTCTTCCTGAACACAACTTCACATTTTCTTCAGGAGGAAGCAAATCAAAATTCAATAAGGTAATTTCCTTCCTCCTCACCTGCCAAAATCATGTTAATATCTCAGTCCCCTCTCTCTAACCTGGTCTCCTTACTCTTCCTTAGAGTTCTGCCGTCCCTGATTGCAGTTCCTTGCCATACAGGTCTAGCACAGTCTTTCCTGTAATAACAACAGCCATCCTTGACTTTACTTCATTCTCTGAACATTGAACAACTACACTGCCCCTCATCCTCATCTTTCCTCCTTGTCTTTCCTATCAAAATACCAGAAGTGGTGTTTGACCCTGTGTGTTGCAATGTCAGGAACCAACTCCTATCTCCTCATCAGGGAGCTGTGAAGCCTCCTCCTCTCAAACCAGGAGCTGCTTTACATGGAGTCCAGAACAGGAAACCTTGGGATGTGCTGGGACTTGCTGGGTTTCAGGTATGGAGTTTGGGCAGAGGCAGCCCAAGACATCAGCATTTGTAGGCTCCTGCTATCCACCGACACATTTGGACCTGTAAGACACAGTGCCAGCCACGGAGCTGAAGCAGCTCTTCAGATATCCAGCCTAGTGAGAATGTCAGGCTTTGAGAACAAATAGAACCCCTGACATCAAAACAAATCTATTCTTGCTCTCTGACTAGCAATTCCTCATTTTTCTTTGTACCCTGCAGTCTAACTCTCTCATCCTTTGCTGAGCTGTGTTTCACACATACAGTGTCAAGTTTGGGAGACAGACATTCTTTGTGATCATATTTTAAGCCATTAGGTGCATTTGCAGTGCCAATTTAACATGAAGAGGGGCATTTTCTCACTGAAAACTTGATGTGTGGTGATACTTAAGGTTTAGGGCCCACCATTCCTGATAGCATGCCTTGATTTCCCCCTGCAGCTGTGCTCCAGGACAACACCCTGAGCATCCCAGATTTAACACAGATGCAAGGTCTCCAGCAGCTGACTCCCTGCTGCATGCCCAGGACAGCAGCTGGTGCAACCCCTTGGGCCAGCTGGGAGATGAAGTGGAGGTGTGGTCTTGGACCCACCAGGGATCACAGCAAATGATCAATTTTTTTCTCATTTGTGCCATGTCAGTTGGTAAAACCAATGCTCCTTGTCTGGGCTCTACTTCAATGCCATAGCAAATGTAAATAAAGTTATTTAACAAGAGTGAGCACTAAAAAAAAAAAATAAATCAAACCTTAGCCATATACAACACCACTATAATTGTTCATTTCCATTAGGTAAGATTGAAAATTGATAACTTACTCATCTCCAGCATACAAGATCTAGCAGTAGGAGTAAAGCCAACGTTACTTGAGAGACAGCCCTGCAGCAAAACTTAGAGCAAATTGTTCCTGTGTTATGAACTACAAAAACCCATCTAGAGCTTAGATACCAGAGGCATTCCCAGCAGTCTTCTCTACTACCACATGTGCTATTTACATGAAAAAATATTTTTATATGCTTGAAGGTTGGCACGTCAGATTCCCATTAACACCACCAGGAATGACTGCAATTCAATCTCATGTTCAGTAGCCACCAGGAATCACTTTATTGCAGATTCCAAGAAGGCCAGGACACAACACATGGTTACTGTGGCTCCACTGGGAGCTCTGGTCCTCTCCCAAACCCAACAGAAAGATGCATTTATTGCACTGGGTTTGGCCTGCATTCCTCTCTGACCACACATCACACAGGTGTGTTCTTAGCCAGGACACTGCTGCCCTTCAGGGTGCAGGAAGGCACTGAGCTCATCCTTTTAAAAATGCCAGCTGGCTCCTGTGCCTGAGACTGGGAACATCCACTGGAATGCACACATACACAGTGGGCATGCAGAAGAGGTACACAGGCAGCCAATTCAAAGAAGGGGAGAGAAAGGGAAAGAAATGGAAAAGTTCTGTAAAGATCGATGTCTTTTGCCACAGAAATGACTATTTATGGCAATGAAACCTGAAATTATAATTTGAAATGCTTAAAGCATGTAGCTCATCTTCAGAATAAAAAAAACCACTCAGAATAAGGATGTGGTGTATTCAGGCACAAATTACTTTATCATCACCAACTATACAATGGGATAAGGATTTCAGCTTCCTGTAGTGGCTCAGATCAAGAGCATGGGTAAAACCTTGGCACAGAGAAGAACTGAGAGGATTCAAGTGGACATAATGAGAGAGCAGCTGCATTGTCCATTTAGAACAACACAGGCCATCAGGAGCCAAGAGCCTTTTTAGAGGGGTTTATACACAAAGCAAGGGAAGTTATTAGAAGGTGGAAAAAAGATGTACATGGACAGCAACTGGTATATGTTTGGCTCAGACACTTGGAACCACATGGATTTAAGAGAAATCCTATAAAGAGAGACAGGGAAAAGAAGAACACTTATTTTTGTTCTTTCACAGCACACAGCAGTGTTGAGAACTTTGCTTCTGTAATATATCAAACTTTTTTTCCCACATATTGGTTTTTCCTTCATGATTTTACTTTCATTCCAATTATTCTGAGGAATAATTTATGTTTCAGATGCCAACTGTCAGTGCACACACCACAGCAAGATGCAAAAGTACTTGATTCTCCTTTATGAGCCATTAATTTCTGCACTTTAAAGATTCTCTCTGCAGAAAAAAAAAAGCAGCTTCCTATTTTCCTTTCAAATGATAAGTATAGAAGAAAAAATAAATTCTCAAAGAAACAGACAACTCGAAGGTTTCTGACATAAGTCTTGCTGCATAACTTTTTTTAAAGGTTTAAATCATTTGAATATATCAAAACTATTATGTATATTCTTTAAAATTCCATTCACATCAGCTTGATACTGTAACCATCACCAAATGTTCTAATGCTATCAATTCTTTCATAATTCCTAGGAGTTTCCATTATATGGCATCTAAATATCAAATAGAACCAAGAAACAGAATTTTACTGCTGTAATAATCCCTCCAGACCTTCTTCAGAATGAAAGCATAAACACAAATCCTACCATCAACCTTCTGGTTGATGTTTTAACACAAATATTTTTAAAATTTCCCTTTCATTCTCTCCTTTCTGAGCAGTGGAAATTCTGCATCACTGCTCTGACAGCCTCAACTTCACCATGGTGCAGTTTCAGGTGAAAAAAGAGGGTTTAAACATCCATGGAAACATCAGCCAAGGGCAGAAACACCATGCTTGTGTCTTAAATACCAGTCCCAGGTCAGTTCCATCACTTGACAGGATTATGTTTTAGCCAAATCTAACAGCAGCTATTGAATTGCACCTCCTGAGAACTGGAGCAAAGCAAAGGGGATTGGGTTGGTTTGGGGTTTTTTTGTACAGCACCTCTTTGCAAGGTACAAGTGAACAGGAACACACACACTTAGCTTTGCATGCAGAGTAGCCTATCTATTTCAGTGCTGTAACTCCAAGGTTAAGCAGGTGTCTAACTGGTGGCAAAATCAGGGTCTTAAAAGGAAAATTAATTAGGGTAAGAAGTGGATTTATGCACAACACCTGGCTGCTGCTGCTGCTGGGCTTATCTGTGTAGGGATTTATCTGGTGGAGACAAGCAGTGGTGTAGCAATAAGGCTCTACAACAGTTGTAATCAACCCTACATGGCACAGAAGAAGAGTTAACCATTAATAATTATTACAGAAAGGGAAGTTCTTTCCTAAAGAAAGAGTGTGACATGAAGTACTACAAAACATACATTTCTACACCAGCAAGAAAAACTTGTCAGTTTATTGCTACATGCAATAAACAGCAAAAATGCAGATGAGGAAAAGCTGAAGTGGGAATAAATTTCCTAGGAAATACTCTAGAAAAGAGACCAGACTAAAAAAGCCAAAAACTACAATACATACAATATGTATGTATACAATACAAACGTATACAATAATATACAATATTTCAGAGCCAAAGTATATCATCTTCCTGTCCATGATGCTGAAACCACTGTGAACATTTCATATTTTTTGTTTTTCCATCAGAGTTGTGCCCTGACCATCCAATGCATCCTCCTTGAGGAGCACAGCACCGAGGTGGGGGGAGACACCACATGGCTCACTTCAACTCTGCAAACTGTGTGCTGTCACACGAGTGAGGCTGCTCCACCAACACAGGCAACCTCCATGGCCAAGGATTGGTGGGAATGGGGATCACAGCACAGGCTGCAGCTGCTCTGGGAACAGGCAGGGCTCCAGCCAGGGCAGCCCAGCCCCGCTCAGGCTCACTCTGCACACCCAGAATCCAGCAGGTCACAACGAGCTCTGTAACCTGGATGGCTCCAAATTTTATGGGAGCATTTGTAACACAAATGGACTTTTTCATACTGCTTCCATCCTCGGCACAGCAAATTTCAGGTTCTAAAGGAAACATGTAAATCCACAGCAGCAGAAACCTGATGACATTTTTATTCTTGCTACTGGCATGCCCCATGTAATGCCAGTGGCATTAATCCCAGTGTTCACTAGCAAAAGGAACTAAGTCCTGGTAAATTCAACCAAGGGCACTCATTATTTTATGCTGAAAGGGAATTCTGTATTTAGCTTATATGACTTGTTTCCTCTCTTAACAAGAAATGGAAAAGCATTTGTGGTATTCATGGCAAAAAAAAAAAAAAAAAATGTATTTTTGGTTCACCACCAATGATCAGCATAAAAAGGTACAGAAAAAAAAATCCTCAGCATTCTGATTACTGCCTAGTTATTCCCCAACCACATTTAAAACTGCAGACTGCCCATTCCAGCATTTCAGTGCAATTTTTATTGACCTACTAACCTGCAACTCTGGGAAGCCTGGAGCTAAGAATGCAATAATGGCTAACAAATACAAATCTCCAAACAGAGTATAATAACCTTAAGTAAACTACTGCCAAGCAAAAGTCCTGCAGATCAAACAGTTCCCACGAAGCCTTATGCTATTAACTAGCAAAAGAGTCCCATGATATCTCCATAGTCATGCACAATAACAGAGCACTGTGCTTCTGTTTACTTACATAGCTTATCTGCAATCCAGTAATGTACACAGCCAGCCCCTCCGATGTAAATCACTTCTCTACTTCATGATACTTCCCTTGTTAAAACTCTGCTAGCTTCCTAATGATAAACAGGGGGTTTATCTGGAATATCTTGTTTTAAGGGATGGGCAGTGGACACTTGTAAAAACCATTTCAATAAGGGACCCGGAATGGTTACATGGAGAAAAAGAGTTGTTAACATGCAAAATAAAGTTTGCAACAATATAGTATTTATGTGGCTCTGCATTTTTCCTGCTGCAAGGCCCACTCACGCTTATTCCACCTTATTTCTGTCATTCCCTGGGTAACCCCATCTCGGGAGATGGATAGTGGAGCTAACATCCTACCACAACTAAAAAGAAGAATCAACAGCTAAAAAAGCCCCATGGCCAGCAGTGGGTCACTCAACACTGTGTTTACCTCATGCCCTACAGCTTTGTGTATTGCAACTCATTTCACAAATTAGTTTCATTTCATTTTCTTCTCTACCTAATAAACTTCTTCCATGGTGACAGTCTGCATCCAGCCACCAGTGCAATGTGGAGGGGTCAAGCCTTAAACAATCAGGAATAAAATTAAAACAGAAATAAAACTCATTAGGATGCTCCTTCAACAGGCACAGAACGCGAACAAAATCTGCTGCCTCTGAAGCAACAGGGCTCGAATGCGGCTCAGGGAGGAAAAGGCATGAAAAAAGCGTGCTGCCCTTCTCCCCCGGGCCGAGGAGGGGCTGAGCCCCGCGGCGGGGCCGGGCGCGCAGGGGGCGGTGCGGGCTCCGGCCGGCCCGGTCCTGGTCCCGGTCCCGGTGCCGGTCCCGGCCCGCTCCTCCCGGCGCTCCGGGACCCGGCCTGCGGCCGGCGCTGGCTGCGGCACGGCCGGCGGGGCGGGCAGGAGGCCGGGCGGGCGGTGGGACGCGGCGGCTGCAGGTGCCTCCCCCCTGCCCGAGGGCCGCGCCCGGCTCCGCGCAGCGCCGCGGGCCCGGGCGGGGGGAGCGGCGGCGCCGCCGGGGCGGGCGCGGGGCGCCGGGGAAGGGGAGGAGACGGCGGCGGCGGGGCGGGCAGGAGGCGCGGCGGGCAGGTGAGGGAGGGAGCGAGAGAGGAAGGGATAGAAGGCTGGATGGATGGATGGATGGATGGATGGATGGATGGATGGATGGATGGATGGATGGATGGATGGATGGATGGATGGATGGATGGATGGATGGATGGATGGATGGATGGATGGATGGATGGATGGATGGATGGATGGATGGATGGATGGATGGATGGATGGATGGATGGATGGATGGATGGATGGATGGATGGATGGATGGATGACGGACGGATGGATGGATGGATGGATGGATGGAGGCGCGGGAGCGGCCGCTCCTTACCTGGGGCGCGGTGGCGCATCCTGCGGCGGGCAGGGGCCGCGCGTCCCGGCGGTCCGGGGAGCCCCCCGCCGCCGCCCCCCGCCTGGGCAGAGCGGCTGCCGCCCCCCGGGCCGCCCGCCCCGCCGCCGCCGCTCGCCCGCTCCGCTTTGTTCCGCCGCGGCGGCTTCTCGTGCCGCTGCCGCCGCAGCCGCGGGACGCGTAACATGTGCCTGGGGAGGGCGGGCGGGCGGGCGGCTGCCCGGGGTGGCACTTTCGGCGGGGCGGGGAGCGCGGCGGCCGGGCCCCTCCGCCCCCGGCCCCGCGGAGGAGCGGGGCTGTCAGATCCAGCCCATCTGCCGCGATCGCAATCGGTCGCAACTGAATGGCTCCGGCAAATCTGCGGCGGCAGCAGGGGCTCGCCGCGGCGGGGGGGTGGCGGAGGCCGGGCCATTGTCTGCGGCGGCCCCCGGGTGCCCCCGGGCTGGGGGCGGCGGGCGGGGGCTGCCCGGTGTCCGGGAGCCGCGCAGCCTCCGCTGGGCCGCGCCGCGGCCGGGCAGCGCTGCCTCTCCGCCGCCCGCGGGATGGAACACCGTGGGGAGAGCCCTCCTTCCTCACAGCCCGGGTGCGATGCTCGGCTGGAGCTGATGCCGTCCCAGCTGCCCTCCAAAGTTACCAGAGAGGGATGAGTTGGATGCGCCAAGGGGCAGCGGCTGTGCCCACAGAGCTGCTGAGGGCCCGGTGTGTGACACACAGGTGAAAGAGTTCTGATGGATGGAGACTCACAGGCATGCACGGCACGCTTTTAAACCTGGTAGTATATGAAGGAACAGTTCCAAAAGAATTGCTGAAAGCTTTGGCATCTGTTAATCCAAAAATAGCAAGTAAAATTTTTTTCCTGGTTAGAAGAAAATCTGACTGGTACATGAGCCTGTTATTTGTAGATACATGGTGTGTGTAAGAGAACCTTAAGTGAACAGTGAGCAAGAGTTCAGGCAGGATTTCCCAGGTTAAAGAGAGAAAGTGAGAGATCATGGAAACAGGGTGAGAAAAACTGACATAATGCAAATGAGAGGCACTGGGTACGCTGGAGTGAACAGAATGCAGGAACCAGGGTGCAAAGTAAATCCTCATCTATGGTGCCGAGTCAAGAAGCAAAAGGTAGAGCTCTGTCTGAGAACCAAAGTACTAGAGAAGCAGAACTTCAAAATGAAGGTGGCAGGAGTTTTTCTGGATTTTGAATATGGAGGTTTCTTAGCAGAGGAGCTCAGAAGAAGAAATAAATCATTGGATAATGCTCAGATTTTACTTAACAGATTAGCTGTGGTTGAAGACTGCAGTAAGTTGCAGAAGGCATCTCTTCCTGTGGTGGTACAGAAAACACTCTTTGCAGCTAAATGTGTTGCTTGGGGTGTCTTGAGTAAACCCATAGCCAGATCTGTTAATGCAGGTTTTCTTCCAAGTTGGCAATTCCTTTTTCCATTGTGAAATGAGAACCTCCAATATTGCTTGAATCTGGCAAACCTGTAAGTTTGTTCTTTCCTGGATACACCTTGCTCTCTCCTAATGAGACACAATTGATCCATTTTCTGAGGGTTGATCTAGGGTCCTGGGCTAGTCAAAGATATTGGGTTTAATTAACTGTAATGAATGAATCACAGTGGATGATACAGTGATGTTTTAACTACTGCAAAACTCTGTGACAGAAAGCTGCAAAGCAGCAGGGACAGGAACTCAGCATCATGGCACACAAGAGGTCCTCTCCAAATCCAGTAGAATTTGGGGCCTCCACAAAGATTTTTATTCTCCATTCAAACATGATTTAATAATTTAAACCACAACCCTGTCTGCTGATGTGTTTTAACTGCTTTGTAGTGTAGGAAAACACCTTGAGCAACTCTTGTAAGAGCCAGTTTGCCTGCTGAGTAGAAGACATGTTAATTTTATGTTTAAATAGAAAAAAATACCAATAAAATGTAATCACACTATAATGCCTGTTGCTTCTTTCTAATCAGTGACTGAGACTGCAAATGCAGTGTGGTTTTTGAGACCTGGCTAACATGTGAGTGGGTGCCCTGGATCTGTCCAGAAAGTCTGTGTAATTCAGTGTCATTTGTCATTGGCAAATCCCAATATCCAGGGGAAGATCCAGCACTTCACATGTCTCCAGCCCCCTGGGAGCTCAGGGGGGCTCTCCTGACCAAAGCTTGCCCTGGGTTTGTTCAGTACATCTCACTAGCTCCCTTCCATGGCTGTCCAGCCCCTGAGCCCACATACACTTTTAAAATCCATGGTACCATGTTGCACATGTTCTGATGCTTGTTTACATGAAAAGTCTTCCTTTCATTTGTTTTTCAACGTGCTGCCTGTTTTCATCCAACATTCTTGCACTGAAAGAAGCAGTGGACAAGCAGCTCCTTTCCGTGCTGCTCACATTTTAGCTGTCATTCCCCTGCCTGTGTTCCTGCTGTTTCAGAAGAATCCTAGCTGTTCCATGAATGGAAACCAACTCCTGCTTATGATTACCCTCTTCTGTCCTCGCCTGAACTTACCCAGGTTTACTTTTTTGCACCTTTTCTGAAGTGGGGGACAAGAACTGCAACTAGTACTCCAGATGTAGTAAAATCATGGTCCCATCATCATGGTGGTACTGCACATCTTAAAATGTTATCCTACTCAGGGTCAAGTCTTTTTATGAAGTCTGAAAATTATTGCATACAAAATTTCTATTTGAAGACCTCATCTTTCCATGATTCTCCTTTCCTGAATTCCTAATGAAAACATGGAATAGTTTCACCAAATCTGCTAGATTAACAGCAGCTAAAGGGATAAAAAAAAATTTAAAAATATTGCCAGTTTGTTAATTATTTTGAGGCCTAAGCTTACATTCACTGAAATCAAGAGTGACAGACTTGGTCTCTTACTCTGTAACTGGAAGTGATTTAGAATTGAAAAGAACCAATATTTATCCACAACTTAAAGCTATAATTACAACTTTAAATGTTTTTTATGCATATGGAGCTGCATTGTATCTGACTGCTGAGATACTGTTCTTGTATGTCTCTTCAAGATTAGTAGTATCTCAGTTTCATACACAACAACAAGTATATGTTCCAAATCATTATTTCTTGTCCCTAGGCTTGAACATTTTTGTCTAGCATAGGCATTTACAAGATAATACACCAATCTTCAAACAAAATTCACAACTTGGCTCACCATTGCTTCTGAGAGATAGAAAAAAACCGCAGTGCTCATACTTCAAAACACTAAAATGAAGTAGATGATAGCATTAGCTCAATACATTGCTGCTAGCCATAGTTTTAAATTAACCAACTTAACAACTGGCATGGGCAAATGCATGATTTGGGGTTTTTTTTTTCATTTTCTCAGAGACACCAAGCTACCATTGGAGGGACAGATACTTCCTAAAATGATTTCTGATTCTCAGCTGGCATAATGTGCATTTATGTGGAGGTGATGTACCTCTGCTCACTGCTGCATTTTGCAGCTCTTCCAAACAGGAGAGACCAGGAAAGAACAGGAATATTGGCAGGTTGGAGGTGACACATTTGCACAGTAGTCAATAATGCCAAAACAACCAAAAGAACTTTTAAGACAGTCTCTGCTTCACAGAGAAACTTCATGGTCAAAAATCTGGGAGAGGGAAGAAACCTCCCAAAATGAAGTGAGTGAGGTTATTAAATTTCACTCATTTCTTGTCCTTCTATTAATACTTCTATATTTGCTTACACAGGACTGAGGCTGTGTATGGTGATGTAAGACCAGATTTTCAGATGTTCTACCGCAAGGTTACACCAGCGGTGTTCTGGATCTCTGTTCAACATGAGCAGGGTACAAATCATGTGAGCTGACATCATTAATGGAAACAGTTGCTCTTTCAGGCTGGCACAGGGCACTGTTCAGGGAGACCTGGGGCAGCTCTGCCCCTTTGAGGACTTCAATTCAGCTCTGGGGACCATTGCCTGAACGCCTGGGAAAACTGCCAGGCCAGGCTCCTGCACAAAAAGCTGTGCAACAGGAGTGACAGGGACACTCAAGGAGTGCCCTGTGCTGGCAGGAAAAATCAGTCACTGGAGGAGAGGTGGCAGAACAAAGTGGTTCCCGGTAACCATGCTGGAATTTCCCAGTGCAGCAGAGAAGGCAGACTAGTCTGGCTGCTGCCTCGTGCTGACGTGTGTTAGCATCAGCTCCTGCTGCCAATGGGGGCATTCAAACCAGAAAGGATTCCATAAAAGTTTTCTCTGGATCTCAGTGGAATTGGAATGTAGATTCTTCATGGGAATTCTGAGTATCTTTTGGATTGGCTGAATAAAGGGTCAAGTGCTGCCACTTGCGCATTTCCACATTGCAGAACAGAAGTCATGACTTTACTGTCACAGAAAGGACACAGCATTTGGCCATT